>OW387149.1:4632185-5832185 GCA_936440205.1 Lepidonotus clava
CTCACGTGACCACTTCTCGGCCAATCAGAGCCATCGACACATCGGGGTGAACCTGCACTCTCTCAGGCCGTGTCCTCCTCGCCGTAAGAGAGAAGGGAGCCCAGCATAGGCGCTGTCACATCTGCAAAGTCGGCGCATTTGAAAAGTCAGCGCGAAGTCAGCTTCGTGTTCGCATATAGTTTAGTATACGTTGCCATTATATTTCGCAACTATTTATACACTTATTGTGGATGAAAATAATAAAAGCTGTTGTACTTGATTAACTTGATTAATATCAAGTATGTTTACTGAAGTACAATCACAGAAACATATATACGAAAATGAGTTTAGAAGGTTAGCTGGTTTTCGGCGTGTTGGATATTTGTAGTACGCTGGTGCCCGCGCATCGAACTCACGCTATCGCTGAACGTCACGAATATACGCGGGTTCAGCCTAACGCCCAGTTCGTCAGATTTTGGCTAACTCAGCGTCACGTGACCACTTTTTGACCAATCCGATCCATCGACACAATGGGCTCCACCTGCGCCCTTTCGTTCGAGGCGCGGGCACCAGCGTATATTTGTAGCCTCACTTTATGAGTTTGTTTACGTATGTTTCTGTCATTATATTTCATTGAACTTATTTGTTGTTATTCAAGTTATAATTTGAAAATAAAGATTTATTAATTTTTCGTCCACAAAAAGTGTATATAGAGTCGCTAAATCAAATTTTAATTTATACTAAACTATATAACCATGCAGCTAACTTCGCGCCGACTTTCCAAATGCGCCGACTTTCGGGATGTGACAGCGCCATGTTGAAAGTGAGGCTCTCCGGTACTCGCCGGGAACCAGCTAAGACAGTCCGTGAAATACACTCATTATCGCTCAGAGGCGAGGTAAGGTAAACACAACAGGGACGTTCTCGTCCTGCCGTCGTCAGGCAAACATATGCCAACGTTAGCCTAACAACGACGTCACTGGCGACATGTTTTGCCCTTTCAGAACGTTATAATGCCACGTCATTGGTCACGCCGCGAATTTGGCGCACTAATTAGATGGTTAAATAACGTAGCTAGTGGTGATGTCCTTACGGACGAGAATGTCCCTTTAAACATGATGATAAAATTAGCAATCATTATTTTTCACATTTGTATCCATATACATTTTATGATTTCTAAGTTGTTTGAAAATTCATTCATTTTAAATGGACATAGATCTACAGCAAATATTTGTTAACCCTTTGCTGACGGCACAAAAGTAGGTTTTATATAATAAAATGAGTAGATTTTTCACTTTCAGATTGTGAGATCTTATCTAACTATACAATAATAAAATCATATATCCCTGGATAACCCATTGTCATAGGAATTCTACCTACCACAGATAGCTAAATACACGTATTTTATGCACCTGCAGGCTAATTTGGACTAATTTTGTCGACAAACTACCTAGAGAAACTATAGAAAATAAACAAATATTTGTCATATCCACTTCTATAGTGAATCAATTTTCTAATAACTTTGAAAATATAAATATGTATGCATACAAATTAAAAAACAATGATCATTATTTTTTCACCATATTTAAGAACAAATTATGAAATCATTACTGAAAATCTCTATACCATAGAACTGCACGTGTCGTGTAGTTCTTTGTCTATACTAAAGCCTTATGGTTTGTCGACATAGTACCCAGAATGCATCCTGATCTAACCTGCAGGTAAAACTAAAATATTTGGCCATCCGTGGTAGTGAGAATTAGAAAGTATTTCTATATCTTATTTTGGTTGCCATGGTAACCATAGCATATTTTCATGAGGAGTCCTTTTTTTTTTTTTAAATCACTATATTTTATAGCCTATTTTCACAAAAAATGACCAATAATGGAACAAATATTGATTTTAGTGAAAAACTTTATTTAAAAGTTGTTCCTTATGAGAATTCCTTTCATTTGGTACCTCATTTCTTGGAATATTTGCATTTCTTATATATTTTCCTTGATTTCCTTGATTTACAGATATTTTTTTGACAAAATACATTATCACATTAATAAAAAATACAATTTAACTAATGGTAACAATAAAAAATTAATACAAATGATCACACAAATGGTTTAGGTCCTATTTTACCAATTTTGGGGAATGTTGCTCAATAAATATTCCAAATTAATCTTTAAAATCTTTCCATACCATGACATGAAATTAAAGGGATGTTCTCGTCGCCAGTGATGTTGCCGCTGGCTACATTGTAACCATCTTAATTAGTGCGCCAAATTCGCGACGTGACCAACGACGATGCGTTATTCTGAAAGGGAGGATTTGCAGTATCCATGAAACCCCTGCATCATCATAGATTAGTTTGGCTCTCCAATTCGTTTATTCAAAACTGTTCAAGTTTTTTTTTCAATTATAAGATGAAGACGAAGGTAATTCAACATAATTTATTACATTTTGGAAAGGAATCAAAAGTCCCATATTTGTATGTGATGGCTTGTAATGGTAAATATTGATAAGGGACCACATACTCAATAACAGTGCATGCCTTCTTACTATATTTAATACAGGGATGTAAATCTAGGACAGTGGAAAAAACGGTAATAGCATTAAGATTATCTGAATGTTTCCTAAATGGTTGTTCTAAACACCATATTCTTAACCGTTTTTTGGGGGATAGAGAGAAAAAAATCGGAAATCCGGCAAAAAGCGGAAAACTTACATTCCCGCTAATATTACATCTCAACAGATCAGCACAAAGTCTGTATTTTTAAATAGCATATAATTATCATGATACAGGTTCAGGTCAACTGTGACATTGGATGATCCGACTGAATAATTCCTAAAATGTTGTGAAGCAAGTTCTAAACACCATATGCTTATTGTGTTTTGGGGGATGGTGGAGGGAGAAAAAATCGGAAATCCGACAAAAATCAGAAAACTTACATCCCTGCTGATATAACATCTCAACAGATCAGCATAAACGTTTCAAGGGAGTTTGTTACAACTGTAGTGTAGATGCAGATCTCACATTCTGTGGCAAGTTTAAGCACTAAGCGTAAGCACCAAGTTTAAATTTAGTTTAAGCGAATTGCGAACCGCCATTATTACATATAAAACTATGGACTTTTTTTCTGAGACAGAAACATGGGGATGGAAACCTTGGCGATATCTTTGGTTATGTATACAGCTTTTATAAATGGAAATGTTATGCAGAAATATTCAATCTACTTACATCAATTACAAATGATTTTATACTAGGACAAGATATGGCACACCTCACAAAATAAATGTTCATTGCTTTATTGCTCATGTTGATATAGACATGTTATGAAAATAGAATGTATAGATTTTATAAGAATGTATAGATTTTATATGTTTATCTACAACAAAGTCGCCTAATAATACTGCATTAGTATGAATCTATATTATAAAGAACACCTGATTATCAAATACATAAGACAATCAGGGGTCGCAAAACAACTTTTCTGGTCCAAACCACTAGTAGACTCCCATCGAAACCTCCCCACAAGTGGACTGTGTAGGAAACATTTGGACTAGTTCTTAACAAAATGATATCTAGACGTCGACATCCAGACTACATGGGACGGATTTCTCTTGAGACAACAAAAATTGGTCATTCCATTAATTAAACCTCATCAAATAAGTAACTAAAAATTTAATCTAAGTTTTCCCGCTTATCACGGACAGTAGCAGAGTGGCCCCTGCAGCCGCTACTTTTTAGCAAAGTAGATAGTGTGGCCCTTGCCACCTCCACCCTTCACTCATCGAACCCTGCCAGGGTTGCCACAAACCAGAGACATCAAAATTCCCTGACTTTTCCCTGACAAATTCCATTTTTCCCTGACTTTTAAGATAAGAACATCCTTTCATCAAACAGCTTTGAACTATCCTTAGAACAGTATTCTACTTCTACTTAGGCTCAGACTTTCGGAACACAGTGCGTTAATTTTTTATTGGCAAATCCTGTAGCCAAGCAATGCTGCTGGATCACAGCAACACACCATGAAATCAAAACATGCCTGTCAAGGGGCCACAATTTATGAAATAGTTTTTGCCAAACCATATTCGTGCGACCCAATGCACAGATCAACTTTGTGATTTGAATTTGGGGTTATGACATATTTGGAATTTCCATTTTTCCCTGAGATTTGTCAAAATTCCAGTTTTCCCTGACCAATTCCAAAATTCTCTGATTTTTCCCTGACCTTGAAAAAATAAACTTTTCCCTGACTTTTCCCTGACCTGGGGCAACCTTGCCTGGGTTTCATGTCCCAACACCCCCAACTAACCCCAAAAGCAGTTGGGTAAGATAATATATGACCGATCAGGTGAGCCACTAGATAGAGTGCAGTGTTGAACAGTGGGGAGCCCCCCACTACATGGTTGCCGTCCAAGGGGAGAGGTCCTTTTCGTTTTCCTACCTGATTATCTTATGATTAACCTTGTAAATGCTCAATTACCTTTCAAATCTCTGGTAGTCAACCAAAACATGTTGTGCCATTCAAACAATAATTTTGATTATTGCACTTAAATGTTCATTACCATTCAAATTCATGAAAATTATATTCGCACACCTTTTGTGTATGTTTTCCTACAAATCATACATTAGAAATTAATCAGTGATCACCAATATGGCATCCAAGTGTTTGCATGTACATGTGACTAAAATCAAAATCTAAAGAGTCAAATAAATGCATTTAAAAATTGACTTTTTACATATAAAATACCCTTATGTACAAATGTCCTAAACTCAGCTATGTAAGCTGAGGCATAAGTCCTTGCATAATCAGTCATTTGAGTTTTCTCGGTTCAGTAGAATGGAACTTGTGTCGCTGCGAATTGAGTTACAGGTCAGTCTGCCCTCCAGTTTGCGCGATGGGTCTGAAATGGTCAAACAAATACACATTTAAGTTAGAGTCAAGGAGTTCCCTCGTCTCTACCCTGCTAGCAGCAAAATATTTGTTGTTTTATATGGAATAACTTAGTTAATTTTCAATACACACCAAGTTATATTACTCCCCCCCAGCGAGAAAAAAAATTTGTGAATACTGATTTTATTTTTTTAGATAGATTTTGTGAATACTATTTCAATTCTTTTTTAAAGAGAATACAACCATGTATTTAGAATAAGACAATATTGGCAAGCGATTTTGCAATTGCAAGGGAACTTAATTTATTAAGGTTATTTATTTTGTTTGTTGTAGGTGTATTGCTAGAACAAACTCTAACCAGACTATCCCATAGAATTTTGTTACATCTTATTCCTTGCTGTATGTAACAAGAGAATACATATTTTTCAGTCCTCTGGACTGAAAAAAACTTGCTTTGGTGGCAAAAACTAATCATCTATATTGATCAATGACCAAAGGTAGAGATGGGGGAAGAGGTAGTTGTCAATCAGGGTACATGGCCACTCCCCTCAGGAATGGTGTCACTGAGCCCTACCTGCAGACAGCCAATGAGAAGGCAGGTGACTAACTGCCTGGCAGTATCAGTGATTGACGGGTGTCAAGAGATAAGTGTCACAAATTTTATCCAAATTGGGAACAAGGCCACAAAAGACAAATTTTATGGCTCCTTGATTTTATACAATGCAGAACATCTGATAGTAAACCTTTGGGGGCACAATTACCAATAACCACTATAAAACACCCCCAAAACAAAAACTTAACACTTTTCTGTTATAAAGGGGTGATCAGAGAAATCATATTTCCTTCTTAGTTTTAACATATGCCAATTTTATAAATCTGTACAGGAAATAAAAGGAAAGAATATAAAAATCAGATATCATTAGAAAGGTTTTATAGTTCTTTTTCTAGCCATACGTAGGATGTATCATTCCATGCAATATTTTTTTGGAAAATAACAAAATGCAGTATCAACATCTATGGTCATATGACAGCAAGAATAAGGTTTGGCAATTTGAGAAGGTAGAGACCATACCCCTACACTTTTACTGAGACAAATGTTTATTAATTTGCCTTGTCCCATAGGCATGGCGCCATCAACAACAGTCGGTGGCCTGTGATCCCTTTGATACTCCTATCGTTGGCACACAGGGAGGCATAGAGGTGTAGTGGCCCAGCCAAGGATTGAACCCGGGCCATCAATCTGGGACACAAACATGCTAGCCACTTCACCACTTTTCTTACTAAGACTGCTGCCACCTGTCCCTAGGTACAGTGGTGGGAATGATCTTTAGCCAACCCACATTGAGCCCCTGGCTGTGGGTGTTAATTAGCTACAATAAATTATTTTCCGTACCATGCCACCGAGTGTGGAACTCAGCTTCAGGGTTGTAGGCCAGACAAGCATGGGTTTATTTTCTCTTTGAGCATGTTTAAATTGGTGACGTTTAACCACCTGCAACTTTGTATACATACAAGCTTAAATAATGCCTTGACCATGGGTGCATAGTGCAGAACTTTCTCTTTCCATTGATATATAAATCATTACTATGGCTGTAAGCCTTGTCTATCATAAACATTTTTAAATATTAAAAATTTTGACTTAATAGGAGCGCACCTCAGAGCCTTATCAGCATTATGTAATCGCTCCCCACCAATCAGGGGTCACACTACCCCCACCATGTGGGTTTGTTTGTCCAGGCATCACTGAAGTGTGACGGGTAGGGATAAGATTCTATTGGAAATTACTGACTTGAACAAATTTTCCACATGAGTATTCATAATGATACACCATATATCAAACACCTGGGCTAGTAGTGTGCCCCAAATGTACTTAAAACCAGAGGTAAATCCTCTCAGCCCATTCCCTGTATAACCCTATGTAATCTCTCCTGCCACCTTGGTCTGCACTTCAATGCTCAGGTTCGTGAGAAGGGTGTATAGACTCACCCGTCCGTGCCCGGTTCAGGTCGATGTTCTTGTCCTCGTTCTCCACGGATGGCGCCAGCTCCACGTCCTCCTGCGAACTGCCAATGAAAAGAAAACAGTAAATGTAAAGACAGCAACAAGCTGTGAAATGGTCTAACCTTTAAAGTCTCCCCTTTATCTCTTTTATTATCAATTTTTACTTGAGCACCAAACTACAAAGTCCCAAATACTCCCCAAACCCTTAAGACCCTAATAACTTGAGCACCCTGAGTCCCATCAACCCTTTTTCCCGTGTTCTAACCAACAACCGCTTAGGCATTTATAGTTTGCAAGATACATGCCAACACTCTTCATACGTTCAACATTGGGTACATAAAATCATATGCTTCTTTCTACTTTCTAGAACCGTTCCTGTTTTTATGCTTAAATCTTAACCATAAAGAGTTAACATTTCTTCCTCATTTTAACCAAAGTTCAATTACCTTTTCTGAAACTATAAAACTCTAAAACAATATCCAATCATTTTTAACTACTATTTGAACACTTCAAGACTAGAAAAATCTGTTGAAAATTTGATAACCTACACCAAAGTCTCGGTAGCACTACAGTAGTCGCTGCTTCCCCCATCCACAGAGCCAGATTTTCCATGCTTAGCTGTCGGGCTGGGTGCGTTATCAGCTGGTGAGCGGGACAAGTTGTCAGCCGCTTGACGGGGCGAGTTGTCAACCGTATCATAATCCTGCCTCTCCTGACGAGGTTGGAGTGGCTCTTCCCTCAAGGACATATTCTGAAAATCCTTAAAACCAGAAGTAACTATAAGCAGAATGATCAAACTGGATATCAAAATCAATATAGTTTTCACAATTGGTACTTATAAAATGTATTGTTCAATATCTCTAATAGCAATTTTCCCATGATGCCTGAAGAGATTCTTTTCAAAACCACCTATACAGAAATCAAAACCCCCTTCTGATTCCCAAACACGCTACCACCCGTTCCCCTGATCCAGGCACCAAATGTCTGCCATAATATCTCAAAAATAATAGAGCTCCAAGGATCACTGGTATCTCCTAAACTGTTTCTGCCTAAACAGAGTGCGCACACTATTTAAAAAGATAATTTAAAACCTTTTTAAGACCTCAGTTTCGCAAATTTAAGACCAATTTGCCACAGGTTACGAAAAGATTTGATTGCATGATATTCAATGTGACACTCAGCAAAGAGCGGCAATTTTGCTCATCCTAACATTTGATTTTGATTTCCTAATCAGATCCAATTTAATACTCTTGTAAGACCTCCTGCAAGAAAAGGTGAAATTTAAGACCTACTGAAAGCCTGAAGTTTGGGAAAATCAATTTAAGACCTGTTAAGTCTTTTTAAGACTTGCGTGGGCACCCTGCTACATCTATGACAACTAGGTGTTACCTACAACAATCAATGTGTCTACAAGGCTTTGGCAATAGGGAGTTTCAGATACTTCTAGGCATGATGTAAAGAAAACATGAAGCAGCTTTTATCTTTGTTTCAGTTCATCTTAAAAAATTGATATTATGAGTTTACCATTGTGCATTTAGAAAAAAAAAAGTTATGTGCATGAATTTCTCAAATTTCGCATTCGTGTTTCCAAAAATGACTGGAAAGATTGAGATGGGTTAACGCATTGAGATGCAGGCGCGGATTTAGGGGGGTGGGGGGCGTGCAGGGCGCACACATCCCCTTTTTTTGCCCAAATATTTAATTTTTTATTGAAAATTTTGCTATAGCACGCCCCCCCCCCCCCCTTTTGAAAATTCCTGGATCCGCCCCTGAGATGCACAGGTTACTGAAACTATTATCCAGAAATAAACACATAATTCAGAACACAGTTTTACGCCATAACTGCTGAGTACATGAAGAGCACCTTACCTTGGAATATTCCTTAACAGCTGCATTAAAACATACAAAAATGTCTGCCTTAATAGTCTAACCAAATAGTCATTGTTTAAAAGTTATTTTCAAATCAATTTACTTTTATATGACCTTTTACTCATATTTATAACTGAAAACGTGGCCAGTTCTCTCTGTGATGCTGAAAGAGAGAGAATAACTGAAAACGTGGCCAGTTCTCTCTGTGATGCTCATATTTATCAGAGTATCACACTGAAGTGGGTTTTTTTCTTTATGTGGCTATCTATTTTTAGGATATGTTATTCACAATCACAATGTATGTCTTTGGGTAATAGAGGTGGGGAGGGCAGTGGAACAAGATGCCTTATGTTAAATCCCACATTAAAATGGCAAGGGGCAGATACAGGATTTCAGAAACCAGGGGTCCGAATACAGACTAAGTAGTACTAAAATATTTTTCTCTTTTGCAAATTTAAGTCCCCACCAATAGGGGGGGGGGGGGGGGTCAGGACCCCCTGGACCCATCCCCCTGGATCCGTCCCTGCTGGCCACCAACCTAAAACCTGTATTCCACTAGGCAATCTAATTTGCTTATATCATGTTTTCACTAGTGAAATCACTGAAACCCATGCATGCTATATACACTGTGTTGCAATACAGTAAAAACCCTTTCATTCTGATTCTAAGGCCCGCAAAAATTAATTCCAAATCACAAGGTTTTGAGTCATCAGAGTTCTAGCTAGTTGTGAGAAAAACATTGTCCCTGTTTCATCTGAGTCTGGTTTCTGCTAAAAGATTTGTGATTTTCAAATTTGGAAAAATATATATGGAAGATACAATGTTCTCCTCATACGAGAGTAAAAACTAAATATAGCCCTAAATCTTAATGATGCTTACTGTGGCTAGACTGCTGCTGCTGCTGCTCTCGGAAACTGAGGCCGATTGTTCCCCGCGCCGCTTGAACGACTGCTTTGCATAAAGTCCTGTTGAGGCGAAAATATGGTAACATATCATACAGCTTTACAAATAGTATACTATGTGAATAAAAGATGTATTTCTTTTTCTAAGTTTGGAATTTAGTTATCACCATTTTTCTATAGTTCACTGAAATTATGGTCCCTTTAAAACCGTTTTGTAATCTTCATATCTGAATCTCTTTGGTTGATTAATCTTCAAGAAACCACTTCCACTTCCTTTTTCAAAATAATTCCAATGAAGAGAAAAGCTTTCCAAAATTCTACCTAGTCACAAGTTACAGGAGATTTTTATGTGAGACATTAGACATTATAAAATTGTATGGTTCATGCTGCGCCCTAATTTGAACTTTCATAGATGCCACACAGAACTGATGAAAACGCTATTCTAACTTCTGTATCAGAAGCAAAAGAGTAAAAAAAAAATTTAAAATGATGTCCTTGTATTGATTATATTCGTTGCCGATTTTAAACTCAAACAGAAATATTCCAACAACAATATTAGATGCGTGTAGGAAAACTATGTCATGCAATCCTAAACTGCTATGATAAAGAAATCCTAAAAAGGTTTGGAAAATGGTATATCTGTACTTCAGAAAACAACCTCCTGTATCCCTACCATTTTTGGTCTGTCCCTCTATCCAGGTGACGACATCATTGCGGCCGGCCGCTATCAGGGCATCCTTCAGAGCGTCCAGCTGGGCCGGTTTCCCCGCAGTGTATGAAAACTCCTGGTTCCAATGCTACAATACAAACAAGATATGTGGAGCTGTAAATTATGACCCAGTCAGCTAGGTATGGAATGAAAAAAAAAGTAGGTGACTTGTAGAGAAGGTTCCACGCTTCAATTTAATCATTTGGTAATTATTAAAGATACAATGACATAACACAACTTATCAAATCAGATATGGGGGATGTTGTCTTTTTAGGTTATATTATATATCTGTACATATATCTAAATTTAAACATAATTGACATGGTTCAAATTTCAGATTCCAACTGATTATGTTCCTATGACTTTTGCATGACCTCACCAAGACTAATTTTCATAGCTCTTTTCTCCATGCACATTATCCATATTTTGTTTGGTATTTTAGTTTACTAACACCAAGATTTCCTTCATTTTCGCCAAAATGGAAAACTAAATTTTTACAGAAAATGTCTCATGTTCTTTTTGTCAATGGTTCTTGAAGTTTTATGACCTTTCCAACTGTCAACTTCAATACTTTCAGAGCTTTCAGTCTCTGCTGAATTCTCTGTATTTACCCTGTCTTTTGGTAAAACTTTCAAACATTTTATGTGTTTTTCCTGAAAAGGAATTGTTTGCTATTTTCCCTGTTTTCCCTGTGCAGTTGGCCCCTGCAGCGTATTTGCTCTGAGCGCTCAAACTGGGTATACTTACGAACAGCATACGACGGGCTGGGTTAAAGCCAACTTCAGGCGCAGCGTTCTGTTTGATGAGGTCAAGGGATTCACTGGGAATGTCCAACTGAATGCCTAAATCAAACCAAACACTACAAATTCTTGTAGCCAACTCCTCCAGAAGTATTTCTATTTGGGAATCTGGAAAAAAAAAGGTTTCATGTATGAAGAACAGTCATAGTGTGTTGAGAGATGGACAACTGCTTCTGCTGAAGATGGAAATGGGTGAATTAGCTTTAAGATGATGCACACAAAAAGATGTAAAGATGACTACTTTATGAACGAATACATATATGTGTGCTAGAACAATATAAACTTCGCATTGTATGATTGCTTCTACTTTTCCTCCTTTGTTTTCTTCCGTTAAATTGTTTTTAGCATAAATACATTTACTTTGCCAAATCCACATGATGATAAACTGGCAACACTTTTTATGACAGAAGGAATCACTAATGATGAAATGCTTATAATAACATAGTGAAAAGTTACAAATCAATAGAGACAGTACCATTGTTTTTTGTCATGCAATATGTGACATGAGGACTTAATATAGACATGGCCTCCCTTTGACCCAATATGAATGATAAAGCTTATTTTGATCACCAATAATTATAGTAGCTGGCCAATGTTTTAAGATTGAGAGAGTACAGACGTGTATCTCCTAATATTTTGAGATTGTGATGTTGTCTACTTACCATCCTTTTTAAACCGACTTAGTCCTTCAGGCAGTCTGCCTCTAACAAACTCTATCAGGTCATTTCTCTCGACTGTCTCGAGAGCCTCAAAAAGTTCGGCCATGTCCACCATGTCTTCTGCCTGCTCTGTCCACATCCGCAGCATGCCAAGCCCCCACGAGTCCACATGGTTCATCGACTGTGCACGAAGTTTGTCCATGCACTGGGCATTCACCGAGAGATAAGCACCAACCTTCTCCCAGTGAGTTGGAATGTGTTTGCTGAGGTTTTCGAGAAACCTGTCAGAGAGTTTTCCTGCAAAATATAGGAATATAGGCAGGGTATATACCTAGATGTTGATATATTGGGTGGTAAGTGCAGGATGTGTGACTATGGGTGTACAGGTGTGTGGAAATGGGTTGTATGAGTACTGGTGAAGCAGGGATATTCCTGAAAATAATGAAGCATCAAAAAGCCCAGTAAACATTTCAGTTGTGCCTATTTCTCTATTTTAAGGGGACTTTATCTTTTTTATGCAGTGTGTATCCGTATGGGTGCAAGGCATATGGGTATGCAGGCTAGGAAAATCTGTGTGTCCGCATGTCCTCAACAACCAGAAAATGGTTGTGGACGACCAGAAAATAATTTCTGGTTGTCCTCCCGACGACCAGATATTCTGGATTCAACACTCAAATATTTACATGTATAATATTGTTTTTTCATCTATGTTGGCAGCTGGTTAAAATGAAAGAAATTTTCTCTTTATTGTGGACAACCTAGAGCTACATGTGCACGACCAGAGTTTTGCTGATAGTCAACCTCTGACAACCAGAATTTTGGCTGAATTTTCCTAGCCTGGTATGGTTGCAGGGGGTAGAGGAAGGGATGCAGAGATTACAGGTATGGGTACAGGGCATATTTGTATGGGCATACAAGGAGGTGCATGGGGTAGGGGTAATGGTGCAGGTTTTATGGGTATAGCCCTAATTACACTACGCATTGGGTACATGGACGCGTCAGGTCCCTGTGCCTAACGCATCTGATTCGTGTTAGGGCCGTATTAAAGGAAAACTTGCACATAAATTCACAAAGTGCTATTTTTTATTTAATTAACTTGAGTTAGATATTCGAAAAATATTTCAAAAGTAAAACCATGAAAAGGTCAAGGTCCTAGGTAATTATTCAGGAAAGAAATTTAATTTTGGGAATTCCCTCATTGCTTGGCTTCTCAGTACTCCCCTTGCTACGTCACAGCCATGGGAATTCCTTCTAAAGTTACTTTAAGATTCCCTGATTAACAAATGATTGTAGATGTATATATATTTTAATTTATTATGAGTTTAATTGGGCCAAATATATTTAATTTGGGTTAGAGAGCATAACCTTTTTCACAAATTCTACAGGAATGGGGATTCCCTTGTAAGGGAAGATGGGATTCCCCAATTACTGCCCTTGCTAAGTCATAGATAAGGGGATTTCCCTTAAAAAATGAAGTAAAATTTTGAATTTATGAAGGTTAGATACAATTTTGTTAACATTTGAAAGAATTTGAGCAATGAAAATGTTTTAACACCAGGTGGCGCTGCAGTGAATACCCATATTTACCTTTAAGGGTTTATTAATTATTACAGTATGCGTTGGGTTGCATCAGATACAAACGCAAGCCAACATAAAGTACATCATACTATGCATTTTGGGCTCGCATTGGGTCACATTGAGTCGCATTGGGTCGCGTTGGGTTGTGAATGACAGCACAAATATATTTTTCTATATTCAGGGTTCACCAAATCCAGCATCCTGTGTGTCCTGTCCAGCCCTCTAAAGGCCCAGGACACCCAGACAGGACCCGCTGGGTGTCTTGTGGACACCCTAGAATTCAATCCCCAATATTAAGGCTTAGTCTATTGGACCCCCTAGTTTATGTGCCAGACACCAATACTTCGCAGTTTGGGTGTCCTGTGGACACCCAGCGATTTTAAAATTCCGTGAGCCCTGATATTATACCAGGTATTGGGGGTTCTGTTGGCGTTGGGGACTCATATTAGTGCATAATAGCCCAAACACGAGGCAGCTGATGCACAGTGTAATATGGCCTTACGTACAGGTACAGGTGCAGGGGCTAGGGGTCTGAGTGCAGGGTGTATGGGTATGGGCGAAGGGGGTACAGGAATAGGTGAATGGGGTAAGAGATTGGGTGCAGGGCATATATGGTATGGGTGCAGGGCAAACAAGTATTGGTGCAGGGGTAGGGCTATGGGTTAAGGGCATTGTGGGTATGGTTAAGGGTGCTGGGCATACAGGTATAGAGATGCAGGGTGCACAGGTACAGGTGCATGGGGTACGGATATGGGTATAGGGTGTATAGGTATGGGTACAGGGCATAAACTTGATAAAGTCATGGGTGAATGGGGCCCGGTCTGTCCACTCAGATATAAAAAGTAGGACATATCATCGTTCTTCAAAACAGAAAATACCCCCTTAATTTCCACTGACTTTTTATCTCCAAAAAACGACCCTTATTTTGCAACACGCTGACCTTTTGAGGTTATAAATTACCCTTTTTTCCCAAAATTACAAACTAACAAGGGAAACGTGACCCTTTTTTCCATATCATGGATATTTGGGTGGAAAAGGAACCCTTTTTTCGGGAAAAGGGATAGGCTAAAAATAGTCCATTTCTTCGCGTTTTTTAGAACAATCATGTGTGTCAGTTTACCTTAAGAGTGGACAGACTGGGGAACGGGGTAGGAGAATGGATGCAAGATTTATGGGTATGGGTGCAGGGCACACAGGTATTGGTACAGGGGGTAGGGTATTGGTGCAGGGCATATGGGTATGGGGGTCTGGATGGGGGGGGTCTTGATGTCGCGTGTCGAATTCTAAAAAGCCCAATGGCGCATGTCTCTGTCGCTTATTTTTGTCTATGTCACATGTCAAATTTAAGTGAAGCTGTGTCGAATTTAGTGGTTAAGACCCATGGGTATTGGTGCAGGGCACAGGATATGGGTGCAGGGCACAGGGTATGGGTGCAGGGCACAGGTATGGGTCCAGGGCACAGGTATGGGTGCAGGGCACAGGTATGGGTGCAGGGCACAGGTATGGGTGCAGGGCACAGGGTATGGGTGCAGGGCACAGGTATGGGTGCAGGGCACAGGTATGGGTGCAGGGCACAGGGTATGGGTGCAGGGCACAGGTATGGGTGCAGGGCACAGGTATGGGTGCAGGGCACAGGTATGGGTGCAGGGCACAGGTATGGGTGCAGGGCACAGGTATGGGTGCAGGGCACAGGGTATGGGTGCAGGGCACAGGTATGGGTGCAGGGCACAGGTATGGGTGCAGGGCGTATGGGCAGGGGTAGGGTTATGGATGCAGGATGTATGGTATGGGTCTAGGATGTCTCAAGTGCTATTCTAGTCTGACAGATCCAGAAATTGATAGAGGGGGGAGGGCCACATACATGAATTAGCAATGACGGACCAGCGCGGAAATCGCGCTGTGCTATTCTGTCACTATAGGAAAACACCCTCAACCAAAAACCTGATAAACAAGTTCATACTTGATATATTTAACTAATAATGACATATTTTATGTAAAAAATGATGGGCATCACGATTCTGGCAACGAAAATATCAACCAAAATGATTATAGTGCCGAAAATAGCGAATTACCGCGATGTTTTTTTCCGTGACTGTCAGGAAATCTCCTATTTTCGGCGAGGTCCATATCATTTCTTAAACTGCCCATGGCTACTGAAATGCTGTCCAAATATTTTTTTTTGTCGCCAGGAATCAATAGAGTACCTTTCCAGCTTCATCCCTAGCAGAAAATCCCATTGAAAATCGGATTCAATAATTGAGAAACATAGATTTTTATACTTGAACCTTATTTTTCTAAATGCAAAAACAAAGGGAACTAAATTGAACTCATATAGAAACATCAACAAATATCTCTCCTTTGTCATAGAATTGGTTTTGTATACTTCTAGGCCAGCGATTTTTAGCGATTTTTATTTTAGTGCAGAGAGATTGATCCAAAATGGGGTCCTTTATGAAGTTTTTTTTTTTTAAATTCCATATCTTCCAGAGTTTTTGTCCTACGTTGTTATTTCAACTTTTATTTGAGACCTATTAATCTAGCCTTTCCATCTATAGAAGTATTTTTAGTATTCATATTGTTTGAAAAATTGATGGAATTTGATGCCGTGCAATGAACGTTTGGCACACTGACAGAAAAAAAATGATTATTTTTTATTTTCAAAAAGCAATAACTTTCTTGTTATTCAACTTATCGAGCTAATTTAACCAGTTCCACACTTCTCTTGTTCTGGGCTTTCGGGGAATGTGTATTTTGTAAAGATCGACTGCATTTAAAATTTTAACCCTTCATCGCTATACATGAATGTACGGGGGGGCTAGCTGCCCCCCCCCCCCCCCCCCCCCCCCTGGACCAGCAGTTCACTTTAGTGAAATAAGAGTTGACACTAACTGACAGTGTCAACGATGTCTTGTCCAGTCCTACTGTTAATAGTGTTATGATGATCAAGAGAGAAAGAGAAAGTGCCAAGTGACGACCCTGACTTGGTCCCGACCCGGCCTACGACCCAAACCGGGAAGCCCGAGGTGGGGACCTGGGGGGTGACAAGTGACTACTTACTTTGTTCGAGTGGTACGTAATAAGACGCCGGTAAGGACGGATTTGCCGATATGAGGCTGCTATCCCACTCTCCTGAAGTCGCCATCATGTTTTCTAGACGTTCTGATGCTCAGTGAACCTGTAATCTGGGGTAACTTTGGTGGTTTCACTTCTAAAACTTCCTCAGCTGATGTTTATCTCTCATGCTGCCCCCTGGCGGAGAAAATAGGTCAGAAGTTCGGGTTTTGGACACCAGGTGGCAGCAGGTGCTTCCCGCGCCCACAGGAGGGGAAATCCAGGCTGTGGATGGACGGCTATTTGTCTCACCCAGTACCACCGAGATACAGAAGATGGAAACACTACCTGGGCTAACTGGTGTATGTCTGTCTCGGTATTGATACGCAAATTAGCACCTGATAAGGGGAGAGAAGGGTGGACTGGAGCCAGGGTGTCATTTTATGGCACATAGTAGAGAAATGCATCTATAAAACTATATTCTCACGGTCCGCAATGGCCGATTTCACACTTCCTTTTTTGGTTTCTGAGGCATCCACCCAAATTATCGCCTCTCTGCACTTTATAAAGGACAAGCTAATTTTAACCATATTTTCTCAATGAATTTTTCCTACATTTCAGATTCATTACTAACAACATATCTATATTGTATTTCAAAAGAATTTGAGAAGAAAACTTATGAATTTTAAGAGTATCATTTGATTTCGTCACATTAGATTTTAGAGGAAAACTTCGCCGGGGAAGCCAGTCTGAAAATCTGTCAAAATATCACTTTTTCCAAACAAAATGCTTAAAAGTTATCTGTAATTGCACAGACTTTCATAAATAATGTATTAAAGAACAGAAATTGAAATTATTTTCATCAAAAAATGAAATTTAGCAAGAAATACGATGCGATAATGGGGGCACCGACACAAACCGGAAGGAGAATGACGTTGCATGGACCAGGAGAATAGACTATAAATCATTCCAAGATGATCAGAATTTTACCAATTAAGTACCAATAAAAAGATATGAACAAGTAGAAAGGGATTTTTTTTATTTTAGATTTTGAGATATTTCGTGTGGAAATATCTAATTATATTTAAAATAAAATGTTACAAATTTAAAAACAAAAGTTTTATATAAAACATAGGCCTATACTTCAGACTTTGGCGATTCTAATGAGATATAGATGTGGACTGTAGCATTAGCAAAAAAATGTTGTATGGGCCAAGGGGCTTATATTTAACCAAATATTAATTTTTCAAATGTAAAATTCTCAGACTGGGAAGGTTCGGTTGACTTTTTTTTCCCCTTTAGATTAGGACCCCCCTCTTGAAAATCTCTGGGGTCGCCCCTGGCCTAGGGGACCATGTGGATCTAGCCTATTTCATTAGGCCTACATGTTTAATAATGAGCTTGAATTGATTTGGAATTAAAGATTTCGTCTTATGTCAAAGCATAGACTTTTATATGGAAATAGATCTATTGAACACCTTCACAATTAACGAAAAACTAGAAAAGCTAGTTTATTAAAGAATAACACGTTACCCCGTTTTAAGTCTGATTTTCATTAGGCCTACATGCGCACCTCCTCCCCACTTTTTTCCCTTTTAATTCCATTTCATGTTTTTTTCTTTTCTTTTCTAATTGGCATCAGGCGCTTTCTAACCGACAACAGGCGGTGCCCTGTGTGACTGTCTCTGTGATACCCCCCCCCCCCCCCCCCCAACCCTGATACCAGGGGGTTGCCCACGGGCACCTGGCCTTTGAACCTGGGAGGATCGATCCCAACCCATCCCCGCCGTCCGATGGGGACCCTGGGGGGGGGGGGGGGGGGGGGGTACTCAGCCTAGGAATGGGTACCAACTACGCTAGGAACCTCCAGGAGCTGTCAATTCTCCCAACCACGGAGAGCCAATTTCTTGTGTTTTACCTGCAGGTTAGCATAGAGCAGGGTGTATGAATTGGTATATATGTAGCTATATAGGACTTTATAGTATATTATTGAGTTCTTTTTGTCTAATGTTTTCTAAGCTTTAAATGTATTATATTTTTCCTTCTCTTTTTTGTAACTATATGTTAATGATACCTGTCATGTCCGTTATATTATGTTGAAAATGAATATGCAAATTGTAATTTTGATATGCTGGAGAGCAATGAAATTAGCGTAAAGCTAAATTGTACTTTACTCCAGGATGAATAATTTTGTTTTTTTTAAATCATTAATTTTTAAATTTCTATACATATAGGGCCTATACATTTTATATTTTCTTAGTTGTTTGAAAGTGCTGTCATTACAGAAAGATTTAAATATTGTAATTATCTGTTTATCATCTACTGAACTGTTGAACCTTTGAACTCTTTGAATGACAGAACCCCCACTGGGATAATAGCTCCTCCGTCATTTACTCTCCCTGCCCCTTTCAAGTTTATTGAATGAAATTGCAATTCAATTCCTACATAATATCTCTTATACATATTGATTAGGTCAGAAATCAAATTATGTTGATAAAATTTGTCACTGAATGCTTGTTTGGAGGAGATGTCCATGAGACATAATGCAAAAGGGGCGGGGGTGTCAGAGGATGTCTTCAACGATTCTACAAAGCATACTATTTTTGATGTCTTTCCAAAATGTGTGTGTGTGTGGAGGGGGGGGGAGTGCTGTAGTTTCGCAGTTGGTATCTACACTCAAAGACTGAGTGCCCCCCCCCCCCCCCCTCCAATAGGGCCCGGGATCAAAAGCGGAGGAATACAGGGGAGGACGGGGAGTGAGGCGGTCTCACAGACGGACCCATTACGCCACTTCCGGTACCAGGAGGAGGTGCGCGTGCGCAGATTGTGGTCACTCAGCGTCCGTTGGGGTGTCTCTGTAACCGCCTCTCAGGGCCGGCCGGATATATGGTTATAGACCTTGTGTAGATGCGGTCATAATTATAGCCACCTTTTGGTGGTAATCATGTGACAACCATACATAATACATCACAGTCAAGCAGATGTAACAACAAGCGTGTTCTGCAACCATTGTTTTTTGGTTAGTCTGCAACCTGCCCAATTTTCAAGTAACAGTTAGTCTACATTAGGCTACTTTAGGTAAAGTTGAGACTAACTAAAAAAGAATGTAATAATTACATTGTATTTTAGTAAAGTTGAAACCTAGCCCTACCTTGCCAATAAAGAATGTTATTAGGCCTATAAGGTTATTATAATGTGAAAGAATGTTACAAGAAAGTCACAATAGGCCTAATGTTATAGTGTGACGTCACAATGTTAGGTTAATTCTAAAGACGTTTTGGGTGCCAATAGAATAATGTAACAAGAACCAAAGCAAAACTAAACATAACATTGCTGCAACGTTATGATAACGTCCTATTCTTACTTGAGATGGTTATGGGTGTAGACAATTAAGGGATAAATGACATTGCCTTTTTCTTAAATTCGACATGGGACAGGGGCTTTATAAGGATAATGACATGCGACAGGGCCATTTCTTAAATTAGACACGCGACACGGGACCCCCCCCCCTTCGTCCATACCCCCATGGTTATGAAATAAATCTGAATTATATGAGTTCTGAATAATAATGTCAATAATGATTCAATTATCTTATTTGAATTGAAATTTGAACAAATATCTGACCTTATAATGATTTTCAACTGATCAGCAGTATTATGCTCAGTTCATCTATATTAAGTGTGACATCATTGGCACATCGTCTATAGACGGAGACAGAGTGGGCATTTAACGGGAAGGACAGAACCGCCAAACAGCCTGACGTCACTTGCAGTAAGGCCTTATAACGTCCGTGGTGAATAAGGAACCGTTACGTCACTTACAGAGCTATAGGTCGCTATTGTAACCACAATCAATGGGTCATTGTTCATCTAAATAGGGCCATTCCTATTCATATCAAGGATTGGTCTATCTCTTTAATCTCGCATTTTCTCACACGGAATATTGGTTCTCTTTGAGTCGTAAACATTCAAGGGCTGGAGCAAAGTTGGGGTTGGTGGAAAATAAATTTCCAGTTATTTATGTGTGGATCCGATTCCAAGGAAAGATACTCAAGTGAACGACACCTATACTGAGGACCCGGCTTTTCTAAAGATGTATTGGCATATAGGCCTACTAGCATGCGTGTAAATCAATTTAAAGTTCTAAATGAATGAATGCCATTCTTATAAAACAATACTAATGTGGCGTCAAATATATGAATCATGTCGAATTCTGCTTCAAATATAGGCACAGCTTGTATTTTACATGTTGATTAGATGTGCTGCTCATTTTTTTTTATGTTTTCGTCATATGAACCCATGGCAATAGTTATTGGGAGCATCTTCAATCCAATCGTAGACCTCCCTACTTTTCGTATCCAAACACGTTTATCAAGAAGTAAGGTTCTTTAATCCAACAATTTTATTAGACAACCTCAAACCCGACAAAGCCCGTCTTGTTCTTGCGCCAATGATACGCGGAAATTAGATTTGATTAAAAAAATAATATCTAGGCCTATATAAAAGATTGATATTATCAGTAAATGGGAAAACATTTCAATGAGCAAAAATCAGCATGGACGCGACATACCCGAAAATTTAGCAGTGTGAAGTGTGTCAATGAAACATATGATTAAACAGAAGGAAAGTTCACAACGTCTTTATAGTATTTGCTATATGGGATCTGAATAACGAACATTTAGTATAGTCAATAATCCTCTGGCAAGCATTACAAGAGCCTAAGAATTCCGTTCATATATTCCCTACATATTACCCTAAATGCATGATATCACTGTAATAATAGAACGTAATCTATAGGTTTCTGACAAAGTAACCAATTGTGATTTCCTTGAGGGATGTAGGGTGTGGTGGGACGTTGTGGGGAGTATGACATCTATGTAGGCCTATCAGTGTGAAGACGTCATAGACGCCATATGGGATCCTATGGGCTGGGCTGAACCACGCGGTCATCCTAGGGGCCCTTGATGGGGGGTCCCCAATGTCACATGTCGAATATAAGAAATTTCCATGTCACCTGCATGTCCTTTACCTCCCCATGTCGCATGTCGCCTCTAAGATGCTGTCATGACCACTGGCGGATCCAGGATTTTGAAAAGGTGGGGGGGGGGGGGGGATAGGGCGGGGCGCGCTTTTGGAAAATGTTTAAAAAAAAGTGTGTAAAATTGTGCAAAAGAAAACAAGGGGGGGGGGGGGCACCACTCTAAATCGGTCACTGATGCCACATGTTGATTTTAGGAAACAAGCTATGTCATGTCGTTTATTTTGTCAGTCATGTGACTCAAGTGGCATGTCGATGTTAAGAAATCGCCGTGTCGAATTTAGGGGTCTAGGGCCCTATCCTGAAGGGGTGGCCAGGACCTGGAGGGCCTGAGTCACGGATCATTGATCATCACCGTCACGGGTCACCAGGTCAGGGATGCTGGATGGTCATAAGGGAATGAGTGGGGAGTGGCTGAAGATGGTGAAATGGGACGGTCACTTATCCGGTGGTTGAAATCCCGAACATTGCAAGGGCAGATACAGGATTTTCGTAAGAAAGTGGGGTCGGCATAAAGGCTGAGTTCTAAAACTGTGCACAATCGCGTGTTTGGGAGCAGCATTTCCCCCTCTTTTTGTAGTTTAGGGGTCCACCAAAAAGGGGGGGGGGGGGTCAGGACCCCCACGACTCCCCCCTGGATCCGCCCCTGCATTGCACACATGTATGCATCCCACCGAGGGGCTTTCCATTAAGTGTACTTATAAATATATGTAGTATAACGAGGGGCCTTGTTTATTCTTTAAATAATTTTACCGTCGATTTCGGAAATGGCAGATGGGGGTATCGATATTTTCAGCACTATCTGGGGTCTACTTGTGTATTCAAAATAAGTCCCCCCCCCCCCTCCTTTTAGCCCTAAATCTACCTAACTATACCATATATTTTATTGCGACCGATGTGACCTGAACAAAATATTTTGTCCTCACTTTTGTTGGTGGATGGGTGGGAGAGGGCTGCTAAACAAATATGACATAAGGCATATCCTGCATGATGTGGTAAAGTTCTCGTGCACTTTCCAATAAGTAATGATGACAGGGTCTTGGGCAAATTCCCCTGAGACGGATACGGTTTTAAGGGAACTTGGAAATGATGAAATATCAATTTTAGTGCCTATACCAAGAACATGTTATGAGAAAAACACGCCTATTAGAAGTCCCAGTTCCGTTAAACAGGATTTTCACAAATTGACAAAGGATATGTTGAATGTCCATTTCACAACCACAGAGAGTTATTCTTTGCCCTAAACGGATTTGGGACGCGGACAAGAACAACATCCGCATCCTTTGGGCGTCCCACTTCGTCCCGGAGACGTTCGTCTCTTCACCGCTAGGGGGAGGGGGTGTGCCGCGGGGGTAGGGGGAGTGAAGGCTGTATTCCACTCTCCGACTTTACTCACAATTTACAAAAATCGCACGTTTCAAAAATCGCCAGAAGGAATAAGCATTAATCATAGACATGATACATATCAAAAGAAAGGATTTTAAATTATCTTTCAAATGGTATATGTGACCCGTTTTGGCGAAATGAGTCGGATGTCGCAGAAAGTCGAACTGAGATATGGGGCTCTGAAGTCGCATTTCGCATTTTTTATCGAAAATGGGTTTTTTCTTTTATTCATATCTCCTATATCAGAAGTCTTCCCAAAAAAAATTTTAGGTCCCAAAGCCATCTCTTAGTCCCTCTAAATAGGCCCCAAAGACGCGCAACGCCTCAGTGATCTGAAACAAAAGACCCTCGATTCACGCCATTTTCCCCTAACTTCGCGGCTTGCCTGTCGGTCTGGATCTCATCCCAGCCCCATGTTCCGGGTACCTGCTGAAAGGGCGCGAAGTGAACTGGCCAATGACAGCCTCGGATTTTGAATTCGCGCCGGCAAGGACCAATCAGAACGTGTTTCCCCGATCGTCGTCACGTAAACAATCGTCGTCAAGGAGGTCACGTGTGCGGAATGCGGCGCGCTGATTGGCTGAGAGGCCTCGCGTGCCTTCCGGTTTCAGTTGTTGTGGAAATTTAAAGGGACGCATGGCGAGCAGGACGGACGTGCGACATCACTTCTCCGACGGATTTAGCTGTTTTAATCCTGGATCACTGCTGGATTTTGATGTGGATTACCTCCCAACATCGTCGGGAAGGACATGGATCGCGAGGAGGCTGTCGCGGATGCCCTGAATACGATAAATCGGGCAAATTTACGTGGTATAGCCGAGCCACAGCAATGGCGGACTTTGGTCGACGAGTACTTTCTCTTCGCCGACGGGGAGGAGGGGCAAGACGATCCCCCCGAGGAAGAAGAAGATGTTCAGGAGGATCTAGGGGAACCGGAGGATGCTGAGGACGATGAGGATGAGCCACTAGTCATCCCTAACCCCACGGACGACCTTCTACAGGCGGAGTGGGACGACTGCGAACGCTTCATGTGAGTTTTTGAAAAACTTTATAATGGCCGACATGCGGTCGGCTGCCCTATCTCTGAAACAAGTACGCAAAGTGCCTAAATCCCTTTCAATGTTGATGAAACTGCCTACGATTGTGCCCTAGTATGTATTCTAACTGCCTAACTAGTTTTTATCAAGTTTCAAAGTTGATTTCATGCCATAAACAGGGATGATCCGTCGGGGTTGTCCGGTGACCTACTTAATGGCGTCAGCTGATCCGGCCGGCCTGTAACGGTTATCAATCATGTCTCATGCCATTGTGGCCCTCAGGAAGGTGAACTAAGTCTAATATCATGTATGTTGTTGTCTTTAGATGTTCCTGCAAGCACTACAAAGACAAGGAGTGCAGTAAACAGTTCACGACGTCGGAGCTGGTCGCGCGTCGGCAGGAGGTCTTTCAGCTGTCCTCAGGTAAGTTTTTCATGAGATACATGTTATGCAAACCTGTCGCCACGACCATGTAGCTATGTCGTTCTTGCTCAAAACTATCCCATAATCCATGACAACGTCTTGAAGTATAACAGACAACTATTAACACTCAACCAGACCGTTTTTAAGTTAGTATTTAGGGTGTGTTAACCTAGTTCATGGGTCAATCCAGAAACCTCATTCCTTGAGTCACATGCATATCATGTACAGATTGTTATTATCCTAATCTACTTTGTTTTCTAGGCGAGAAGGACATGTTGCTACTGGGCATCGTCAGTACCTGCACAGACAATAGCAGCAGGCTGTCCACCTGGAAGAAGGGGATTAAGGGGAGAGGGGAGAGGCAGCACCAAAGAAGCCACTACCTCGTCGGTTCTCGGCCAGTCTGCAGGGACACTTTGAAGTTCATGTACGCGTGAGTAGCTTTGATATTCAACTTCTTTGCTAAACTAAGGTCTACCTAGATATCCCTACTATTAATGTACTACTTGAGGTAAATTACAAGATGAACTGTAATGTATCATAACAGAATCTGATCATGGCACTTACCTTCACAAATCGTCCATATTAATATTACAATACTTACCTGTATTTGTTGCCTGTGTCCAATGATTATTGGCCTAATGTAACTCTTACCTTGTGACCTTTCCAGCATCAGCCAGAACAAGCTGACGTCCATCATCAAGTGGTACAAGTGCTACGGGGTGGTGACCAGGCAAAAGAAGTCTGGCGGGCGACAGGCGACTGCAAGGATCCTCCAACTGGAGGACATCAGGCGGGTCGTGGACTTCATCAACTCCTATGCCGAGACCAACGCCCTCGTCCTGCCTGGTCGTGTGTCTTCCCACAAACGGGATGACATCCTCCTCCTCCCCTCCTCTTCCACAAAGGCCGACATCTACAGGTTTTACAGCAACGCCATGGAGGAGGCTAACTTCAGGTGTGTGGCTGACTCAACCTTTAGAAACCTGTGGCTCCAACTCCTCCCTCGCATAGTGTGTTCCCGCCCTATGACTGACCTCTGCTGGGAATGCCAGCGCAACAACAGGGATATCTCTGCCTCTAGTAACTTACCTGACATTGTGAAACAGGCCAAGCTGAAAAAGCAACAACTTCACCTCGAGGTGGTGGCTCGGGAGAGGGCCTTTTATCAGGACATGGTCAAGGCTGCCAAGGCTGCCTACAAGGATGCAGAGTCCCCTCCCCTTGGCCCCCACCCCCCTTGTTCTTCTGACACGAAGGTCCACATCAGTTTTGATTATGCCCAGCAGGTCCACCTTCCCTCCTTTCCTATGCAGCCTGGCCCATTGTATTTCCTTGTCCCCCGCAAGGTCGGCATTTTCGGTGTCTGTGCCGAGGCCATCCCCCAACAGGTGAACTATTTGATCGACGAAAGCCATTGCGGTAGTAAGGGGTCAAATGCTGTTATTTCATACCTGCACCACTATTTTGAAAAGTATTCCCTGGGGGAGAAGGCGGTGGACATGCACTGTGACAACTGTAGTGGTCAGAACAAGAACAAGTTTGTGCTAGCGTATCTTCTCTGGCGGGTCCTGACTGGCCGGCACCAGTCCATTTCCTTAAACTTTTTGATCACAGGGCACACCAAGTTTGCCCCGGACTGGTGCTTTGGTTTGCTTAAACAAAGGTTTCGTCGTGAGCCTGTCTCGAGCCTCTCGGAGATGGAGGCGACTGTGGTGAAGAGTACCCAAGAACGTGTCAACATTGCCCAACTTGTGGGGGACGAGAATGGGAAGGTGTTTGTCGAGTCATATGACTGGCAATCTTTTTTGACCCCTTTCATCAAGCCACTCAAGGGCATTAAGCAGTATCATCACTTTGTATTCTCTGACCAGAACAAGGGCCACGTCACCTTCCGGCAGTATGCCGACTCGGCCCCCGAGACCTTCAAGATGCTGACTATCGCCCCTGAAGCTGTCCCCCAGGAAGGCCCTCAGCCCACCGAATCCCCTGGCCTCCCGGCCAAAAGACAGTGGTATCTCTTCAAGAACATTCGGGATTTTTGTACTGAGGACACGAAGGACATCATGTGCCCTAAGCCCTCTGTACCAGAACCAGCACCCGGTCCAGGCCCCCGTGCCGTACCTCCGCCGGAACCAGATGCGGAATCAGAGCCAGAGGCTGGCGAGGGGGATGGGCCAGGCAGGGGCAGGGGCAGGGGCAGGGGCAGAGGCAGAGGCAGAGGTAGAGGCAGAGGCAGAGGCAGAGGCAGGGGCAGGGGCAGAGGCAGAGGCAGAGGACAGACTCCAGACACATCATCAGGATCGGAGGGGGAGGAGGAGGAGTTGGTCAGACAGCTGGAGAGGGAATCAAAATCTTCATCTGACTCAGAGGAGGAAGGCCCCCCACCCCCCCCTAGGGGCAGGGGCCGTCCTAGTAAACGTGCTAAACGTGGTCGTGGCAGGCCCAGGACCACCTGAGAACTATTAAGAATCCGTTTTGAACATTGTTAACTTATTTTTAGTTGTTAAGACTTTTTCTGATTTTAAGATTTTTACCTCGGTGGCTTTTCACTATTTTAACGACCAAAGACAATCATGAACATTCCAAGAACTTTTATAGACACATTATGGATACCCAGGGTACTTAGGGTCATCACAGAGTCGTTTTTAAGAAGCCAAGATGAGGTATTGTGATCCTTTATGCTTGCCGTTCTAGGTTAAGTTTTTGCAGCGCCGGCATGAATAAAAGTTTTGTATATAAACGCATGAATTACTGGTATTTGTTAGCTAGAATAGTGTAGAATGACTATGTAAAGTTTCAGGACCAAGGATTGATTACAAGTGTATGTTGCTAGGGCTTTATCGGAGGACCGCGGTAGCGCGCGGTAAGAAAAACTTTGAACTCATTTATCTCAGTTTCTTATACCCGCATAGGCGCGGTTCTTTTTATTTTCGTCGCAACTTATCTCAGGCCCTAGATATCGGATCTAGACATGCTATACCTCGTTTTAAAGCTAAGAATTAGTATTTTCTGATGGTATACCTAACTAAAAATCTTCCCCGTGCGACATCCGACTCACTTCGCCAAAACGGGTCACATATAACATGCAGGGGTTCTTGAAACATTTCTGATGAAAATATAAGAATAAGGAAATTCCTGATAGTCAAAATCGCCTAGTGGAATAGGCCTAAGGTGATGGGTGCACGGAGCAGCTCGAGCGGTGAGGCCGAGTTGCTCGCCTCTCTCAGTCCCCGGATGTTGGGCCCAGATCGGTCATTACCGCCGTATAATGCCCCTGTTGACAAGATTCACCGCTGTCACAATGTACCTGGACGAGAATTACCAGGTCCAGGGTCGAAACTGAGATCCTATAATTGTTATTTCAGAATGGCATTAACCACAGCTCCGCGTGATGTTTGATGGAGAAAGAATAAGTAGGATATTGCATTAGTGCAATCCCAAGAATCAATCTCTATTTTGCTCTATGTAGGGCTTATATAAATACATACGGTATATACTTGAAATTAAAATTCATGTGTGCTTTTATATATATATATATATATATATATAGACATACATACATACATACATACATACATACATACATACATACATACATACATACATACATACACTGTAAAAAGTAAATGCTGTAAATTTACAGTAAACTTTGCTGGCAACAAAGTTTCCAGTAAACTTTGCTGTATAATTACAGCATAAGATGTACTGTAAATTGTACAGTGCATGATACTGTAGGCATCTTACAGCAAATAGTGCTGTAAAATAACAGCGCTCAATGTACTGTAAATTCTACAGTTCATGGTACTATAGATGTCTTACAGCAACCATTACTGTAAATTAACAGCAAACTAAGTACTGTAAATTAACAGTAAACTTTGCTGGCAACAAAGTTTCCAGCAAAGTTGACTGTAAATTAACAGTAAACTTTGCTGGCAACAAAGTTTCCAGCAAAGTTGACTGTAAATTTACAGTGCACCGTTATTTTACAGCACTTCAAATTAAAAGCCTTTTATCATCAATTTAACCTAATATATTACCCATAATTCAAATAAAATGTAAATTCCCAACCACAAACCAATGTTATAGAGGTTATGGGATGTAATTATGCTAGATTTACTAGCACATACATGCATTGGGTGATGTTGCAGAAGGCTTGAGAGATCATTACTTACCTATAAATTAAACTTAACACCAAAAAGGTGTCTATGCATACAGTTTATAATTATCGCATAATAATTACAATTATTACTATGTATTTCATTAACTTAAAATATCAGTTCATTTTGTGTGTATGGTATTCAGTTTTTGACATCATTAAATGTAATTAATTCACCTGGAAATATGGTTTAAAGGTAATATGCCAAAAACGTTTTTTTACTTTTTACTTTTGCACTCCTGGTGGTCACTGTATTTTACAGTAGATGTACTGTAAAAAAACATTCTTATCATGTAATTTCAAATTTACAGTACAAATTCTGTAATCCTACGGTAAGTTTAACTGTTTATTTTCCAACAGCAAACATTGCTGTAACTTAGCTGTACAATTTGCTGTAGAATAACATTAACTTTTTACAGTGTACAAACATACATATACATATACATATACATATACATATATACATATATACATATAGTTATATATAGTTATATATATTATATGTATACATGTATAACAATGTGCAGGTCTAGTTGTAAGAATTCATGCATGTTGATCATAATGATTATAACAATGACAACAATTAGCAACCACAAATTCCTTTTTTCAATTCATGCATTTTCAGTTCAAACGTGCACAATTTTAGTACTGTTTTGTTTTAATATTGGAAATCTGAATTTCATTTCAATTTGCAGCATCAAGACTAGTTGTAGAGGGAGGTCCCATGCAGGGCTCGTACAAAATGGAGATGACAAAAAGAGCAACATCAGAATCCATAGCAGTCTTTTGAATTGCGTGTCTCTGCAAGTGAAACAAAGGAAACATTCACAAAGACCTAAATGGCCGTGGCTGAATGGAAGGTCTAAAACCATAGGAAGGAAATGATGCAATCCAAAACAGAGTGATCTGTCTGAAAAGGAATCTTGGTGGTCAATAAGCATACAGTCCCCAGATCCAGATTTTGGCCAATCCCCATACCATCCCTTTTCCCTATACTATTCAAAATCCCCAGACTGTCATCTATTTCCCAAACTATCCCCAATCTCAAAACCATTTCCCAATCCTCAGACCGTACCCAGTCCATGGAGCGTCCCCGATCCCTACATTGTCCCCTATATCCCCATACTGTCCCCTATCCCTATAGTGTCCCCTATCACTATACTGTCCCCAACCCCCAAACTGTCCCCTATCCCCATACTGTCACCAATCCCCATACTGTCCCCTGTCCCCATACTGTCACCTATCCCCATACTGTCCCCAATCCCCGTACTGTCACCTATCCCCATACTGTCACCTATCCCCATACTGACCCCAATCACCATACTGTCTCCTATCCCCAGACTCTCCCCATACCGTCCCCATCCCCATACCATCTCCAATTCCCATACTGTCCCCTATCCCCATACTGACCCCTATCCCCATACTGTCCCCTATCCCTATACTGTCCCCTATCCCCATACTGTCACCTATCCCCATATTGTCCCCTATCCCCATACTGACCCCTATCCCCATACTGTCCCCTATCCCCATACTGTCACCTATCCCCATACTGTCACCTATCCCCATATTGTCCCCTATCCCCATACTGACCCCAATCCCCATACTGTCACCTATCCCCATATTGTCCCCTATCCCCATACTGTCCCCAGTCCCCATACTGTCCCCTATCCCCATATTGTCCCCTATCCCCATACTGTCCCCCATCCCCATACTGTCCCCAGTCCCCATACTGTCACCTATCCCCATATTGTCCCCTATCCCCATACTGACCCCTATCCCCATACTGTCCCTTATCCCCATACTGTCCCCTATCCCCATACTGTCACCAATCCCCATACTGTCACCTATCCCCATATTGTCCCCTATCCCCATACTGACCCCTATCCCCATACTGTCCCCTATCCCCATACTGTCCCCTATCCCCATATTGTCCCCTATCCCCATACTGTCCCCTATCCCCATATTGTCCCCTATCCCCATACTGCCCCCTACCGCCATACTATCCCCTATCCCCATACTGTCCCCAATCACCATACTGTCCCCTATCCCCATACTGTCCCCTATTCCCATACTATCCCCTATCCTCATGCTGTCCCCTATCCCCATACTGTCCCCTATCCCCATACTTTCCCTATTCACCATACTGTCCCCAATCCCTAGACCCCCCCCCCCCCCCCCCCAAAAAAAAAAAAAAAAAAAAAAAATCCTGAAAATATCCATCATCCCCGGACTGTCTCAAATCATTCTGGGCTTAATTGTACCTATCTTGGGCCAAAATTGAGGGAACCGTAAAGGCTGCTAATTCCACCACTTTATGTCTTTAATTTTGACAGCAATTTTTGGATAATCAGCGTTGAACGGTTCTGTTTGATTAGTTTAAGTTAATGAACTGATTGGCAAGAATTTCTCAAAAAGAGAAGAAGAAAAGGCATTTGAAAATATTATCACTAATGGCTTCATGCTTTTTGCTTGTCATAGGCCTAAATAATAGATGGGAGTACAAATGGCTTGTAAGCAGTTTATTTGTGTTAGTGTAATATTGATAACAGCACGTAATTGGCAGTATTACTACCCATTCTATAACCATGTGAATAGGGCGTGGCAGGTGCCCCAATCAATGCCACGTGCTTTCCCCAGCCCCGCCCCCTCCCACCCTAACCCCCTCCAACCCCAACCCCCTCCCACCCTAACCCCGCCCTCCCCTAACCTCCCACATAATAATAATCATGATTCCCCTCCACTCAGCCCAGCCAAACCTACATACACACAACCAACCAACCCATCCAAACAAACTGATCACACCCATTTATGTCCTAACAATAACAGCAGGAGCCCGGGAAGGCGGGAACCACTAAAAGCCGGCCCCCTCATTAATATTCATGAGCGACATGAATATTAATGAGGCCGCCTCATGAATATTAATGACCCTCCCGTGACGTCACCCTTCCGGCCGTCTCCATGTTGGCCGTCAGTCGAGCGGCCGCACGCCGAGAGAGAACACAAATACTACTACAACTCAGTTTATACACACTTTGGACTTATGAAACGGCTAACCAACTACTTTCTCCTCGAGTGACAGTCCCCCAGAATGGATTTACGACGGGTGTGCCTGTGGATCACCTGCTTTTTGGGATTATACGTGTGGCGGTCTTCGTGTAAAGGTAAGATTCAGGGAGGTGAGGGGAGTAGGAGTGGTCCTGACACACTTACCTTCTCCTACACCCACTTTCTTAACTCTCCTGACACAATAACCTACTCTAGGATGTTCCCTGTCAGCTGTTGGTTCTCTTAGGGGGAGTTTTGGGCTGTTTTGCTGTAGTTTGGGCGTGTTTTGGGGGGTACAAGGGCCGTGGGACGACTTGTTGGCGGGCCGAGGTGCCCTGCTGACCGGGGGACCCACCCCTGGTCCCGGCCGGCCTAACTTGGCACCTGACCACAGGTAGGCCTAGGCCTAGGTTAGTAAGTAGGCCTAGGCCTAACGCCTGTACACTATCAACAACACCAGGATGCTACAAACAGGTGGAGGACTGGGATTCTCCCGATTGTCACCGCTATAAAAATACATGTACTTCCCTTCCTGAGTAGATCTTAGCTAGGCCTAAAATAAAGGCTAGGCCTAGGGACTTTGTAATTCTAGGCTGAGAATAGGCTTGATGTTGATATTGATCCATGCATTCCCTTGTAATGATGACTGTGACTGTCTGTGATATCTATATTTACACTGAACAGATTCTAGATAAGGCCTAGCCTAGGCTTATGCCTAAAGGCTGACTCAACATTGGAGTCAAGATGCTTTTCTAGTTTACCTATACAACATTCTAGTTTATCTATCCAACATTAATTATCTACTAGGCTGGTCTCAAATTCATTAAGACACGACGAGAGTAGGCCTAATCCCCAAGAGGTTCCAAACAGAGGTAGGATTACATGCAATCATGTTATCAAAAGTGTAGTTATACCGTAAACTGAACGCTAGACCAAAGATTATTACTGATAAAAGATTTAGATAATATATACAACCAACGACTCTATTATATGGGGTTGGGGGTGTAACTGTAATGGAGTCACTAAGCCTACGCCTATTTCTTAGAGATAGAGGCTCGGGGGGGGGGGGGGGGGGGGGGGGGGCTGTGGTAAAAGAAATACGTCTTATACAAGTCTTATCTCTATTGATTAGATCTATATTGTCATACTTCTAGCTTATTAGGGATATAGGTGGGGGACTTTTGAAACAGTCCCCCGCTGTTGCTTAAAAAGAAGTAGATGTCTTATGATGACTGAATGAGGCAACTTGATTCAGGTGAAAGAAACTCATTCATTCTCATTGAGACTTCTTTTTGTATCGTATCTATAATCTTTAAAGGTTCTCAGATCATTTAATAGGGTCCCTTATATGTATTTGTATTGTTGAATAGATAGTGGGTAGAAACTTTAACAGTGTAGACCAACTATGAAGTTAAATCACATGGAAATCAATTAAAAAAAGAAAAGTCCTCATTAATAGAAGGCCCCGTTCTGAGGCGGTTAGTTGCGTGTTTGGGGTAAGTCTGTGCTCAGAAATAGAACCTGGACGTCAGAGGTGGGCAGGCTAAGCAACAATCAGGGACTTTAAAAAAACGCAGTTTGTAGACTGATTAAAAGTACACAATCAATATTTGTGCACTTAGCCTGGGGGTCAATCAACTGGTAATAGGAAAAAAAAGTCCTTGACAACCTCTTTGTATAACGGTTCATTTAGATTAATTTCAAACCTTTTGGTGATAGTTTCTCTAAAGTACATGTAGTTGCATGGTGTTTCTTTAAAACAAAAAGTTGGTAGGTGGGTCGTAGCCTGAAGTTCAGGTATGTAGGGATCATATCTGGTCAAGAAAAAGTGACATCAGATTACTGTATTGGGGTCAGATTCCTGCTGTAAGTATGTATACATGTTTCAGGGTTGAGTGTGTCGTAATGCAGAGACCTGTTTATAAAGGGGGGGGGGGGGGGGGGTACTGTTAATCCTTGCACAAGTATTGGCAACCTACCTCTGACCTTATTATGAAGGAGTGTGAGATGTAAATACCTGATAAACAAAGACCTGCGAGGTCACACCAAGTGAGAAAGACCTCCTTGGTCTATATGGTCCATGGGGGTCCAGATTCGTCCAATCAGAGAAACCGGAACTTGATTGTTTATAACCAAATATAAATTGTGAAGACACTCTAGATATTAGAAAAACTGTTTGTGATTCTTAATAGAAAGGAGCGTTGGAACGATAAAACGGATGTTTTAAAGAGTACTGTAAGCAATAACCAACACGTGAAATAACACATGTACCAATGCATGTACGTAGCCTACTAGGTTTGAATACGAAAAAACAAACAGACTGGTGGAACCCACCTAGTCGGTATACTGACCCGGGCTGGCCCTCATAGAGTCATACCCTGGAGGAGTCAGGAGAAGGTGTTTTCTCTGGCCTCGAGTCCCCGGGTGGCCGACATGGGGGGAGGTGGGGGGGGGAGGTCCGGTCACCTAAGGAGACCCTGGAGGTGGGTATGGGGGTGGTCAGCGGGGACAGGTGAGGGCCGGGCTTGACCACTGACTGACCACTGGTCAGCCCCCCCCCCCCCACCCAATCCCAGCATCCACCCTCACCCTACCCCAGCCAAGCCCAACCCTAAGTGCGCGCGTTATGACGCCGTCTGATTTCACATGCGTCAGCGTTTAAGCTAGACAGTACTTACATCAAAGTCCGCCCGGGCCAAAATACAGTGGGAATACAGTGTGTACTGAGTACAGAATCAGTATTAGCTTTTGTGGTAGGGTTTTAGTGGGAAATCAATGGAAATACAGTGGCTGAATAGTTGGAAATCAATATGTCCGAAATATTTAAATGGGCTAGAGTGTACAATCAGTAGTATTTTGATAGGTAATTTTAATAATTCGGACATACTGATTTAGGAATTGTCCACTGCCGTTTGTTCCGGGCGCTAGTCACTCAAACTATTATGCAAGAGGCAACTAGGTCATAGAAGGACTAAATTTTCTCGAGCCCTACGGCAGCAGTGTGGGTGATTAACCTAATCCACGCAGGTAAAAGGTGTGGTTAATTGGATTAGTCGCTAACACAATGAGGCTCTTATACAACCTTTTTTTAGGCCTAAGTCGTCGGGTTCGCCTCAGGTCAGGGGCTGGGCCCTGTGAACGCTATTGTACTGTGATGTTGTAATGGGTATCAGCTATTGAAGTGTGATGTTATTTAACGAGTATCGGATATAGACATTACTCAATATAAGTTTGTGTATAAATAACGCTGTATGAGGGTCTGATGATGCGGGATATGACCTCGTATAGTTCCTCAACCAGACACAGGAGGGCAGCTCCAGGGCTTTACAGGGAAATAGGGGTGGATGGGTTGAGGGAAGGGGGTGCCCCAATAATGACTACTTTTAATATTTTGGTGGCGACCTAGGAGACCCCCAATACATATCTAGACTTTCTATACTTTGCTCATATTTGGCATTGTGCTTGATTTTGACAAGTAATATAACGATTTTGTCGTGTTCCCCCCCCCCCCCCCCCCCCCCATATTCCCAAACTTCAAATACACAAAATACTGTTGTGTAGAAAAAATACCGATATCTTGCAATGTCTGCATGGAGCTGCATGGGAACTTGAAAAATGAACCAGGGGAATTGTAATTTCACGTGGAAATGTCATGAGAAAACATGGATAGAATTAGTTGTAGTATTTAGTGGCAAATCCAGGATTCTGAAATGGTGGGGGCGCGCTATTGGAAAACTCTTCCTTAATTACTTTTTGGCTGCATTTTACATTAAAAAAGTCTAAAATTAGCCAAGAAAAGGTGGGGTCGCGCCCCCCTCTAAATCCGCCACTGGTATTTTGAAAACCTGATGGAGTATGTTCAGTACATGATCTCAACCTCCCCCCCCCCCCCCCCTCTCTCTCCCCGACCAAGTCAGCACTTCAGCCGGTGGAGGGGTCAGTCGGGGCCGACTAATGAACTGCCCAACACCCCCTTATGTACAGATCAATTGACCACTTTATTAATTAGGACACAGATTAGTGAAGTTCCGGGCCCGGGACGTGCCAAAAGCGGCCTTAACGGGCGTCACCTGCCGGTAACCAGCTGAGAAGGGGTCAGGTGGGGTCCTGACCTCCCCTGGCCCGGGGTGACGTCATCATTGATCGCGGACACCTGTGGGTTGACCCCTGAGCCCGGTCAGCCCCCCCCCCCAACATACCTGGCCACACCTGGAAGAACTCACCTGACCACTTACTGCTACTCACTGACCACCTACTGACCACTAATTGAATGATTACTGGCTGACGACGGACTACTGACTTTTAGCTCATTGACCGTTTACTGATCAACCACTGACCGCTCTCTGACCAATCTTGAACCACTTAATGAGTTTTTACTGACCACCCACTGACCATTCACTGACCACACTCTAACCACTCATTGACCATTCACGGACCACTCACGGACCACTCACTGACCACTGTCTGACCACTCACTGACCACCCTCTGACCATTCACTGACCACTCACTGACCACTCACTGACCACTCACCGACCACTCCCTGACCACTCACTGACCACCTACTGACCACTCCCTGACCACCCCCTGACCACCCACTGACCACCCTCTGACCACTCACCGACCACCTACCAACCACTCACCGACCACCTTCCAACCACTCACTGACCACCCACAGACCACTTACACCTTTGTTTCTGGTTGTTTGCACCACACACAATCCCTGACCCAATCACAGGTCATGTCAGGCGCTGTGTGATGAAATAGTTGACAGTTCATCAAATATTGAAGGCTCTTTACACGATTACCTCCCACACACAGCATGGGATGATTGGAAACAGGTGCCGATGAGGTGGGCGAGAACGGTGCGTTTAATACTTCGGGAATAAAACATAATAGGAATAATTATAACACATTTTACAGTTATTGTAACCATTATAGTAACCGTATCTCCTCTTTAATAAGTCAGAAAAGTATAGGCTGTCACAAATGAGTTTGTAAATAGATATCTTATTATAATGTGCCAAGGGCGATGACAGTAGGGATGCCCCATGCACCTGGGGCACATTAAAACGGGAAGAAATGAAATAAAAGTACTGTTAGGGTGTAGAAATATCCCTATTAAATTGTCTCATTCTATATCATGTAATATATGATCCTTTCTGCCACTGGCAGTCTCCCTGTGTGTAATCGCCTCCCCCCCCCCCCCCTCCTCCTCCTCCTCCTCCCCACATCACCCGCCTCGCCCGTCCCATTCTCATCGCGGGGATACGGAGTCGTAACCTTGTCGGCTTTGGAGTGGAGGACAAAATACCATGAAGGGGTCCGTTTTCACACATAAGGATATCCCCATAGTGCCCTCCGTGGTTATTTTTTTTTCTGAATACAAACACGCGTTTACAGTCCATAAAAGATGGGCCTGAGATGAGAGGGGCAGATTATTGTCAAAATACCCTCTGTGGTTATTGCCCGCACCCACAAGGGGAGGCCCATCGTTACGAGGTGTCCTCCCTACTCAACCAGGAAGTACTGGTTTAGGCCCTAATGTTGATGATATATGGGTTGGGGGAGAACTTAATATATCTATGCTTTTTTAGAGGGAGGATTTTTTTTTATAAAAAAAGGACATTAAAAGATAACAACATAAATAAAAAGAGGGTTAGGGGGAACAGCCTCCGATGTCTGCTAATTTTGTATAACAGAATACAGGTAGGTCGATAATTTAGTTTTGCTTCTATTTTTACTTACCAATTGGATTTTGGAAGTGTTGGAAATAAAAAAAGGAATATCCGGAACATCCTCTAAATCAAGTTTTAACATCCAAAATAATGCCCTGAGCATTTATATTCAACCCAAAATTGAGGGTAGGTCGGGTTACCTGAACACAACTATTTTAGTCCGTATAGAAAGCCCAAAACCAAGCCAGTATATATTCAATTGTCAGAAAGTCACTTTCCATAGATATTCAATTTTCTAAACAGTACCCGCAACCTCCTAATCCCCTCGTCAGGTTGTGGTTGGCCGCTTCACGCATGGTCGCACCTGGTCACGCCTGAGCTGTCACCACTCACCGACAGGTGGGTGGGCAAAAAATGCTATAAAAAAAGAAGGAAAGAATGACAAATTTTAATCTTGATAAGGACGACAGTGTTTATCAATGAAATTCAGAAATTGTTCAATCCTCGTCCTCCCTGTCCATCATCCAAAGCGAAATGTGTTCATGGCGAGGTTTTCAATCACTTTGATAATGACCACATCACAATGTTATTGGTACGTAATGTCTATCGTGCTTGATCATTTAGATTAACATCACAGTTTAACGAGATTAAGCGATAATATTGTTTGATTTTTTGTAAATACTTCCCGGAAAATACGTATTTTATATAGACCATCATCCTAACCTCCCCTATGAAAACGTTAAACAGAATACATTTAGATTTCATTTGATCATCTCTGGAACTTTAAAATGATACCATCAAATGCTGTTCCTTTCTTAATGTATATACGAGTTTTTAATATGCTGGTGTTTTGGTGTCATTCATGATAACTATCTTAGGACAAAGGCTGTTTACCATATTTTATATAGATATAGATATACAAATAAATGTAAAATTAACTTGTTTACATTTTAGCGCAGACAACTCTTTTAAATGTATGACAAATAAGGTATTGTTTCAGTAACATCCATTGAACATAGTCTTCAAAAGCTGGCTGTAAATAATCAGCCATTCCTAGAATGGCCAACAATGAAACCGACAGCCGACAAAACCTCGGTTGTCGCTGCCACGTTCCGGGAAGGCGACAGGAGAGACCGTACAAAGCGGAGGGCATACAGTCTTAACAATAGGCCACCACAAAAAACACCAACCTTCTGCTTGGTGGACATTGCCATAGGTTGTATTTGTCAACTCCTGATGAGGTTTACCGTCTATAGACCGGCTAGGAGCCTTAGCTATAGGGGGGGGGGGGGGGCACCCACTCTTTGGGCATAGGTAAAGAGAGTGGGATTCCCAACCCCTAACTTTTTTTATTTCAACAAAGCAGACCGCTCCCCAAGTCTGATAAGTGATAATTTGGTATTTGTAACCTACTACCCATTGTTTTGATTTGTTTTAAGTCTAGAGTCAAGTCAAACTAGGATAGACTCCCTAATAAGTACTTTTATTACTCAATTACAGCAGCTACAGTGCATAGACGATTTCTTTGGTCAAGAATGGTGAAGTGGCAGAGTGACTATACTGGAGTACCCCCACCCCCTTTCAGGGCTAACAGGCTGCCATGTATGTGGTACAGTGGTGGTGGTAGCAGTGCATGACATTGGCCTTCACAATGTTTGAAGCCATATGGACGGTGGTAATAGGATTGATGGACACAGCATTGGGTGCTGTTTCAGAGAAATCGTGAATAGAAATGACAGACGTCAACATTGGCTCTTTTTTCAGGGGAACATCTAATGCTTTATTAATGTTTATTAATGTCTTAGGATGAAAAAAAGCTTAAACTGCATTTCCAAGTCAGGAAATTATGTTTAATTATGTAACTCTCTTGGGAAGTGAATAAACTTCCCCGTTAGAAACAAATTATAAACCGATTTCAGCTGATAATAGTTGGTATTGAATTTTGAAATGTATTAAGGAATTAGCAGGAAAATGACTTTTCTGGGCCACTGGGTATCAGCCATAGGCTATTAGTGTACACACCAGGCACCAGCGGCAAAGAAAGTTACTTGTGTGACGCAATGATACCTATAGCTGGTACCCAGTGGCCCAGAATAGTAATTCTTTTCCTCATTAGCATGCTGTTTTTTTTAATGTTAATTCTACTCACAGATGAATGTGAGCTAGCATGACTATAGTGTGACAGTTGGGAGGATGCAGTAACATTAGTCCCAGATCCATGCCTCTTAATGGGCATTAATACGCCGGCCGTGTTAATGTGACTCGGCGTTAGGTTGGCGACAGGCTGGTCCCACAGGGGGCCCACTCTCATGATTAGCGTGGGAACATGGTGTTTGTTGCCGTGATTACGACTCGCCATCATGAACATAAATACTTTATAGACCATTACTGACTCAGTATTACAAGCAGACGAGGACCTTTAAACAATCTCTCATTCCTCTACACCTGCTAAGGCTGCTGAGGACCTTTACTAAATTTAGGGATGCTCTCTTTCATTGGTTGACACCTCTAAAGGCCGTAAAGGTCCTTTAAAGATGCCTTCACTCACACCTTGACACCTGCTAAGGTCACTAAGGACCTTTAAGGATGCACTCACTTATTACTTGACACCTGCTAAGGCCGTTAAGGATATTTTAAGATTACTTTACTCATTTCTTTACACCTGCTAAGGCCGAGTCTGTTGAGGAACGTTACTGGCACCCTCACTCATTAATTGAAATCCTTTACTGGCAGTGTCACTAATAATCATCTGCTGATTCATTAAAATGATATTACAGAATGTATTTCATCGATTGAATTCGGCCATCTTTGATATACAGTCTACTTTTGTGTGCTAGCCCAAAAACATTTCAAATTCTACTGTGTCAGTGAATATTATTTGATGTATTCTTTATGTATAGCCACAGGAATGTTAGATCTAAAAACATCTACGTATCCATTGGACTTCCTTGTGAGAAAACGTAGTACACACGCTAGGTTTGCACTGGTATTCGGTACTATATAGTAACTCTTTGTGAACCGTCTTTACACGGAGACCCCCTATGAAGTATAATGGTACATTCTGGTCACACTCCGTGCTCTGACAAGGTAAACAGGGAGCAAACTCGGCCCGTCATTTCGGCCCGTCATCTCGGCCTCTAAATCAGGGGGCGTGCGCCGAATGTAGAGGGGGGGGGAGGGCTATTTACTAGTATATATATATGTGAGTAGTATGTACTGAGGTTAAGTGTGACATGCAGTGGGAAGGGCTGTGGGTGGATATACTATTACTAATACTATGGAGTGTTTGCCACTAGCATTGGCCCGTTGTCCAAAGAGTGACAATGAATTTGCGAAAAGGGCTGAAAATTTTCAGCAAAATTAGTGCCAAATTGGCCCTGATGGCCGACAGAGAATTTTTGCAATTTTTTACCCTGTATTTTCTGATCATATCTTTCCCATTTGCCATGCTGTTTATGAGAAGAATTAAACAAACACAGAAAAATAGGGGCCAACAGAAAGCTATCAGGGTCAAATATATCTTGGCAAAGTAGGCCCTGTTGGCCAACAGACCAAAAAGTTAGTTTTCAACACTACTATGTACGAGCATAAGGTCTCTTCCTTAAAGTAGGTACAGTGTCTGAAATTAAGGACATTTTCGGTGCACGTGACAGCTGCAGACATACCAAAACTGCACCAGGCCAAAAGTTCCCGCACTTCCCCCTTACATTAGACCTCAATTTAGCAGGAAAAGCGAAGGGTGTGTACGTGTACGTCCCTGTAAAAATCCCATGTGTGCCTTTGACCAAGTAGTAGGGGAGTCTAAAATTTAAGAAAGAATGCGTACGCGCTTAATGGAAGGCCCCAAAGTGAAGTTTGGTAATTGAGGAGCGCGGCCAAAGTCTTTTTAGAGATACCTGACTTTTGAATAAACTGATGCCGTACCGCCTCACCTTGGTTGGTGCAACCAGGTCACCAGGGTATCATGTCAACTGGCATGTGACGTATTCTGTTTGAATGTGCAGCGACACATGACATATTTCGTTTAATAAATGAGCCTAGACCATAACAAATCAACAACATAACTTAAGGCGTAGAGGTATGGGAGAAGCTAGTGTATTCTAGAAGTCAAGATCAGTCGTATAACATTCGCCCGATAGCTGATTTACAGTATCTTCAGTACCTGCAGGTTAATTTTGGCCATTTTTGTAGTTAAAAATACAGGAAAATAAATAGAAATTATCCATCTATTTGCCATATTTCTATCCAAAATGGATATATCTTTATAAAAAACTGGAGAAATATAAAGTAGATATAGATACAAATTGGAAAAATGCTCTTTCCTAGTTTTCCATCATGTTAAACCGTAGAGTGTGGGAGATGTATATATATATATATATATGTTCTGGGGATCGTAATTATTCGAATAATATTGGCCTTGATTCACAATAAAGGCGTGCAATATTTGCTCTCACCCAATTAAGAACCCATCATAAATAATAAATTGCCAACCACTTTCAACCACGTCTCTTTGAATTGTATTTCAAGTCAGGTTTTCATGTAATTGACAGAAAATTAAAATCGAAAAAAGTTGCCAATCCTCCTTTGGTTTAATTTGATCAAAAGCGGTACTCGATAAAACAGTAATTTTACCTCAACCAATTACATTCACTACTGGTGAAATTGTCCGCGTAATTATCGCTGAGTATAACAAATATTTTTAGGACATCAGTCTTACACTTCCTCATTGGTTTAAATGTAATAATAATAATGTAATGGGATATTCTTTCATCTTTAATAATAAATTCCCGTACAAGCTTAAGGTGCGAGGTGTGTTGACTTCCTAAGTTGAGTATGAGTGATAACAGATTAACCTAACACCTGTGATGTCCTGTAGAGAAGCTTTCAATCTGATGAGGTTACAGGCTGCGGCTGTCCGAATATATTCTGTCCTCTCTGTCTACATAACTTAAGCTATTGCATACATCTCATGTACATACATAGATCTTCTCTGCTAACTATGTCGATACATATGGGTCTGTAAATTTGACACGGCGACGTGGCCGTTTCTTAAATTTGACATGGCGACATGGCCATTTCTTAAATCCGACATGGGACACTGAAATTCAGGGATATGTGACATCGCTATTTTTCCACTAGTGACATGCGACAGGGCCATTTCTTAAAATCGACATGAGACATTGAAAAAAAATGCGACAAAGACATCCGACACGCCCATCCCTGATTAAATTCAACTTGCGGCATCGGGACCCCCCCCCCCCCCATCCAGAGCCCCATATATGCCATATCAGTTCCACCCAATAAAAATCAATAACAAAAAGTGGAGTCAATAAGTCGTATACTGTCAGTCTTAGAGGTCGGAGCAAACAACACGGGGATCCACCCGATATCAGGGGGCCTGAGACCATGAAACTTGTCAGGCCACACGCTTTTCTTTTTATCAAAAAAGCCCAGAGACATGATGTATGACAGGAGATGTAAAAATAATCAGGTATAGTTTATTCTGTAAATTGAGGTGTGATATAGATTTTCTAGCAACCATAATATGCAACATTAAAAAAAACACACATTGAGTTGCACAATGAGTTTCGTAACGACAAAAAATAATAAAAACAGCTGTTACTTTTATTGTAACAACAAACGTTTTGACAATGAAAAAAAACTTGTTTAAAATGATCTTAATGAGCTTTAATCTTTACTGGAAATAATCTTATTTTTCCCCTTTCTACAACAATTTACAGAACTTGATTTGATCCAGTAGAAACATATATATTAGTGGTATTGTAACAACGGTAACTGTTACTGTTACGAAAACGATCTTAAAGTTATCGTAATAATAAAATGTCATTGTGCAATGGGCCACAGGGCATGTTCCGCTCCCCTTATCGATCAGGTCGTTCCTGGAACAGGAGAAATCATCGATTGATCACCGTGTACGATGGCCGTTTGTCACTCAATCAGTCCGCACTCGGTGAGACTTCTAGGTAGGGTGTGAGTCAGTTTAGAGGTTTGAAAAGTTGACAGACAGTTAAAAGCGATTCTGAAACCTCGCCAGGATTGGCGCAATAACATGACTCAGACTGGTACGGTTTGTTAAAGCTTGGTTTGTTTGGGCAATATCTATTACCCTTGACGCAATTCAGTTATGTCATATGTACTTCATATTAGATCCAAACAGTATGAACACGTGAAACACTTTTATCTCATTAAATTACTCTTCTTAATTATTTAGATCTTTGCTTAACTTATCAATAATCCATCATGTTAAAGAAGATTGAATAAAAAATTGGAAAGCATGTATTAGATTAAGTTATGGCTGGAGGTGAGGGAAGACAGGAGAAATCCTACTCACCCCAGGGTAAATAAATAATAATAAAAAACAACTTTGATAAGTTTAAAAGATTTTGAGATAAATAGGCCACAATATGATGATCAGTTTTCTTTTCTATAGAAAGAAATTACCCAGGTTTAATGCCCACACATTTGAAACAAGAAAACCTGGGCAGGAAACTCGTGCAAGACGTCTAGAGACTAGTAGAGTAGGTCTGGGTATACGGGAGCATGTCTAGAAGTGTTGGCTTAAGGGGGTTTGGGGTGGTCAAGTCCACCTGAATCACGAGCGGTGAATAGCACAAATACACGGAGAGCCGGCCCTGTTTGCTTTACTAACGAGAGGCCCAGTCCCCAGCCGGCCGACCGTGGGCCCCTTTACCGGGCTGTTAGAGAGGGGAAACAAACCGCGGGGCCTGAGGGGTCCCTAAGGGTCCCTAAGGGCCTCTAAGGGGTAAGACCTAACAAAAATTCTTGTGTTCAGGTATCCCGACCGACCGAAATTTTTTGCCCTACTCTATTTTTTTGGGGGAAGATTTTTTTCTCTAAAAGTTTCACTAAAATTTAAAAAAAAATCTTGTGTTCAGGTATCCCGACTGACCCTATTCTTTTGCCCTACTCTAATTTTTTTTTTTTTTTAAGATTTATTTTTCTCTCAAAGTTTCACGAAAATTCATCAAAATCGACACAATGGGCAGGAAATGACATGCATTACATCAGAAAACTCATTCTATATGTCGAAACAATTATTGTAGAAGGTGTTTGGAAGAACATATCAATGTTCATCATTATGTGTCATCAATTTGAGTCTGTTAATCATGTTTAAAAAAATCCAAAATTAAAAAGAAAAAAAAAGATCCGACCTACCTGCCCTATGTTTTTGGCCAATGAAACCTGGACACAACTTCTTTTTTTTGGCCTAAGGCCCTTGGGACGTGGAGTGGGTCACACACGCACAAGCTCATTAGCATGCTAAAACCCCAATCAGCATAGGCTTACACAACACGTAAGGGTTTACAAACACAATACATACAAATAAATCCACACACAAACTGGAGCAAAGAGTTAATGCCAGGAGCAGGGTTAAGCCTCCTAAGCCGGGTGAGAACCAATCAGATCTCACTTCACCTGCTGGAGGAGGCCCGCCACCTGGTGGGAGAAGGATGTACCAGGGGTCACCGGGGTCACGTCAATAGACCCCCCGTGACCTTGGGTCGGCCAAGGTCAAGTGATCCTGGGGGGGGGGGGGGGGGGGGGGGTTAGGGTGGTTTTTTGTGAGTAGGCTTTATTGAGTTGTGTGTGCATGATGGTAATGTTTATGTTATGACTGCTGTGATAGATTTAGCCCAGTTTGACGGATTCAAGTATCATATTATCACTTGATAAAACTGTTTACGTTGAAATGTTGATATGTACATGTAAATAAGCAAAGAGATGTTTAACATTATTTCATAGACATTATATACAAGATATATGCCTATCAAATAAGTTATGTATTACCGAGCCACAAATGTTATTGTGTTGCTATTTGTTTCTTCCGTTTAGTTCATGATATTGTGATTTGGATCCATAAACTGTAGTATGTTTTGTTTTAGCTTCTAAAATACATTGAGAATCATACTAATAGAGACTTTTATTCATTGACAATTATTTGGCAGATGTATTCATGAACACGAATCGATTTGGGTATATGTTTACAACAACCGCATGAGTCCCCTTTTATACATCATTTCTGTGTAATTGAATATGCATGAACCTCTTGATTATAGCAAGTACATTATAGGGGCATTATAATGTTTGCCCGTATATCACTTGCATACGTAAACTCCAGTTGGGGAATGTGCCTCGGTGTTCGATCATTGAGAGGTTAAAGCCTTTAGTTGGCTGTGTTTGTATAGGGAAGGGGGGCAGGGGGTGGAAAAGCCGCTTAGGCTGAGCAAACATTGGCCATAATTAGCGACCAGACGGAGAGAGGGTTAGGCCGGGGGTTGGGGGTTAGGGGGGGGGGGGGGGTTAGGCCCCTCAGACAGATACTGCACAGGGATCACAGAGTCAAGGCGCACGGAAAGATATCTTTTTTTTTTGTGTGTGTGTGGAAAGATATCTTAATATTAACAGCTCAGAGCTGGCAGATAGGAAAAAGAAATGTGGTTGTTCTAACTTATTACATATGTTTCCTGGAATAAAAACCAAGCAGTCTCGTGCTGAAAAAAGAACATCGATATTGGAGTGGTGCAGGTTCAAGTCCTGATGCTGTTAGTTCGTTTTTCTTTCTTTCTCATTACATCCGACCTACGACCGATGAAGTTTTGGTTCCATTTGGTTCCATTGGACAGGTGCACCCCACACATAACGGGTCAGGTATGTGTCCACAGGGTACCAACCGCGCAGGGAAAACAGAGAAAATGGCAAAAAAAATCCCTGACAGGGAAAACACATGAAATTTGCAAATTTTGCCAAAACACAGGGGGAACACAGGGAATTTCATTTGGCCAGATTCTGAAATTCCTGATTCTCAAGATATTAGGGATTCGAGTTTTTGTTGTTGGGTTGTTCAAATTTGCATTGCAGTCAGAGCGTGCCGGAGGACCGTGACGTCACCGTGACGTCATCCGTCACACCTGGGTGCGTCCCGACAGATGATACGGCGTCCGGCACAGCGTCCGTGTGACCGAATACCGCGCCGTGTCCTCCTACCGCCCCCCACCCCCCCGTACACCTTACCCACATCCCATATCACAGTGAATCATGTCAGCTGTCCGGTATGCATGTACCGGGTAGGAGTGGATAGAGCCTGTTAGCAGTGTTTGCCACTAACACTGGCCCATTGAAATTTTCCTTTCATTTTAAGTGATATCAGATCAAACTTGCATATTCTAAAGTTGCTGCTCACCTCTATTTTTCTTGTAACTTTTCTTAGAAACGTAAATATTCATATAACTTAAGCTGAATGTACATTGTAACCTACATTAGATAACTGTTGAGTTTCATTAGAATAGTGCTGTTATTTTTTTCAGTAGAAGGAAAAATGTATTTTTTCCCATTGAAACCAATGGTAAAGGGTGGATCCTGTTAGTCCGTTCTGACCCAGATAACTTCAAATAAAATACCTTGAATCGCTAGCGGACTAAGATAGAACCACAGTCTAGGGACCTGTAGGCCGACGTCATCCTAAGGTCATATAAGGCGTTGTAATTATCAACATAGGGTCTCCGTAATATCAGATCATCTTTCAGGAATAACAATATTGCTTTTTGCTCTCGTGATAGGGTTGGGCATACCAGCAAGGATAACTAAGTACATAAATATTGACAAAATGAGAAGTAATGGAAAGCTGGCTAATTTATCTGCATTATACCTCTCAAGATTTTATTGTGAACTTCTTTCATTTAAGAATTCTACATGTATTGTCCAAACATATTAAAGGAAGCCAAAAGCAATACCAGGTCAAAATTCGACAAAATGTACTTACTAATGAGTGGAAATACATTTTCATAAATTTCTATGACCATAACTGAGGCCCATGATAAAATATAGACTGTGAAAGCAGGCTCAAACTTCACCAAAATACAACAAAACATGTCCCTGGCCAATTTTGGTGACCCACCAAAATTGGTTTGTTTCCAAACATTGTTTCTACAGGCAGACTGGCCAAGAGCTTTATTCAATTCAAGTTATATTTATGTCAACTTTCATGGTTGAAGTTATAGAAAGTAAGAATTTAAAGTAAGAAAGGACATTAGGTAGCCTTTTGTTTGGCTGTTAATGCCCGAGTGACTATTTACCCACCCTGCTACATTCCCCTCGTCCTAAGTTTGCTCTGGTCAGCAATGTTTGTTGTCCAGGTTTTGGCAACTCCCAACCAACCACATACCTACACTACCAGCCCTAATGCCCCTAACCTGAATAGTACCTCTGTTAGTGCAGTCATCATAATGTACCTTACCTTCTACTGGCCCCAAAGGTCCTACCTACTACCATCGAGACTACAAGAGGCTTGATGGTAGGACCAAAGTCTTAAGAGAAATGCAAAGCTTTGCTATTCCCTTTGATACTACTCTATTACACCGTTCTGCATCAACCTGTCGAATACAACGCCCAGGGCCCCCAGAGCCAGATTGTAGACAGAGGTGTAGCCAACCGGGTTACCCTGAAATCAAAGGGGGTTTCAAGCAAGATTGAGAATTTTGCAATTAAAGTAAAGGCGGTCCATCATTTTTTTCACATTTTCACACATTTTCTCATAATTTGATTCTATTTTGAAAAAAAATAATTAAAGGGGGTTCCAGACACACAGGAACCCCATTGGCGTGTCTGTATATGTTTCTGAAACTGAAAGTGACCATCTCACCCCTAGTATGGAGCCCCACACAGCTCTGACACTGACAGGGCCCTCAGAGGGTGGGTCAGGGCCCTCAGAGTGTCGGTCAGGGGTCATTATGTCTGATTGTGGGGCTTCTCAGAACGCACAATGCCCTATTGTGTGTGGTCAGTGGTTAATGAGTGGGATAAACGGCCGACGACCTGACCGGGGGACTGACCACTGGACCTGTCCATCGGTATGCTGGCCACTGCTACAGCATGTATACAATGGTCAGCATTTAACGGTGGTATACACACTTACACGGTTCCGCCACTTGCGAGCACACAGAGGCCATTCTGGTGAATACACAAACTTCACTAATGGTTTGCAGGACGCTCTTGAGAGAATGAAATTTACTCGCCAAATGACATCACATGCCTATATATGGTAAACCATGTAAGCATGTATTACACTCTACGACATGAGCTGCGATATGACAGTGCCAATAGTAGAGACACAATGATTTTTTTACACATGCATAAAGTACTCTAAATTGCAAATATCAAACAATTAAATCACGCCTGCATGCAGATTTTCTGTAATATCATCATATCGTGCTGATATCACAGCTAAAAGTGGTGTAATGTAATAGGGTCTTTATGTTGAGGTGGAGGGGGTAAGCCCTTGGTAAGCCCTCACAGTGGACACAATGCCCTTTGTGAGGGGCCTGTGTCTGCGTCTGGGTGGACTTTGTGTAACTACTGAGTCCTGGGTGCGATTAAAGACCGAGCGGTCAGTTTAAGGACCACTCAGTGACCCCACTCTGTCTTAAGGTGCCTTTCCATAGATGCGTTGCGGATCCGTTTTTACCATATAAGGTGTGCGGAGGCTATGCGTTTTTCCATATATGGAATGCCGGATAGCCTCCGCATACTCTATATGGAAAAAAACGCATTCGCAACGCATGTATGGAAAAGCACCTTTATAATACAACAATGGATAACTCCAAGCGGTCCTAACGTTAGGATGCGGAGTCCAGGGGGTCCTGATCATCCCCTCCTCTTCAGGTGGACACCTTAACTAGGCAAAGGGGAACAAGTCTGCAAGTGTGCATACAAATACCCTACACGTTAGTAGTTATTGCCTATATGCTGAATTCCCCCAGCCCGTTCGGAAACCCTAAATTCACCCCTGGTGTCTTCTCTCTGCTGCAGACTTGAAAGGTTGAATTTTGCTGGTTCTGCCCAATTCTATGCACGCCGAACCATTAATTCGCTGGTTTCTTACGAGATTGCTTCACAGCCATTGCATGACCTGAAACAGGTCTTTTTCCGCCGAAATGATAGCCAGGTCTGAATCTATTTTCGACTTGTATTTCTGTCTATCTTGATGTTACTTCGAATGAAGCTTGAACCTTTCACTGTCGCTCTGCAGAGCTGGCAGGGGTAAAAAGGCAGTTTTGGACTTGTTATCAGACGCCCCGCGTATGAATACTCCCAACCCGATGTGGAGTTATTTTACAGAACGTAATGGGCACGCATCGCTGGTCCCTCTCGGGAAATCAGGGGAACAGCGAGACCCAGAACTAGGGTTTTAATATCTGCCCAATCAGGTGGGGGTGGGGGGGGGGGGGCACTGACTCTTTGAGGGTAGGTACCCAAGACAAAACTATAGCCCCTGGTTTTCTGGTAAGACAGCTCTCTGCTTGATTTAACAGCCCCCTATTCTCTAAGAGATAAATGGACCGCTCCCTGTTTTTGCTTCAGCTATACCATTTCCTACGACAAAGCTCAGAGTTATTACCTCAAAACTGATACACAAACAATCATAATGGCTTCTCATTATTGCGTATTCCCTGATAAGACTACCTAAACACTTCAGTTTCCGCAGTAGAGTGCCCCTGACAGATCCCCTTTTGGGACCTCCTGGGTCAGTTACAGCCCCTCCCCCCTTTTTTTTCAGCTTAGACGAGAGTTCCATGGTCTATTATGCAGTGTCCATCCAAACCTGGGTGGAGTGCCTCCCCCCCCCCCCCCCCCCCCCCACGGGGGTCCCCAATGCCCCCTTCACCGTCGACGTTATTGTGATTGATTGCAGCTAGAACAGAGCCAGGGTTTTATACCACGACAGAAAATTAGATAATGAAATGGACAAATAGAAAGATTGATCATTAATTATGGTACCGACGCCCAAAGGAAAAAATGGTCATGGCAGAGTGACTAGGAGATAAATGCTGCTCCCTTTCCAGGCGGTTGCCGTGTACGTGAAGGAAATGGTTGTAAATTCTTGGCAGACGAGTGGATTTCTCATAGTTATGAGTTTATTTTGACATTCAAACTTTAAAGTAGAGACCTTTCCCTTACCTATTTGCCAAGACAGTGGATATTAAAGTTCCTATACTGTAGAGACACGGTATGCAAAGGACATTGTAGTATATCCGCTGGGAGGAAGGAAGAACCAACCCTGCAGGGGCAGATCCAGAAGTGGGGTCCACAGGGTCCTGACACCCTCACCCCCCCCCCCTCCGCCCTTTTGGTGGGGACTTAAACTTGCCAAAGAGAAAAAACATGCGTGCGAATGCACATTTTAGTATTCAGCCTATATGCCGACACATACACCCCCCTTTCCAAAATCTTGTATCCGCCCCTGCCTTGAGAAACACGAGAAAATAAGTAAATAAAAGCACAAAAGGGATGTGTCTCTACGTCCTGGCTCTGGTAAAAAGAGCATAAAACAAGCAAACGACCAACAAACCCAAACCTATCCGGATTGTAGCCCTTGACAAGTACACACTTATGTGACACTGCCCTGCCAAGGGGGCCTTCCATTTAGTACGTACACACATTTTCAAAAATCCCAGACACCCCCAACCCCCCTGGGGCAAAAATACGCATTAGATTTGTACAACTACAAGAATGTACGCACATTTAAAAAAAAAACAGGAAAAAAAAACCAGACCCCCCCCTTGGTGCGTACGTACTTAATGGAAGCCCCCCAACCGTCGTCCATACATTTACCTGCGGTTGGACCACCCTACATCCCACTCCCCCGCCCTCTGACCCGGCTACAACCTCCAGGTTGGCTCAGGTTGGCGTCCCTCCAGCGTCCCTCCAGCGTCCCTCCAGCGTCCCTCCAGCGTCCCTCCAGCGTCCCTCCAGCGTCCCCCCAGCCCAGCGTGCCCCAGACAGGAAGTGGGCCCTATTCCCCCCACGTCGGCGCCATGTTTGAGGAAGACGCAGCTTTTATTGACACACCGGAGGTTTTTTTGTCGGTGACAGACTATAACGGTCATCGCCAGTATCCGTGTTCCTACATCCCTTCTCCCCCCTCCTCCTCACAAGGGCCCCATCCGGCGTCTAAAACCCCACATCTACTAGGCGATTTTTTACAAAGATGGCTGACGAACCGTTGCCAAAATCGGCTGATTTCCCAGCGATGCATATTAAAAACATACATTTCAATATACTGCATATTGATTGCCTATTATAATTCAACAGGGTCATCAAAGGCTGGTTGCGGTGCCCTTTCTATGGGACATTGCACATGAAAGTCCCCTTGGCACTCTCTTAAAAGAGCAGGGTATCAAACCCGGTGGCGGGTTTCTCCTAAATCATACCATAGATTCGGTCACCGCCCTTGTGACGTAAAACTAGCTGCAAAGCTTTACCTTGTGCAGTCTGGTAAAAGAACCCAAAAGGGTTGGCCGGATGTTAAACTACCCAACAAACAAACAAACCTATCATTATTGGTGCAAAGATTCAGCGATTATTGGGGTAGAGTCGGCCGATTTTAGCGCCGATTGGTTGGCCGACTGTGTAAAACTCGCCCGGTGTGTACGTGGCTGAAGGCGACCGTTGCTAAGTGGGCAGGTTGCCAAGGTAACACCACTGGGTAACCAGCGGCGACCTGTAGCTGGTTCTGGGTGGGGGAGGTGCCAACAGTTGGCAGTGGAGGAGGCAGGGGAGGGGTGTTTAGTATAATGTATGCAGCAGGTAAGGGACTGTCTCATCTTTGGACAAGGTGAGGGTCCATAGTGGACGTCTTCAGATCGTATGCCTCTTACTGCCTTGACTGATGGGTCCAGATGATCATTAGGTTAAATAGATTGACCCTTTCATGGCATTGAGCCTCTTCCATGGTCCCACTCTGTTACCACTCATGTAGCGCTTTGCTCCACTTTACCATAAGGGCACGTGACATCGTTTATGCGAGAAAATGTCATTCTCTCAAGAGTGTCGCTGAAGACATTAGCTTATTTAATGTAGTCACCAGAGTGGCCTCTGTGCTCGCAGGTGGCGGAACCGCGTAAGTGTGTATACGCAGGAAGAGGCTGGTGAATCCTGCAATCTGATTGGCTGACACTCAACAGCTTGGATTGAATTTGTCAAAATCTGAGGTATTTAGCATTAGCCTGTACCTGCAGGTTTTTCTGTCCGTCGTGTCCCCCTAGCGGAGATCCTTGGAACCTTGGAACGCAGCAAAGAAGAGCCTCATTAAGTTTATGCGCATAGCTTATGTTTAAAAAAAGCACATTCAAACAAACAAAGAAATGAATTGTCAGTCCTCTGCCAAGGGCCGTCAGGTAACTGTGTAATGACCCAAGCCCAAGCGGCGGACACTGCAGACAGGGATGACGTTAGATGACATTTGGTGACGTGAGACAGAGACCTATATATCCGGTTAAAGCCGGGTCCCCAATGAGCTCCGAAAGTGACTTCGTCGGCCGCCAAAAGTTAAATTATTGGTGGCAGGGAACAAAGTTAATCACCCAGGACGACAAAGCACCCCTGATATCAAACATGTCTGATATTTTTGGGGGTTAGTCGGCTGACTTATCCCAAAAAAATGGACTCTGCTTATAGCCCATGTTTCACCCTCTGTTGACCATCATTTACTTTGTTTTAAAGGGTTTGTGTTTCAGATACTAACATGTTGGTACTTTCTATCGTAAGCTCAAATGTTAGAAAAAAAATGCTAGCGTTGTTTAATACCAGTGCAAGGAAAAGCATACGACGCAACAAATGATCTATACTGCACCTTTACATTTTAACCTTTTTTAAAAAAGACATTACTTAGAAGAAGATTTAGATAACGAGACAAAATTCATTCAGTGGAAAGTCAGAGAACAGCACAAATTCTGAGACATTCAGTTATTAATATTATGTGCGTGCTTCTCTCTAGCAATGACGGCCTTGTAATGTAACTTTGTCTGGTAGTGATAATACGTGTTATTATACCTTAGTGTGATACAAGTTTAGTAGTTAAGAGTTTAACACAGGGCAATACAGAAACTTTTTATTTTCTAAAATTCATGAAAAAATGAAAAACAAAATCTAACATATGAATTATCTTTACAACGTTCCTAGCTACATTTTACTGCTTACTATTTGTGGATTTGATGGATATCAAAAGAGTTATATGAAAAAACATTAAAAAAATGTGCACCATCACAGTCCCACCATCACTGATTGCTGTGCATCCTTCCTTGGGAGCTCAGGTCTAACAGAAAAGGTATAATAAATCCATAACCAACCTCGAAGGGAGTACTCGGGCAGTTATCACCTCGGCCGGCCCTTCGGGCCCTGGCCTCGGGCTGATATCGGGGTCCCGGCTCGGGGTGATAACCTCCCTCGTACTCCCTTCTTGGTTGGTTATATGTATAAGACACAGTCTTTGTCATACCCACTGGTTACATACACTGATACAGCTGAGAGTGCAGACTGACTACTAGTATCGTCATGCCAAGGCCACCCTTAAAAAAACACTTTGTTTCCTGTCCAGCGGGTGACCAGATAAAAAGCCAGTCGGGATATCGGGAAATCTTGGTATTCTTTTTTTTTTTTTGGTATGGGTAAAACAACAAAAATTCTTGAAAAGAAAAAAAATCAAAGAACTGAAAATAAATCACTAGTCAGCCCTTAAAAAAGTCAGTCGGGCGGTGGACAAGAAACAACTTTTTTTAAGGTTGGCCCAATCTCTAGGTATCGTGTCTACCTCCCGTACCCGGGGGGGGGGGGGGGGAGTGGGGACGCCGATCGTAGACGCTGGGCTGGGTATAGACGGGCGAAAATAGATTTGCACTTGATGCTTTAAAAAAGAACAAGTAAAATTTAATGCAATGGCGAAGTAGCGTGTGAAATTGGCATAGTCTTAGAACCTCCAGCAAGTTTTGGAAGAGCATCGACTTAAATGGAGACTTGTTTGTGGGTAGTCTTTAGACTAGGACATGTCATTATTGGTCTCCAAATAGGACAAACAATCCTTTTTATTCCTATTTCTTATCCCCTTCTCAAGAGTACAATTTGCAAGGAGACATGTAGACATTAAACAACTATTTCTTTTTTTCAACTAATACATACTATTTTACAATGAAATACTCTTCGTATAGGGAATGTTATCTGTCAATTATTATCATAACATCAATAACAGATTATCGGTCTTTGCTTTGATTTTATGATTGCATTCTTCATACATCATTGATATGTTATTTTCAATGTCTTTCTAATCATTATCTCATGTTCTCCCACACATAGGCACTGTTTAACAACACTTTTTGTTCTCTTTCAGGTAAGTGCAATATTCACCTACAACTTCATGGAAGGTACAGTAACCTTTACTCAGATCTATTTAAGGGGTCGAGGTGGCCAACGTCATAAGGGGTCGGGGCGGCCAACGTTGTTAAAGGTTTAGGCATTGGTACCACTCGTTGGCATTGGCACTGGGTTTGAGTCCCATGCAGTGCAGTATGGAAAAAAGGACGTTTGGATGACCCCTGCATGGAATTGTGCCGAAATGGTCCACAGGACTGCAATGGAAGGACTTCAATAAATTGAACTCAGCCTGTATAAAAATCCAATTAAAAACACCCAAAAGAACTTTCCTCTGGTTCTTTCTTCCCCTCCTTCTCCTCTACAGTAGGACTAGTCCTTCCATGACCTAGATACTTCTTACATAAAAGGTTCTTACACCCACAAGTCCATGGCTACTAGTGGCCACTAGCATTTGCAAGGAATTCTTTTATTTGCCCTCTATAAATGGCATGGGCAACACCTTTGATGGTTGTTTGGGTGCTGGCTGGTTTATGGTCCTACCTGCCATAAACCAGTGGCTGCAAAGCACGCTTGGATGCAGGGTCGAATTCCCACCTAAAATGGTTGCTGATGTACAGACTCACTTTGGGAAACAGTGGGTCTGAAATCGACAGACTACAGTAGGATGTGCTGCACTTTCCAGGTAGGCCTCCTCCCAGCCCAGACGGCCGAGCAGCCAGGTAAAAACGCCACCAGCCAACCGACTCATGGAAAACTATTGATTTCCATTTCCCCTGAGATTGATTGGAGCATTAATTATGGAGGGCTGCCGGTCAGAATAACTCCCGAACCTTTCCCGGCCCACCTCAAGGTTTCTCTTGCTCCACGCATCGACTCTGCTGCCGTTATTTTTCTACAAATTAAAATGTATAGAATTAGTGAACAGTGCAGGCTGCTGGTTCAAATGTGGGTGCATTTATTGGGAGTAATAAACTCTTGGGGCACGTAACAAGGCCTGGTCAAGGCACATATCAAGGCCCATTTAGGAGTGGCCACATAAAGAAGGCATGGCCCAAGCATATAGCAGAGCATGTAAAAATGCCTGGTCTTGGCTTATAGCAAGAAATGACCCAACGTTAGATATAATCATCTTGTGTGTTGAAAAAATGTCTTTTTCGAGCTACAAAATGTCAGCGATTTTGTGTTTTGGGGGTCAAAAGGTTTGTTTTTTTTTAGTTGGAAAACATGGATGAGTTATAAACACGTTCTGTATCCGTGTGTGTGTGTGGGGGGGGGGGGGGGGTACCGCGGTTTGGACAAATAATAATGACCTGAAAGGGGGCCAGTCGGCAGGTAGACTCACAGGTATTCAGACCTCCACACCACTGTCTCCTTGGATACACTCAGACCAACACAAACACCTGGTTTCTACCTTAGGGGGCTGCTTCCAGTGGGAATTACTGACTCATGACCAGAGGGGGGGAGAAACATTACCTCATACTGACAGACAGGCTGCAGGCTCTCCGGTTAGTCGGAATGGTAGGACACGGTCGGCCGCCAATGGGCAACTAGGTCTAAACATTGTCTGGCCAAGAAATAAAGGATGCATTTAGCACACGTGTAGTCTGTGGGAAAATACAAACATCAGGACCCATATCTTCTAATTTGGCTTATCAGGGAAATTTTGATTGGTATCTCATGATTAGAAATTATGTCTATCATGAATAACTTTTACACCTAATAATCCCTCTTTGAGACTTTTTTTGCAATAACACTACAGATTTTGGTAAAGGGCAAAATTCCTGATCTTCAGATCCTGATATGGGCCCAGATGTCAAGAAATGTGGATTTTTTTCCTATTGGCAGCCAGGTCTAAACTATCTAGCCCACAATTTATAGCTACATTTAGTTATAAATACACGTGTCGCTTATGGAAGAATCTTAGTGCTGTGTAGTCAGAAATATAGGTCAGATGCTAATGGACAACTAGGTCTCGTCAGGTGCAGAATTTAACGATACAGTTAGCATGGGTTTGTTGTCTGTAAATGTCAGACCTGGCAAAAGTACGACGTCATTATCGTGACAATCACGCTAGTCTTAAAAAATCTTAGACAGTCGTACAAAGTCTTAAATTGATATCCAAAAAAGCGCGGACCCCCAGGACTGTTTAGTCTGTGTGTTGGGGTCCATTAGCCGTCCGAGTTATTGAGGGCCTCGTCAATCTGTGGGAGTGAGGTACCAAGGAGTTCTTTCAGCTAGTCGAAGTTCGAACTGTGGGTGTGAGGTTCACTAGGTAGGGGCCCTTGATGTAGGGGGGGGGGGGGGTTCTGATGTCGCAAGTCAATCGTAAGAAAATACAATCATGTCGTCCTGTCGATTTTAAGAAATGGCCTTGTCGCCCTGTCGAATTTAAGAACAGCCAATGTCCCCTGTCACTATCTCTCTAAAATCCCATGTCACATGTCCTTAGGCCTCAAAAGTGCCCATGTCGCCCTGTCGATTTTAGTGTCTAGGGACATTAGGTACTCCGGTCCCTGTACAGAACCCTGGAGGATCGATTCAGGTGTGGGAGATAAGGGAAACGTGTCGAGATGTTCACACTGCGTCACCGTGTAAACAACAATATAATACCGCTACGCTTCTCAGTAAATCTCAAAGTCTTTGACCAAGTGGGCCGTCCCCTCTCTGCTAAATAGTCACTCTGACAGTGATAAATCCCAACTCCTCTAACAATATCTTCTCGGGTCATGTACTCGCCAACTGCGTACTATCAACGAGTAAAGACAGAAAGTCTATACTCTCTCGTTAGTAGGGGGATCTCCCACTGTCCCAGGGCATCACATGCAGTTGTCAAGGTATCTAGCAGGCTGAAAAATGTGACCCAGCATCTCTTTTTTGCGAGTATATTGCGATCTTATACAAATATATGAGGATATTGAACTTAATATTTCAACACTTGTTATCAATGTAATTTTCTCAAAACCGTGTTTGACTTTTGATGATTTTAATAATGCTACGGAACACAGACAGCTCTGTTAATGAATTGACCATTCTTCGTGTTCCAAGGAATACAAAAAGCTCTACTACATCTCTGTGATTCCTATAGGCCATCCCTGTATCATTGTGTATATCAGAGCTGGCCTGCTACTTCCCAGAAGTGTCATGTCGCTCACTTGTCTCCCCAGACCATCGCAATGTTTTTGTTGTTTTTACCCAACCATAGTGTCGTGAGAGTTGTCTGTCATTCAGGCGGTGCTTACCACTCTATGCTAACGCCCAGAGGGTATGTGAAATCACAGGGCATTGATGATAATGATGGTATTAACTTCCAATTCAGTGACAAGGAAGAACAATGGAATAATATCTATTTCTTGGACTTCTAAACTTCCTTTAAGCTTACTAAAGAGAGTATACTGTGAAGGCTTGCATTTTTGCCTCACACATATCTTCACGTGTTTCGCGCACTCCTATAAATTTGCAAATATAATTATATCATAAGTGAAGAAATGAAATAGAAATAACCATGCACTGTGCAAAATGGCGATAGCACGAAAAGCCCCATAGTGCAAGATGTGCGAAAGCTTTGCAGTGCAAAAATTCACAAGTTAAGAGTAGTGAGTGAGTGATTGATGGATGTTTTATGCCGTACTGACAGCCAGGGTCATTTTCACGACGAAAACAAGTTTGGACGCATTCTGACTTTTCAGACAGGGGTTTTGACTTGGTCAGTCTTTGATGATCATATTTATGAGATGAAGGTAACAAGGCAGGCAAACCACAGGGGATCAAAACCTGGAAATCATGTTTGCTGTACCTCATCCCTTAGTGAACCCAGCACCAATCGGGAATTGAACCCAATGAACCACTTGGTCTTGATATCTATTCTACTTGGACAGTAGTCTACTTGGTAAATAAAAAGCCTTCCCTGCTAAATCCAGAAACTCTCAATGGCCCTCAGGCCATTTCCCAATGACCTTTACCTGCTCACTCTCCAAGCAGACTCCCAGTTCCTCCAGCCCCCATGACCTGTGCTATTAACAGCAGAACTCTGCTGGGAGATCTCTCCTTGTGTTCTGAGAGAGCGGGCCGCAGTCACATGACCTTGTCACATGACCTGCACTGGTCAGAACGAGGCTGGTGCCCAGGGCGGGGCCTGGGGGCGGCCATTTGCAATGTGCAGTGTCTGTGTGCGGCACCAGGGGGCGCCTCAGGGAGTAGGTGGGGAGGAGTGGGGGGGGGGGGGGATTGGGACCATTAGGATCGGCCATAGTGGTTTTATGGCATTTCAATGGTCGTGAATTAACACTGGAGAAACATTCTCTGCTCAGTAGTAGTGGAACTAGGTCCACCTGAAGCTACCACTTTTATAGGTCACCACCGTGACCTTAAATACTCTGCAACCATAATAGTATTAGAAATGTGCTATATGCTATTCACCTACTGAACCTATGCTGTGCACCTACTGATTAAAAATATATTGAGTCCTATTCAATTCTTTAAAAATCTCAAGTCAGTTTAGATTCCCTTCATCACTAGGGGCTTCTAAAGTAACCTTCCAACAATTTGCATAGGTATTTTTTTTGCAATAATGCAAAACAACTATGGTACAATTTAGTGTATATCAGACACTGCGAATGACCCTCCATCCTGGTCAGTTTCAAACAGTCAGGGGCCCCTGGTCTATTTATAGGCACTGGGAGCCCGGTGATTTGTCGATGAAAGCATGGCCCTCATTTGCACACAGACCATGCATCATGTAGGACTCTGATGAGGCCGACCTAGGCCAGACTTAAGGCAAAAAAGTTTCTGGCTATCCGCCTGACTATGTATTTTTTTGAGAAGTGAAGACTTTTTTATTTTACTTTATTGGAAAATTTTCATTAGCAAAAAATCAGTTTGCCTTGTACCAAGACATAAAAAGAAAGTTATTCTGGCCTTCCTGACTAAAGTTTTTTTTTGTTCTCTTGCTGGACAAGAAACATACTTGTTTAAAGTTTGGCCAAGCCCGGTGATGATCAGCGGGGCAGGGTAGCTGTGATAAGGGCTTGACAGATTGGTGGTCAATACTCCCTGATCACTGCTACAGCCTCCAATTACCCGCCCTAATACTGACCGCTCAGCCCTAATACTGACCATTCAGCCTTTTTTACTGACCGCTCAGCCTGTATACTGGCCGCCCAGCCTTTATACTGACCGCCCAGCCTTTACACTGCCCACTCAGCCTTTTTATACTGCCTGCTTGGCCTTAATACTGACCGTGCAGCCTTTATACTGACCACTCAGCCTGTATACTGACTGCTCAGCCTTAATACTGCCCGTCCAGCCTGTATACTGACCGCTCAGCCTCTATGCTGTCCGCTCAGCCTGTATAATGACTGCTCAGCCTTAATACTGCCCTCCCAGCCTGTATACTGACCGCTCAGCCTTTATGCCGACCGCCCAGCCTGTATACCGACTGCTCAGCCTTTATACTGACCGCTCAGCCTTTATACTGACCACTCAGCCTGTATACTGACCGATCAGCCTGTATACTGACTGCTCAGCCTTTATACTGACTGCTCAGCCTGTATACGGACCGCTCAGCCTTTTTACGGACCGCTCAGCCTTTTTACAGACCGCTCAGCCTTTATACCGACCGCTGAGCCTGTATACCGACCGCTCAGCCTGTATACTGACTGCTCAGCCTTTATACTGACCGGTCAGCCTTTATACTGACCGCTCAGCCTTTATACTGACCACTCAGCCTTTATACTGACCGCTCAGCCTTTATACCGACCACTCAGCCTGTATACAGACCGCTCAGCCTTTCTACCGACCGCTCAGCCTTCATACTGACCGCTCAGCCTTTATACTGAGCGCTCAGCCTTTATACTGACCGGTGAGGATTATACTGACCACTCAGCCTTTATACCGACCGCTCAACCTTTATACCAACCGTTCAGTCTGTATATTGACCGCTCAATCATACTGACCGCTCAGCCTTTGTACTGTCCGCTCAGCTTTTATACTGACCGCTTAGGCTGGCCAGCACATCCCGGGCTATACGCTATCGGAGGGCCCTGATTTCAGCCAATCAGAAATCTGAATAGGGCCAGAACTTGTATGATTTCAACTGGAACTTGTTAGGTAGCCTTGCTAAATAAGATAGTGATATGAATAAACTCTCAATAAATATTTTGAGTATTGGAAATTCAAGGAAATACTGAAGTAGGCTTCCCGCGCACTGATCTCTTGACTCTGTGCAGGACCAAGCTGTTCATGGTAATCAATAAAACAGAATGACATTGCCGGACTGTGGACGGATTTGAAAGTAAAGTAGTGGAGATAAAGGGTATTGAATACATAATAAAAGATACATGTAGTAGCTAAAGATATCTATGAATTATGCTCTGGCATCCAGTAAGTAGTTGACAAGGAGCTGTCTCGGGTCACCTCAACATTCATCGGAGAGCGGCCCGCTGGTCGATGCTGCATTATTCATCGCAGTCAGAGTGTAGACAGGTTGATAAATGATATTAACATGTCTACAAGGGTCATGATGGACAATGTCATTCGCTCGGCACTAAATCTTGCTTTTTTTCCCTCTCTGGCATTAGCCTTCCTATCTCACTCGCAGTTTTTCCCATCACCATTTCTGAAGGTTTTGTGCATCTCTTCATTCATTCTGTAGGTCTTTTCATTGCTATATACCTTTTCCCATAACCTCATGTTCACTTGTTCTGATAATGCTTCTCCCTCCATTCTTGGCATGAGTGATATCACTTTCAGGTTGTGCCATCAGAATCTCTTCCATCTGGTCACCAGGTATCAATAACCAGTCTTCATCATACAGAAGCATCACTGCTACCCTCGTCCCTCACTTCTATAACCCCTACATCTGCCATTAACTCTCTCATTCATTTTACTCGTCGCTCTCCTTCCTTTCTCCTCTCCTCTCTTCCCACTCTTCCCCTCCCCTCATGCCCCCTTCCCCTGCTGTCTCTTACCCTTACGGCCCTCATCTGTCTCGTGGCCTGTTACCATGACAAACTGGTTCCCATGGTGCCCAGCAGAGGTCAGGGGTTGTGGCGGCAGCAGTCAGCGGGGGGGTATTGTGTACCTCAGAGACCAGCAGAGGGTCACTGTGCATGTCTGAGGGTGTACGCGGGGGCGGGAGAGTTCCCGTTCAGAGGCCATACAACTACACAAGCTGGATTCAATGTGAGGCCAGGCTAAAGAATAAATCTGTTTCCGGTGGACCTCGGGTGGTCGGGAATTTTTCTCTCTCTAAAAATCTTTTTTTTTAGGTAGGGAAAGTACTATTTTTTTTAAAAAAAAATTTCTTTTCAGAGAAAAATAAGGGAAAAAAAGCTCTCAGTTGGGGGTTTTAAACCCAGTCAGGCAGTTGACCGGAAACTAAATTTTTTTTAGTGTGGCCTGAGTGCAGCATATTGCAGCACTACTTGGTAGGACGTAGGGTCTGAGGGATGGTGAGGGTTGGTTGTGGGGGAGAGAGGAGAGCAGGAGGTGATGAGAGGTATTGGTTGCGGAGTCTGTGATCAGCCATTGAAGGGCTGGGGCCAGTATTGTAGGAGGAGAGGGCGGGTAATGATACCTGGTGCCCAGACAGCATCGCGTCTGACGTCTGACCAGGCGGGATAAACGTGACGTCACCTGCATAGAGAAATGGAAGCAGCGTGGGCGGTGTTAGCACCAAAGATAAGATGGCAGCGATGACCCTTCATATACATGATGGAAGACCTCTCACGCTAATCATAAACACGTCGCGGTTTCTATTTCAGTCAGTCTGATTCACAAATGGAAGACCACCCTGACACACTACCTGTACAATGAATCACAATTACCTGCTATTACATGGCTTTTTATTGATTACTCATTTTAAACCTTCTGGGAAGGTAACAATACATGTAGATGTCATTTAGCAGATGGATTCCACTCTCATATCGGTGGCCATTATTTGAGCGGCGTAAAATGAATCACTAGTCTATTATGTTAAACTCTAACCAATTCACAATACATGCTGATAAATGAGAATTAATATTGAAAGCATAGATGACCAGGAAAACAGTCATTCCCTTAGAAAATGTATCCCATAATTGCATATTCTAGTCACACCTGAGTTTAAATATGGAAAAAGTATTAAAAAAAAATATCCAAAAAAAATCAGTGAGTCAGCTCATTACTTGAGGCCCTTGCCGTAACAGGGGCTTTCCCTGTAACCTCCGCGCACCGGGCAGCCCTCAGGAAGAGGAACCTAAACTCATTGCAAAAAAAAAAAGAAAAAAAAAACATCCAAAAAAAATCAAAACTCATTGTCAGGCCTCCACCAAGCGCCCCTCCTGCCCAGAATTGACACGGTGGGACGAGCGCTTTAAGCCCAGGCCCGGGAGGCTTTTTACACGGCCGCCATTAGAGTCCCTTTGACTCAGGTCTAATGGCCAAGTGAATGGCAGATTTCCGACTATTTCCTGGAGACCTTGGTCGATTTCCGATGCTGGGAGGAGGCGGGCGTTAGGTACGGCTGGCCGGGCTGGGGTAAAAGAGCTGCACTGCCAGCTCTATTGTTGTAACTTTGGGGCGGAGTATGGGGTCTGAAACATCGATTTGAAATTGGATTTTACTTAAAAACTTTTGTGTATGAGACAAGAAAAAAGTGCACTTTTAAATCGTTATTGAGGGAGAAACATTTTCTTCCTGTTTCTGGTTTCCTCGTAATAGTGTTGGTAGAAAAGGGAAAAGACTAGGTCAGTACAGGGGTGGACATAAGTCTAAAAATCCAGGGGCCAGTCGGGCCCTCAGCTTTCCAAATCTAGGGGCCCTTCTGTGCACTTCTGAATCGTTATTGAGGGAGAAATATTTTCTGTTTCTCATTTCCTCGTACTGGTAGAACATAGACCCACTAGGTCAGTATATCAACTACGTAGAAAGACTTGAACTTGAGGGTGTTCACATAAGAATCAGTTTCCTTTCTATAAAGAAAATAATAAAATAAAACGTTGACTGAGACGTAGTGTGATTGTATTAGTGGACCTGACCGGCTTCCCAGGTGGGTTGTAGTCCTACAAGGCTTCACACTAAAGGCCGTATTCCACTAGCAGATTTTACTCCCGATATCATTAAATCGGCAGTGGGAATTTCAATGAATCATAGGCATGTTACATACCATTAGAAAAGTCTTCAAAATCTCTTTCAAATGATATGTAGCACATGTGGTCTTTTGCAATAATACTGGTAAAACATTATGAATTATCAAATAACTGGCGGTCAGAATCGCCTCGTGGAATACAGGCTTAACCCACTCACTGCACAGTACAGAAAACGACGCACATATTTTGATTATAAACTGTTTATTACGTATCAGTTTATAGTGTGGCCCCTGGTGTTCTGATGCCTTATAAAAAGTTTGTAGTCATATGCTATGATTTAATGCCTTCAACGCACAGAAGTTGAATTATGGTATATCTAAATCTAACCAGGTACATGTGAAGTCTTAAACAGAAATTTGATTGGCTCCCATTTTAATAATAGAATCAGGACTTGCCGTAGTGGGTGACCTTGTACTACAAGTAGGAGAAGTGAACCAGGCAAGGCGATATAAAATAAATCATCGTTCTGTATAAATCTCTGCACAAAGCCTGTTTCCCTGTTTCTCTGATCTCTCCACCCCTAAAGGTGTAAACTGATTTGCCCGTCCACAGTCCACACTGTACGTTATTCATGGGGCCGTCATGGGAGGCTTAGCATTTTCACTGTCTCCCCTGTTTTCAGGAGTATTAAGAGTAATGATATATAGCTTTATAATTGATGAGCACACTTTGAAACAGATATAAACAAATACAAATAAGGGTGCATCCCCATGGGATGATTAGTCGTAGACGACTAGCTGTAATTTGTCAACAACGAAGCTGCGTTGATGAATTACAGTTAGTTGTTTACAAATTAAAGCTAATCATCGACGATTAATTGCCTCATGGGGATTCAGCATAATTCGTCAATGAATAGCTTTAATTCGTCGACGCAGCTTTGTCGTTGACAAATTACAGCTAGTCGTCAAAGAATTACAGCTAGTCGTCGGCAATATCGGACATGTCCGATTTTTTTCACTCGTCAACAATTAGTACCTCTTTTCGCCCTGGCAGCATGGCACCAGCATGGATCACCTTAGACGATTAGATACAAACTGTTCGCCTCGTGGGGATCCAGTATCACAGTATGAGTTCAAAGCTGATCACGGTATGAACACAATACTTGTTTCAGAGAAGCCTATTCCTGACAATAAATCACCATCTTTGCACTCCAAAAACATCACTGGTCATCAAACCTCAAACCATCCAGTCAGATCCTATTTAGACGCCCAGCGTTCCCCAGAAAGTCTCTGTATACAAAGCCCCCAGTGACAGTGGGCATTGTTCGCTCCCACGAATCGAACCCACCGCACAGCCGTTAGGTCTCTCAAGTGACCCCTGATCTGTGACCTGTGACCCCTGACCCCTGACCTGTGACCTGGCCGGACTGGGGACAAAGTCCTTAATGCAGACACAGAAATATATATGTGTGTACTTTTAATAAGTGATATGTCTGTGTGTATGTGATGTAGACCTAGTCAGTTAAATGGTCCTAGACCCCTAAATTCGACACAGCAATATGGCCACTTCTTAAAATCGACATGTGACATGAGGCTTAGTGACATCAGTGAAAAATAAACGACATGACAAGTCTTCTTTCTTAAATTCGACATGTGACATGGCAGCTTCTTAGAGGTGACATGCAACATGGGGAGTTAAGGGACAGGCGATATTGCCATTTCTTAAATTCAACAACACCATCAAGGGCCCCAGTCAACTCGGCCCGTCATCTCGAACCGGAGACAAAGCCCTCCCAGGTGAGGGCCGACGTGTCCTGGGTACCAACTCGGACACCTCGTCCCCGGCCCCCAGTCCCCTCGTCCCCAGCCCCAAGTCCCCTCAGTCTCGGTCCCTCACGTCCCCAGGTCCCACGACCTGCGGGGTGTCTGAACACTATATCTTTATTTGGCCACACACACCGTGATGTCTGTGTACACGTCTTATCAGGTATAGAGGAGGGATAAATCACCACTGATACTCGTGTGTGGGGAGTTTTATGCCCAGTTTAGTATGATACGCTGGTTAGGAGGAATTGTCCCCTATACAGAGAGGCAACAATTTGGGCGCCATACCATGTGGGGGCTTGTACCTTTATATGAGCAGAGATAGTTAAGTTTCGACTTTACTCTCTCTCTCTGGTATAAGGAATAATACCCTCTATTAGTCTTGTATATATGGATGACAGCCCCCTGCACTTGGGGACAGTCTCTTGTACATGGGGACGGCCCCCTGTACATAGGGCGAGCTACATTCCCTGCATCCCTGCGAGGGATATCCCCAGGTGCAGGGAAATCCCTCGCACCTGGGGGCATCCTCCTGCACCTGGGGATATCCCCCTGCACCTGGGGACAACCCCCTGCACCTGGAGACATCCCCCTGCACCTGGGGATTTCCCCCTGCATCTGGGATTTTTCCCTGCACCTGGGGACACCCCCTGCACCTGGGGGCATCCCCCTGCACCTGGGAGAGCCCCCTGCACCCCTGGATATGTGGGCTATCTAAAGAAATTAGCTGCCCTCAGTGTAAGTTAAATTAGTGTATGTATTTGTTACTAACAAATACATACACTAATTTAATCCCAAATCAGAGTATCTTTGTCTATGTACTACCAAGTGCCCTGCAGGTCATTAAATCAGTCCCGGTTCCAGCACCTGTCGTTATGACAGACCGTAAAGGACTCCCCGACCTTCTGGGTCAAGTAATGTGTCCAGCGTGTGGCACCGGTCATCACACCAGCCGGGAGAGTCCCGCCGATAAGATAACCTACTCCTAGACCCAGGGGTGGGGGGGGGGGCACTTGGGATTGAACTGGTACCCACTGCCAAATGGACCCATAAGGCGAGGGTGATGAACATCAAAATGGAGGGGGTTTGGCCACTTTTTAGGCAAAAAAGAAAAGAAGAAAAAAAAAAAAGGGGGGGGGGGAGGGGGGTGTTCACTACACGTATAGAACTATATACTTGAAACTTAGCTGTATTGTACTAATAGCTTAGCACTTTTAATATATTCTCGTGTTATATAATCCGTCAAGGATCAGGCTTAGCAAGTCTACTTCTAGTCTACTTCTAGAAGAAATATCTTGCGCTCCTAGCGCCACCTGTTAACCAATATAAAAGGCGTTGCAAGGAAGGGAGCGAGCAGTTAGTTAGTTAGGAGTTAGTAGTCACTTAGTTTAGTGAGAACATCAGCTAAGTAAGTTTAGCCAAGGAGTTATACCTGGAGTAAGTACATCGGCTCCCGTGTAGCAGACTGGAGTTTACCAATATCAACTACCTCGGACATAGGATTGTGATAGAGCTGAGTACTAGAATGGTCTAGAAGGTGTTGGAGCAACTCGTGTTCTAAATGTGGTTGATTGCTGATAGGAGATGGGAGGTGGACTGATGAAGACTTATACATGGTGGCTTTGACTCGGGATGAGATGTTTATTGAATAAAAACCCTTTCATATTAAGAAGCTCCCTCATCGTTCATTTCTTTTGAACTATTGGGAAGTGGACGGACAAACTTTAAACGCAGTCTGAATTACTCAGGCATTCTGGACAAACGACTCATGGAGACTTAGATATACACAAACCTCACGCAGTCTTAAATCAAACATTAACAATAGTTCAGTATTGCCACCTTATTTCATAAAAAAAAGTGAATGAAACTGTATAAGAAGTTTTCCTAAGCAGTTTTGGTGATACTTGTTTAATGTCTGTTATTGACACACCCTGTTTTGGGGGTGGTGATCTGTGGCCCCCCAAAATAGGGGGCGGTCAACTAAAGCCCCGGCCACACTGCACGACTGAACTCAACTCGACGGTCGAGTTGAGTTGAGTTGAGGTCAGTCCTACAGTGTGGCATAGGACTATGACTGGAGTCGTAACTTTTTCTACGACGGATCCGTCGGGTCGTACATCATGGGATGTTAAAGATGTACGACTGGATCGTCGGGTCTTAGGGGTGTGTGCATATTTATACCTTATTTATCAGATAGCCTTTCACCTACGACAGTTGAATCGTAACCTATGGCATGGTAGAGTTTTTGTGTTAAGACTAGACTGTCTTGAGCTTTGGCGCCGTGAGGAGCTACGATAGTCGAGTTGAGTTGAGTTGGTAAGTGTGGCCGAGGCTTTAAATTCAGGAGCGACAGGTCACAAAAAGCAGGGGCTGTAGTTTAGCAGTGGGTAGTAACCTTCAAAGAGCCCCCCCCCCCCCCCCCCCCTGATAACATAGCCCCCCTTCTAGACCCAGTAACTGGCCGATAGCCCGGTGACATGCATTCTTCTGACATGTCGTAGCAGGCCAATATTGACAGAGTCATGGGCACAATCTTAGAGGGTCATACGGTTCACAGACATCATGTAGATCTGGGTGTGTGTTTAATACGCATATATCTTTTTACACTTATTGAAGTAATAATATCCTGTTAATAGGATATACACATTAAGTTACATGTCTTGAAAGAATCCTGACGTGGCCGGACGTTAAACTACCCCAACAAACAAACAGTTAAGAAATGTTCAGAAGAAGATTCCTATATAATTTGATGTTAAATGACCCTTTTCCATTGCAGATGTTTCTTTTGAGTGGGTGTGATCCACAAAATCACAGGTGGACTGTGAAAGATATATCACTATCAGATATATCCCTCTCGGTCAGACTGATCCAACACTCCTGATATCAAGTTGCTAACGTCAGCAGAGGGTACTTCTCATACAGGGTTCCCATGCAGGTCGCAAATTGATTTTCTTAAATTTAAGGCCTTAAAAAGGTCTTAAATTTGAGTTTTGTAGCTAGAGGTCTTAAAAAGGTCTTAAATTGAATTTTTTGACACGTTAAAATGAAGGGATCAAATCCAACTTTCAAATGAGTACGCTCAGTTGAAATTTAAATCACTTGATATATTATGAAATTTTTCTTTGCATGCGGTCGATAGGTATTAATTTTTCCAAATCTTGGTCTTATATTGGTCTGAAAAAGGTCTTAAATTGATTTTAGATGATGCGTGGGAACCCTGTCATAAGCTAATTCCCAGAACCACCTAAGGGGGATATTTCTAGGATTTGACAGCTGATGATAACCACGTATAAAATGATTGAGCGGTTTCTGGGGGAGTCCTAGTTCCCAGTCCAGGTCCCTCCAACCCGATCCCAGGCCCGGTGTGGGTTACATAAGACAGTTCCCGCTAGGCCGGACCTGGCCTACATTAGGCCTCCATTAGGCTGAGAGATAGGCGCGGACAGATAAGGACCTTCCCACCCCCGGTCCTCAGGGGGGAGGGCGAGGTTACTTGACTCAGGTTTTGGTACAGTTCAAAACGGGAGCTGTGGCTATAATCGCAGCCAAGGCGGTAAAAAGGGGGGATGTTACCAGTGTTAGAAATTATTTTTTTTGGAGGTCAGCCATGTAGGCTGACATTTTTTGCTGATAGATAAGTGTTAGCAACCCGAAATTTGTATGATGAAAAACTTAAATAATTATGAAGATTACAATTAGACGTCCTCAGGAACGTGATAATCATGGGATAAGATATTTAGTCATATCAAAGTAAAAAAATCTTTTAAAAATTGCGATTTTCCTTTTAAGAAGGCTGCCAGCCATACTGGCTGATAACTCAAAATGTTTGCCCAAAATTGTCAGCCTTGATCAGGAAATGTCAGCCTGGGGTTAATTTCGAACCTTGTGTTACTGACTCTTGAAAGGCCAGCTATCAAAGCTTACTGCCTTGTGACAGCTTTGTAGTTAGAGTCAGAAAAAAAGCACCAAGGGCACATTTTAGGCCGTTCAAATTCTTTTACAAGGTTAATTGTATTTTAATCATTGAAGAACAGCACTAATCATATTTCTTTTGGAGCCAAACACAGAAGCTGTAGTAAAAACAAGGGGCTGTTCCTTGACATCTCAGAAAACAGGGGCCATAAACTCACCTAAGGGTATAACCACCGAGTATAGACAGAAGTTCTTCTGGCCATACTCGGTGGTATCACACAGAGCTGTCATACAATTACAAAATCAGGGGGCTGTAGTTTTGCAGTGGGTACCTACCACCAGCCCCCTCAGCACGGCCCTACGTCCCGACGTAACGTTTAAACACAACCAGACAAACCCCGACCCCCCAGTAAATACCAATTTCTGCGCCTACCGAAAAGTCTGCTGGATCTTTGGCAAATACAGGAAGGAACTGGCGTGTTGAGAGTCCTCGGTGGTGTACTTAGGGCTGAGGGCGGTCAAGTAGATAGATAAAAAAAAGGTGTACACTCTTGTCTTTTTTCTGCTGACGGTGACTTTTTGCAGCGTCCCCAGGCAGGGGAGGGCTCTGGACGGGATGGGGGGGATCCCGATGTGATGTCACACGTCAAATTAAAAAACGGCAATGTCGCATGTCTCTGTCGTTTATTTTTCTCAATGTCGCTTGTCAAATTTAAGAAATGTCCACATCGCATGTCGCTAAAGTTTTAAACCTCCCTGTCATGTTGTTTGGCTCCATGTCGATTTTAAGAAACTTCTGTGTCGCCGTGCCGTATTTAGTGGTCCAGACCCACCGGGGAGAGTTAACCAGTCAATGATAAGGCAGACAAATAGAGGTAAAACCAGTCGATAAGGCCGACTAATTCAGTCGACGTCTCTTAACCTCTTCTGGTATTTAATCAGCCATCGGTGACGTCACGGGCCGGACATTACGTGTATCTGGGGGTGGTGTTTGTTTGCCCGCCGCTGGCCCGGGGGGAGGGTCATTAGCCCGACCCCACCCACCCCCGGCCCATCCCTTTGATGTAATCAATTAGCCCAGTAGACTGAAATTCCACCCAAGTCCGCTAGGCACTCAAGGTGAAGTGAAAGAGGTGAATAGGTCATCAGGGGTTTTCCTTAACAATCAGTGGCGGGTTTAGAGGGTGGTGCAGGCCCCCCCCCCCCCTATTCTTTTGGTAAAATTTGATTTTTTTTCTAATGTAAAATTCTTGAGGGTACGGTGGAACCTGGAGGGTACAGTGGAAATCTTTACAATAGCCCCCCCCCCCCCCCTTTTTTTTTTTTTACCCGGGCTCGCTGTATCATCAAGTCATCTTCGAAATATGATCGATCAAATCGAATCTCGCCCGGGTATATTGACTTCGTCATTTAAGCGGGAAACTCCATTGAACGATACCAGCACCAGCGGAAACAAGATCGCAAATTTCGCCCTGCTTCCGGTTTCAATGCTATCCCTATGGAAAGTCTATACCAGAAATTGACCATTGAAAAAGCATTAGCCCCCCTCGGGATGGAGATTGACAGCAGTCAAACTGAATGACATCGACGCCTCAGCATTTGAAGGCCTATAGCGTTTGGGGTGTGCCGTGTAGTGTGATTATGTTAATGAGGGTGATGACGCCGAGCAAGGAGGACCCCGGTCTCTGATCGGAAAATGGGTCGGGCTTGCTCGCCTATTTCGCCTATTTCGCGCGCGTTTCAGTCGACTTTACGCGCTATAGAGGTTCATGTCGATCTTTTATTGATGATGCCGATGTGTTATAAGAGTCTAGATCGACATAAACCCAGAAAATCGCGTTTCTTTGCGGACTATGTTTCATACGCAATTCCTTCCGGGACGAAGCGCATCGGGCGACCTCACACTGTCAAACCACAGCGCATTGCGCCAGAGGCCAAGATGGCGCGTCCCGGTGAACACGTGTGTAGCTGTCCTCCGCGATTAACCGCCATTTCCGCCTTAAATCGGCATTGTCAAGCCTCATGGAGTATACATTATGGATTACTAATATCAGGAGCTCCTCCAGGTCGATATAAGATGTAAAATAATGTCGATATGTCCGATCGGCATCAAAGAAAAGGTTAGTACTCTCCGCGAGGTGAACGATAATAGAGGAAGATGGCGGCGGGCTGACATGTACATCTTTGCGCATCATTTCTGTTTAATTTGATCGATAATTCGCTCGATAATTCGTATTCCTATCCCCCATATTTCATCAAGCATTATTTTTCATATATAGAAAAAGAAGACGAATAACCCGGGTTTGTTCGGTTTTTGTAACCGATAGTTTTCTTTCATACCTCAACCTTTGACCTTGTTTTTTTTTCTTTTTTCCTTTTAATTTTTTTTTTTTAAAGATTTCTGGATGCGCCCCTGACAATTCTGTCCACTAGTCCACCGGGCTTGTGGTCCTGTCTTTGTGCTAGCCCGAATCAAAGGTTCACAAGTCCATATCAAGATAATATTTAGAAATTTTAATTGTTTTTACTGGTCCATTGGGTGGGCTAGTGACTAATAAATTGCACTAGCCTGAAAGGATTTTTGCTAGTGCCCTGTACTTGTAATTTTATATTAAGGAAAATCCCTGGTCATGGAAGGACTATGAGCCGCGTGCACTGTGTCTGTCCACATACGCTCTGAAGCCCCTATACCACCCACGTGACACCCACATGTCCGTCAATTGGCGCCCCATGTAAGTGGCTTCCGGTGTGGCTTCCGGTAAAGTGGCTTCTGCGTTTTACGACATCCCACAAACCGGCAAGTATACATTTAGTACACTTGTTTGTCGTTTGTATACGAAAGGAAAACGACGGGCGTGGGCTGCTTCGTAGAACTCTGACCGACTTTGCCTTCTGCTCCCCTTGCAATTACTTTATTTAGGGCATATACTTTTACATACATATGGGGAGAGGGAATTATCAGACATTTGACTTCTGTGGCTGTGTAGTTAAAGAACCTGAGGCGGACATATGCAGCACTTCAGTACAATTTCTCTAGGTGTTGATGTAAAAGTTGGTGATTTTGTCTGGAAAAGTTACATTAAAAGCTCCTGAGTTCGCCGAATTGAAAGACAGTCTACACTAACTTTAGAATGTGACTGTGAGCTACACTAACATAGTAATGTCTGGCCATAGACATATAATATAACACGGGCTGGCATAGCCCAAGGTTCCATAACGGTTTTGGTTTACAATGCCATATAGCAGCTCCATATACCTTTTAGGCTTCGTGTGAGAATGGTCCATTATGGTATGGCTGATTCAAGCCACGGTGCATGCGCAGTCATAAACAGAAATTTGGTTGGTTCCCATTTGAATAATAGCATCAGGGCTTGCCGTAATGGGTGACGTTGTACTACAAGTAGGAGAGGGGAACCAGGCAAGCAAATAAAGCATAAATCAGCATTCAGTATAAATCTCTGTATAAATCTTTCTAGACAAAGCCCGTTTCCCTGTTTCTCTGATCTCTCCGCCCCTAAAGGTGTAAACTGATTTCACCGTCCACCGTCCACACTGTACGTTATTCATGGGGCCGAAAACTGGCCCTCCACTCTCCTCCCCCAGGCGCCCGGCCGTCACTCTCCCCCCGGGACCTGGCTTAGGCCCTCAGCTCCCAGCGGAGCGCTGTGTCTGCCCCACACTGCCGCAGCGTCAGATTCCTCAGTGATTGCAGGGGAGAAGCACATCGCCGAAGTGTGACAGGGTGTGTCTGTTTTACCATGTTCTACCATATCGCCCATGAAGGTCCCCATTCAGCCAATCAGAGAAACCGGAACTAGATTGGGTATGACCGGAACTAGTTTGTGAAGCCACTCTGAAAAACATTTTTCTCTGTGCACTTCACGAAGAGAAAATTGAATCTAGAATGTTTAGATTTACTGATGATCCGTATAGATACAAAGGGCTAGCATCAGACGCTAACAGAGTTGGTTACAGTATTTCAAGATGTGCTAACCTGATTTTCACAAAAATCACGGGAGGCATAGCCGTCTTGAGTGTTTCCAACACAATACATGTTTTTATACATGTTCCCACTACTGCTTTTTTTAGTGTAGGAGAAATAGCCTTTGGGTCAGGGCCTTTGGGGTACATGACGATAGCAATGTGAAGACATTTCTACCAGTAATTTGTTACATTTCTTAGGTTACTATTGTGTGTGTTTTTAACAAGTGTCAGTGGAATATGAGATGGTACTTTTTGGGTATAGGAGGAAAAAGGTCCCCATAGCGGTGAACTTAGGACCCCTTAAGGCCGTAATGACGTGAACAGCAATGGGCCCCATGATGGGGGGGAGGGGGGGTCCGAATGTCGCATGTCACATTTTAAAAACATACATGTCGCTCTGTCAAATTTAATAAACGTCCATGTCTCCATGTCAAATTTAACAAATAGCCCTGTCGCATGTCACTAAGCCCAAAAAGGGCTGTGTTGCCGTATCAAATTTAAGGGTCTAGGGCCATAGCAATATATATATATATATATATATATATATATATATATATATATATAATATAAACCAGCGCCTTGGTCGTTACGGGGAAGGACCCTGGAGGACAGCGTGGTGTGAGAAAGGGCCGGTAGGGGGCAGTGTGCAGGTCTTGGGGAATCCCCGTCACTCAGGTGGGCACACAGGGCACCTAGGGCATTCAAGGGGATGGGGATGGAGGTGGGGGGTCCCTAGTCTTAGTTTTAGCCCTACATAGACATGACCCTGGGATTTTAGTTGTCTGGAGGCCAGGCCTTTGGTTTCAAGGCTAGGATTTTTGGACTCTTGTCTCGCCAGGTCAATGTACCGTCCCTAATATACCGAGAACCGAGTGGGGCCTGGAATAGAGCACTGTGAGAGTGACAAAAACAAGGTTGGGGGGGGGGGGGGGGCTTATATCTGCCCCCCCCCAACACTACCCTCGCCAAACGGGCTTATCTTTACGACCGGGTGGCCCTCACACAGGCCTGTATGTGATCAATACATACACCTATCACGGCCAGCGAGGCACCTGTTTCACGGACAATACACTGTAAATAAAGAGTTGTAAATGAAGACTGGACACTCATGGCACTCAAGGCACAGTGGTGGAAATAGGTTTTAAAGGCGTTGGGCCCCTAGTTTCAGAAATCTAACTACCCTCCCCAAAATCAAGAGCCCCTGAGTCATTGTTGAATTCATTGTTGAAGTCGTACTTGAATTTCTTGTCATTTAGTGCCCTCCTAAATTTTGTCATTTAGTGCCCTCCCCCCAACCCCGTGGGGGTACCGAGGTGGGGCTTCTGCCCCTCGGAAGAATAGACACCCAGTATCCCCTGCTGATTGTAATAGGCAACGTTAGGGAGGACCGAGCACTGACCAAGTAGTTCATTGGGTTCAATTCCCGGTTGGTGCAAGGTACACTAAGGGATGAGATACAGCAAAAATGATTTCCAGGTTTTGATCCGCTGCTGTTTGCCCGCCCTGTCATCTTCATCTCATAGATTCGATCACCAGAGACAGACATTGTCCCAACTTTGAAAATGACCCTGGCTGTCGGTACGGAGTAAAACATCCAGCGCTCACTCACTCCCCATGCCCCTGGACCCTAGTTACCTAAGAGGCACGCACCTGTCAGTCCCCCCCCCCCCCCCATCCTCCCGTGAGGTGCCCTCCCACCTGGAGGCCCTTACCTGGGCCGGGCCTGGGCGCACCTTGACCGGTCTAAAGGCCCTCAGATAAGGCCCTTTAGACCAGGCCCTTAGCTGATAAGGCCCTCAGGTGATAAAGCCCTCAGTGGTGTGACTGGGTGCAGCACGCCTCTGTTTACAGACAGATAGCCTATATCTCACCACTCTGCCGCTATAGGGCCCTGCATATGGGACCCTGCACATTGAAGAACACCTGTCTCGGTAAATGTGTAGGGGTATGGTCTCGATATTCTCATAGATAATCAAAAAGACAGAATTGTCAAAACCTTGTTCTTGCCGTGATATAACCTTAGATGTTGATACGGCGTAAAACACCACCAACCAAAAAACCACTCTGCTGCATCAACCACCTTGCTGCCAGAGTTGAACGGACTAGTTTGTAAGAGCACAGACCATCCTCGTTGCAGAATGCCATCTGCCATGTCAGCCCCCGCCCCCCAAACACCCACACTCACCGCCATGCCACTCTGCCACTTTCACGCTCTCCGTCTTTACGGACTGATTTCAGTCTGTTTTCCTCTGTTTACTGTACAGATAGCCCATATCTAACCACTCTGCTGCATTGACAACCTCGCCGCAAGAGTTGAACAGAATAGATCTGGGACACAAGAAATACCTCAAAAGCCTGAATATTTTCTGCCACCTCCTGTTAGTTCGTCTTTTCCTATGTTCACATAAATTCACCGAAATGCAACTCTTATAGCACATTCAAAGTGTAATGACAATATGTGTACTGTTAATGTACAACACTTCATATGAAATAACACGTATAATATCTAGCCAGAACTCTTAACTATCGCTGTCATAATAAAAGGTACACAAAATGAGCTGTTTCTTGCCGACCAGATAGAGCATGGAGTGTCCTCGTTGCAGAATGCTATTTACCATGTCAGCCCCCAACCCCCAAAACACCCACACTCATCGCCATGCCACTCTGCCACTTCCACGCTCTCTGCCTTTACGGACTGATTTCTCGGTGAGCAGAGTGTCCTCGTTGCAGAATGTGGCCGTGCAGGTTAATATAGATTCCATTGACGCAGTGAATGTGTCACTCTTAATGTGATTCTCGGAATTGGTCAACTCAAATACTTACCTATCTAGATATCTCCCCAGATAAGGCCATTCCTGGTCGACAACGCGCAAACCTATCGCTGATTAATAAACAAGTCACCTAGATCAATGTACGTCTATTGGAATTTAGGATGGTTCGTGACATGGCACATGGCTATGTGTGTTAACTTTAAATTTCAGTTTTGTTAATTAAGAAAGTAAAACTGCCCACATGGTTTATTGGTCGCTTCCATGAATTCAAAGTGTACCATTCCGTGAGATGATCTAGTGTAATATGACTTCTTAAACCGTTCCATGAGATAATCTATTTTAGTGTATTATGACCTCTTAAACCGTTTCGTGAAATTGACCTTTGCTTGTTTCTATGCAAATGCGTCTGAATCTCTGAAACAAGCTGTCGGATTTTTCTCGTAAACATAGGTTTATCAGGTTTGTCAATTCTTTTTTATTCTAGCCCCTGGGCATTTTCACCAGTCGCCTCAGCCTGATATTTGATTATATGAAATCTTTTGCTTAATTGTCACCACATGGTCAGTATTTTTCATACACAACGAACCAAATATTCATGATATTTGAAAAATTCAGACTTAATTTTTTTTAAAAATTATGTCTGAATATCTCAGACTTTTTGTTTCATATAACAAGTATTACCTGTTCAAAATAGCATACAACAGCAGTAATTCTTCTCTCCGCCGCTTGTTGGCAATTCCCCTGGCTCCCCTGGCTCTCCCTTGGCCCTTCGACCCCCCCCCCTCTTCCCCCTAACCAGCAGAGAAATTTTCCATGTGGAATCTGTAATGGGATTACTACACAAATGTAGACTCACTTGGCCTATAGCGCCAACCTCAGCTGTTCGGTTTATCTCCTATGGAAAGTCGATGTATTGACGACGTAAACCTCTTTTCTCAGGGGTAAGAAGGTGGGGCGGAGGTGAGCTGCTCCAGAGCCACTCCTCCCCTGGGGGGGGGGGGGGGAACTGGCTCTTTGAAGGTTACTACCCACTGCCACACTACCGCCTCTACTTTTTGTGACTGACCACTCCTGAATTTTGGTTGACTGCTCCCTATTTGGGGGATAGAGACCCCCCCCCCCCCCCAAAAAAAAAAAAAGAAAAAAAAAAGAAGTGAAATACACACAAAATCCTCTAAATTTCTCATGGAAAATGATTATATTTCCAATATTTTCTGTAAATGAAATGTACTGAAAGTGTTATTGCTCCAGGTTTTTTCTACGAAGTATTTCACTGCCCCCCCACCACCTTTTTTTGTTGTTGCCTAATATCAAAGGACTGACCACCCATTATTTTTGAGATTCACCGCCTTGTTAATGGCAGTTTGGTTGTGGGTACCTTTTAAGACCCAAGTGCCCTTCCCCCCTGGGCCCTCCTCCCTGTGAGCTCCTTATAATGCCCCAACTCTGCCACCTGAGCGCCTCCTGGGGACAGCTTACCTCAACACCTGGCGGTCACCAGCCGAACTAGCACCTCCCGGGGGAAATTGGCCCAGAGTGGTGGCTTCACGGAAACAGCCGAACCTTGCCGAGGTCTTCCAACTGTAGTTACGTCCAAGTCCACTACGCGCTCAAACTAAGACTGTTAACTACCAACCATTTTAGGTGGGAATTCCACTCCATATCCCAGCATGCTTTGGGCGGCTGGTTTATGGCAGGTAGGACATAAACCAGGCAGCACCTAAACAACCATCAAAGGGGTTCCCCTTGCCATTTATAGAGGGCCAATAAAAGAATTCCTTACAGATTTTTGGTCGCCACTATTAGCCATGGACTCTTGTGGGTGTAAGAACCTATTATGCAAGAGGTATCTAGGTCATAAAAGGACTAGGGGAGGGAGACAGTAGCAGAGGGAGACAGTGGTGAAGGGATTATTTGGTCGATGTGAGGTGTCAAATCGGGGCTAGCACTCTGTGTGATGAAAGCAGACACCCGGCCGGAGGGGTGGGCGAAAAAAGGGGACCTTGTCTACAAATTGCTGCCATTATGTAAACTTACTTTAATTTAGTGATAGTATTGCGCTCGATAGGATAGATTTCCGTCGTAAAGGTGATTAAAGGCTGGTGGTTGGTGTACACACTGTTAGCAGGGCGGATATTGGATGGCCCGAGCCGGCTGGCTGGTGAAGGGTAGGGGTCTGGGGACAGGCCAAACATGTCTACGTGCCCTAAACCACACCTATACCACCTGCGTAGATGGGGATCTACGTGCCCTGAACCATGCCCTATACCACTTGTGTAGACAGGGATCTACGTCCCCCGAACCATGCCCTATAGCACCTGTGTAGACGAGATCTACACCCCCTGAACCATGCCCTATACCATCTGTGTAGACGGGATCTACGCCCCTGAACCATGCCCTATACCACCTGTGTAGACGGGATCTACGCCCCTGAACCATGCCATATACCACCTGTGTAGACAGGAGTCTATGCCCCCTGAACCATGCCCTATACTACCTGTGTAGACGGGAGTCTACGCCCTAAACCATGCCCTATACCACCTGTGTAGACGGGGATCTACGTGCCCTGAACCATACCCTATACTACCTGTGTAGACGGGAGTCTACGCCCCTGAACCACGCCCTATACCGCCTGTGTAGACGGGGTTCTACGCCTCCTGAACCATGCCCTATACCACCTGTTTAGACTGGGATCTACGCCCCCTGAACCATGCCATATACCTCCTGTGTAGACGGGGATCTACGCCCCCTGTACCATGCTCTATACCACCTATGTAGACGGGAGTCTACGCCCCCTGAACCATGCCCTATACCACCTGTGTAGACGGGAGTCTACGCCCCTGAACCATGCCCTATACCACCTGTGTAGACGGGGGTTCTACGCCCCCTGAACCACGCCCTATACTACCTGTGTAGACGGGAGTCTACGCCCCCTGTACCATGCCCTATACTACCTGTGTAGACGGGGTTCTACGCCCCCTGAACCATGCCCTATACCACCTGTTTAGACTGGGATCTACGCCCCCTGAACCATGCCATATACCTCCTGTGTAGACGGGGATCTACGCCCCCTGTACCATGCTCTATACCACCTGTGTAGACTGGGATCTATGCCCCTGTACCATGCCCTATACCATCTGTGTAGACAAGATCTACACCCCCTGAACCATGCCCTATACCATCTGTGTAGACGAGATCTACGCCCCCTGAACCATGCCCTATACCACCTGTGTAGAGGAATCTACGCCCCCTGAACCATGCCCTATACCACCTGTGTAGACGGGAGTCTACGCCCTAAACCATGCCCTATACCACCTGTGTAGACTGGGATCTACGCCCCCTGAACCATGCCCTATACCACCTGTTTAGATGGGATCTATGCTCCCTGAACCATGCCCTATACTACCTGTGTAGGCGGGATCTACGCCCCCTGAACCATGCCCTATACCACCTGTGTAGATGGGATCTATGCCCCCTGACCCATGCCCTATACCACCTGTGTAGACGGGATCTACGCCCCCTGTACCATGCCCTATACCACCTGTGTAGGCGGGATCTACGCCCCCTGTACCATGCCCTATACCACCTGTGTCGACAGGGATTTACGTGCCCTGTACCACGGTAGAAGTAGGACTCTACATCTGGGTTGTGCTTGCCACCCTTGCATATGCGAGTCCAAAACCTGTGTGACTAGAACAAATGATCCAAATTTGATACACTAGCTATGGCATTTTGAATCTTGTATTTTCAATCATTTTGAAGCAACCCCAGTATATTCTTGGGCTGTGCCTGATATCATCCCTCAGTCGAGCTCCACATAGTCCCCCTAGCCTCCTGTACAGGTGCGTGAACCTCACCTGGCCGCTGTCACGCAATGCTCCACTCCCATCGTCACGTGTTGGCACAAGAGTCTGTGCACAGAGGGCTACATCTAACCTTCTCACAGCCTGTACCAGATTGGGGTAAAACAAACCTGCAGACCTACAAACCTGGGAATAGTGGGAATAGGGAATAGTATTCGAACAGGAAGCATTGGTAATCATCTATAATCCGTAAAACATTCAACATAGACCATGGAGGGGAGGTCTGAGCAGTTCTGAGCATTTCCTAATGCCCCGTCTGATCAGCTCCTTATGGCTTGGGGGGGGGGGGGGGCGGGGTAGCGAGTGGTTGGATCCAAACCACACTACAAAATACAGGTTTTTCTCCGACTATTTCAGATTTGTTTCATGGACTTTGAATACGGCTTCCTCGTTACATCAGAGGGGGAGGGTTGGCGGGGCCACACCTGAGGATCCAAACCCAGTCTATTTGTGGCTCTTTTCTCTTACGTCAGAGAGGGGCTGTAGGGGGTTGGGTGGCGGCGCCCACGTGCCCTGCTGCACGCACCTCGTTACGTATTGATCCCTGACGTCCGACATGGTGAGGAGGAGGGGAGAAAAAAGGGGCAGGGTCGGACGGTCTATCAGTGGGCGGGGCCATGGAAAGTGGGCGGGGCGGGGGAGGAAACCTACATCAGAGTCCTTGGGATGATCAAGGAGGGAAGGGAAAAAAAAGAGAGGGCCGGGTCGGACGGCCTATCAATGGGTGGGGCACAGAGAAGGGGTGGGGGAGGAGGAGGATACACCGGAGTCCTCAGGATGATCAAGGGGGGACTTTGGCACGTCGGGGAAGTCGTTGGCATAGCAAAGACTTGTGGGACTCAAACTCGGAGATTAAGTTCGAGTCTTATTGTTTCCCTATCTCTGCTTTTTAATTGGTGTTTTTCATTGCCAAAACACAGAGAAAAGACTGGATATTTCATTTGGCCACATCCTGAAAAATGTTAGGGATTTGACTTATTGTTGTTGAGTTTCTCAAATTTTTTTCTGCAGGCAGAGCCTTTTAAATTTGACACAGGGAAAAATTGTCGTGGGACAGGGACATCTCAGGGAAAACGCAATGAATTTGGAAATGGAATTTGGGTTGGTACCCTGACCCTCGTTGACCCTGGAGTTGGCCCGGTCATGCCCACACACTGGGTGGGGGGGGAGGTAATATTGACATGTGACCCTGAATAACACACACAGATTACAGCCTGGGAAATGCATAGCGTATCGACACCCTGGTAGGCGGGGTAATTGTTCCAGCCAAGATTATGATAATCCAATTTAGATCAAATCTTTGAGATTTGTATTCATTTTACACATGGATGGCCACCGATTATTCGGGGTGATTACTAGATATAATTACAAACATGCTCACTATTTACCATTAATTGAATTTTTTTAAATTGTTTATTTTAACCACAAAAATATCAACATAAGTGCTATGCAACGCAGGCTGATGTTGTAGCAGTCATATGTACACCTGTATGAATATACAAGGAAATGTTATTACCCTACTTCTTCTAAAACGATGTCCTTTCGCATGTTGCTGCCTACATACTGAACTTTCTTCAGGTCTTGCCAAGAACCAGCGAAATGGGTCATAACCAACCTGTCCATCTGGTTGCTGTTTTGTTAAACTGCTTTCAAAAGGACCTGTGGGAACCAGCAAATTGGGTCATGACCCCATTTCTCAGTTCCAGCCTCACCCTCCATGGTGTAGTGGTTAAGACCCTCACCTCCAAACCCAAAGGTAGTGGATTCGAATCTTGGCGAAGCCACTTGTTATATGAAAACCAGGAGCAAGACTGAAGGCTTTTACAGATAAAATTACTATGAAAAGGTTTGTCACCAGTAAAACAGGGTGAACTACTGGCACTGTTCGTACCTGTAGATTCAAGCCATGATGCTTCAGAGTGGTCACATGTCTTTCTCGGTGAAACCCTGAAATCATTCCCCCATATTCCCCAATCATGTCCCTATCATTCCAGCACCATTCCCCCATCATTTCCCCACTATTCCTGCATCATGTCCCCATCGACCCAATCCCCGCCCACCATACAGCGGGAAGATGGCTGCACGGGCTCTCAGCCGACTCCAAATTGGATACAAACATGGAATCAAAATGGGTGGGTGTGGGTGTTTGTGAAGGGGTGGGCAGTAGGAGGGAGGGGCTGAGGGGGAATGGGGGTTGGGGGTCGTAGGTATGAAGCGGCGCACGTCCGCCCGTCTAATTTCATGCTCAGTTCGCATGCGCAGGACCGATAAACCGGAAGTGAAGATCGATCACATACAGGGCGAAAGAGGGCGCTGTGAACGGTGGGGGGGGGGGGGGGGGATTAGACGGGTTTTAACACCGTCAGTCTGACTTGTTTTTAGTCTAACTTATTTTTATAGGCTGACTTGTATTTTGGGATTCTTACATTTGACCTGTTTTTACTGGTCTTCCGATATGTCTTTGTGTAGTACACTACCATGTATTACAGACGGATCTGAATTCTTGTGGTTTCCCCGTGCCCTTTTTAATTTAAATAGGAATTTTGGATATTTTTGTGGACGGGAGGAAGGATCCTACACACTTATGATGAGCTATAAATCACTCTAGGAGTAAGATGCATGCAGCATGCTTGGTCATAATCCATGACCCATGAGCGAAATTAGAGTCGGGACATTATACATGTATGGCAAATACTCACAAACTAAGAGCGTAGGCTATTGTGCCATTGTATTCTACATATCCGACCCTTGATTCAGCCAACCACCTTCTATAACCACTATGATAGTATTGAACACAAACAATGTATTAAGTACAATACAAAATGAATTTGTCTGATGCCTACACAATTACTATTCATGACCTACTTATAATGATATGCACCATTCAAAAGCTATAAACAATATGATTAATGTCAGTTGCTATTGTCGCCCTACATACCCATACTTAAAGTTCCAGCCTCAATTAAGCTAGCCTTTGGGCCATATTTGTGTAAATCCCAAAGACTTTTATTGATCTATTTATGCTCCATAGCTAATCAGGATACGTGAGTGAGTTTAAAAGATATACAATACATACATCAGATACTATTGTTGTCATATATATACAATGGTAAAAGTGCCAGTTCAAATTAACCCGGTCTCTGCGTCATATTTCTGGATATCCAAGGATTATTGATCTATTTTCCCCTTATAGCCTATCAAGATATTTGAGTGTTTGAGCGACAAACAATACATATACATCACATACTATTGCTATCATATATATATATATATATATATATATATATATATATACACGTTGTTAAAGGACTTCCACAATAAACCTGGCCTCTGCGTCACATTTCTGGATATCCCAGAGATTATTGATCTATTTTAAGCCTATCAGGATGTTTAAGTGTCTCGGTACAGGTGTACCTAGAGTCGATACCCCCCATCACCCGTGGATCCCATCCCACACGATCTCCACCTTTCCTTATTGACATTACCACCGGCCGCACTTTTCACCGGCTTTCTCCAGAGATGCATTGAAGCGACAGGAAAATCAATAACTGCTTTTTCAATGCATCGTGTTGTTTTCCTGCCCTGCTACGTTGGTCTACTTCACATTGACATTCTCTAAATGTCTACGTATACGTAATGCTGGGAAATTTTGGCGTCGTTGGGGGTATACATAATGGGGCCTTGGACGGGGGGTGTGTGTGATACTAATCGGGGGGAGGGCTGTCGAATTTAAGAATAGGTTCTTTCGCTGTGTCGATTTAAAAAAAAAAAACCTTGTCGATTGTCACCAAAACCTGTGTTGCCTGTTCAGGATTGTAAGTTTTTGAATTTTTTTTTCGGATTTCCGATTTTTTTCTCTCCAAAGCAGTCAAAGATTGATTTCAAAATGTTATGTTTAGATAATTTTTTTTGCAGCATTTAAAGATGCATTCAAATTTTCTTGATACTATTTCCGATTTTTTCGCTGTCCCTGACTTACATCCCTGCCTGTTGAATTCACGAATAGACCGTGTTGCCATGTCAAAAATAAGTATAGGCCCTGTCACACATCATTTAGTAAGAACAATGGCCCTATTATTATGTCGATTTTAGTGGTATAGACTCGTATAATACATGTAATAGTACATAGAACTCAGAGCCAGTCCATGCATAGGTGTATAGATCATGGCATCTACGAGCCTATTGGTTCTAGGTATCCAGTCACCTCCTTTGGTCATCTCAGAAATATGCTCCCTGAAAGCACCCAGAATACCTCCACCTACATGTATTATCACAATATTACAATAGTCCATGTAAACCTGCCCCACAACCCAGTAGCTATAGATCTGAAACACAAGAAACATCTCAAGAACCTGAACATTTTCTGTCACCTCCTGTTAGTTCGTCCCTTCCTATGTTCTCATACGTTCACCAAAATGCAATTCTAGTGGCACATGCAACGTGTTATGACATCTTAATGTACAACTCTTCATATAAAATAATGTTTATAATATCTAGAAAGAACTCTTAACTGTTACTATGTCACAATAAAATGAACACAAAATGCCCTGCTTCTTGCTGACCAGATCTATAGGGACGTACAGTCTCCGCATCACGCAATGCTCCCATCACAGCACACGGTCAATACACAGTTCTACATTACCACATCATGTGTATTCAGAAGGCCTGCATACAGGTGTACTACAGGGTTACCCATCATTAAAGATTTCCCCGCTTTTTCTCGGGCTAATAACTATGTCTAACAGCAACCATTCAATGTTAACCAGAACGATATGGTACCTGTGTCCATTTTGATATTCAGAAATGGTTTAGTAGTTTCTTGCAATAAGCGGCGCTGGCCATTTGTAAGGAATAGGTGCATTATTATAGCATTATTATAAGGCTTTTTCTTTAAGGTTATGGCTACATTAAAGAACTGGCCCTGTAAGAGAGCGTCCATAAAGAGGGTGTTCACTGGTTGCTGTGTGGGTTCCTTCGGGAGCCTCTTGGGAAGAATGTGCTTGCTGTTTTTAGAAGGTGACAAATGGGGAGACCAGACTCAGTAGCTCAATTAGTAGATGGCCCACTCCGAGTCTAGGAGGTCTTGGGATTTATCCCTGGCCAAGTCTCACCAAAGACTTTAACAATGGCAGTGGTCACTGCTTGCCTGGCACTCAGTTTAAAGAAAGAACCACAAAACATGACTGGTTGGCCTGGTGTCAGTATAATGTTACTCGGTGAGGTATCGTGCGGGCCTATGACATTATATTATATCTCAGTGTAACAGCACTACAAAGAGGGCATTGCATCTCACTGCTACACCTACGCCTACTACTAGGCACCTTGTCACATAGATTCGGTCACAGCCCATGTGGCGTAAAACTAGCTGAAAAGCAATACCTTGTGCAGTCTGGAAAGAACCCTGAAGGGTTGGCCGGATGTTAAACTACCCCGACAAACAAACCATACGCTGCTGTACTCCGGCCCAGACCAGGGTTGACCCGCTGCCAGCACTCACCGCGCCCTGATCAATCCACTGCATGGAAGAGTAGCCAATCGATTGGTGCCATTTGTATTAGTTTTCTTTTTGGTTTATCCTTGAGTAATAATTAATACATGTATATGTATGAAGGCCACTGATAACTCTAGGGGAAAAAAATCAAACAGGGAATGGGAGAGAGACATTTAATCTTGATGGAATTAGGCTTGAGATTCATTTAAGAAATAGTGAAAAAAAATGATTTATTGTACCTTTTTCTAGAATAAGTAGTTAACACTAATTTTTTATTTTCAAATGTTTTCATATTGTGGTCAGTTTTGCTGAACCTGTCCTTTCAGTTGTTTTTCTGTGTTTTTCAGGTAAGATCCTCTTCTTCTCTGACCGTGCTGTCTACGGGTGGGGCCGGGGCGTGGTACAATAACGAGTAGAGATAGAAGTACTCGTGGTATGGTAAGTCTGTTCAATCCCAGGCGACGCAAGAGGGAGTATGCTAGTACCCTAAGGATCTCATGAAGGACTTTCCTTGATACCCTACTACTTTTAAAATGATGTCCTTTTGCAGGTTACAGTCTATACACACTGAACTTACTTCAGGCCATACCAAGAACCAGCGAAATAGGCTGTTACAAGCCAGTCCATTTGATTACTTTTTGTTAAACAGCTTTTTAAAGCATCTGTGGGAACCAGAAAATTAGGTCATGACACCATTATTTAGTTCCCCTCTCATCTTCTATGTGGCTTCATAGTGTAAGGGTTAGCAACCCCCTCCAAACACCTATGTTGTGGGTTCGTATCCTGGAGGGACATGTCTTGTTTAAATTAGAGTGTATTTGTTTAGTTTTAAGCAATATAAGCGTAAATTTGAAGTCTAGTAGCTATCGTTGCTTCTAAATTAGGAATAGGAAGAGTGTGTTTAGAGTGTAGTTCGATCCTACACAGACGGATTTCAGATCATTGAAATCCTTGTTTAAAAAACTGATTCCTGATACTAGATCACTACATACGGTTGGCGGTAACAGAAAAGAAAGTGAAAGCTGTGACTACGGTTTTTCCTAGGCCTTCGTGCTATGCCTGTACTGTGATTATCACAATGGGGCCATTCCCCATATACTTGATAAAAGTTAAAAGGAGAGGAAGTAAACAGTATTTTTCAGGTGTCTCTTTCAAATATGACCTGTCGGGTCATATTTGAAAGAGGCACTTGAAAAATACTTGACTTTTTCCCATAGGTATATATCTGCTATATCCATACTCCACATCCCCAAGTATCTAAATCCTCCCCCCGCACCGTCCCAGGGCTCTAACCAGGCATCTGGCCAGGGCCAGAGTACAAAACTATTGACTGGTCCCTCTTCCCGGGTCAGGTTAGACAACTTAAGATACATTGAAATGATAATAATATACGTCACAGCTCAAAGGTGAAATGGAAACTGAAACTCTTCAGTTATTTGGGGGCCGCGGGCCCTGGGGATGGGGACTATAGGGATGGGCCTAGCCTGAGAGGACTTTCCTGGTGATTTAGCCAATCACTGACTCCCAGGTATGGAGGGGGGGGGGGGAGGTGTTGAAATCTGGCGAGTTTGGTACCCCAATCCCCCGCCAGAAGATTCAAGGTTCAGCCTTAGGTCGGCCCAATCAGCTGTGATCATAATGAGATTTCCCCCCTCCCCCCAACACTGCCATAATCAGCAGCCCCCTCCCCACCTTCAACCCCCCCCCCTCCCACCCCAGGGGCACTGATGCCGCCCGTGATTTGTGAAACAGTGTATCATCTGATCAGGGATATCCGCGGTGGGATCCAAGCCAGGGTCTTCGAGGGGGAGGGGGAGGGAAATGTATGTTGTATTTACGTGTATGGGCCAAGTGGCTTTAGCCCTATTAGTAAAATAGCTTACAGGGGTTCCGCAGAAACTAGGAAAAATGTGTATGGTAAATCTTTTCTCTTTCCCTCTTGAATGATCTTCGCATATTCCCCCGTTAAAATAAGAAAAAAGAGAGTCAAAATTGCAAAGAGCTTATTATAGAAGCATTTCTTTGGAAACGTATATAAGAAGATACATATGGAGAATGTATTGAAAGGTCAGAGAAAAAAAAACGCGGTTAAACAGAAACAGTAAACAGAAACTATGTACATGTTTGTTGGGACGTTAGATTGCTAGGGCCATAGCTTTTCATGCGGTGTCGTTCACTTGATTAGCATGAGGACGTACGTGACAATGTATTAAACGGGTCGGTCTAAGATAGACAATAAGCCTGCATTCCACAGGCCGAATCCATGCTCTTGATTTGGTATTTGTTTCATTTTGTCCTAAAGGTATTCCATGTAACCAATAATCCTATATACAATTTGAAATAGAAGTACAAAACCGTTTCTAATGGTGTATGGCATTACTATACTTAACCTTTATTTTTCGCCATTGGTAACCAAAGCGATCAAAGGAGTATGAAAGCAAATCAAAGCGTATCGGGCGGAATTCTCTAAAGGACAGCGCTCGGACTTTCGCGTACGACGATAAGCAATAAACTAGAATGTATTGGATTTTGGACACTCGCCGGCTACAGCCCCCAAATGCTGGTTGCCCCTTACCTGACATACAGTTTTCTATATATATCTATGATTGCGGGCACCAGCTCACCATGTCTTATTTACCGATGTTTCCGGTAAAGTGGTCGTGCTGAGACCCGCCATTGGCAAAATGCGACTGCATAACCTCGCAAAACCGCCGAAAACCTGCGGGCCCGCTCGTCACGTGACAGCTGATGGCCGTACTAATCTCAGAAAACATGTATAATCCGATAGAATTGGTCGATTTCCTGTCTCATATGAATCGTACATGATGTTTGAGGTCCCATAACACCATAAATTTATCATTTATATCAATATTTGAGCAAATAATACCAGAAATCCGATCGTCACCCGACGCCGTGTTAACCGGGTCAAGTTACGCCCACCAGCCTCGCTTTCGATCGGGGAGGAAGGGATCTGGGTCAAAGTCTGAATATTCATTAATCTATGCAGGCCTATTTGAGTATGAAATCTATTGTTCTCACGGGTCAAATATATATAGAGAGGTAGATTTGGATACATAGATGATCAAGTCAAGATCCAGAAATGAAACAATTGCGAAATAACGCGTCTAAACGCGTAAATGCATCGCGCTATTTTCTTGCAATTTCTTCGCCTCCCCCGGTGACACTGACAAGGCCCCAGACCGCCCCCAGCGGGCGCGGGAGGTGGACCGTTACGGCGGGAGCTCCCTCTTTCCAGCCGATATACCTGGATTACCGCGGTATCTGATGCTTTCAATATATATATTTTGGACGAATGGACACCCTTAAACGCATACAACGCATTGACAATTCATGCGTGAATCATGCGTTCGTATCGAAGGGAAAACATTGGATCGATCGGACACGTGGAGGCTTACTGTCAACATGGCTTCAAGTTCAACCCGGCCGGGTTCTCTCTCCCCGCACGCCTGCACCGATTCATTGAAATCAGGAAACCAGGATGACATTAAACGCATCAATTGTGGAGGATATACGCATTGAAACGCATTTAGGACTCCAGGCCTTAAAGGTGGGTTCATATATTTTTTCCAGCATTTGAAATACCATTGGCAATCTAGGCCTAAACTCGGCCTAACACGCATTGAATTTGGATCGATCGGACAGGAGGAGGACACTGGCAGTTTGAAAAATAATTATTTAGACCTTATTAGGCCTATCAAAATGAAATCCATGTATATATCTATGTTCTCATATATGTGAGGGTCCTACATATCAAATGGTCTGATTATTTTAGGCCTGGAAACGCTTGCAAGAATATTTTACAGTTGGTCCAGTCTTAGGCCCCCTTACATCGCATAGACTGCCAGGTTTTACCGATTTAAATGATTCAAAGATTAAATGATTTGTGAAATTGTCACTATAGTGTCATTTTTTCTGACCTACCACCAAAATATTCAATCTGTCTAGGCCTAAGTCACTGTCAGTGTCTGAATCATTTCCATTCAATGTTAAAACATAGGCGTCACACTGTCAATAAGTTCTCCGGTGCTGTCAGTGTCAAACACAGATTGAAAGATTAAATTGTTTGTGAAATTGTCACTATAGTGTCATTTTTTCGGACCTACCATCAAAATATTGACATTAATATCTCTCCTTAGCATCCTACGTTAATTCCAATCGGGCGAAATTCTCATTTTTTCAAATGATCGATCTCATCTATCACGTCGATCGGCCGACTTGTTTCATCTGTCGATTTTTTAATAATGAAATTTGCATGTTGAAGGGACAGGATGATCCCTCTCGGATGATGAGAAAAAAAAGAAAACTTTTGTTTCCATGTGAAAGGTGACAGTGGTCTCGAATCAAGTTTCTAGACATTTTCTTGAGCATGCCTTTTTAGAATGAAGTCTGGACACGTAACGAGATAATGAAATTTAAAACTGTTCACTTGGAAACTTTTGAAAGGGAAAAATGGCATTCAAAAAGGATGATTCACTTGCGCAGTATAAGCATTATTTGATAGCAGCTAAAGCCGTTGAAATGAAGTGAAGGCGGTTCGTATGGCAATGTAACAGGCGCAATAAACAATGGAGAAAGCGCACAATAACCACCCACTGTTGGGTACACGAATCACACAGACCGGCCTGTGACGTCACGGAATGCTGTGACGTCACAGTGGGGTCAATGACCGCTGTGACCTCAGAACTCAGATATCACAGAACCCTCCCCCATGTGATGTATTTGTAGTTTGGTGTGTTGGGGGGGGGGGGGGGGGGAGTCCCAGTATTGCCGTTCTGTCATCTCCCTCGGGGGGACTAGGGCATTAACCCCAACCACCTTTAATAAACCGCACACCAGATTACCACCAGTTTAGCACGTCTTTTGATCCACCGACACCTCCCACGGTGTACAACAGCCACCATTGTACGGACGCTGTATGGGGTGTGCTCAGAGATAAGGTGCCGTTGGGTCTTCTTTTCTAGTTCTTTTTTATATGGCGGATGAATATTCCCATAAGAACTAGGGGTAATCACAACGACGTGACAGGTTTTGATATACTGGCACCACTTGAGTACGCATTTAAGACATAAAGAACAGCCAGTGGTATTACACTTTGAGCCTTTTTTCTCCTATTTGAATTAGCGTGCCATTTACTGTGAATAAAGGTAATATACATGTATTTTCTTTTGAGAGGAAGGGTCAATAGTGGAGGTAAAGTGGTTGAAATCCTGATATAATAAAATAGATGTTTTAGACAGTTGGCTATGATCATGCTCTGAGGGACAGAGATGGGACTGAGTAGCATCTGGTCAGGGATTGACTCCAGTCTTATCAGTAACTCTAAATATAGACTGTCTCGTCTCAGCAATCTGTACTCTGATTACTCCTAGCGCCATCTTGTCCAGCGTCTCCGTTGTGACGTCACAAATAGGAACATTGTGACGTCACTGATCAGTAGTCGCCGCGTCTGGTAGGACTGATAACGGAACGTCATGTCGTGGTCGGGATGACGTCAGGGGGGTCTGTCTATCAGAGGTGTGACGTCACGCGAGTCTGCGTATCAGAGGTGTGACGTCACAGAATCAGTGGTCGTCGGGCGGCGGTTCTACAGGCGGGTATAAATATAGACACCGCTGGTCCTACCAGAGATAGGGGCTGTCAATAACCGATGTGTGAGAGTAAAAAAATTTTACTCTCCATGGTCTGACAGGCTGCCACATGGGTCCATGCTGGGATTGATGTCAGGGCTCTCTCACTGAGACTGGAAAACCTGGAAAATAAAATAGCCATAGACAAAAAAGCTTGGAATTTTGAAAATTTATTATAATAAAAAAAGATGTGATATCTTTTTACCCATCCCCCCCTAGAAATGTGCTGTTGAACTTCTTTGTGGACTGAACAAGATTGTAGTCAATTCAGAGAGTACGCTTATTCAACGATTTCCACAAGAAAGAGATACATTGATAATGCCCTTTGTTCTGGTCTGTTGTGACGATCCACAGTGCATGCGGTCCCCCAGGACCACCTCGGGGGGTGGGGGGAGGAGGGGAGGAGGTGGGGGGGTATGTTAGTATTGTTACAGTATGGTAGGACGGTGTTGTCCCTCTGCTGGGGACAGGATCCTATGGTCAGGGTCCAGGGTCGGATAGGACGATTCCATAGACAATGGGGAGAGGTTGTCTATGTTAGTATTTTGGTCAAACAGGGTTTGTGACAGGATCCTCCGGTCGGGCTCCAGGGTTGGGATGAGTCTTAGGTAGGGGGGAGGTGAGTGAGACCTGTCGGTGTCATCCCACATCCCGCTTGGGCACCTCCTGGGTCGTGACGTCACACCACCACCTCCTGGACCCTCCAGGGTGGGGGGGGGGGGGGTGTAGGGGGTGGGGGGGGGGGTAGGGGGGGGGCAGTAGGACATGTCAGCTCTGTATGTAAACATCCAAACAGGGGATCTAAATAAACCAAACCAAACAAGGGGATCTAAATAACCCGGGCACGACGGCCGCAAGAGGAAATGTGTTCATCGTGTGCTTTTACTCATATTTATATGTTCCATGCTGTCTTCATATGCGTAGGCAAGGCAAGCACCCATTCTCAGGGGTGTTGATGGGGGTCCCCGATGTCTCATGTCGAATTTAAGAAATGGCCATGTCCCCTGTCACTATATTTTGAATTTTCATGTCGATTTTAAGAATTCTCCATGTCCCATGTCGAATTTAAGAAAAGACCAATGTCATGTCACTTATTTTTATCTTCATGTCACTAAGGCTCATGTCGCCCTGTAGATTTTAGGGGTCTATACCCATATTCTCTAAGATTTTATAGGATGACATCGTAAAGCAACAATCAAATTCTCATATAGGTTGCAAGTGTCTTTAAACCGTACATTGTAAGCATCATTAGAAGGCTGCCATAGGAAATACAATTTTAAAAATAATTCTCAACAGGAGGAGGACCCTAGCAGGTCTGGCATATAAATAACGGATTCAGGTCCTTGGTCTCTCTTACAAAGTACAATACAAACGGTGGCCTAAGGTCGCCAGGGGTTAGAGTGTGAGGTGCGGGGGTGTGTGTGTTTAGGGAGGCAGGCCGCCCCTATTGTGTAAACTGTGGACTTAGTGATCTAAGCATGTGACGGTGACGCCAGGCCGCCCCCGCCCCTGTCCCCTATATGTGACTGTGTGTACACAGAGCGCCCTAATAGAGTTAGGGAGACACGCACCCTGTAGGCTACTGGGGCACGCTAATGTATTTCTGCCATCAGCCTCCTAAAGGGCCATACCCACTGAACGATCGACCGCCCACTGACTGTATACCCTCTGAACGATTGACCGACTGCTGACCGTATACCCACTGAACCAACCTCTGACCGTATACCCACTGAACGATCAACCGACCAACTACTGTATACTCACTGAACAGTTGACTGACCGACAACCCTATACCTGCTAGACGACCGACTGACTGTATACTCACTGAACGATCGACTGACCGCCAACTGTCTAGCTTCTGAACAATCGACTGACTGCCGACATGTATATGCACTGAATGATTGACCGACCACTGACTGTATGCTCGCTGAACGACCGACCGACTGCAGACCGTATACCTACTGAAAGACCGACCAACTGCTGACCGTATACCCACTATACGATCGACTGACTGCCGACCATATACCCACTGAATGATCAATCGACTGTGGCCATATACCCACTGAATGCTGTCATTTTAGTTACTGTTTACAGGATTGCAGACTACCAAAAAGTTTCTAAATGTATTTCTGACGTCAGAATGTGCATATTAAACTTATCTCGTATTTAGCTTTAAATCTGCAAAAGTCGTTTCATAGAAGTCCAGATTTTCATTCTTACCAACATTATGGATCGTGATGTTAAAAATACTCATTTCCCATCATTTGAGGAGGCTGACTTTACTAATAAACCACACGAAAACTGAAAATGTCCTGTTATATACGCTGTATTAGGTACATGTATATACAGAAGATTACCTCAGACTTCCCCCACAGCCGGTCATGGCTGATTTCACATATTGGTCCGCAGAATCCTTGTGACCCTTGTAATGTAAAATCCCAGGGGCTGAGGCCCGGGAAAGGGGGAAAGGCATCCCAAAACACAGGACTGTCTTAACTTCCAGAGCGGATTTTGAGGTTATTTTCCAGCCAAATACATTCTTCCCCTCGTTGTTGTAGACCAGTGGGATGTGGGCTAGTCATCGTGTGGTCTGAAATGCGGCCTAAGACATGACTCTTTCCAGTTATTGGAGACTTAGGACACTTCCCCAAAACTGCCAGAAATAGTCCAGTTCAGTTCAGCGTAATGTTTTTCTTTCTTTTTTTGAAGATGAGGATATAATTTTGCAGATTGTTCTCCTTTTCCAATGTTTTTTTTTACTGAAATCCTGCTAGATGTCAAGTCATTGTTGTTAATTCTCTTTGTTATTTTCCAAAAATAATTATCTTCCTTGTACGCATTGTCAAGATTGAATCATTTATAAAGGCGTTTTGGGGCAAATTCAAATATCTTCCTGCTTCTTCTCATTTAGTTTTCAATGGGTCTAATGTATTTAAAGAGAGGTGATGAAAAGGGGGTAGTGGAGGGATCATAGAGTTTTAATTTTCAATGGCTCTAATGTATTTAAAGAGTGGTGACAAAAAGGGGGTATGGGTAGTGGGGCGATCATAGATTGTCTAAGGCCATATTCCACTATACAGTATTAACTTATGACACCATGAAAAATGCAAGCAAACGGCCGCAAACTTGCTTGCCGTAGGGTGCCGCAAGGTAGAATATACGTACATGCTGCCCTTGCTTGCAGCCGTTACTTGTTGCCCTTGCTATTTTATATAGGTTTTCTATGAATTGCTTGCGGTCGGGGATACCAACCTGCCGGTATCAAAACCGCAAATTGCTTGGGGTACCTAAAAATAATGACTGCAAATGCAAGCTACTGCAAAGTGGAATATAGTATTTAGTCTCCATGTGAAGGGATCGTGTCTGCGGCGGAGGGAGCACATGGCATGTTTAGTCTCCTGTAAAAGACCACGACAACTTCTTATCTGAGACGCCTCTATTTGTCACAGAATGTTAGTACTTAGGGAGGTCCTCGGCCGTCAAAAAGCCTGGCATATGGCTTGTGTGGGTTGCCTTCTATAGACTCAGCTCCTTAGACGAGAACAGTCACACCACAATGGTTAGTTAGACTTAAGAGATGCCATGTTTCCTACTTTTGTAGGATTTCCTACTTTTCGGGGCCTTCCATTAACTACGTACTCAAATTTTCAAAAATGTCAGACTCCCCACCCCACCTTGGGCCAAAATACGCATTGGAATTTATAGAGGACGTACGCAAATTTTCCAATATCCCTGCCCCCCCCCCCCCCTTTGTGCGTACGTACTTAATGGAAGGCCCCTTTGGTGATTTTAGGTTGTGCGACCAATTTTTCTTACATTGCTTTGATATGAGTGTTTTTGTGTTAGTTTCAAGCTATTCAAATACAAGTTCAGTGTCAGGTCTCTATTCCCAAAGGCTATTTCCCTCCTAGTTGCTTCTAGGAAAGAAAAGTAGGAAAAGTGTTTCCTACTTTTCCTACTTTTTATTCAGTCAGGAGTGGCACCTCTGGTTAGAGTTAAGTGCACTCATTACGGCATATTTTAATTGTCAGATTCAAAAGCCGGGTTTGTGGCAATGGATCTTCCTGTTGGTTTCTACCACAGAAAAAAGTTGGAAAATAGTAAGATAAAAAACGAACTAATAGAAATATTCAACGATGACATGAGAAAAGAATTTACCGTCACTCCCTCAAGGTAGTATTTCATGAGCGATTCTAAATATTCGTGATTTGGTAATCTATGATTTTATCTCCAATTTTATCTCCCATAGTATGGAAAAAGATTATGCATCCTATATAATTTGAAAGGGAATAAAAACAAATTGAAAATCCTTGCTAATGATATGTACCATGTGTGTAACTTAATGCTACTTCCAAACTTTTTGTAGGATTTCCTACTTTTTGGTAATTTTGGATTGCACAACCGCATTTCCTACATCACTTTAATATCTGTTTAAAGAGTTTTTTTTATATTAATTTCAAGCAATTCAAATATGAATTCAATGCCAGATCTACCCCAACACCGTACAACTTCAATGCCAGGTCTCTGTTCCAACTTCTTGAAGATCATTTCCCTTCTAGTTACTTCTAGAAAAAAAAGTAGGCAAAGTGTTTCCTACTTTTCCCACTTTTTCATCATTGGGGAGTGGCATCTCTGCTACTGATACCATAACTTATGTATCTCTATGCTGAAATGTAACATGTCGGTAATTTGACCCCTATACCCACTGCCACTTTATGGTATTATTGTAGTAGTTGTAGATGGGAGATATTCGTGTGGCATACCACCTTCCCCTACTCCTCCCCCTCCCGCCCCCTTCATGTATAGTATGACCCCGGGGATCACCCCGGATCCCCAACAGGATGATCCGTGGTCTCTTCTACCACTCCCTGAAACCTGACGACAGGCTTTAGGGCCGTATGACATACTATCGTACGCCACACGCAGGCCGCAACTATCGTAAGGCGAGGGGGAGGGGGCACTTTTTCCCTAAGATTATTACGTAATAATCAATAAAGTTTCCCTTGGATTTATTTTAGGATAACAAAAATTAACAATGATAGTAGTTGAGAAAAATGTTAACAGAGCGAAGAGTGCACAGACATATGTAAAATAATGAAAATAATTACCCTCCCCCTCTCTCAAACAAAAACACACACACAAAAAAAACACAAAAAAACACAGTTATAATCTAGACAGCGGTCGATAGGCACTACACTTTGAAGGAAATTGTTTTTCGTCATTTGTCAAAGTTTTGACTGCTTCTTCGATAGGTTTCTGAAATACAGATCAGCCCCCAAACAGATTTCACTTTACTCGAATAGCTTATAGCAACTCCCAATACAATTTCTATTAGTTTACATGTGAAATAATTAACAATAAAGTTATAAGTGAATGCTCCCATATAGTTCTATAAAAGTTTCCTCTGTCCAAAAACAGGTTGACCATCCCTGAATTTTGACGTTCACCGCCTCTGCTTAGCGGGGCATTGGGCAGTTGGTACCTTCTCAAAACCCGAGTGTCCCCCCCCCCCCCCTCCTCTCTCATACTGTCAGGAAGACCAGACCTCGTGTTGACAGTTCAAAACAGGCATAACTCCATAACTCTCACTCTAAACCTCTTCCCTAAAGGATATAACCCTCCGCCTCTTCCCACAGTTTTTGCCTACTCAGCATCTTTGACTTGGTCCCAATATAGGTATAAATAACGACACCCGGATATCAATTCCACGTGCATGCAACGTCCAACATGTCCCCGAGTGGTTCTGGGAATAGCTAAATTTGTCCTTGAATATTTAAATTAGTTTACAGAGTCAATAAAAGTTTCCGTGAATGTGTGAAATATTGGGAAGTAGGATTTATTATTAGTTTACACAGTGTATACAGGTTTCCGCGTTCATGTAAAGTATTGGTTGACTTTATAGTGGGCGTCAAGTGCTGTGCTGGGAGGTTGGGGAGGAATTTATTAAGAAAAAACACTCACAAACTGGGCATTAACCTGTCGAACGTAAGGCAAATTGAACCCTTCTGCCTGGATTCCTGGACTTATAAACTTCCATAATGGTTATAAAGGAATATACGCCTTTGTCCCTTCTTGTGGGGATAGGCTGAGTCAAAAGGCAACTTGTCAGAGAGATCCTTTTTTTTTGAGTCAGAGCATATAACAAATAGTACAAAATACAAATAAAAAACACGGGTGTAATAATGATAACTATTCTCCTCCCTTGTCAGTCACCAGTAATGTGAACGTTCAGGCCTAGCTTAATACCCTAAAAGACCGTTTTAATCTCACCGAAATTGATTTTGATTTAGTAAAAAAAAAACAAAAAAACATAAAAAGATAAAACATAAAATAAATATAAAAAATATAACAATGAACAAATCCATAATCAAGAATTTATGGAAGTGGTCGTCTCCTACGGACGGTAAACGGCCTGGTGCAGAGTACAGATGGGATTTTTTTTTTGTTTTTTTTTTTTTTGTTTGTCTTTTCGTGTCTCGTACCCAACATTATCAGAGTACAGGTAGGCGCCTTGGTTATAAACTGGGCCACGTTTTGCATTGAATAGTTATAAACTGGGCTACGTTTTACATTGAATAGCAGCTAGCACTCAGGGCGTGCAGTCTCCACAGGCACGTCGCCTGATGCGGCCTAATGTTTAGGGAAATGAGTCAGTTAACGTTAATCACATGGGGCTGGTCCGTCCGACCGACACTTAAGGGGGGGGGGGGGGGGGTACACTATGCAATTTGGGGCCGATTCTGTACCGATTGTGAGAATCATTCTTTTCGATTGAGAACAGGTTAGTATACCAGCATCTATCTCAGCTGGAGTTCTGTCTCTAAGTCGGGCTCACTCTGTAATCAATGGTGGCTAGCATTGAAGAGGCGCGGCTTGGGTAAAGATTGGAAGCAATGGCGTTTTAATATAAGCATGGAGGGTATTTACCCTCCATGATATAAGGTAATAATAATAAATAATTATGTTTGTTTTTTAAAATTTAAAACATGTAATTTATCAACGAATTTTACCTATTTGATAAACACAGAAAGAATATAATTGTGAAAATAGGTTTGATAACTATTTTTTATATTCTTAATATTTCTTTTATTCAAAAGATATAGTGTATTAAAAAGTTATAGCTATTTTTTTAAGCACAGAAAGGATATTTTGATATGAAAATATCAGTTCAAAACAGATGGAAATGTATGAAAACGGAGTCGGTTGGCGTTAAGTTGCATTGTGTAACGCAGACTCTCATACCTCCAACAGGGGACTCATTGTCCCCTGTTTTCTCATTACACCATAACGACATTGCGGAGCGAGGTTGTTTTATACCGTCCAGGGGAATACAATAACAACGTCTATTGTGTTAAAGCCGTGTCGATGAATTTTGTATCAACTAAATATAATAAAGGACACATGGGTAATCTGAATCCACCTGTTTTAGGTTCCTTTTTTTAATTTAATGTGAGTGGGTATTGTTGTTGGTCTGCTGGTACAAAAGTATCTAGTTCAGACCCGGGGCTGGGGTATGACTGACCACGGATTAGTTTATGCAAAAAGTATATTTTCATACTTGTTGGTATTTTGGACCGCTCCATTTCAAAGCAGCGAGCAGAGAGTCTGGTGAACTATAGAACTTAGAAGTGGGGTCTACTCGGGGTCGTCCGCCCAATTTCTTTTTCTATTGGTCATTGGTCATAAAATGCTCTAATAAAAAGAAAGAATAAACAGGAAAGATAGTAAGTTAAATTATACGTTCCTTGCTATAGACATTTCCACGTACACAAACATTCAAAAGTTTCTAAATTCCAGTTCTCTAACATTGTACCTGACCGCGCATCAGGTTCTACTAGCAACAGTCGTTTTATGGCGCATTACATCTGTCATTTGGGTCACTGCTGTAAAGAACTTAAATCAGGGAGAGATTTGGAACTGAGTGATCTGGGAGGGATAGATTAGGTCATCAGCACTTTGTACAAGGCTGTCCCTCTGTACAAGTCAAAAACTGAGCTGGCACTGATGTAGCTGAAAATGAAATACTGCTGAGTGGACCTTACACTCAAGCAATCATCATCACAATCAAACAGAGAAAAAAACCAATGGTCTCTACAGACACAAGGCCTGTGCCGTCCCACCTGGGGGTCAGCTATGCGGAAGGCCGGTAACGAGCGGAGGGCCAGGCGGGGAGGGGACGGTGACCCAATTATCGCCCACCTCCTCCAGGGCCTCCCTCCTCCCAAGTGTCCACATTGCCTGTCAGCATGTAGCATTGTCATACCTAAAACGGGTATGGCATTCTATTATTCAGAAAAATGTTATAATTTAAATCTATTTCATTATTTTATATATAATTTCCAAATATACACCACTATACCTTTATTATTATATATTTTCATCAAACAAATAGCCTTTAAATGCTCCACAGGTTAATTATACATATCAATTACTAAAATTAGCCATATAGCACTCCTGCTTTGAGGCTAGGCTACAGGTAAAACAATAACCCTGTAGCCCCCATGTGGAGCTGTGGAGCCTCCTATTCTGATTGGTCCTACAGGTAAAACAATAACCCTGTAGCCCCCATGTGGAGCTGTGGCCCCCTCAGGGGTTTTCCTTAACTATTTTGTCCACTAGTCCACCGGGCTAGTGGCCCTGTCCTTGTACTAGCCCGGATCAGCGTTCCACTAGGCCATATACTGGGTTATTAATGTAATTTGAAAGCTTTTCACTGGCCCATCGGGCTAGTTGCTCACAAATTTCACTAGCCCGGCAAGATTTTTACTAGTACCCGGTACTAGTAACTGTATGTTAAGGTCAAACCCTGCCCCTATTCTGATTGGTCAATAGTCAATAAAAGGCTATGCACACACCCAGTCTCTCTCTCTTGGAGGCTGGAGCTGGGACTGTCAACATCTATTCTGCAACAAGAACCTGAGTCTGTGTTATACCTTACAAAACTTAGGAGGTACTACTACACCACAAAACTTAAAGTACTTCAGCATGACAGAGGCTCTACACCTGTACGCCACTATCGAAAATGGTATATAGTAAAGCAATGGTGGCAGTATTGACTGGAGTAGAATATAGTAGGGGCGGATTCAGAAGGGGATCCAGGGGGTCCTGACCCCCTCCTTTTTGTGTACCCCTAAACTAGGTCTGCAGGGCAAGAAAGGACTGAAAAACTTGAAATATCTGGTCCTTCTAACTCTCTTAAAAACGTAGTGCTGTTAATAACGTTATGATAGAAATAAAAGTGATATATTCAGATTCAGTATGTATTTTTCTATCATTCAATACCAAAATTGTTTGTCATGCACAAGTATTATAATAAAGAAATGGGAGTAGAATCTGACAAAGATGGCACAAGTTTTCAAAATATGAGCATCCTCCCATGTGACATTGCTAATGAATATAATAATTAATGGGAACAAGGGGAAAAAATATGAAATACGTTCAGATGATAAATGGCCATAAATGACACCCAAAATATGTTTAGAAAATTCAAAAAGTCATCAATAATGTACTCCCCCACCAGTAAACTTATGTGATTGATACTTACTACAAATCTTTGGAAAGTAGAACTCAAAATAGAACTGAAAAACAAAGCCAGCCCTTTCTTGCCCTGCAGACCTATAGGCAAATCACTTTTGAGATCTGGCTCTGAATATTAGACCGTTCGACCTTGTAAGTATCAATCTGATACCTTTGTATCTATCCCCCTGACACAGACCGTGGTGTTTAATCACTCATAGAGCTGTAAGCCTCGGCCCCTAGAAAGCTTCAGAGTAGGGTCCACAGATCTGAACTTTAAATATGAGAACGTCTATTTCAATTTTATCTTCTGCAAACGGAATCTTAGATCTTTTCATCTCTTACCTTTTTATTTTTCCCAAGAAGCAAAGCACATACTATTTGAATCCCCTCTGCCTACTGATACTATTCTGTGTTATGACTGTCCCAGCAGGCATGCGCACTCTCCGACAGCCCGAGTCCCCAGGGCAGAGACCTCCACACTGTCCCCGACCTTTGACGGGCCCCTGCCCTTCAGCTCACGGCCATGTTTGTGTGTATTCTATAGCTTTTTCGGTTTGATGTGGAAAGTATGTTTGAATTTGTCCACGGGGCAAGAAAATGGAAGCTCTCACTATCCAGCCCAGTGCCCCAGAGATTCAGACAGCCAATCTGCAGTGTTTGATCACAGGCAGTAGTAGCCGAGTAAACGTATAGATGGTTGTGGGGTAATGGCAGTGACAGTGGTCAATAGCACCTGTACACTTGGATTTTGGCTGAGCATGCATCTCAGTGGCCATCTGAAGGAGTTCATTCATTCAGTTGCGGATTTAAGGGGGGGGGGGATGTTCACCCCCTATTTTTAACCCAAAGCCATCTTTTAAAATGTAAATCTGGCGCCTCAAGAGGGGGCGCCGGGACTTTTTTAATTTGCCCCCCCCCCCCCGCCCCTTTTCTAAAATTTCTGGATCCGCCTGGATTCATACTGACTCAGTATTCCCTGGTCAGTACTGCCTCAATACTCCCTGAACAGTACTTCCCCCAATGGCAATTTTCAGCAGGAGTTGTTATACCCTGAGGAGTTACCTTTCCCCTCCTGTTCCTCCTGTTCCTCTCCTCCAAGAATGCCTTATATCAAAAAGTCCCTTTTACTCTCATTGTCCAATCAGTAGCCCAAGGCCCTCCCGTCCTCAGTAACAAACAGCTGGTCACGTCAGACCCAGACAACTTATCCCCTCATTCCATGACCACAGGTCGTCCCCACAGTTTATGCACCACCCCCGGCCAACCCAGCAGTCAGTCACTTTATCTCAAATTGAAGCTTTAGTTGGAAACGATTGCATCCGCACATCAAGTTAGATAAATATTTGAATAGCACGGTGCCAGCGCGGTGTGTTGTAGCTGTCGGTGGCCGGGCCAGTTGGCCGGCAATACCGATGAGGCGGGGCTCGCCAACTTGCTCACGTTTACCTTTTTTTCATGGAGAATGGTGTTATAAACGATTTGTCAATTCTAAACAGATCCCTGTATATCATTTAGAGATGCCATTTTTCCTACTTTTGTAGAATTTTCTACTTTTTGGTGATTTTGGATTGCACACTCGACTTTTCCTACATTGCTTTAATATCTGTTTTAGAGAATTTTTATGGTAGTTACAAGCTGTTCAAATACAAATTCAAAGTCAGGAATCTATCCATTAAAGATGTTTAGCTCATAGTTGCTCTGGGAAAAAGTAGGAAAAATGTTTCCTTCTTTTTAATAAGTCAGGTGTGGCCTCTCTGATATATGTTTTACCTTTTATTATCCCTTGTATCTATGAGAATTATAGTTTTCTTACATTGGTTTCCCATCTAGTTCCGGTCAAAAACAATGTAGTTCCGGTAGGCGGTGATTGGCTGATGGCGTCCAGCACCCAGGGCGGTGGGGCCGACTACGTCAGCTTACCAGCCTGTTTCTATGGTAATTAGTCGGAGATTCCTCCTGGCAACTGCCCGGGTCGCCTAGCAACCACAACGTTGGCAAAGTAACCAGGGGGACAGATTGATTATCTACAGCGGCCAAGGAAAACAGGCCGTCTTAAAGAGCCCATTTCCAATCGGTGATTTTTGGAAATGACTACAGCGTGGACTGGCAGCTATTAAGGGGCACCCTGGAGGCTAGTCTTTTCATGACCTAGAAACCTCTTGCATAATAGGTCCGTACACCCACAAGAGTACATGGCTCCTAGTGGCTCCTTAAAATTTGTAAGGAATTCTTTTATTGGCCCTCTGTAAATGGCATGGGCAACCGCTTTGATGGCTGTCTGTGTGCTTGCTGGTTTATGGTCTTACCTGTTATAAACCAGCAGCCCCAAAGCATGCTGGGATACAGGTTGGAATTCCCACCTAAAATGGTTGCTGGTTAACAGTCCTAGTTTGACCCGGAACAAACGGCAGTGGACACTTCCCAAATCAGTATGTCCGAAATATTCAAATTAGCTACTGAAATACTACTGACTGTACACTCCGTCTCATTTGAATATTTCGGACATACCAATTTCCCACTATTCAGCCACTGTATTTCCACTGATTTCCACTGATTTTCCACTAAATTCATTTTCTACTAAATTCCTACTGCAGGCACACACTGATTCTCTACTCAGTACACACTGTGTTCCCACTGCTTTTTGGTCAGGGGAGCACGTAGTGGACTTGGATGTAACTACAGTCTACCTGGAGGCTGGATGGGAGGCTAGAGGCAAGTTTGAAAGGGAGGGGGTTGGGGTGGAGGCAGGTTGGGGGGGGGGGGGTCTTTGTCTTAATCTTCGTCTCTACTCTCAGCAGCTACACCAACCACCTGCCTGTTGGATTATACCCACTGAAATTACTAATCAACAGTAATTTAGAAAAACAAAGTATCTAAACTGGTTCTCACAGTGTTTGTTTGATTAATGTGAGTGCCTGAAGGAGGCTTAGGTTGAGGGAATGAGTAAGTGTTGGTGGTCTAATGCCTTGTCGACAACTGTGGCCATATTTATTGAGAAAAATAGGTGTAGGAAATTGCAATTTTCCTCAAATACTTAAAGGATTGGCTGGATTGATAGGACCAAGAATTTTCTCTGGGATGACACTTTTAAACCTTTTTAGTGGAAAATACGATTTTATCAATACAGTGTCCGAAATTAAGGAAATAAATCATGCACCAGCCGGGTGCATGGTTCTAAAAAGTGTGCACCCGACCTATATCTTATGCATCTTCTCTTATATATAGTGTGTAATACCCAGAAAACTCTGTGCATATCAGGGTGCATGGCATTTCAAATCCATGCACCCTGGAGCCAAATTGTGCACCCCGGGTGCAGGGTGCACCCTTAATTTCGGACACTGTATTGCGAGGGTTGAAAGGAGTAGAGAAATTGACTTGGGGCTGGGGCCTGTTTGGGGCTTATAGGTAGGAGTGAGAGTGCATTAACCTGGGGTCGGGGTCAGGGCTTTAGAGCTGTGAGTTAGGGGGTTGAGGGTTATAGGTTACAGAGGTTGTGGGTTAGTCTGGGCAGGGCTCTGAAGCCTGGCTCAGTGGGAGGAGGAGGATGGCTTGTTGTGAAAAGTGTCTGTGGTAGCAGGCGTGTGTATGTTTAGACTCGGCCACAGAGACATGACCCTGTCTGACCTCTGAACCCGATTTGTTTTTGTTTTCATTTTCATTTTTTTGATGTTTATTTGGTATCAGACACAGCCTGCTGCTCTATACTCTGTTATGTAAGAATTGATGCAATGACCGGGGAGCCCAAATAAGTCTTAGAATGTCTTAAATTTATATTCTTAAATTTAAGGTTTTAAAGGTCTTAGATTTAATTTATTCTTGCAGGGAGGTTTTTAAAAAGTCATAAATTGGATCAGATTAGGAAACGAATTCAATTGATAGGATGAGCAAAATTGCTTAGTGTTGTTACATCAAACCTTATGCAATCAAATTCTTCTTAGCCTGTGGCAAATCGGTCTTAAAATTGCAAAAATTAGGTTTTAAATTGGTCTTCAAATGAGTTTGGCATGGGCACCCCTAAAGGACATAACATTTTCCTGCTCTCAACCCATCTCAAGAACATCCCATTCCACACCCCTGGTATACAACCATACTATAGAGCCCTCCTGCCCCCATCCCAGCCTACCCTATGGCCACCTCAGACCCCCATAGGCCTACCTCCCACTCAGACCAGCTCCACTTACCACCTTTTTATGTGAGTAATGACACTTCACGGCCGTAACTATCCTGTAAGTACTGCCATAAAAATCACTTTTCCGGCTCATGTTGTCGTAAAGCGACCACAACTGCTGCAATCAACTTGTCCGCACCTTCCAATCCAGACTAGTCACTTAGGTCGGTATATCATTTCACACTGAATGAGGGTTTACTAGGCTGTTGGATTATTGGTATGAAGATGGTGTGGTCAGGATGGATACTAGTAATATAAGAAGAATCGCGGGCATTGTGAGAGGGTGGCTGTTTGACCCATAGGAAATAGTCACTTACCGAGGGTGATCCCCATGCGTCGTACAGCCACCCGAGGATAACCCTAGGTATTTTTATATATTTCATCACCAAATCAAAGCTCCAAATAGGCTAAAGATACTGAAAATGAGGAACAGTACGTACATCATGTCACTATGCACCACCCCTTGTACATACCTGCTCCTCGGCTGTGCGGGTGATAAAACCAATGTCTCCATGCCTTTTCTTCCACACTAGTCACTTAGGCCGGTTTATCATTTCATACTGAATAAGGGTTTACTAGGCTATTGGATTACTATGTGAACATGGCGTGGTCAGAGGGCGAAAGATTGGTGTGTCTACACCTTCTCATCCAGCCTAGTCTCTTAGACCGCTATATCATTTCATACTGAGTGAGGGTTTACAAGGCTGTTGGATTACTGTATGAAGATGGTGTGGTTAGAGTGGGTACGATCAACATGTCCCAACCTTCTCATTCAGATTAGTCACTTAGACCGGTGTATCATTTCACACTGAATAAGGGTTCACTAGGCCGTTGGATTACTATATGAAGATTGCATGGTCAGAGCGGGTACGATCAAAGTCTCCAAGCCTTCTCATCCAGGCTAGTCACTAAGGCCAATGTATCGTTTCACACTGAATAAGGGTTTACTAGGCTGTTGGATTACTATATATATAGATTATTGGTATGAAGATAGTGTGGTCAAAGTGGGTACGATCGGTGCATCTGCACCTTCTCGTCCAGACTAGTCGCTTAGAGCGGTTTATCATTTCACACTGAATTAGGGTTTACTAGGCTGTTTGATTACTGTGAAGATGGTATGGTCAGAGGGCGTACAATCAATGTGGTGGTACCTTCTCACCCAGACTAGTCACTTAGGCTGGTATATCATTTCACACTGAATGAGGGTTTAATAGCCTATTGGATTGCTATATAAAGACATCCAGGGGTGGATACAGGGTTTTTGAAAGGCTCACGCACTCCCGCACCCCCATGCAATCACACACTCACACATTCACACTCACACGCACACACTTACACACACACATTCACACTCACACACTCATACTCACACACACACACACACACACACACACACACACACACACACACACACACACACACACACACACGCACACACGCACTCACACACACACTCTCTCTCACACACACACACACTCACACACACACACTCACACACACACTCACACTCACACACACACTCACACTCACACACACACTCACACTCACACACACCCCTCCTGGATCCGCCCCTGGAGATCCATTGCATTAGCAGGTGTGGAGTAAGTAAGCAGCTAAAGGTCAAGGTCAAGATCAACCGTTGTGGTCAGGATCAAATAAGCTTAAGGTTTGGGTCGGAAATCAAGAATTGATATCAAAAGGCCTGATGCAAATATCCCTTTCTGAGAATTTAACATGATACAGACAATAACGAACACACTAGCCAAGGGCAATCCTCTTTACCCAGATTGTAGGATTAAAGCATGGATCGTGTCTTCACAGGTCGAGGTCCTGTAGGGTAAAACGAGAGGGAGGGTAAAAAAAACCCTCAGCTAAAGGATTATGTAGCCAGTCTGAGACGTAAGGCCTGAAGCCATTCCTCTGATTGGGATAGATGCGACTGAAGCAGACACATAATAAAAAGCGCCAGGTAGGCTGTAGTACTGGTAGTTAAAAGTGGGGCCGGGGGGGGGGGGCACTGACACTTTGATAGTAGGTACCTACTGCAAAACTACAGTCTCCTACATACCCATTAGGCTGGCCAAGAAGGATTTAGTTTGAGTATATATTTCTTGGTTTGGGCGCGGACGGTAAAGTGAAATTCTATAGTTTGGGGCATCTGGAACCACTACTACGCCTGGTCCGGCCCTGATCTATAGCCCTGCCCTACAGGCCACGTAAACGTACTGCCTTACGTACACGTGCACGTCCTGCCCCACGTACACGTGCCTTATGCCACGCACACGTGCATGTGGTGTATTCATAACGGACATTGATCAATTTCTATTGCGATAAAAGTGATAAACAAATTGACAGGTCGCCTCGGGCCAGACTTCTTAGGGCTCAACATTAAGGGTCTTGACATGGCTGCTCATTTGGCATGTGTAGATAAATTTTTACCTGCCCAACCCCTTAAATCATCTGCCCGTCTTTACTGGATTAGTGTTATATGGCAGAGATTTCACTTGCTCTCGGGCAAGTAAATGTCAAAATTCACCTGTCCCGGGCAGGCGGGCAACGCTTAATTAATGTCAAAACCTCCCTCAGTCCAACAAACCCAAGAAAAGGGTCTTTATATCGCAGTCTACTCTAAGTAATAGACTTTCCTTTTCAATTTCTGATAAACTATTCTCCTGATAGCACGAAGCCTAGATACATGAATGACAAATTGTGAAACCCCAAGGGACTAAATTGAAGTTTTCTCCCTGCAGTGCGGCATTCTGACAGCACGTGTTAGGTACTGGGAAGATATTCCAAAGCACGTGCCCCAGAAATGTACCATATGAGATACCGCCTGTCTGTCTCCCTGTGACCGTAGGGGGGGCGGGGGGAGGAGGGGGGCGTAGACAGGGGGGTTCCTGTGTGTCTGGAACCCCCTTTGATTTACTAAATATAAGTGAAATATAAGAAATATTAAAAAGAAATATGTAGGTCAGAACTCCCTTAAATCTACCTGGAACCCCCTTCGACTTTATGGCTGTCTACGAAACAAAGAACCAGCGCCTGCTCTCAAAGTAGCAGTTCAGTCATGCTATGAAGACAGAAATCAGCGATATGGGCGCAATGTGCGCCATTAATTTTGAATTATGGTAATGTTTGAAATGTTTGACATTGCGTTACATCTACAAGTTTTCATAGTTTCTTTAATAACAAGTTTAACAACACTTACTCTACAGTCTTTTAGACACCTTGAAAAGCTATTCGCCTCTTAACCTTCTTTTCTCTCTCTTTTTTCAGGTAAGTTAAGAGACCAATTCCAGTTTCATGAAGGAAAGGGAAGACTGAGAGTGCAAAAAGTAAGTCTTCATTCAGCCATCCACATCCCAGCTCAGAGCCCAAACATGTCAGGGTTCGCCCTAGCCTCCTGGAATTAGACTACGCCACATGGGGGGGGGGGGGGGGGTTGATTGGTCACTTGACACTAGGGGGGTGTCCAGGTGTCTGGGAGACTCCCCACGCCGCCGCCGCCAGACCCCGGGTACTCCAGGGTTAAACACCCCCCTGGGTGTCTGAAACCCCCTTTGATTTATCAAAATGTAAGTAAAATATAAGAAATCTTTTCAAAAATATAGGTCAGAACCTTCTTAAATTTACCTGGAAACCCATTGACTTTAGGGCTAGCTATACCTCTTGGGGGGAGGGGGTGTGATTGGTCACGTGACAGTAGGGGGTGTCCAGGAGCCCCTGCCCCCCCCCCCCTCCCCCGGCAGAGCCGGGTACTCCAGGTTATACTCCCTACCTGTACCTGGGGGACGTAATGGGGGAGAGGGGTGATTATGGTTTGGCGCCGGGAGCGGGTATAGTCTTGTGGTAACGCTAATAACTGCTGTCTCTGATCGAGACCAGGGGGTGTCAGTCTAGAGTCTGAGACTTGGCCCGGGGGAGCGGTGTGAGTGAGGGGGTGTTCTCCTGGGGACTCCTCGTTTCTATTATCAAAGCCGGGTTTGAGTTCAGGGAGTTCACCCAGGTAAACGCTTTCCCCTCACTGGGTCACGTGACCCACTCTGCCCCGCCTACCACTGTTTATAATATTAATCTAGGGGGTACTTCACTGCCCTAGACATATGATCCAACTTTATTTGGAAATCAATGCACCACATAGGGTACTCAGGAAGGGTAAGGTTATATGACCGCGCGGTTTTACAGAAAGTTACGTGCGTACTAAATAGGAAGGCCCCTTAGGCCCAGCTCAGGCCTACCAGCCTCCCCCTTCGCACCTGGAGGAGGTTATCCCGGTCACGTGACCACCTCCCAGACGCGGTAACAGTTCCCATACGGCAGGTAACGTACACCACGAGTTACCACAAGTATGAGGTGAGGAGGCACCCTGCAGCTGGGGGCCGGGTCTAATAGAGGGAACCTCATGCAAAGTCAGCAGGGTGTAGGTATTGTATAGCGACACAGAAGGTATGGGACACAGGGCAAGGTACAGGGGAAAACGGTTGAACGGTTGAACCCCTAGACCACACTGAACTGGTACGTCAGCTGAACTGTGACAAAGCAAGGAGTCTCCTGTAGACTCCTAGGATAAAACTAACCTGGGCACTCATCTGATACTCACACTGTCAATCATTGTGCACCTAATGCGTAGAATGCAAAACAGTCTCACGGTTGCTGTGCAGAGTTATTATGAGGCTTGCATAGGAACGTAATTCCGAATGTACAACATTTTTGTTTTATAAAACTAATTTGTCAGAAATGTCAATCGTCGGTCATTGCTTCCGTTTTCCCTCTCAAATATCTTCCAGCGTATTTGTACATCCTGAAATGTCAGTGGGAATAGAGTGACCGACGTAGTTTTGTGGAGACCCGGGAGTGCTAACAAAGTGTTGACACGCCCCGCAGTACTGCGTGTTGTAGGAAACAAGCCGGATGTCGCAACAAGACACGAACATCTGAACGGCAGGTGTCGTCAAACTAGATCCGCCTCACCCCACAAGGACGGACCTCAGTCGGTACTCTTTAAGGGTTGTAACGGGTATTTGGTAGCGCTGGATGAGACGAGTTCCGCTTTCCTTTATGTTAGAAGTAGACTTATTTTCCAACTCCCCTGTTGGGCTTGTAGAGCCGGGTGACCAGGGCAGATGTCCCTTTAGAACCTGGCCAACGGACTGGCCTGGGACAAGGATCTATAGGCGAGGTAGAAATCTCCCTTACTTTGTAGAACTTTGAGAAAAGTTACCATTAAAACCATGCTAATCCGAAATGATAGGCCTCGAAAAATAATTTGAAGAAAAGAGTTTGAGAGTAATTTGATATCAAAATTAAAAAAAACAACCATTAAGCTCAATAATTTAACAGGGATTTCGAAATTTGAGGTTTTTTTTGTGGCTATACTGCCCTCCTCCAATACCATGCTGCTTTAAATGAGAACTCCTTAAATTACAGCGGATCTCGACCCCCTGAACCCCTCCCGGACCCCCCCAGTTTCCCACTCCCCCAGTTGTCGGTTACTCCGCAGTAGCCAACTTGACAGGAAAAAGAAAAAGTCTCCCACGTGACTGGTAAGGGCGGGAAGCCGTACCGGTGGTTGGTGATTGTTTTAAAGTTGTGAACGTCGAGGTCTAGTTAGAGAAGCCTTAGTCTGCAGTGGTAGAGGGAGGGGTGGTTAACTATATCAACATGCACAGACGCACAAAACATGGTTTCAATTGAGAATACCGTTTTTTATTCTTAATTAAAATAGTTTAAGCTGGCAACCCGCTTTTTGCACTTTCCATGTTTTAATGAACATATACTCGCAAGGAAAAGCATTGTGAATACACTTTATATAAAGAAAAAGTCTCCCACGTGACTGGTAAGGGCGGGAAGCCGCACAGATTGTGGTGATTGTTTTAAAGTTGTGAACGTCGGGGTCTAGTTAGAGAAACCTTAGTCTGCAGTGGTAGAGGGAGGGGTGGTTAATTAGAATAACATGCACAGACGCACAAAACGTGGTGAAATGGTTTCAATTTAGGATACCTTTTTTTTCTTAATCAAAATAGTTTAAGCTGGCAACACCATTTTTGCACTTTCCATGTTTTATGTACATATACAGACATGGAAAAGTGAATAATATAATTATACTTTTGATTGAATGAAATAAACAGTCATCTTTTGATTAGTCTTTCATGCTGATACATATATATTTACATTGCAAAGTAAATTTCCGGATTCCAACACATGTTCCTCCTTAGCCCCGATGTAAACCGCTTGGTTACGAAATACGGTATATTACATTATTTGTTACTTATTTGGGTTAACCAAAAATCTGGAAGACTCTGTAAATCGTGAAGTTGGCAAATAAAAATATACCCCCAGCGCCATGACCTGTTTCCCCCTGACCCTGCCTACCCTCAGTTGGGTGCCGGTAGTAGGTGCCGACCCCTCTTTCCCTATACTACTCAGGCCGGGTACCGACCAGACCACAGGGCCAACCAGAAACGGGGTCGGTCCTAAACTATCTCAGAGAATACCAAACATATATACGAAATCTCAAGCATCAAAACAGTTATGTGGAATCGTGAGTAGCGCTGTTGAACGTCATGCTGTGACCTCTTGAGCCTGAGGCACCCATCTCCGACCGCCACCTGTCAGAGTTTCCCAGGCCCCGATGTAACGACTCAATAGGTGAAGACGTTTTAGTGTGACCTGATACTGAGATCAGTTGGCAGGTTTCCCAAGACTATGCCTCTAGCTACGACCCCCGATGTAATACAAGGCTAGAAGAAAGTAGTCTGACTAAAGGCCATATTTCACCTTGCGTAGACTAGCACGAGTGATGCATTTAGTTGGCAACACGTGGCTTTACGTTTCAGATAACAACATGCCGAAATCTGCCAACACAAGCAACCCATAGAAAACCACGCAATAGAAAAATGCTTGCGTTGCAACTTGTGTTGACCCAATGTAGGGGGCCAACAGATACAATTTCCGTTATCCCATCTTCCGGTGACTGGGTTATTTTGCGTTGGTGTCAAACTTTCTGAGCAAACTACCAAATGCAAATAAAACATTGGAGGTCGGACTTTGACCTGTAGAGGAAAGGAGGTCTCCGTTGGTCTATACGGCTCATGAGGGTCCCCATTCTGCTAATAAAAAAGACCGGAACTACTTTGTGTATGACCGGAAATAGTTTGTGAAGATTACTCTAATGTAAACCATGATAAACCCAAGTGACATTAAAATAAAACTGATGTTACCATGTTCATATATATGGATATAATTCGTATGATAAATGTGAAAATTAGGTCTCTCCGAATCCATTAACTTATATATCAAACAACTGCATTCGTCATTGGGAGGCGAACCCCACCCTCCCACACTGGAGTCGGTGACTCTATCCATCAGGCCACCACTCATGTGGGTCTACAGTAGGGGTGTGGGAGGTCATTTCACTGGTACCTGGTGTTCTGTCTGGTGTTTCATAGGGACATGTGTTAGTTGAGATACCAGCATTTTTCTCAACTCGCACCCTGCCTGTGCATGGCTCTGACTCACAAATGGTAGCTAGCATTGAACAGGTGGGGCTTGGTGAAGATCGGAAGAAATGCCATTTTAATATAGGGAAGGTAACAATGTATGAAGGTGGAGCCCGCTTAGGCGGTATACCCCAGTATACGGCGGGACGCTGCCCGCCGGGGGCTGCGTCCTGGTGGGACGTAGGTGGGTCGCCCTCAACGTACTTAGCGCCGCCTGGTGGGGCCTGCTGACACAGACCATATCCCAGGGGGCCCCGCGCCACTCCCCTCCCCGGTAAGACCTTTACCCCTTTCAAACGGGGCGACTGCAGCATAAGCCTAGACCACTCAACAGAGTGCTAGTTAGACCGAGACCTGACTGATTTATCACGAAGAGATGTTGAGGTATTGGGCATCTAGTGTTGGCAGAGAAGTATTAATGTCCTCCCACCCACTAAAGCCCCATACCCACTGGGGCAATTTGGACCTCGGAGATGTTTTCCTCTCATCGCCCGTCAGTAAGCATATTTCTTGTTGAATCGCTGCGAAAATTGCCTGACGATTCGGCCAGCGCTTTTATCAAACATATCAATTTCAATATAGCATACGGATGGCGATCAATGGAAAAATATAATCGTTGAGGTTCAAATCCTACATGTGGTATGGGGCTTTAGGGTTAACAGCCGTCCACCCACTAAGGGTTAAGACTCGCCCACTTCCCCGCCGAGCTAAGGAGGCGCACGTCACATCGTATGGAGGTCTGAGACGCTGAAACACGCGCCAGAACGCCCCACCCCCCTCCCCATCCCCAACCCCCTCTCCCGGTCACGTGCCACCTCACAAATAGCCTCGTGTCCGTTCTCATTGTCTCCGGCGCACGCGCAGAGGCCGGTCCTTGGTATTTCCGGCGTCTCGCAGCAGCAGACGACATTTTCTTGCTATTTTCTTGTTTTCGCTGGTTCCCTGCCAATCTAGACGGCTCTGGCTATATTGCATGTTGTACCGTCCGGGAACCAGCTCACCTGGCGGCGGGAGTGGGTTGCCCGGATGTAGACAGAGTGGGGGCCGACAAGCCGGGCTGACGACTAAACTGAACGCTGATTGGCTGACGACTAAACTGGACGCTGATTGGCTGCCGCCCACTCCTCCTGGGTCTGGTATCGACCCGTATTGAACCAGCGTACAGATCTGACTGCTGATTGGTGGGCTGCTGCTGGGACCGGCGTGTAGGGGGGTGGTTAATGTAGGTCTTAATGAAGCTACATAAGAAGTACATGTGATTAGTTCCATTAACCAGGGCAGGCAGTCACTGTACCCCATAGCGGGGGTGGTTGGTTTGCCTAGGTTTTACTTTAGGTATAGGCCTATTTACAGGTATCAATCTCAGAATGTATCGGAGATGCCTGTTTATATATGAGCCACTCAGGTAACGTGAAACTCTCAGATACCTGTAGGGAATTGCTCATCCCATGACTTACAAGATACAGGCGATCCCGGGAAGACGATATGACTTCAAGATATCTATTATGTGATTGGGAGATTGGGTGTTCTTCCCACTACTGACTAGATCCTGGTATGTAATTAGGTTCATTACCAGGTCCCCTGTATCCCCTAGTTTGGGGGGCCGGTACACCTAGGTTTTACTTTAGATATTAGATGAATGTATAGGTATTCAAAGTATCGTTTTCAGGATATATAGGAGATATATATTCATATTGGGTTCATTTGTAGGTATTAAGGTATATGAGTCTCAGAATGTATAGGAGGCACTTATCAATATGAGGCAGTTAATCATGAGGTAAGCTGAAACATGGCACGAAGATACCTTTAGCATGTAATGAGTTTTATCCATGGGAAATTGTTCTTCCCGCTACTGACTAGATACCATACGTTTTTTCCACTAAAAGAAGCCAGGTATGGATATAACTGGCTGTAAAAACCCTGCCACGAGTACCTATAACTCGCATTGGGAGTTGTAATATTTACCGACAGTCCCGGGCACAAAATGTTCTGAGTTCATTAAAAACAGCCATCTGCCTAGATACACTGTTTAGGGTCTGCAGACATTAATATAACTATCCCCTATGGTAATTGGCATTGGGCACGTGACGTTAATGGAGTGTAACTGTATAGTGCTGGTCTTGATAGAAACGTTAATGTGGAACAGATCGACTTTCTGAGACGAAGCACCATCCTGCATCATGGGTAAACCATGGAGATAATTAGAGAGATATGGTAACCAACAGGGTTATAAGGACTTATTTCTAAACTCGTTGGTTTGACCAAGAGTTACTAACAGGGTGCCCACGCAAGTCTTAAAGGTCTTAAAAAGGTCTTAAATTGATTTTCTCATATTTAAGGCCTTAAAAAGGTCTTAAATTTGATATTTTTCTTGCAGGAGGTCTTAAAAAGGTCTTAAATTGGATCAGATTTGAAACTGAAAATCAAATGACAGGTTCAGTAAAATTACATTATTTTGCCAAGTGTTCATACATCAAACCTTATGCAATGATATTTTACTTAACGTGTGGCAAATATGTCTTAAATTTTCCAAAGTTTGGTCTTAAAAAGGTCTTAAAAAGGTCTTAAATAGATTTTTGAAAAAGCGTGGGCACCCTGACTAAACCCCTGAGTGTCCCCCTTCCGTTCTCCACATTCATTGGGAAAAGTAAACTCATAGTGTAATCATATTCTATGCCTGCCGCCCAATGACAATGGCAATGACAGTGGCAGAATGGCTGAGTATTTACCGTACTAATGGACCGAGAAGAACCTGCATAGGACGGCAAATAGTTTAAGTGTTAGTGCAGAAACTAAGATCCGCACAAACAACGTTTTAGCTTTCTGCACGGCAACACACACTGACAGAACTTAATGATTCGAGGCGCAGGTTTCGGTGATTGCAGAATTATTTGCCACTTTTTGCCTAACCCAAATTTGCTTAAGTAGGTAAATAAGAAAACGTCGATAAGATTCACTACTCTTAGCCTGACAAGGAGGGAGAAGTGGTGTCTTCAGCGGCCCTCCATTAAGTACGTACACATCATTGGGGGCAATGGGGGTGAGGACCCATAATACTCTTTCAATGCGTATCACATGCTAACGAAGGAGGCGGGGGACCAAATGCATAGAATATGGGTATTGCTCGTCGAGAAGCTAAATGACGCTTGTGTGAAAAACGACAGAAAGTCCTGAGTGAACGATATACAGGCATTCCACTGGGGCATTCCCACCTTGTGTGCATTGGGCATGGGGGGTATTACTGTATAATTATAGTCTGTGCCTGTTTAAGGTCGGCGAGGACAAGTGTATCTGTAAGTGTATCTATAATTGTATAGGTGTACCTATAATTGTATAGGTGTATCTATAATTGTATCTACAGGTGTATCTATAGGTGTTTATGTGTCTGATTAAGCACCACCTCCGACTGTTTGACTTGGATTTCCGGGGGGTTTGTGTCCGTGTGTTTGTGTCCGTGCTGTTTGAATGGGAAGCGGGGCTTCCCAAGGGTATGTTCAATAGGCTCTGGGTCGTGTTGTAAGCCCCAGCAGGCTGGGGGGTGGGGGTGGTCTCGGGTAAAGGAGGTATTCCACTACACGACATGGGCTGTGATATCAGTACGATATGACTATATTATGGACAAATTTTCATACAAGACTGATATATCAGTATAAAAATGGCAATTTGGAGCATGTGACAGATGTCGAACATAGAATTTCGTCTGTAATAAAAATTATGTGCAATTTCCTCGCAACATCGTCATATCGTACCTCATGTCGTGTAGTGTAATACCCCCTTAAGGCCGGCAGGTAAAGCCCCGGCATTAGGCCCTTCACCTCCCAGGCTGTAGGCCTAATCCCCCCAGTTTACCTGGGAATCCCCCTACACACCCTACAAAGCAGGCCAAACACTGATCGACACGCGCGCCCCCTGGGTTCCGTCATTTGGTCAGGGGGTGATGGGGGGTCAGTTTGGGTCACCTCTCACCTCCAGGTCAAGTACCAGGGACTCAAATAGTTTACTCAAAACATGAGAATTTAATTTCAAAATAGACAAACACAGTTTCAAAGCGCCGCCCACAGACAGCATTAAGGTCAGAGTCTCCTATTCAAGTCTGCTTTTGCTGCTTGGTCTTACTGAACGTTATGTGGATATGGGAAGCGCTAGTTTTCATGGAAAATTTTGGAACTTGAATAAATGTTAAAAAGTCATAGAATTGAGTGAAAAGTTTCAATTATCAATCAATGCCATAGAATCCAAACGCATAGCTATAGGTTGACTTCTTCCACCAACCTACACCCACACCCACACCCAGCCCCATACAGACGCAGAAAAATCCTCTTTGATTTTTGCTATAGAACAATCCTGCTCAGAAAGAGAACCGATGCTTTCTTTAATTAGAGTCTAAGATCTCTGCTTTTCTCCACATTGTAATTTCCCCCAGCTCCTTAGAAACTATCATCATCCATGTTAGAAGTCTGGTCTCTCCCATGCCGGCTCACTGGCCGGGGGTAATTGGGTGTTGAGTGGGGCTTTGTTCACACCGGGAGCTCATTCCACCTCCCCAGTCCACGGCTTGGGGCCCTATTTGTGGGGATCCGCCGCTTCTGCCTCGTGTGTAACCCAGTTTTTTCTGTTGGAGAAGGAGGGGTATTGGGGTCTAGAATCAAACTGATGACCCTAGACTCTTAAATTCGACACAGCGACATGGCCATTTTTTAGGCTTAGTGACATACGACAGGGTTTTTTTGAAAGAAAGTGACATAGGACACTTTCTTAAATTCGACAAGGTGACATAACCATTTCTTAAATTCGACACAGAGACATGCCCATGTCTAAAATTCGACATGTGGCATTAAGACCCCCAATCTGACTTGTAGCAACTTAAAAAGCAGGCATCTATCAATGATAATGTTATAAATATTACTTGTATAAGGTATGGGTTACAACACTTCCTTTTTGCACTTTTTTCTGGAAGAGTTGTCCCATAATCTCTCGGTAAACAAATCACATTCAGATTTGACCAAATGTTATCAGGGTTAATTACTGTGACTTTTTTTTGCACTATTGTACTCGAGAGCTTCCCCATTCCGTCCCCAGATCAAGGTAATACCAGAAACAGTCACTACTGGGAAGCTTAGACGCAGCAATTGTCTCCATAATTACCAGCTACTGGTATTAATTGGATTTTCCAATTTCCCAGCAGTACCTGCAGGTAAGCTTACGTCTGGCGTCTGTCACACAACTCCTGCTGTCTGGATGGGCATAGTGGATGTCCACCGACAGCGCCCCCAACCCACCCACAGTCAGGTCTGGGACATGGCAGCCAATAATGTAAGTGAATGTCGGGCATTCAGAAGACGTCAGTAAAAAGTCATCCTACTACCATGCGGGTAGACGGCCGGGCATTGGGGCCTCAGAACAATATGTGGCCTGTAATTGTGACCCATCATTTTGACCCATCAATATGACCTATCATTGTGACCCATCAGTATGGCCCACGTCGTGGCCGTCACTGAAGCCCATCATTCTGACCCCTCATTCTGACCCCTCATTGTGACCCAGGCCCATTATCATGACAAATCACTGTGGCCCCTTCCCATCTGTGTAGCCAATCAAAGTGACCCATCACTGTAGCTCTGGCCTGTCATGATGGCCAAATATTTTGGCTTTGGTCCAGCATTTTGGCCTGTCATTGGGGCCCATTTATTGTTGCTCCTGTCTTTCATTGGTGTCCTGTGCCATCATTGTGGTCCCCACTCCCCATCATGGCCCATCTTTATGACCCATCATTGTGGCCCCAACCAGGCATTCCGGCCCGTCAGTGTGGCCAATCATTGTGGCCCCGACCAGGCATTCTGGCCCGTCATTGTGTGCTGGCCCATTCACGGCTACTGTCACTAGGCTCCAGACAGGCTTCCCAATATTGTCCGGGAAATAAAAAATAACGATGCCACTTTCTGGTCACTGTCACATTTCCTGTAGATATTAATTGCGGCCTGGTCCTATCATTGTGGCCCGGTCCCGTCATTGTGGCCCGGTCCCCTCATTGCGGCCCGGCCTCTACATTGTGGCCCATCTGGACATTGTGACCCCACCCGTCACTATAGACTGTCAGTGTGGCCGATCATTGTGGCCTCGACCAGGCATTCCGGCCTGTCATTGTGTGCTGGCCCATTCACGGCCACTGTCACTGGGCTCCAGACAGGCTTCCCAATATTGTCTGGGAAATTAAAAATAACGATGCCACTTTCTGGTCACCTAACTGTCACGTTTTCTGCAGATATTAATGCCTCATTTTGCAGTGATATGTGATTTTCACTGCATAATGATTGCAATCAGGTGCTGAAGCTTAAACTAAGCATATTAAATAACCATATAACATTATTGTACAGCCCATAACTTTTGTCTATGCCCCTCTCCACCACCACCATTACCATCCTGAGTAGCAGCCAATAGAAATCTCTTGTAAAGCTGCAGACAACAGGACAATGCCCCCTTCCCCTTGTAACCCCACTCCCCCCTCCCCACTCTTCACACACACACTCTCCACTCCTGTTTACAACGACAGGAGACACAATGACCAGCGGTCACGTGGTCACGTCACATGACGTCATCAGGGCCCAGGAGCAGCTCATCAACAGCCCCCCCCCCCACCCCGATGGCAGAGGGGAGTCGCTCCTGTCTGAGGGGTGAATGAATGGCCCTGAATAGAGGCCTGCTATTTATAGCCTGTATGGGATGGGATGGCAACACTGGTTGGGGGGCTGCATCAAAATGATGGACATTGGCACTTACACATGGTTGCGGAGAGGGGCTTACGTCACTCATAATTGCTGTGAGCCACTCGTGGATTATGAATGCCGCGACACATAGGACTAGGTCCTCAGTGGGATGAATCTGGGGAGATGTGATGGGCAGTGCACCTGTCAATGTTTACAGAATGTCTGCATTGTGGCATTGTCTCACAGTGGGATTTCTCCCGGACCAGCCCTTCATTGCGTACATGCAAAGTGGCCTGTGTAGCACATAGCAAACATGTATTTAGTTGGTGTGGCATTAGAAACCACCCCAGACTTGTACCAAAAGGAATATTTTTAGTGTGTTGATGTCAGAGTTACTATTGCCACCCAGGGCCTCCCAGGTACAGCAACTGTAACTTAAGGCATCACAGGTAGTGCAACTGTAACTGAGGGCCTCTAAAGTAGTGCATCTGTAACCCGAGGGCCTCCCAGGTACAGCAACTGTAACCGAGGGCCTGCCAGGTATGGTAACTCTTAGTGCCTTCCAGATAGTGCAATTGTAACTGATGGCATCACAGGTACAACAACAGTAACTGAGGGCCTCCCAGATAGTGCAACTGTAACTGAGGGCTTCTCGGGTAGTGCAACTGTAACTGAGGGCCTCTAAAGTAGTGCATCTGTAACCCGAGGGCCTCCCAGGTACAGCAACTGTAACCGAGGGCCTGCCAGGTACGGTAACTCTTAGTGCCTTCCAGATAGTGCAATTGTAACTGATGGCATCACAGGTACAACAACTGTAACTGAGGGCCTCCCAGATAGTGCAACTGTAACTGAGGGCTTCTCGGGTAGTGCAACTGTAACTGAGGGCCACCCAGGTGCAGCAACTGTAAACTAAGGGCCTCACAGGTAGAGCCACTGTAACTGAGGGTTCCAAGATAGTGCAACTGTAACTGAGGGCCTCTTAGGTAGTGCAACTGTAACTGAGGGCCTTCCAGGTAGAGCAACTGTCACTGAGGGCCTCCCAGGTAGTGCAACTGATACTGAAGACCTCAGAGTGAGAGTATTAAATCTTGTCTAATTCCAATGAAGGTCTCAGAGGCTAAGGTACCAGTACTTGCTTTATACAGATGACCTTTCCAGTACACAACTGTCGCTTTGGGTCTCAGTCTGAGGCAGTGACTCGTGCCTCAGATAACCTCACAGGATGGTAAATGCATGGTTCCGGGATACAACATCTACAGTAGAATCAGAGTGGACAGCGGGTACTGTGACAGTCCACAACAACAAGGGAAAATGATGGATTTCCTGGTAATCCGCAATAAATCAGTGTCTCACATGACCAGTAGTTATTCCCACAGATGACATGTACAGGTTTTTGTGATCAGTGATATCAAAGGCGGAAGACCCGGATCCGCCGCCCCATCCTGGGTGTCCCTGAGCCCCATGGAGACAGTAATGAGCAGGGTCCAGGGGTGGTGAGAGGGGGGAGTACCCGGACTCAGAAACAAAATACCAATTTGGTCCGACCATTACTGGACAAGCCAGGCTCAGAGGACCAGGCAGGGCCCCTATGGGACCAGGACGCTCGGTGGACGTACCCCATTCACACCACACTTAAGGGGTATTCCACTACACGACATGGGCTGCGATACCAGCGCGATATGAAAATATTATAGACAAATTTGATTACAAGTGTGATATGATGGTTACAAAAAGGAAATTTGGAGCATGTGACATGTGTGTAACATAGAATTTTATCTGTATTTTGTGCAATTTCCTTACGACATTGTCATATCGCAGCCCAAGTAGCGAAGTGGAATACCAGCTCTACAGAGGCTTCCTGGAATAACTCGCCCCGGCTCTCACAGCTCTGAAACTGTTAAAGGGGGAGCTCTGAGACTGTTAAAGGAGGAGGTATCTGGAGGAGACGCGATACTTTGACCAATTTGCTCCTGTGTAGAGAGGCCGGGCAATGGGCTTGGTGTGGGGCAGACCAGGGGCTGTATACCAGGCTCTACCAGGCTGTAGGCCTGATTACCTGCACACACTGGAGGCAGGTGGGCTCCAGAACCGCTTTGACCGCCAGGTCTGCATCGATGGCTCCAGTGTCCAGCGTTAGTGAAGTGGATGGGGGGGGAGGGGTTACAGCTCTGTCTCCTGTGTTTGGGGACTGGGGGTTTGGTTACTCAGTTACTAATAATATAAGAAGAACCGCAGGGGTCGTCAGAGGGTGTGTGTACGACCCATAGGGGATCGTTACGTACCCAGTGAGAAGCCTGAGGTACATAAAATCCCCAAGGGTCGTACAGACACCTGAGGACGACCCCTAAGGTTCTTCTATATTTTTTCACCCAATCAAAGCTCCAAATATGTTAAAAACACTGAAAAAGAGGTGCAGTACATACAGCCTGTCACTACGCACTTACCCTTGTACGCACTGCTCGTCGGCCGTGCGGGTGATAAAGCCTTATACAGTTCTCATAGGGGGCTGACCATTTCACTACAAACTGAAATTATTAGTAGTTATGGAAGTCCTACCATGTCGTTGGGTAGGGGAGCTCTGTTACTCTGTTACAGCCCAGAGGCTGAGAGTTCTTACACTAGTTACAGGGTGGATTGAATTTCAGAAAAAAATTGTAATAATGAGCAGTGAGATAGATTTTCATGCTTGATTAATTGCTATTTAGTTTGCATTAGGGGCAACTATACTTGTCAGAGAATTGAAGTTTTACAAAGGAAAAAAACCGGGGTGAAATGGTAGCAATCTGAGATGAAGTAGGGTATTTTTCCTTTCAGAGGAACTCCCCCCCCCCCTCAATCCTCCCTCTGACCCATCGTCTTGGATTCTGTTCTCGTGTACAAGCCACCCCTATCTCCCCTCCTCCTAACCACCCCCTTCACCTCCCCCCACCCTACAAACAGAACACTGTTTGCCGCGCCATGATTGGACGGCCTGATCACATGACCACACCTACTTCCGGTGAGGTGTAGGAGAAGGTCCTGACCGGAAGTGGACGTCGGTGGACGCTGTGTCTGACCGGCATCTCTCCAGCATCCACCCAGCGTCCCTCCAGCGTCCCCCCAGCGTTCCTCCAGCGTCCTTCTGGCGTCTGCCCACCACCAGACCTCCTCACCTGTACTCCAGGGTCGCATACAGAGAAACTCACATTTCTAAACTCACTTTATGAAGGAAATGTTCGAAACACAACTAAGCTATTCCAAGTCATATCTCTTCCCAAATGCCTTGTCATGGTGTTCTATAGAAGTTCTATACAGTTGTGTCTACTCGATGAATACAGCAGAAGTATATACATAGCTTTTTCTACCTTCACACGTAACTGGAAGGCCAATTATGAATTAATAAAGCTGTCAGTATGTATTGACCCTTTACATAGAAATCGTCGTTGGATGTGGATCCAAGCGGTGGGTCCAGTAATTCAATATCCAGCGTAGACAGGGCAGACTATGCCTTCACTGGACAGGCGATAGGGCTTTAGCTGTCACTTGAGGACAATTCAGAATAAAACAGTCGGGGCTCATCGCCTGTTTTAGGACCTGTCGCTGTTTTACCGCCCGGCTATGGATCACCCCAGGCACCAGGGGAGTCCGTATCGGTGTGGTGTAAAATAGAGCCTTGCACAGTCTGGACAAGATGGACCAGGTTTGGCTGTGCATGTTCTACAACTGTTAGGGAGTTTCAAATCCGACAACGCATCTCAATTCATCGACGTATCTCAAATCTACACAAGTATATATATATAAGGCTTAAATTGCAAAATTTTGGTAATCACAATTAAAAAGTCATGTACAATTGAGGTGCAATAGTATACTTATAATTCAAAATTTTTGAAAAACATTATTTAGGCTGACCTCTTTTTCTTTGGCAGAGAAGTGTCATGGTCCCAGACAGTGGTGACCACATGGTTTTGAGAAACAAAATTAAAAAATAAAAAACAGAAATAAAAACCAGAATCTGTCTGCGGTGTGGAAGCGGTGTAATGTCTTGTAACTCGGTGTCCCCGCTCCCAGACACACCGGTCGACATGATCCCTTCTCACACATAAAACCGGTTTAATGTAAATGTTTAATGGGACTTTGAGCCAACAATGCCAAAATTAGTTTTAGCCTTGATGGCTTTATTAATTCTGGTAACACAGGCTGGCCGGCTGTCCACACGATGGGCCAGACACATCCAATTGTTACCAGCTGTACAGTTTAGGACCACACCTTAGGTTGAAAGCTGGGTTTCAGAGGCCATCATTTAGAACTGAAGTAGACCAATTTTATGATGAAAGATTAAATGAACATTTCTGTTGGTAAGTATATCGGTAAGAGTCATTATGTTAAATTTATATCAATTATGAAATATAGATATACAATTAAAACAAAGTGTACATGCAGTGTTACTGTGTATACTGATAATATGATAACTACATGAGAAAAAAGGATAAAAAAGAAGCAGCCTGGTGTGCATATTTATTTTCAGAAAATATGTTGTATATAGAGGCCCTGTATGGTCGATATACAGAGCCGCTATACCCCAGAATGGTGCCATCAGTTCAGTTAATCAGGGTAATAGCACTGTCAAACCATGACAGTGACACTGTGACAATGTCCGGTTTTGACACTCGGACATAGGTCCACCATATGGCCTGTCGCTGTCTGTACTATGGACCGGTCAGTCGGATAACAATAATTCCCACATTGCTTCCGTCCCGACAATGAGAGGCAACTAGACCTGGTTTATATGATGAAAGTTACCATGGTAACGTCAGCCAAAACAGGTCACCTGTTGGCGAGTTGGATGAAGTCGACTCGGGAGAGGCAGGGGCCTAAATGGTGGACTCATTTAAGTTTAATTGTGGTGTAAGCGGACTTGTCCATTAGGGACGGGGGATAACGCCGGCCTGATTAACGCTGTCCTCAGTCCCAGTGCGCCTGGTGACAGTAATAATATGGTATCTGTGTGTGAAGGCACAGGGACCACTGAGGTAGGGGTCGGAGTGGTAGACAACATCACAGCACAGAGTGACAGTAATATATACATATGGTAACTGTATGTGAAAGGCACAGGGACCACTGAGGGATGGGTTGGGAGGTAGACAACATCACAGCATTAGGTGACAGTAATAAATACAGTATCTGTGTGTGAAAGGGACCACTGAGACGAGACATGTGTGTGAAATGCACAGGGACCTCTGAGGTATTGGTTGGAAATGGAAAGTGTCACAGCATTGGGTGACAGTAATAGATATGGTATCTGTGTGTGAAAGGCACGGGGACCACTGCGGGAGGGGTTGGAGTGGTCGTATAGCGTCATAACATTGGGTTATGGTAATAGATATGGTATCTGTGTGTGAAAGGCACAGTGACCACTGGGTTATTGGTCAGAATGGTTGTACAGCGTCACAGCACGGGGTGACAGTAATAGATATGGTATCTGTGTGTGAAAGGCACAGGGACCACGGGGCCACTAGTACTGAGGTATGGGTTTTAGTATTGATCAACAACAACAATAGGGGATGGCTGGTGGAGGATTACAGTGTTCATTTTTTTAACCACTGGAAAAAAGAGGTTAAAAAGGATAATTGGTACATGTTAATCAATCGGGAGAGAAAATGACAGGAGGGAACTTCATTGGTGTGGACTTTTTCTGCTGCGTTGACAGCCAGTAAACCCTGATTAGACAACCAGATAAAAGAGCTTTTTGCCTTTTAGCTAACAGGAATAAACACTTTGAACCATGCCTTTGTAGACTGCTGTCAACGGTTGGATAGAGTAATAAATGAGAGCTAGGCTTTTAACTGAGAGGGTAATGTATCAAAATGGTCATCATTTCAGGTGGGTTAAATCTAGAAACCATAAAGATGCACTAAAATTATAAGTTGATGTAATATTGAAACACGAAGTTACCCTCCCTGTATATATTGAGTACGAGGGGTGTTTGTGTGAATACTTAAAGCAATTTTCGCATCCAGTAAAGTATGTTTGATGCTATAGGTCTGCTGGATAAGAAAAGGCCGATATTGTTCATTTGACTTTACTTTATGAATAATCAAAGGGATCGGACTATAAAACTATGAGCACTTAAATGTACCACCAGGACAAAATGTCGCGAGGAAAATATGATTGAAAATTCTCAGATATAGATTAGACATTCACAGAAACATAATTACCTTGCAATCAGCTTTTATTATAGGGCATAACACTATGTTTTAAGTTTTTCTATCCTTTCCTGGTCAATAGACCTAAAGCTGAGTATGGATGATGTCATAACCAAACGTCATCAACACGTCATGGTTACCTAGGACTCTAATAGGTTCTTTGCAGACATTAAGCCCCTGATACCCTGAAAGCCCCCCCCCCCCCGTACCCCCAAACCTCTCAGATAACGTCCCCTACCTGCCAGGTGACCACCCCGTTACCATGGTAACCATATCACCACCTCTCTAATCATAATGTGTCTCCACGGTCCACCGGAAGTCCCGTCAGCCATCAGCCGCCGAACCGGAAGTGGAGGGGACGCTGATAGGACTACGTGACACCCCGCTGGGTGCCGGTAGGCGCCGTGCGATCCCATAGTGGGCTACGCTGGTTCCGACAGTATCAGTAGGGTACCAACAGCACAGGGACAACAGGGAAACTGGCAAAAAAAAATCCCTGGCAGGGAAAACACAATGAATTAGCAAATTTTGCCAAAATGCAGGGAATTTCATTTGGCCAGGTTCTGAAATTTCCTGATTCTCATGATATCAGGGATTTGACTTTTTGTTGTTGGGTTGTCCAAATATTTTCTGCACCCAGAGGCAATTTGAACAACTTTGACGTTTTTTTTTTGGGTTGTCCAAATATTTTCTGCACACAGAGGCAATTTGAACAACTTGCTGGATTTGACACAGGGAAAAATTGCCTCAGACGGGTAAATCTCAGGGAAAACACAGGGAATTTGAAAATGGAATTTGCGTTGGTACCTAGTATCAGTACCAGTAAGTTGGTAGTCCCGACGATAGCTACTGACGATCCCCCAGGAGGACTGGTTTGGGCCACAATGCCAATCAAGTATTTCCTTGGATGAAGCTGACATTAGATTTAATGTTGCAGTGTCCAGAAACCCTGCACTCCCTCTCATAACCCTGCTCTCTGCTCATAAAAGGCCCACCCTGTGCCCCCAACAGGGTCTTCGAAGGCTGGGTGTGTGGTGTCCTTTCTATGGGACACTGCACATTAAAGACCCCTTGCCACTCTTCGAAATAAGTAGGGTATCACACCCGGTGGCGCGTCTCTCCTAAATCATATCATAGATATGATCACCCACAGTTGAAAAGCATTACCTTATGCAGTCTGGTAAAAGAACCCAAAAGGGTTGGCTGGACATTAAACTTACCCAATAAATAAACAAACATAAAAGGCTTTGCACACCCTAGTGAACAACACTAGAAATTTTACACACCCAGCAGCAAAATCACTCATCGCAGGCACAGGATGCATTCTTTATCTCAGACACTGTTTCTGATAGCGAGTCCCTCATTGAAATATATATTCGATGCATCCAACAGCATGGAAAATACAATCCAAATGAAAAACAAAACAAAAACACCACGCTCAGAACTAGAAGCGGATAATCCCCCATATGTAGATTAATGCTGTTTTTGGCCTCCATCCCCCGTATATACGTATAGCCCGCGGGGGTTAATGTGATAGTCATGTCACCCACCCAGGGTACTGGAAGCCTGAGGTGGGAGGGGGGCACTGACTCATTGAAGGCTACTACTCACTGCCAAACTACCGCCACTGCTTCTTGTGACTGACCGCTACTGAATTTTAGTTGACCACCCCTTGTTTTTGGAGGGGCACGGGGCGGTGAAGTGGCTAGAGCGTTCGCCTGGAGTGTGGGAGGTCCCGGGTTCGATCCTGGACCAGGCTTGGCTGCTACACCTCTCTGTGTTTCTCCCAGTGGCAACGACTGGGTTATCAAAGGTCCCTAGTGGGCCACCAGCTGAAGTGTGTGTGGCCCTGTCTATGGCACCATGCACATTAAAGAACACCTGCCTCGGTAAATGTGTAGGGGTATGGTCTCTACCTTCTCATAGATTCAATCACCATCACCGCCCTTGATATGAACCTGGCTGTTAATTAGGGTGTAAAGCAACCAATAACCAACCAACCTTGTTTTTGGGGGACACAGATCACTGCCTCCCAAAAATCCGGGTCTGTCAATACCAGAAAATATCCAAAAATCACCTTGTAAGGAAAACTTCTGATAACATTATTGTTTTAGTTTTAGTTTTTTTTTTGTAAAATAAAATATCAGTAAGACAAAATTTAAAAATGGATGTAGTTCACCGCTGCCATTTTTTGCCTAATATGTGATCGACGGCCCCTTATTTTTGACGCATGCACCAAACCCACTTTGCAGGTCCGTTTGGCAGTGAGTACCTGTTCGAGCCCAAGTGCCCCCCCCCCCTCCTCCTCATTAAACCACCACGCTAGTCCACACTGTTTGCCCGTCGCCGTGTGGTAGAGCCCCAGCCCCAGGCCTTCTTACCACACCGTCCCCCTATATCAAAGGCACCTCCACTACCCTCTTATTGGCCAAATTGGTTTGAGTTGGAGTCCCGCCCAGCGGTTTGAGTTGGGTGCATTTAATGAGTTTAAAACCTGCCCGAACGGCGCGCCTTTCTACAGCCCCGTGCCCTACCTACTTGGCCGATTGTTAGACCCCCCACCCCCCCATCTCCCCAAGTCATTGACTAAAGGATATATTCCACTTTATGATTTTACTCCCGATTTCAAAAACACAAAAAGGAATACGCTCTAATCATCGACATGTTATATATCATTAGAAAGGATTTTTAATTATCTTTCAAATTGTATCTAACATGCAGGCGTTTTCTGATATTTCTAAGAAAAAACTAACAGTTAACAGATTTCTGGCAGCAGGGTACCAACCACACAGGGAAAACGGAAAATGGGGAAAAAAATCCCTGACAGGGAAAACACAGGGAATTAGCAAATTTTGCCAAAACACAGGGAATTTCATTTGGCCAGGTTCTGAAATTCCTGATTCTCAAGATATAAATTCCTAATAGTCAAAATCGCCTTGTGGAATCAATGCTTTACCGACCCCCCCTCAGCGTCTTGGCATGTGAAGGGCTGATTTTTCAGGGTCTATAAATAACCCCTTCCCCTTTGAAGCAGTGCGCGGGGCCCACTGATCACCCACTTACATGACGCCAGGCCTCATTTCATTATCCATCATCACAGCAGGGGGCCTCGCCATGCTTCTCAATACAGATTCAGGGCCCGCCGCGAAGGGGCCGACGGGAAGGGTGGAGCCCCGCACTGCCGACGGTGGTCGTTTGTGATTGGTTAAAACCCGTTGGATCAGATTATCAGCCAAACCCTGGACTTCTCAGCTGCCTTTCGTATGACTATACACCGTTCCAACGAGTCTGCGCAGTGGACCCTTCCATAGATGTATTGTGCCCAAACCTGAAGTCTGGACCCATTGGAATCAAGTACCCAATTCATTGGTTCAGATTTATTTGCTAGCAGGGCACCACACTAGGGTAATTTTCACAGCAAAAACAAGTTGGGACGAATTCTGTTTTTGCTGATCATATCTATGAGATGAAGGTTACAGGGTGGGCAAACAGCAGGGGATCAAAACCTGCATCATTTTTGCTGTACCTCATCCCTTAGTGAACCCAGCACCAACTGGGAATTGAACCCAATGAACCACTTGGTCAGTGCCGGGTCCCCCCTATCGTCGCCTTTTACAATCAGCAGGGGCTACTGGGGGGTGGGTACAGGAGGTGGTCGGTCGGTCAACCCAGGCCCTTCTCCCAGCTACTCCAGCTGTCCCCACACACCTTGATTCCCAACCATAGGAATCACCTAATTCATAGAGCCGAAAAAGTAGAGTAGAGTAAAATACACTTCACGATGATGATGATGATGATGTGTTGGGAGTTAATAATAAATTTCATATTCCTTGAAGGCAAGTCGGTCCAATTAGAAATCTAGGGGTCCACTTATTGTATAGAGACACCCTCCTATCGTGCTATGTCAATCCCTGCATAAGTTTACTTAATTTTGTTGAACTAAAAGACTACAAAAGGCCACCTTAAAAAAATGATTTTCGAAACCGGACTGTAATTCGACCATGCAGTATATGTCTTACTCTATAGTGAATGTTGGCTGGCTGCATACACTATTCAGCGTTATAAGAGAGCCTCCGTCCAAACACACAACTCCCTCGGCTCTCGTCCCACTGCTTTTCTCTCAATGCCTCAGGGAACATCTCGCCTAAGCCCACATCATTAAACATTCAGGTAAAACCCACGGCCTGCATTCTGTCAAATAACTGGGCCTACAGAACAGAACTCGCCGGTCAGGTACCTACTGACTCTACCACCTGGTCCACTCTGACCCCCCCCCCCCCCCACCCCCCCCATGCGGCCGGAGCTAGGGACCTTCCATTGAGTACATTAAACAAAATATCTCCAATTCCCACACACCTCCTTGGGTTCAAGTAAGCATCGGATTTGTACTAGAACGTACACACGGTTCCCCGTACCATGGATAGCTGATTAACTGTGTTTTAGGCACCTGCAGGTTGATTCTGGCTGATTTTGTAGACAACAACTCTGGGAAAACTCTAGAAATGAACTGATTTTCAAACCAACTTGAAAAATATCAAATATATATAGATACCAAATAGAAAAATGGTCATTGCTAGTTTTCCATCACATAAGACCACAAGATAAGACATGATAGTTGAAAATTCCTATACTTAAGCATTGTACCTTGTCTACAAATTTCCCAGCATGTACCTTGATTTAGGCTATTCTGCAGGTGAACTACAATAAATGAGCTGTCCGTGGTGGGGAGAATTTTAAAAAGTCCACCCCCGGGCGGGGCGGGACACAGCCCCTTTACCTGCCACACTCACCCGACCCCCCGACCCTATTAATGCGTACGTACGGCCCCCTGGTCTCCTGTGACCACCCAGTGGTTGATCCAGTGTTTTGAAAAGGTGGGGTCGCACCCCTTATTTTCCAGAATTTACCAAATTTGGCCATGATTGAGTAAGAAAACGAGAGGGCGCCCATCTCTGAATCTTCTTCCCCCTCCCAGCCTCCTCCAGGGTGCCTGACCTCATTGGCCGCTGCCCCCCGGCCGGCGGTATGGGTGGTATTGTCGGCCCGCCCGGTACCGACCCCCAACTCCCTGTACTACTCACAGCACTGAGGGGTACCCGTACACCCCTCACCGCCTGCCCTCTCTGCACCTTCACACCCTGATCTGTACTCCCTGCTCCTTGCTCCTCGTCCCTCCTCCCCTCATTTCATACGTCCCTGCCCTTTCTTTACATAGGATTCTTTACATATACCACCGTGTCACACCTGAGCCTCAACTCTGGATTATGCCATCTTTCTGTCAGATTTGTATCGCTCCTCAAAAGATACACCTCCCTAATTCTGTACAGAACCCCCTCCCCTCTCACACTCTCCCTCCCCTCTCACACTCCCTCTCCCCTCCTGCCACCGTTCCTTCTAATTCACTGTACCCGTCTTCATACACTCCCTTTTTACTGGCCTCGGGCCCTCCCACAGATTATGTAGCGTCATATTTCAGGGTAGTTTCCTGCTGACTAAGTCCCTACATGTAGCCACCTGCGCCCCCCTCCAGGACCTCTCATAGACCTTGTGCACGCAAGGTCAGGTGAGAGTTTTGCCATGAGATAACAGATTATACGGCCCTTCCTAAATATTAAAAAACCAATACACACATCAATAAGACGTTAACTACAATTGCATATTTCAGAGGCTGAAAGAGCCGCATTGTACCATTTCATCAAGGGGTTTTAATCACCATGATGTTTTACAGTTTAGAATGTATTTTATCCAATAGTCAGTTGATCGCCAATATGGCTGCCAGATCCTTTTTTTGGTTACTTTATTTGCACAGCGCCTATAGATGCTAGGGTAACAGTTACATTTTCATCATGGGGATTTAATGAACATGTCATTTGAAATTACAGTTTTCCAATGATAAATTGATTGCCAATGTGCCTGCCCGAGCCTTCCTTGGTATTGCTCCCTTATTTGCATACAGTCTATAGACTGTATATAGGCTAGGCGTGGACACCACTGTGCCTCCCCTCAACACGTCATTCCAGCCCCTCTCAACTGGTATTTACGTCCTTAAGGCCCTATTACACTACACGACTTTGAGCTGCGATATCGGCAAGTTATGATGATTTTACAGAATATTTGCACACAAGATTGATTGTTCGACATTGACAGTTGGGAGTATTTTACATATTTATGGCAAAGAATTTTGTCTCTGATATGTGTGATTTCTCTGCGACATCGTCATATCACAGCTCATGTCATGTAGTGTAATACCACCTTTACATGTCGACTGCGCAGCCCGCTGAGCAATGCCCGGCCGTAACCATATATTACACTTTTCTCTACATGTCTATTACACTTCCAGATGTAGGCCTATTGGTGGCTTTCAGGGAATAGCATTGTCGGGTGAGATAGGCGTGGGCGGGGTATTGCTGACTGAGTTCAGGTGCCGGTAGTGGGACAAGACATGCTCTGAGCCGTCTTCCTCTGGCCCCAGTGGTATACACGAGTACATGTGAGGTACGTGTTGGGCACAGGTTGGTACCCAGTTGGGCTAATGTTAAGCACATGTTGGTCCCCAGTTGGGCAGGTTCCAGCCCCAGTTGGGCCCATGTTGGGCCCCAGTTGGGCAAGTGTTGTTCCCCATTTGGGCATGTGTTGTTCCCCAGTTTGGCACATGTTGTTCCCCAGTTAGGCCCGTGTTGGGCACCAGTTGGGTACGTGTTGTTCCTCAGCTGGGCCCGTGTTGGGCACCAGTTGGGCACCAGTGCTCCCGACAGGGTCATCAAAGGCCGGATGTGTGGTGTCCTTTCTATGGGACATTGCACACTAAAGACCCCTTGCCATTCTTCGAGTAGGGTATTGCACCCGGAGGCGGGTTTCTCCTAAACCATATCATATATTCGGTCACCGCCCTTGTGGCGTAAAATAAGCTGAAAAGCATTACCTTGTTCAGTCTGGAAAGAACCCATAAGGGTTGGCTGGACGTTAAACTACCCCAACAAACAAACAAACAAACGTGTTGTTCTCCAGTTGGGCACGTGTTGTTCCCAAGTTGGGCACCAGTTGGGCACGTGTTGTTCCCCACGTGGGCAGGTGTTGTTCCCCAGTTGGGTCCGTGTTGGGCACCAATTGGGCACGTGTTGTTCTCCAGTTGGGCATGTGTTGTTCCCCAGTTGTTCCCCAGTGGGGCATGTGTTGTTCCCCAGTGGGGCACGTGTTGTTCCCCAGTTGAGCACGTGTTGTTCCCCAGTTGAGACAGTGTGGGGCACCAGTTGGGCACAGGTATATATATAACTCTTTGGCCCCGTTTAATTCTCCACTGAAGCACTACAGGGTGGTTATATGGACGTCAGCGAGAGTTAAATCATGTATAGCCTCCACAGTTTGAGCAGGGGTTTCCACCAGAAATGTAACTCCCCCACCCAAATATCCACCACCCAAATATTTATTTGGGGGAAATCAAATAAAAAGCAACATTCAGGAAGTCATCTGAGGAATGCTATTCCCCAGGTATTCCCCGTGAAGCCCCAGGAAGCTCTTGGCCTACTGCTGAGGGCTTCCTGGGGCTTCGCCGGAAATATTACACTTCTCAAGTAACTCCCAGAAGGCGCTTTTATTACATTACGGAGAGTTCTGACACAAATCCTAAATGCATGTTTCCCAACGCTGGGTCCCATATGTCCTGTCGTTTAGAGTTTCATTTATACCATTCTTCATCAAAAGAAGACTTTTACCTGTGGTTTGTACAGTTTTAGTGGTTGTAACCTGAGAGTCCTGTTGTTACTTTTACCCAGTCTTTGATGGTCTCCCCTGTGTATGCACTGACCCGACTCTGACAGCCCTCCCTCCTGAACCCTGAACCCTGAACTTTGACCTTTGACCCCTGACTTTGACCCAGAGAGTCGGGCTGTCAGTAGTATTGGCAAAGTGGCCTGTGTGGAGGCGCGCCCGGTCCGACATGCGATGGGGGCAGGGGCTTCAGAGCAACATGATATTGCAGTCTAAAGCTACAGAAGTTACCACGTACATACCACCCATGAAGGTCCCGATTCAGCAAATTACAATAACCGGAACCGGAATATACCAGTCTAATGGTCTGTGGTGAATAAATTCCATATTCTTAGAATAGTATTTTGAATAAATTCCATATTCTTAGAATAGTATTTTGAACAAATTCCATATCCTTAGAATAGTATTTTGAATAAATTTCATATTGTTAGAATAGTATTTCAAGTATTCTATGGCCGATCCGCTCAATATTTATGTGTCCTTTTCCCTGAAAGCAATAAGAAGGAAACATACTAACACTTCATAGGAAGCCCGGCCTAGAAACATCTCTGTTGACATCTCCTTTCACAGTGTATGTGCATTACACATGAATGCTCCCATAGCTCTGACTTTCTCAAGCCATTCACAAAGTCTACAGTACCGTGCCAACAAAAAGCCACCCCTTAGGATCAGACATGTCAGGGTATTGTGATGGAGCCCTGATGGCGTGATGGGCCGAGACCCGAGACATTGTGGACATCCTTGTGGGGGTACCGGGGTGGGGCTTCTGCTCCTGAGAAGAATATAGGCCCCCAGTAGCCCCTGTTGATCATAAAAGGCGACGATAGGGGGGGACCCAGCACTGACCAAGTTGTTCTTTGGGTTCTATTCCCGGTTGGTGTCTGGTTTCACTAAGGGATGCGATACAGCAAAACTGATTTCCAGGTTTTGATCCCCTGCTGTTTTCCCGCCCTGTCACCCTCATCTCATAGATACAACAATCACGAAAGACTGACCAAGTCAAAACGCATGTCTGAAAAGTCAGAACTTGTTTTTGCCATGAAAAATTACCCTGGCTGTCGGTACAGCATAAAACATCCATCTCTCACCCACTTGACTTGTCCTATGCCCTTTACTCCCACCTGAGTATGAACGGCCAAATGTACCCAGCAGGGTCTCTACTGCAGGGGGGGGGGGATGGATAAAGAAATTCCCTATAGGAAACATACAATGAATTTCGAAATTTCGAAAAAATACGATGAAAACACAGGGAATTTTGTTTGCCTGGTTCCAGGATTTTCTTATTTTTATCTTTTGACACTGTGAAGTTGTAATTTCAGGCTGTTTACACTTGCCCCAGCCAGGACCACCATCTTAGACGGGGTACATACATAAATCGGCCCCCACGCCTCGGATGGAACCTGGCCTGAGAGGTGTGCAGTATTTATAAGGGGGCCCCACTGGCCCGGCACCAGGTCCGTATTGCATTCATACCATTATGGGTATCCCAGAGGTCTGTCTGCACTGGAACCGCCCCCACACAGACCTCCACACAGACCCCCAACACCTAGAGGGAGGGGGCACTTGGGTCTTAAAAGGTACCCACTGCCAAACGGCCCCACAAAACAAGGCAGTAACATCTCAATTGAGGGGCAGTCCCTTGTTAGGCAAAGTGGAGGTGCTGAAATACTCCTGAATAACACTGTAGGAGTAATAACATGCAGCTTTCTTCTCTTACTTTATTTCACTAAAGAACACATTGGCAGTATTACCAGAATTTTCCATAAGCAATTTACTTTTATTTTGAAGATTTCGGACCATTTCACATTCATAGAAACTCAGGAAAGGAGAGGTGGTTGGGGTGGTAGTTTGGCAGTGAGTATGAAGCCCCATACCCACTAAGCAACTTTTACCACATTGGGCAACAAATCAGCACTAAAATTTGCTGATTCTTATGATCGCCTGTTATTTAAGCATATTGAAATGTGCATATTTGATTTGAATCGGTGATGAAATCAGTCGATTCTAGGGGTAGAATGATCTTAGCGCCAATCTGTTACCCAACTATGTGAAAGTTGCTTAGTGGGTATTGGGCTTTAAATTTTCAAAGCGTCAGTGCCCCTGCTCCTTGGCTCCCTCACAACCCTCCTCACCCCAGGGTGAATTAAGCCACCCAAAGGCATGTACATATTGATCAGACGGCCCGCTGCTTCAGTCCCCTTTTTATGTGAATTCCGTCCGCGTTAGATAATCATGTTATTTTTAGTCAGCCGTATTAGCACTTTAATGCCGTCTCATTGTGCCGCTCCGCGCCCGTGAGAAAGAAAAGGGGCGGTTTTATGCAGAGTCTAAACGAGATTCATAAGGCCCCTTTTTCCCGGCCGTCCCGCTGACAGAGGTCCCTGTTACACAGATTGCTTCAGAACAAAGTCTGTTGTCAGCGCTCGGCCCAGGATTAAGAAGGGAGACTTACCCCCTGTCTTAGGCTTATCGGCCCGCTATACAGAACACTCTGGGTGGCACTAATTGCTTCTATTTACTCTGCCATACAGCCAGGACTATATATAGATATGGATATTGGCATATAAAGCCCAATGTTTGCATGGACTCAATTTGAATCAAAAACATAACTCTCACAAATAGCCTGCGCCGTTTGGGTGCTCCCCGCTCCTCCATCGCGTCTTAATTTGACGTCATCTGGTGATGACAGCCAATCACGGCGATTAACAGTCTTCTCTGCGGTCTGCGTGGATTAAATAACGCATTGACACCCACCGTGCGCTGCGTACAATGGCAGCACGGCGCGCTGATTGCAGATCACATTTTACACCTGGTTGATCACCAAAAAGGGCTTTAGTCTCCAGGAGAATCCGACAGGAGGCGCCACTCTGAGGGGCTGAGGGCTTTTGTAGTCCTTTTATGACCTAGATAACTCTTGCATAATAGGTCCTTACACCCACAAGAGTTCATGGCTACTAGTTGCCACCTATAACCTGTAAGGAATTCTTTGTTTGGCCCTCTATAAATGGCTTGGGGAACCCCTTTGATGGTTGTTTGGCTGGTTTATGGTCCTACCTGCCATAAACCAATGGCCCCAAAGAATGCTGGGATAAAGGGTGGAATTTCCACCTAAAATGGTTGCTGGTTAACAGTAACAGTCCTAGTTTGAGCACCTAGTGGACTTGGATGTCACTACAGTCTAAGGGCTTTTTCTGGATCTGGAAAGAGGAGAGAGTTGGGTTTGGGCTTGGTTGGAGGGAGTGTGTTTGGAAGTGGGGTTTGGGCTGGAGGGGAACCGATATTGGATAGGCGAAGCAGAGGAGGGTGGGGGGTGTAAAACGATTGGCGGGTGGTGTTTCATCGAGGTTTTCCACCCCACCACAAGTGGCTTATCTTTGCTGAGTCCATCTATACCATCACCATGCCAACCATTCTATCTGACAACCACCTTATCAAAGCCTCTTCCCTTCCCGTTTGTATCGATCCCATAATGTGAAATCGACACGGGAGAGAACAGTCTGTAATATAGCGCCCATCGCCCCTACTGTTCCCACAGCACCCTTTTTACTTCTCACCTACCCGCCCACTGACAGTACTGTTTACTGCCTGCCTACCCACCCACCTACCCTTACTGTACCTCTACCATTGTTGTTCATTCTCTCCTGCCAACCTACCAGTTACCCACTACCCGTGAAAGCTTACCACCAGCTACCCCTTGATGCTACCTTTTACCACTTGCTACCTATCATCACCCCTTACCACCAGCTACCCCTTCACACTAGATGCCCCTCAACCACTGCTGCCACATTTTAATGCTGGCTACACTTCTGGCCCTCACTGATAAATTTCTAACTTTACTGCCACCCCTTATTACCACGCTTTGCCACCGTATACCCCTTAAAGCTTACTTAGCCCAATCCTTTTTGCCAGTTACCTCTTATCCTAATACTACTGGCTGCATTATAGTGATGGGTATCCCTACCACTTAGTATCCTCACCACAAAACCCCTACCACCACCCCTTTCCACCCGCCATCTCCACTACAATACCCCTGCTCATTGCAACTATTCTTACCACTGGCTACCCCTTACCCAAACCACTTATTCCCATCCCTTACACCGGCTACTCCCTCTCCACGTCTTACCACTGAATACTCCTTACCACTATATACCACCTACCGCCACCCCTTTCCACCCGCCATCTCCACCACCATACCCCTGCTCGTCGCAACTATTCTTACCACTAGCTACCCCTTACCCAAACCCCTTATTCCCATCCCTTACAGTTACACCGTCTACTCCCTTCCTACCCCTACCACTGAACACTCCTTACCACTGAATACCCCTCACTCTCACCCCTGATCCTCACCCCTTACCACCAGCTACTCCCTTTCTACTCTTACCACTGAATACCCTTTACCACATAATACCCCTTTCCACAGAATACCCTTTACCACAGGTACCCCTTATCCCCACCCCTTGCCACCAGCTACTCCCTTCCTACTAATGCCAGTTACAGCCCCTCCTGCGGCCGATACCAGCCCGTGCTGGACAGACGGAGGGACTGTAGGTGGCCGCAGGGCATGCTGGGTAATGATTGCCCATGTCGGCTTCTGTGGGCGGCGGGTGATGGTGAGAGGGGGGCGACACAAAAACGGGAAGGAGAACCGTTAATTTGGGCCTAATTGTCCGCCGCGGGCTGCAGCCGGCAGGAAACAGGCTCACCTGGGAGCCAGGGTAGGGGGGCAGGGGATTGTAGGGGAATAGGGGGAGCAGGGATATGGTGTGGTGGGAGGGGGTGGGAGATGGGAAGTGGGGAGAGGGGGAGGGGTTGGTTGGGAGAGGGGGGCTACCAGTGTTGGGGTATTAAGCAGGGAGAGGGTGGCCTACCACTGGCTGTTGTACCAAGTAGAGGCTAAGTGGCAATATGGGGAACGGTATGTTTTGGGTGTAATTGTGCATATTTACCTCAGGGTTTATCCACTGTAGCCATTCTTCCTGCAGCTTATTTGTCTGTCTTTAGCAGATTACATGCATATATAATCAAGCCTTTTTCATTTGCTTTTACATATTGGTATCCATTTACCTTTACATACTTTAAGATTTCTTTTTTATTAGTTAGTTTTGAGAAGATTTTTAATTCTGTACTGGTAGGCTTTATGTTGACTGTTCTATGTTCACATATTACTCACTAAAAATGCTGATCTTGTCTTTCACAGGTGAGTTCACCCTGACCGATGTAAGGCGAGTGGAGGCAGACAGAGGCACTTTCTTTCCCACTTCATTGCCTTCTCCTGTAACGTCTAGACACAAGTGACAACTAAAGTATTGTATCCAGTGACAGCTAAGTTGTGTAGCAAGTGACAGCTCAGTCTTGTATGCGGCTAGGGCCGGTTGTGTTTGTTGTTTGTTTTGTGAATGGTCCTTCCCAATGCTAGAATAATCATGGTTAATTCCCAATTCCCAATACATTATTGAGCATAGAAACACTAATCTTTATATTAGATTATTAGCCTTTCACTCCCAGATATTAATGTTAATACAACTATGAACTGTCTTGGACTAGCTTCCAATATAGTACCAATAAAATCAATTTAGTTCAGGTGATTTCGATTTGGTGAATATTGAATCTCCTATTTTATGCTGTACACTAAAAACAAGGGAGTTAAGAACAAGGAGAAACGTCAAGCATAAGAATCCAACTTTCAGTGAATGTTTTGTTTGCCAGAAGCAAAAGACGTTTTGAACGTTTTCCGAAACAGTCAATATGAGTGTCTCACTGTCCGTGAGGTAAAAAAGCCCAAGGATAATCTTAGAAATATATAATTTTTTAAATAAAATATATTTCTTCTGTGTTTCTTTTTAAAATATACTCATTTTCATTGGAAATCACTTTGAATTGCTAGCATTCCTGGCATGTCTGGCACAGGGCGTCTGTGTATGGGGGGGATCACTGTATATCATTGCATCTCTGGCAAAATAAGGGACGCTGTAGGCGGTCATGCTCCATTGACTTCCCGCACCGGGTATCGATCAGTTATACTGCCAACTCATCGCTGGTACCAGCAGGGAGCTGCTCCCATAGTCTATACACGCCGGGCACGAGCAGCTCACCCTCTGACCTACTCACTGCTCCTGGAGGAGGAGAGATCAATACGCGCCGCGATAACTCACCGATAATGGGCCGGGGTGCAGGAAAAACAACCCCAACCAATCTCTGTAGTGCTAACACAATAGTCCCCAGAGAATCATATCCTTTTAATCCTATTCATTTCCTTAAAAGCCAGAACACAGAGCCAATGAGGAAAGTAGATTATCATAAGGCGCTTGGTTTAGTGTAGACTAGTAGTATAAGAAAGTGCGCAGAGGACGGGGATGGTGGGCGGTTTGAAGGAGGCTTCTATTGACATACAGGCGGCGTACTGGTGTCATGACCGAGGTGGGTTGGGATTTACACAGGCCCAGCGTGGTGGAGGCAGCTCGGGATTGACCGAGGCAATCTGTGGTCACCTCAATGAGGTGTGAGACCCGGCACCTCCTGCTGTCCCACCCACTGTACCCACCGCCTCCTGCCGCCCCCGCCATCTCTCGACCTTGCCCATCACCTCCAGTCACCCCTAATCGAACCCAGTTCACCGCACCCTTTACTCGTCCCTAACCCATCTATATGCTCTTGACCTATTGACCTAACGCTCTGTCCCAATCCGATATGTGTCAGTGCCCTCAACCACTTGGTTATTCCCAGTTATGTCAATGGCACTGGCCTTGGTTTCCTGTATGTGAGTGGCACACTATCAGGCCACTGGCCTCTCTTTTCTCTGTATGAGCTTTACACTATCAGACCACTAGCCTCACTGTCCCTGTGTGAGTTCAACGCTATCAGGCCACTGGCCTCATTGTCCCATGTGTGAGCTCCACACCATCAGACCCCTGACCTTATCATCCCTGTGTGAGCTCCACACCATCAGACCCCTGACCTTATCATCCCTGTGTGAGCTCCACACCATCAGACCCCTGACCTTATCATCCCTGTGTGAGCTCCACACCATCAGACCCCTGACCTTATCATCCCTGTGTGAGCTGCACACCATTGGGACACTGGCCTCTCTGTCCCTGTGTGAGCTCCACACCATCGGACCACTGGCCTCATTTTCACCTGTGTGAGCTCCACACTATCCGACCACTGGCCTCATTGTCCCTCTGTGAGCTCCAGACTATCAGGCCACTGGCCTCGATGTCCTGTATGTGAGCTCCACACTATGGGTCCACTGGCCTGATTTTCCTTTGTTCCAGCTGCACACTATGGGTCCACTGGCCTCACTGTCTGATGTGTCAGCTGCACACTATTGAACCACTGGCCTTACTGTCTACCCTGTGAGCTACACACTATCCAGCAATTGGCCTCCCTTGTGTGAGCTGCACACTATTGCCCCACTGGCCTCACTGTCCGATGTGTGAGCTCCACTCCATCAGGCCACTGGCCTTCTTGTCCAGTGTGTCAGGCTATTGGGCCTCTGGCCTCATTGTGCTCTATGTGAGCCGTGCTATCAGTATTCACGTACCTATTAGAATGCTCTCTGGAACAAAACCCCAAACAATGACCAGACTTGGGGATCAGTTCCAAAGTCTACTGACCCCAGTGGCTTTCACACATTTTAACCCTGACCATAAGTGCTAAAAGCTACACTCTACTGTCAGTGTATCGAGTCTCATCTTGCATTCTGATAGAACCCCGCGAGGCGAGACAACGACAGGCCAACATCAGAGGCCACTCTCAACAAAAGGTGACCGGGCCACACCAGGCAGTAGAGTGGGCGCATCAATAACTCAAGTCTCTCCATGGCCTCATCACGGAGTGTACGACTAACGGGCCACTAAATGCTGCTCTCAAAGTCTGTAACCTCCACTACCCTCTTCGCTTGGAAATGGATAGGTTTCAGATGCAAATTTCCGAAGGTTTTTAAGGATACCTTACTTTTCAGAGATTTCAGGTTGTACAGGGGATTTTCCTACACCAATTTAACAGCTTTGTGAGAGTAAGTTAATTTCAGATTCATCTAAATGCAATTATTATAGGGTAAGAAAGTTTTTTTGCGTAGTTTTTCATGGGTCCAGAGAGGCCTCACTGGAGCTTTCAGAACAGCTGATGACTGGAGCACAGTCCATCTCCCAAGGACAACTCCAATGGTTCTTCTCTATTATATTGCTGTAACAATATCCAAAATGTGTATGAAATTGCCCTCATATGCACTGATCACAGGCTATGCGTGTGGTCTAGTCACAGAGCCGCTCCCATTTTCCCCACTCATTGAGGAGTAGTGACAGGTATTCAAGGGGTCAGAGTGATTGAAGTAATACTCTTCTTCTGAATGTAATCTCCATGGTCAAAGTGATTGTCTACCTCTTTATGCAGTCTCCATTGTCAAAGTAATTGTCTACCTCTCAATGCAGTCTCAATTAGATTGAGCTAGCATACCTGGAAATCTAATGTTATAAACTTTGGCTGGAGTGGAGGGAAGACAGGAGATATCCTACTCACCCACGGTAAAAGAATATAATGTTTGAATGGATATGCCTATTTGAAGGAGAGTAAGCAGACACCAGAGATGCACATAGCGGTTGGTTGGGGATGGGAGTGGGGAGAGGCCTTACATCTTACTGTGTAAAGTGTGGGCCGGCCATGGCGTAGTCCTTTCATGACCTAGATACCTGTTGCATAATAGTTCCTCATACCCACAAGAGTCCATGGCTACTAGTGGTTACTTAAAATTTGCAAGGAATTATTTTATTGGCCCTCTTTAAATGGCAAGGGGAACCCCTTTGATGGTTGCTTGGGTCCTACCTGCCATAAACCAGCGGCTGCAAAGCATGCTGGGATATGGGATATACAAAACAGGCTGGGATATAATTCCCACCTAAAATGGTTGCTGGTTAACAGTCCTTGTTTGAGTGCTAGCAGACTTGGAAGTAACTACAGTATAGCAGTGGGGTCGATTGTGGCAAACCGCAGAGCCATACCACTATAACCCACACTCCCAATAAGCTATCAGGACCAATCAGACTTGTAGACAGGCCCTGATTTACTGTCTGAGCTAATCCAGACCTGGACCTGAGGAGTGGGGTTTCCAGTATGGAGATAAGGCAGAAGTGGACAGGAATCATTATGACTACCGTAAAACCCCCAATTTACAGGCATGTAAGACTTCAATGGAAATGCGGAATTCCGCGTTCTTTTTTGTTGTTGCGATTATAATCCCATGACTGACACTGAAAGCTGTGAAGCTGGTTTCCATGCCCAAACACTATTTCCCCCGATATTTGTGTTTCTGATAAAGAGAATAGGTTGCTCCCATGAAACAAAGCACTTTCTCAACAACAGAATAAACCCACTATGGGGCCCTTGTCGAATTTAAGAAATTGTTATGTCCATTGTCCTTTAACTCCTCATGTCCCATGTCACCTCTAAGACCTTCTCATGTCTCATGTCCAATTTAAGAAATTGTCCCTGTCATTTCGTTTATTTTTTCTTCATGTCACAAAGCCCCATGTCGCAAGTCGATTTTAAGAAATGGCCATGTCGCCACGTCGAATTTAAGGGTCTAGGGTCATCACTAGGTCACACATCCCCGTGTTCATTTTTACTCCTACTGGCAGTGTTACTTTACTTTTCTTGTTAACATTTATCTATTTATTTATTTCTTTTGAGCGTCCTACATGGTTCTGGTCTCAGGATCCCCGGGTGTTTACAGAGAGCTGTCCACAGCAGGGCCGTACCTCCATCACACGAAGAAGCGCCACCGCTTCTAAAGATGGTGGCAATTGTTCCCCAAACACTACCCCATTGCTCCCCCACCCGTGTTGTAGGGGGAGGAGGGGTAGGTCCATGTGGTTGTCTTCCACCCCTGAGGGGCACTTGGGTCTCAAAAGGGTACCCAGTACCAAACGGACTCACAAAGCAGGGGCGGTGAATGTCAAAATTGAGCGTCAGTCAGCCACTTTTATGCTAATAAAGGGGGGAAGTGAACTACATTTATGAAGCAATAAAGGGCAATAACTCAAAACTTAAACTTTTATATTACATTATTTCACCCAAAAAACTCATGACAATTTTATCAGGGGTTTTCCTAGTCAATTTAGGTAATTTGTCATGGTATTGGAGCCTCTGAATTTTGGGGGTGGTGATCTGCATACCCCAAATGATCTGCATACCCCAAAAGTTAGGGGCGGTCAACCAAATTTTGGGAGCGGTCAGTCACAAACAGTGGGGGCGGTAGTTTGGCAGTGGGTAGTAACCTTCAAAGAGTCAGTGCCCCCCCCCCCCCCCCCCCCCCGGGCTCCCGCCCGTCACGTCACACCATCTGGTGGGACGACGTTTTTCCCCTGTTTGTGTTCACCCGGGAAACGAGGTGACAAAAACACCGGGAGGAAGTGTGGGAATAAGGATGGGCCTCGCGTTCTTACTCCTCTCAGTGGGGGTACTGGGATACTGGGCGAGGGCTCTGATCTGGGAATAGGGACGGGTACCCATTCGCCGCCCGACTGGAGAGGGGATGGGGGGGGGGGGGGGCACTGACTCTTAACCCCCCCTCCCCACACCTCCATTTTTCTTTCAAGATCCCTCCGGCTCCCCATAAAAAAGGAGTTTTTTTTCGGTGAATAAAGTAACAAGACTACGTCAGTAGTTATTGCAGCCCCTACATGTTGATCTATGGAAGAAGTATACTACCCCTCATGGTTGCCTGAAAATAAAAAATGTGGGTATCCTTTATTTAAGTGCACCCTCCCCCGTCCCCCTCACCATTAATACTATGTGATGAGACCCAGGAGGCGGGGGACGCTGGGGGGACGCCGCCCTGCGTCCGCCCTGGAGTGGGAACACCCCCGGGGTCGGCAGGGTGGTGGTGGGTCGTCCTGGAGACATCTGTTGCTATGGCAACTTGTAGACGCGAGCAGACACAGTATAGAGGCTGGAGCTGCTTTGACCAGCGACAATAGGACTCCAGAGACCACTTGTTGGACGGTGTGTGGGCGGCCACGTCTTTATGGTCAGGTACTTTTGGTCTATACACTATAGAATACTTTGATGTATGGTCGCGTCGATATCTGAAGAAGTCCTCTATATAACAATATATCTCATTACACATTGACAGAAAAAGTGTATTATGTGACATTCTGCGGTATATGAAGAGCTAACTGTTGAGTGCCATGGGCGGATCCAGGGGGGGGGGGGGGGTCCAGGGGGTCCTGACCGCCCCCCCCCCCCCCCCCACACACACACTTTCTGAAATCCTGTATCTGCCCCTGAGTGTTTCAACGTCAATAGTGAGACTTATCTTTCTGCTACGGTAATCAAAGACCCGTTACTGTCATCGACATCCATGATTGATGAGAATTATCAGACATATATGTACCTGGCACGCACATGCAAAAAGAAAGAAAAAAAATAGGGGGGCGGGGGCTGCTTCTCATATACGTGGGAATTCTGGCTACTTTTTTTTAAATCGAAATTCAGATATATTTAATGTAAGATACAGGGAAACAGGCCCCCTCCACATTTTATTCATGCGTCCCCAACTTTGTTGAAACCTGGATCCGCCATTGATACCCTTTACGTTAGTATTATTCTAAGGAGACGTTTTAGAAGAATCATATAAAAGAGCGGGTTAGTGTGCTAAATTCAGAAAACCAAACCCTAAAATTAGTCCTCTATTTTCTGACCGGTGTGTTCTTTGCCTGTCCCCGGCGTGTATCCCGGGCCATGTGGGATGTACAGCAGGCACGCCGGGACCAGCAGCCACTTCCGGTGTTTATCTGAGGCCGCGCAGGCGCATTAGGAGATGAGTGGAGGTGTAAGTGGGACCCCTACTCCCACCCCCCTGCCACCCTCCCCTTGTACCCGTGTTGCTTTGCCCCTGTTCCTCTATGATCCCTTGCAGACTCGGCCCTGTGCTCCGTCGCATAACCCAACAGCGAGAGAACATGGAGAGTTTAGCTAAGGGTCTCGCAACAGTACAAAAGGTAACTAGGGCTTGGTCAAATCACGCACTGTTGTGCAAAAATCCAGCGTCAATTTTCACCCACTTTTAATCATTTTTTTGGACTGAAAATTTCAGGAATTTTTATCAGAATGGTTTACAGAATTAAAATCATTCCAGTACAACAGTCACAATTCAACAGGGGGACCCATTGCAACAGCGACATCTTTGTAGTAAGACACTGTACTGTTTAAATCTTTCAACAGGGATGGGTCTTACTGTTTGTACCGACTCTCCCAACAGCGAGACTCGTTATGTGATGGAGCCCAGAATCGACTCCCGCACCACACACACTGCAGGGCACGGTGGTATGGTGTAGAGTTAGTTAAGTCAATATTCTACATCCTAATGATCAGTTTTGAACATGCAATATACCGTGTTCAAGGGAATTTTGTACTAATAGCTTAGTACTTTTAATATATTATCATATTGTATAATCTAGTTAGGATCAGGCCTAGCAAGTCTACTTCTAGGGAGAGGTATTTTGCGCTCCTAGCGCCACCTGTTAACCAGTATAAAAGGTGTTGCAAGGTAGGGAGCGAGGCAGTTTAGAGTTTAGTCTGGAGTTAGTAACTATTAGGGAGTAAGCAGCGTTAGCTGAGCTGCTCGGAGCTATACCTACCAGCTCCTGCGGAGTATACTGGAGTTTACCGATACCAACTACCTCGGACAAAGGATTGTGATAGAGCTAAGCGCTAGGGTGGTCTAGGATGTGCTGGAACAACTTGTATTCTAAATGTGGTTGATCGCTGAGTAGGAGATGGGAAGGTGGACTGATGGAGACTTATTCACTGTGGCTTTGACTCGGGATGAGATGTTTACTTCAATAAAAACCCTTTCATATTAAGAGCTTCCTCATCGTCCATTTCTTTTGAACTATTGGGGAATGGATGAATTAACTTTGAGCGCAGTCTGATTGACTCGTGCAACCTGGATAAACGACTCATGGATAATTAAGTATATACACCGAGCAGTCTTAAATCAACATTAACAATAGTTCAATTTCTGTTTTCAGCTAATGATCAGTTACACAAAATCCAGTTTCAGACAACGTTGCTAATAGTTATGGTTCTAATACATTTATACATTTATTAATTTAAAATGAATTGTTTGCAATGAAAGCAGTATCCAAATTTATTTGCACTTCACATTAGACATCTAACTACCAGGGAAAAATGCACTCTGGAATGATGCACTCGCACTTCAGAATGCACATTTACGAAAAAAAAAACAAAAAAAAACAGAAACACATGCATCTCAGGTGAAGAGACTGAGTGCACTAGTATTTTACGATGTGTACCTGACAGAGTACGACGTAGTTGTTGGTTGGCCCGTCGGTGACAAGGGGGAGGAGGGAGGGTGGGAGGATCGTCCTCGGCCACCTATCAGTCGGCTACCACGTAATACGCACATCGGCCACCCATAGACCTGGTGCAAGTAAGGTCATGTAACCAGATTTTGGTGATCAACAGGTGGGTCATAGGTTACGAGAGAATAAATCAGACTTTTACACCAATTTCACATTAAATAAGGTATACATTCCCAAAATATTACAACTGTATCATGAAATCATAAGCATATGATTTAAACCTTTATATCTCTGAAAATCATATGACAAATCGGTTCTCAACAACATGTGGCACCATGTGCCTGGGGTCACTATACTTAGGGACCGACGTGTAACCAGGGACCCACCTGTAACCAGGGACCCACCTGTAACCAGGGACCCACCTGTAACCAGGGGCCCACCTGTAACCAGGCATCGACCTGTAACCAGGTGCCCACTTGTAACCAGGACCCACCTGTTACCAGGGACCCACTGTTACCAGGGACCCACCTGTAACCGGGCACCCACCTGTAACCGGGGACCCACCTGTAACCAGGAATCCACCTGTTACCAGGGACCCACCTGTTACTATGGACCCACCTGTAACTAGGGCCCACCTGTAACTAGGGCCCACCTGTAACCAGGGATCCACCTGTAACCAGGGACCCACTTGTAACCAGGAACCCACTTGTAACTAAGGGCCCACCTGTAACCAGGGACCCACTTGTAACCAGGAACCCACTTGTAACTAAGGGCCCACCTGTAACCAGGGACCCACTTGTAACTGTGGGCCCACCTGTAACTAAGGGCCCACTTGTAACCACGGACCCACCTGTAACCGGGGACCCACCTGTAACCCAGGGACCCACCTGTAACTACGGACCCACCTGTAACCAGGGACCACCTGTAACCACCAAACTCACCGGGTGTGTGGTGTCCTTTCAATGGGACATTGCACCTGAAAGACACCTTGCCACTCTTCGAAATGAGTAGGGTATCACACCCAGTGGCTGGTTTCTTCTTAATCATATCATCGTAGGCAGAAAAGCATTACCTTGTGCAGCCTGGAAAGAACCGTGTGTGGTTGACCAGACGTTAAACTACCCCAACAAACAAACAACTACCTACAGCAGGAACCCATGTAGGGACCAATCTATAGGAGGACCAGGAGGTGGTACCCGGGCGACCTGTCCGGGCCGACCCGTCCAGGGGCCGAGTGTACCGGGACCTCTACTCCCAGGGCCGGAGGGTCATAGGATGTTATCGATAAACAAGTCAACAGACAATCAGTGACGGCAACATGTCGATAGGCACATAAACATGCACGTAGATAACACTAGAGTTACCAAAACTGTGTCGAGAGTGTAAACACAATGCTAGGTTCGGGGACCTTACATGCTTCATACAGTAAATATGTCAGATATACAAGCCGCGGATCCAAGCTTTAGACATGGTAATCAGTGCTGACATGTGATGTTTAGGGAAGTATTAAAATAATGTATTCAGTATTTCTTCCTTGTTGTATCGTAGGGTCCCACATAAAAACAAAAGGGACCCCTTGCAATCCCCCCTCCCCCAAACGCAGATACACCCCAGGATTTTTTTCATACAAGTATTAGCTGGTGAAGGCCATGCTATTTTTTATTTTTGTGTGTGGCTCTTTTTCAGCTCGCTCAGACACCAGACACCCCCGTCACGCCTAGATCCGGCCCTGTAAAGTATCCAGGCCGACCCAGCTCTATCACCACAACTCATTCTTTCCCTGCTCAAAAACTAATACAGGTTTTTCTATCTGACCTGTGAAAAGAAAAACCCTTGACCCCAGCTGGTTCCGGGTTGGCACCCACTCTTCCCTTATTTTGCTGGTCCCACTGTACCACCATTCCCGTTCATCCAGCTCCACTTGCTGTTTGGATAAGAAACAGGCTGAGTATTGTGGCACTGGCAGTGGCGTTGATTGGTCGAGGGGCTGCATTGGACGTCGAAATTGTCAATTTGACGGACTTGTCCACGCAAGTCTTTAAAGTCTTTAAAAGGTTTAAATTGATTTTTTCAAATTCAAGGCCTAAAAAGGTCTTAAAATGTCATATGTTTCTTATGGGAGGTCTTAAAAGGGTCTTAAATTTGATCGAACCTGAAAGTATTGCTCATTATCTGGGTCAGAACGGACTAGGTCCTACACGACTTTGTATTATTATGTATTCTTCCAATTAATATTGATTGACCTAATCAGCACCCTCTTTGACGAGGGCACACGTCAAAAACGGACATTTATCTCACAGATGTGTATGACTCAATAGCCGTTTAATGCACCCAAACCTGAGTTGGGGGATAGGGAGAGAAGGGAATGGAGCAAGGCGGTTTGAACAGGATGGCCCATGAGGTTTATTTGTGTAATTGCTCTCGTTTACTTTGTCTCCCACATGACAAAGCCGATTATTTACCGGGTAAGACGGAGTCTGTGACGGCCACTGGTACCTCGGTATCACATACAATAAGGAACCTAAAGGGGGGGGGGGGGGGGGGGTTCCATCAACAAGCCTGAGGTATTTCTTCTTTGTTCGTATGTATTTACACAGATTAACACTACCAACGACTTTGCACACCTTAGATATTTCTCGAAACCTGTACATGTCATAATATAGTTAAAATGTCACCTTATGCATTGGTAGTTTTCTGGTGACGACTGTGAGAGTTTGGCGGTCTCTGAACAGAATAATGATGTACGCAGTTTCTAAGTATGGGACCAGTGGGTTAATAGGAAAATGGGAAAATAACTGGTTAAATTATGCAGAAGTTACACAAACAAAACAGTGGGACCACGGCTAGCCGGAGATGGGTGGAGGATGCGGCGACCCCCCCTCCCCCACAAACAAACCCTGTGGTGTCCCTGGTTAGGGTCCGGGATGCAGGGCCCTGGGACCCGAGGACCCTTTAGGTACATCTCCACTACCCAATGTACATGAAAACAAAGTAATTACGATAAGAGGATAAAGAATAAGCTGTTTCTAAAGCTGTCACTGTCCAGCCAAATCGAAAAGTTCCGTTCAGGTATCATTGGCCAAAACAAATAGGATAGGAAGGTGGATTGGTGTTTTTATTTGTGTTTTGTGTGTTTTGTTATTTTTTTGCTTTAGTTTTTTATTGTTTTGTTTTGGGGGACGAAAGTATTTTTAAACAAAGCTTATGGACACTAATTATGGACAAATATATTTGAATATTAATGATTTCCTCAACACACCTTCTGCATTACATGTTATTATATAGCATGCATTTTCTATTATCCGTTTAAATACCTATTTCTCCCCCAATAGGTGTTTACTTTACTATTAAACATTAGTATAATTTTGAAAAGAAATTCTTAAAAATAAGAAAAAAACTGATAGTGTAGGGCTAGCAATTATGGATCGATCGGGATACCTGCATGAACACAACACTTTGTCTTAATGCCTCACCACCTCCCTGTCTTAATTAATTCATATAGATCATACCACGATTCCACACGCACCCATATGATGATATATACTGCAGACTTGGAGACGCCCTCCCTTAAACCTGGCTTCATTTGGCGACCATCTCTTACAAGAAGCGGTCGGATATGGGGCTTTCCATTTAGTGGGTAAAAACAGGCTGCAGTAGGATGTAATCAGGATGGAGGCTCGGGGTTGTAGACTTCCTATCGGTTTTTAACCAGAAATGACGAGCAATAAGATGATTACCAAGTGCTATCGGCGCCGAGTATATGTTATGAGAATTAAATATACTATTGGAAATGGAGTTGTGAAACACAGTTACTGATAGAAAAACATGAGTATTAGTCTTGCCAGAGAGAGTAAAATTAAAAGTTTTTAACTTTACTCTCGCTGGTCTTGCGAAAGTGTGCACAACCTTGTCTGAGTTTTTTTTTGCCTTTCCCAGAAAGACTTCTCGGTTAAGTTGTTATTGTCTATGTGGAGAATGATTCCTAGATATTCAAGTATATACGCTGTCATCTTTGTGATTGGCCCCAAAGAGCTAGGGGAAATACTAGAATGTTACCATGTGATCACAGCATACTAATCCTCATCCAATATGTTTGGAAGGACGCCCCAAACGTGTCTGTATACATATAGTGGTAGATGTACACCTAATAATACATTCTAAACCTCCCGGCTGTATCTGTATTTACATTCTGTTCAGCCTGTTGGTAGACGGTACTAGTACTACTAGTAAAGCCTTAACCTGCTTTATGCAACATGTATTATACCACTGTAAACAGAGTCGGGTCGTACGGTTTATGTTTATGCCCCCACTTAGGGCTGCACTCTGCAGCAGGCGCATCTCCGCTCCGGGAAAATAGTCTGAGAGAGTAATCTCTGCTATGTAGGGCGCTAACTATATACTGGCATTATAGTATCACTACGCCACTCGGGCTAAAAATAGTCCCGCGTTTTTCGCTTGTCGCATATGACTACCTAGGGCCATACCAAGTGGCGGCTACAGTGCAGAGATAATTCGCAGTAGAGCGAGTGTCAAAGTGGCAGAGTGTTAGGGCGGTGAACAGTCAAGGCCCTATAACACTACGCGACTTGAGCTGTGATAATGCCGCGGTAAGAGGATATCACAGAAAATTCACACGCAGGAATGAAATTGTTTGAAATTGGCAATTTGAAGTATTAGAGGTTTGTCTCTAATATGTACGACTACTCTGTAACGTCAGTATGTCGCAGCTTAAATCGTGTATAGTAGTGTAATATCGCCATAAGGTATGTAATTGCCGGGCTGCCAATGCACATAGAAATATAAATACTTATCACATAGGCTTTCAACCAAATTGCATTTGCATGTATTGGGACATAGTGTGTCGACATTAAAAAAGGGCCACATAAGAGGACATTTTATTCACTATACCCTAGGGTGATATGCAAAGTAGTTCTAATGGAACAAAATGGATCTGCTTGTTAAGTTACTTTAAGCTTTAAAATATATTTCCAAGATATGGTGATTGAATAGAAAACCATCCAGTTGGGGGGTCCTCGATGTATTATCAACCCTCAGTATGTCAGGGATATCAGCCTTCAGGCGGCCCTGCAGGCCCTGCCCTCAGGCTGATACCCCTGACGTATCTCAGATTAATAACCCATCTCGTATCCCCTCCAAAGTTGTAAATACATATTTATTGCTTTACTAAGGTCTGAGGCTTTCCCCAAAGCAGAGAATTACTCTTTAACATGAAGGTCTCATTATGGGCAGAGAATAGTGAATAACGAACATTATAACACGGGAAGAAACCCCCACTTAGACCCTACTTAGGGCCTGCAGCCTGCTGTAAGGCGTCATTAAGTGAGTCTAGAACCACTCCTGGCGTTCACGGATGTTTTTAACCCGTTAATGTGCAGGTCCCAGGCCATCGCTAACCGTACGGCTAAATAGGATGTGAGGGTACGAAAACAGGTTGTATGTTGTTGGTAATGGGGCGTGTGGTGGTTGTGGGTTGGTAGGTGTGTCACTGTATGTGTATGTAAATATATATGTAACATATTTTATCATGCATATTTATACATATAATATATATATATATATATATATATATATATATATATATATATATAAAAGACCTGTGGGGGTTGTCTGAGGGTCAAAGTATGCTGCCCAAAGGTTCGTCCGAAGAACCGCGGACGATCCCTAAGGGTCTTCTATATCTAATCACCCAAATAATGCTCCAAATATCTTTAAAATACTGTAAAGGAGGAGCAGTATGTACAGCCTGTCAATATGCACCTCCCTTTGCCTTGCGGGTGATAAAGACTTTTTTTTTTATTGAATCACCATAACATACAAAATGTGCTTTTCATGATGAGTTAACAGTGTCTGTGTACATATTTATAAAAAAAAACAAGTTCTAATATGCGGCTAATTGTTCAGGATTTACATAAAGTTCTTGTAAAAATACAGTATTTAAACATTTAGAAAATTCTACCTTTGTCTCCTTATTTTGTATAACATATGGCAACAGTTCTATACATACATATATAAACAGATATACATACATATATATACATGATTGATACATATAAATATATATACCACCCACAATTAACACACAGACAAAGACTACCTGGGTCACGTGACGAGCAGATGACCACTGGTCCCGGGCGAGCAGCTCAGACAAAGGCTGTAAACAGGGATGTATGCAGGGACCAAGCAGGTGACCGTTGGTCCTGGGTGAGGTGCTCGGACAAAGGCTGTAAACAGGGATGTACGCCGGGACCCAGCAGGTGACCGCTGGTCCTGGGCGAGCAGCTCAGACAAAGGCTGTAAACAGGGATGTACGCAGGGACCCAGCAGGTGACCGCTGGTCCTGGGCGAGCAGCTCAGACAAAGGCTGTAAACAGGGATGTACGCCGGGACCCAGCAGGTGACCGCTGGTCCCGGGCAAGCTGCTCAGACAAAGGCTGTAAACAGGGATGTACGCCGGGACCCAGCAGGTGACCGCTGGTCCTGGGCAAGCTGCTCGGACAAAGGCTGTAAACAGGGATGTACGCCGGGACCCAGCAGGTGACCACTGGTCCCGGGCGAGCTGCTCGGACAAAGTGTGGTGGGATTGCCGTACTGCCAGGATTCGTCTACCGGCCGCCATTACGGGCCCTTTGACTGGTTGGCTGTACCTAGCCTTGGCCCAACCTGAACAGGTGCCCCTTCCACAGGCTAGGAGTAGGGACGAGTTAGCCTTTTAGTAGCAATGCCAAAAGGTTGCCAATTAAATCTTGGATTTTCCGACTTTTTGCTGATAATATGGACTTATCTTATGCATTTGGGCATTTGTACCAGTTATTCTTGTCAGAAATTGATATTCTTGGGCTCATTTTAAAGCTAAGGACTTGTATTTCTCAGATATTACAAATTCCGTATTACTATCCTAGTGCTTTATGGTAAATAATCCAGAAACTGAGACCAAAAAGTGGGACATACTAGGGTCTTTAAAACATCTAAAAATATGTTATTTCAATGAAAAAGCCGCGGTTCAAGACAAGGGGTATCAATTTATCTGTTATATTATCTGGAAAGAGTAGTCTCTCCTCTCTATGACACTTTTTGAATTTAGTTTCTATGATGCTTTGATAAAAAATTGTCAAATGTCTAACAACAAATTTGAGAATTCTACCTTGCCAAATAGTATCAAACGTTATGTCTTTCAAGGAAAATCATGGTTCTTAAGCAGTAGATGTCTATTTAACTGTTATATTCATCAAGATATTCAATAATTCAGCTTTGGAATCCCGTTTGAATGAAGTTTCTGTTGTGATTAGAAGAAAAATTATAGCTGCTTGAATTTTGGTTATCTAAATTTTTACCCCAAAATGGTCCAACAAATTTTATTTTCATAAATAAATCCGCGGTCCAAAGCTATAGAATTCTAATTAAGTGCACAATTAGCTGAAAAGAAGAAATTCTTATCTTTCAGACACCTTTTGAATTAAGTTCCTACGATAATTAGATCAAAAGTTATTGACTTTTGAATGTAAAGATTCTATGATTTAAGGGGTCCGTTTTCAACCGGATTTTACCATAGACGGCCTGCTGATAAATTGGCCAATTTTTTATGACAAAATTGTTCATAACTTTTGAATGGGTCATCCAATTGTCATGAAATAAAAACTGATTATCTTAGAATCGTGAGTTCTTTTGGGAAATATCAGTGAATTATTGATAGAACTAAAACTGTATTTTCGTCTGGCATTGCTACTTTTAGGGTTGAATCCTAGTGATGTAAAAGAAGAGAGGGATATATATTTAGTTTGCTACCCATTACAACTTTGACTGGCATGACTGACAGAACATACCCTGAGACTATCTGTGACCCATTGTGCATGCGCAGTGAGGTGGTCGGTATAGGAATCCTGGCCGGTACGGGAATCCTTCTACAAAAGGCTGCAAACAGGGATGTACGCCGGGACCCAGCAGAGACCCTGGAGGTGGTGGTGTTTGGACACGGAGCTGGTATCCGCGTGTGTAAACCTCAAACAAGGGCTGGTGTCGGCCTGCCATAACATGACGGTCACGGACCTGTGACCACAGCCTCCACTGGAGGTCCTTGTCAAAGTCCTGACGTGATTGAGTCACAATAACAGATCTCAGTATCCCTATGGGGCCTTCCATTGTTGTTATGTTTATCTATGCTTCCATTAAGAACGTATGTACAATTAAAAAGGAGATTCTGACCCCACCTCCCAACCACTCTTAGGCTGAAGTACGCTTTGTTTTTAGACAGGAACGTAAGCAAATTAGGGAGTTTCAGATACCGTCAACGTATCTCCAAACTATGCAGTCACATATAGGAGCATAATAATTATACGTTTGGTGATCATATTTAAAGAGTCTTACAGGATAGCCGTAAGATGATATACTCGGAAGGAAATAGTTTTGAAATACATCATCAAAGCTGAGGAAAAAGATACGTACCGTCGTCGATATGTCACCCCTTGAATGATCTGGAACTCCCTATCATCAGACCCCCCCCCCCCCTCTGAACAGACAGTATATGTCAGTTATCATTTAGAGATCCAAGGGGAAGTCCATTATCTACAATGGTAAACTATGATAAAAAAAAATCAGAATATTGTCGGTATCAAGAATAAAGATTTGACTCAAATTCTCAAGGAAAACGATTTTTTTCTAGACATTGATCCGAAACGTACCATATTTTTCAAAGAAAACTATAATTAATATCTAAATCATTCCCAATCCTCAAAGGTAAAAGCAATTTCCTTTAGGCTTTGCATTTCGTACACCTCTAGAGTATATAACGAGAAATATCAGCAATGTGTGACTGAAGGAAAGATATAAGTAATGACATGAGGTAACGTATAATACAGTCCTATCTGACAACTTTGTTTTTCACAACATTGTTATTAAATAATCATAACATTCATGACCAACTGGGTTGTTGAAGATTTTAATAGAAATCATGTTTTTGGACATGCTGTACAAGATTCGCATGCAGGTCTTAAACTGTATTGAATTGATTTTCTTAAAAAGGTCTTACATTTGACAGTTCTGTCGATAGAGGTCTCAAAATGGACTTAAATTGAAAATCCTTGAGAGGTGAAGATGTAATGATAGGTGTATTCCAAATACCTCTTTCAAGTAAGTGCAGCTACTGCAATTTCCTTGGTCTTGAATTTGTCTTAAAATCTCTTAAATTGATTTTCCAAAATGCGTGGGAACCTGTTAAGTTTGAAGACCGACTAGCTGTACTGTTTTCGGCACCTGCAGCCCCTTAGAGGGTTCTCCAGGCGGAATAGACGCACGCAGTAAGGGAATAACTCGTCTAAATAATTGAACGGATCTAATAGCTGGACTCAAAAATGAATGATATGACGTCAGTGGGTCTAAGAGGCAGGTGGAGTTTTCACAGTGCTATGGGTCTGAACCACTAAATTCAACATGGCAACTTGACCATTTCTTTAAATCGACATGCGACATGGAGCCTAGACGACGCGACAGACAACTTTTAAATCATAGTGACATACGACATGGACATTCCTTAAATTTGACATGGGACATTGAGAAAAATAAGCCATGCGACATTACCGTTTTTTCAAATTTGACATGTGACATCGGGACCCCCCGTCCAGAGCCCCAGTGGTGGGGGAATAAACACAGAACCCGCCAGGACCGTACATCTCACTGAAATTGAATTTTATTAAATTTAATGATAGTATTCCCAAAACAGAGCAAGTGTAAAAGAAGAATTCAAGATGAAAATCGTTGAGAAAATAATAAACCAATTTTGTTCAACCTAAATAAATGTAATATCCTATTCCGAGAGAAAGCACTATATGTGCTACCCTGGATTGCCCTGGGCATCACTTAGATTACTTCACAACCTTTTACATCATATAGTTAATTTGAATTCAGAAGTAAGGGCAATATTTGTTGAGACAGAATGATAAAGGTTTGCTTATTTGAATCGTTCTAGTTTCAGAGTGTTGTATGAGGTATTCTGTCCAGCCGAAATGGGGATTATTACAAACCTCGACTGTTAACAGTTCAGGGTGTCGCAATGTAGATAAATTTACTCATATATACACGTGGTTGTATCCCTATAATATGGTGGGTCCAAATGTCAGATTCTTGTATTTAGGTTCGTCTCATTGCTTTCATGTCGCTGCATTATGAGGTATGCCTTTGGGGATCAAACGACCAGAATTATAAAAATACCTAGATAGATGTATGTGTGCGGATACACACACACACACACACACACACACACACACACACACACACACACACACACACACACACATATATATATAATTATATATATTAATAAGATATAGGCCCTTTAGATTCAACTACGAGATGAAGGAACACATACAAGGAGCGTTGCTTCTGTATTGTGTGATGAAGAGCATGACATTAGGGACTTTCCCGGCTCACAGGTCGGTGGGATCAGACAGATCTCATACAGATAAGAGCTCGATGTCTCAGAGATCCTTTATACACCACACAGGATGCCTCCCAACCCTAAGTCCCCTGTTACTGGGACTGGGCATTGTCTGACCGGTAAAGCGGACGGCTTAGGGACAGGTAGGGGACAGATAGATACCCACATCCTACCCACAGACCTCCTGTAGACCTCTCCTCCCACCGTCACCCTCCCACAAGGTTCATTCTGCCACTTCGCCTACCTCGGCCCGAGAGTAGCCTCTGTACTGTAGTGGCCATTTGGTTGGTTCCCCCCCCCCCCCCCCCACAAGGGAATCCCTCCCACTTCCCCACGAGGGACTCCCCCATCTCCTAAAGCCGCAGTATGATGAAAAAAGAAAATCCGCACAGCCCACAACTCCCAGGGCGCCCACGAGATGGCAGCAGCGATACGTCACGTGATCTCACGGCGTGACGAGACTGGCGGTGTCCGGAGAATACCTTTGTTATCGCCCGACGAGGCTTTAGGTGAGATCAGCCTCTCTTGGGGGGGGGGGGGGGACAAATCCGAGCATTCAGCGTGAAGTGAGTGGGGGGGGGGGGGGGACGCCCCTTGATGGATCTTCATGTCAGCCGTGACGTCATGTGTGACGTAACGCCCCTCACTGTTTGATGTCACTTTCTCCCCTCCTTATGATCCCCGTGAAGAATTGGACATGGTCTTCCTCCCCAGATTACCCGGATTAAATACACCTCTCCTTTAAGGGAGATGTAGGGGATGCATATATGGTCAGACAAAGCTCTGCACATCTGGGTGCACATTACTAGAAATGTGTGCACCCCACAGCAAAAGCATGCATCTTGGTTTGGGGGTACAACCTTAATTTTTGGCAGTGTAAGCATGTATAATATACATACATATTTTTGCTGGGCCGCGTGTTGATTTTCACTTTATTGTAGGCCCTATAAGCCCTTTCAGATGATGGAAGCTTTCTGATAATTGTCATCCTCTCCCCTTAAACCGCCCCCCCCCCCCCACTCAAGCCCCTCTCCTCATCAGGACCACTGTGAGCGTCTGATGTAATTACTGCCACCTAGCGGACCTAGTCAACCGTGAAGGCGAACGGCCGTCAGACAGCAGTTAGCGCCACGCCAATCAACTGGGTACCACAAAGAGTAGTGGAAAATTAGCTAAAACTGTTCCACTATTTCCGCACTATCTTCATACAGGGTGGATACCGACGTGGTGGGGGAACATATGATTATCGCATATTCCCCTCTGGATTGAAAATAAAAGATCTTATAAGAAAATAAGTTTTCATACCAATGTAGGGCAATGAAATAGAACACCCATTTGGAGTATATTTGAAAGTAATTTTCCCTGTGAAGCACCAGGGGAAGACCGCTACCCCCTTGGCCTTTGGTCCCGTGCTTCCAGGGACCTTTCGGGGGTAGGGGGGGGGGGGGTCGGGATGGTGTAGTGGATAACATTCTCGCCTCGCACTTGGGAGGCCTGGGTTTGATCCTGGGTCTTGCCGACCTTAAACTCCAACACATCATCATCACCTTTCGGGGTATCTCTTATATATCACTTAATTGTGGGTGTTCATATCATATTCAGCCGTGTATAGCAAATGGTTTTCCGAAACTCGTTAACGTTTTGCTGGATTAGTCAATTTTATACTTCTTATAGCCATCAGAAATGAGTCAACACTTTGCGAGACCTAATCGCTGTGGCTACTACACTACCTTGCCTTGCCGTCGTTTCCATCCCCATAGATTCGGTCAGCCAATTGGCAGTTAAAAACCGGAGTTGGTCTTGATATAGCTGAAAAATTGCTGAGTAGACCTTAAACTCCAAAACATCATCATCAACCAGACCTAATCAGCTGCGTGTCCCAGACATTGCCAACAGAAATCAGCACTGTTACGTCAGGCCCAGTCAGCTGTGGATCACAAACGACCGTCAATAATTCGTTAGCATGAGGCCAGACAGAGTAAACTGCATAAGGCAGAGGGCTGCCACTGATCAGTTAACACATGTTGATGAGGGACAGAGAAGCTAGACTGGCGCAAGACCAGGTATATTCTCTGAGGCGGGGATCCTCAGTTGGGCTTTCTTTGATATTTCCCTCCTCAAACGGGAACAGCAGGCTGAGACACTTACCTACAAACAATAAGGATCCCCCGGTCTCCCTTTTAATGTTCGCTCTCATTTCTTTTGTGGTAATTACTTCACAGCCCACTATCAATTACCTTTACAATTATACAAGTAAACCATCAAAACATCGAGTTCTCTTTCAGTAGAGACATATATATATATATATATATATATATATATATATATATATATATATATATATATTGTACAACTGTCACAGTCATCATTACCTCGTCTTATCTCCATAACACAGTTTTTACGTCTACAGAATAACAACTGCATCCTTCTTTTGATAATTCTTTAACATAGATCAGCCCAACCTCAAACCCTCCGAGACCATCCCCTTCCTATAAGTAAACATATCAAATTAAGCACTGAACAATTCTTTTGCATGTCCAACATTGCCAATAATGCATGAAAATATATTTGAATAGTAATTTCTATAATTATGCAAGTGTATATATACACAAGTCTCTGTAGGCTATATCAATAGCACCAGCAAAAGCACTAACATTTCAATGTGAAAAATTATATATTACTTCTAGATACACACGAATTTAGCAGTGCAAAATATAAATGTTCACATCTTCACTGTACCCTGCCCTCCGTGGCTGGGACGGTCTCTGAGGAGTCTGAGGGGGACTATTTTTTACGATGTTTCAGTCTTGAGATCAGTTCTGTAGCTTGGTTCAATCGATTGTATATTCACTAAGGTCAGGGCATCATTAATGCATCGTGCACCATAGAACCATATGACCCCGCGTATAAAACCGAGAGTATCAAATGAAACCAAACAATGAATAATTCACACCGCTGACAAAGCACTACACGAAGCCTTTGTCGGTGGTGTATAGGCCTTATGGGTGGCCACACAGAGCTCGGTGTACTTTAAATGTTTTACTTGGTCAATACATCATTTTCTCTCACTACTGGTGTGGGACCTTTGTTCCTCCTGTTTATCGCCCTGTTTTTGTACTTTCAGGTGAGTGTCTGGCGAAATATTGAGAGGTGTAATGAGGCGGCCTTGGTAAGTATAGCCTGCATTCCACATCCCGATTTTGCTGATTTTAAAAATCGGCAGTGGGAATAACTGTAAAATATAAAAAAAAGTTATACATCAGAAAGCTCTTACAATTCTCTTTCAAGTGATATAAAGAATCTATGCTTTTATGCCATATTATCCGAGAAAATTAAGCAAATGCAAAATGGGCAGCATCAAAATCGGTATGTGGAATATGGCCTCATATTGTTGTGTTGCGAGGCTGCTGGGGTAAGTTTGTCGTTTTGTTGCAAGGCGGTTGAGTAAGTGCTTTTTGTTGTGAGGCAGCTGGGTGAATTTGTCGTTGTGTTGTGTGGCAGCTGGGTAAATTTGTTGTTGTGTTCCTGAAACAAAGGGCAGTGGACACTTCCTAAATCAGTATGCTCGAAATATTTAAATTCAATACTGAAATACTACTGATTGTACACTCTAGCTCATTTAAATATTTCAGACATACTGATTTTTCCACTATCCATCCCCTGATTTTCAATGGTTTTCCACTAAAATGCTACTGAAAGCTTACACTGATTCTGTACTCAGTCCATATTGTATTTTCATTGCGTTTTGTTCCGAGAATTGCAAGGCATTGAGTTTGTCTTTTTATCATGCGAGCGATGCGTATTGCGGTCAGTGCATGTTGCCAGGCTGTATTAACCGCTCTGCATTATAAGTTGTTTTTGACATATTTTTCATAATGTTTGGGTGATAAAATAAAGAAGGGCCCTTGGGGTCGTCCTTGGGTGGCTGTACAACCCATGGGGATCACACCAACCTTTGGCTTTGCCCTCGGTACGTGACGATCCCCTATGGGTTCTACAGCCACCCTCAGATGCCACCCACGATATTTCTAGTCATAGACCTATTTACAGCAGACCAGTGAGAACCAAGGCACATTGGTCAGTAAAATCTATCCCCTCATGGCCAATTAACTCTGTTTACAGCTCAGATAGGCAATTGGTCATATTGACCACCGAGCAGGCCGATTAGAGCTATTGGCCGTTTGTCGGGGAGTTGGCCCAAGGGACCGCTGAGTGAGACAGGTGACTGCTGGGGGACAGTCAGCAGTTAGCTCTATCTGGTAATCCAAAGCGATTGATACCCATATTTCAAAAAGCCCAAAGAACAGATAGCTAGATCACTTACCACTTAGTCAACAGATTCTGACACTTGCCTTTGACAATCATGAAAAACATATATATAACTGAGTGTTATGTGACACAAGCCATACTAACAGGGAACTTGGCTACTTGTCATCAAGGTTTATGTGTTAGCACCAGTTAATAAGAAAATCATTGTAAACATCCGTTTTCACAGGAAGGGCTACTCAAGCTGCTGTTTATCATGAGACGCCCCCATCCCCTCCACTGGTATTAAACTTGTGTTTTATTGTTTATTGTCACCATCACAAAACCTTAAAACTGGTTAAAGGGCATTCTAGTAAATGTGTAGGCAATTTTTTCGGAATTTCTAGGCTCCCTAACACCTCATGATTCTTCTACATGACCCTTCCATCACCCACCCCTCCACCAACCCTCTTCAGAGGGAGAGCAGAGATGCCAATTTTCCTTATTTTTCTGGATTATTTGTCTTCTGGCAATAGATAGCATTTGTAAACACTCGTTTTAATGTCAGAATCCACATAATTTGTATTTCTATTCCTGTTTCCTATTTCTGTTTTGACAGTTTTCTGGTCTTTTCATGTCCATAGTCTGATATCTCTTTGATTGTTCCCGGTGTGTTGATGCCGATACATGTCAGACGGGGCAAGAGGCCGGGGACCAGCGGGGTGGTCATCTGTCTGGGTCTGTGGAGGTCGTAACGTGAGACGGAGGCTGCTTTAATGGTGGGGTGGGGGGTCTAACCCATGACTAGAATAAGCCTGGTGCTAACCTTACATTTCACAAAGAGAAATAATGGTATTTTGGACAAAAAGAAAGGCTTTTGGTATGGTTAATCATACTGCCAAGGACCTCATACTTCCTAGAATAATAATTGGACTCTGTGTTGCACATCAAATCAAATGACAAATCACCCTTGGGAAGGCAGGCTTTTCTTTGTGAGGCTACTGCCTTTGACCCATCAAACGGAACCAGTTGATGTTGTTTAATGTGACAGGGCCTGCCCACCGCCTGTCATGCAGGCTGACTTGACGATTCTTAATGGGTTACGTCTTCCCTCGGCCCATTATAGAAGTTTTGCAGATGACGTCACAATGCCCAGAAAGGGGATTGGTACCATGTTGTTTACCATGTTATAATATACAATTATCATTTACAATTCATAAATTGTAGATTTATTAAGTAGCCATGTGGATGTGATGAGCTCATAGTGATCACCAAAACGTGGTCACGTGACCATGTCTGCACAAGATCTATAGGGACCCACTTCGGGGTGTTTAGTATGAGGCACCTAGTCTTGGCCTGTCATAGTCATACCGACCCACTCTACGGTCGAATCGATACCGTGCCGAGCTGGGGAGAGTTTTAGAGGAGGGCTTATTGAGGGGTGATTGTGCCCCTGACACCCACAAGCACCCACCACTCAGCAGCCAGCCGCCCACAGAGGGACGCCTGAAAGCGTTCCTTTTCCATAACCTGCCAAAAAACATGTTAGAGAGAAACTGACCCAGCCAACTTAAAGCGACGGGGTCCTTTTACAGGCTGAATAGCGTCCCCTGGTGGTGTTGTGGTGCAGGGGTCTGGCTACAGATGGCGCTGATGTCAACACTGACGTACGCGTCACGTCAGATGCTGGTAAAGGCCGGTAGAGGGCGTGCTCTGACCATGTCGGGGTGACCTCTGGTGAGAGGCAGGTAGACTAAAGTGGTGGCCAGACGGCCACAACACGTGACAGTAATACATATCCAACACATGACGGCGATTGTGTCGAACACGTGACGCCGACACATGTCCACTCCTGGCAACAACTTTCATTAGAGCGCACTAAGTCTCCGCAGACCGTGGCACTGACACAGACTGCTAGCCCGATATTTGGGGTCAATTAGCCTCCACCATTTTGTACGAAGAATTCCTGCCTCTTCCCAGTATGCCTTGCAGTCGCTGGGTATTGACTAAAACCAACCCGCAGGCACTTAACCAATGAAGGATTTTCCCATTCTCAAATTAGAGAGCCAATGATAATATTTCTGCCATGATTACCTCCCTTATATCAAAACTGCAAAGCTTCCCATCTGTACCCAAGCCCCAACTATTAAAGGTAGCTGCCATTAAATACAGAGTGACCCAGATTAAGGGACAGACTGTCAGTAGAGATAAATGATGTTATAAGAACTCATACATGTTATTTGAAAGTAAAGGCTGATCACCCAGCAATATGGTTGTTGTACGGGTGGCCGGGTTCAATTCTGCCTATCACGGATAGCTGATTTGCAGAATTATAAGCACCTGCAGGTTAATTTTGGATAATTTTGTGGACAACAGCACATGAAAATATATAGAAAATATACAAATATTTGCCATATTTCTATGTATAAGGAAGGAATTTTCAAACCAACCTTAAGAATAATGAACATATACAAATAACAAATGAAAAACAGTTGATATTGATGTCCACCATCTTAAAATACATGATGAGTGAAAATTTCAATACTTAAGCCCTGAAGTTTCAGACATGTCACCCAGCATGCATTCTGATCAGGGCTAACATGCAGGTGAAACTGGCTATCTGTGGCTGGGAGAATTCCTGACTTTGTGGAGCTAACTTGTAATTGTGTAAATTAGGGGATGCGCCCATTAGCTGCCTACAGGGGTGGTTTACTGTGTTTACCGAGCTCGACTCCTGGTATCTGAGGTATGCCGATTTCGCTGGTCTCCAGCTGGCTCCTGCACAGACTCCTGTTGTCAGCTCCTTAGCCGGGACCCAGCATATCTTTACAAGATGGCCCCCACTTGACCCCGCCTCCCTGATAGACAGGCCGACATGGCAGGGCAGATAGAGGTAAAGGCACTATTACACAACACAACTTCGGCCCAAACCCCGTGGGGGTTCCGAGGAAGAATATAGGCCCCGAGTAGCCCCTGCTGATTGTATAAGGTGATGAGAGGGGGGCCCAGCACTGACCAAGTGGTTCTTTGGGTTCAATTCCCGGTTGGTACTGGGTTCACTAAGAGATGAGGTACAGCAAAAATGATTTCCAGGTTTTGATCCCCTGCTGTTTGCCCGCCCTGTCACCCTCATCTCATAGATAAAATCACCAAAGACAGAATTCGTCCCAACTAGTTTTGCACCGTGAAAATGACCCTGGCTGTCGGTACAGCATAAAACATCCATCACTCACTCACTCATTTCAGCTCATATTAGAGATAATATAGACATGTGAGATACTCCACAATTTTAACAATCATATCACTCCTGTATGTACATTGTCTGTAAAATCATTGTATCACCACGATTTCACAGCCCAAGTGGTGTAGTATCATGCTGCCTTAACCTTGTGTACTGCCAGCCCTCTGTGAAATGGTCCAACATGGCAGTGGAAGATAGTGGGAACCTTATGTACAAGCAGACTGTTTTATCAAAGTGTCTGGTGTACATGGACGTTTTTCTGGATGTAGATTTCTAACATCTGCCGCTTTAACAGTTCAAAGTAGTTTACATTAGTACATCTCACAGTCAATTAGCAGTGCCAATAGATCTTTGACCAGGACTTTCTTTGATCTAGACCGAGGGAGGAATCTGAGAAATGCTTTTTAAAATCCTAACACCTAAATAGAGACTAACTCAGCTTAAATCCAGAGTAACTCAGTCAAATCCAGAGTAACTTAGCTTAAGTCTAGGATAATCACTCAGCTCAAAGCCAGATTAACTCACCCTATTTGTCTGTTTGGGGTGTCAAATACTTTGTTAACATGGCACTGGCCATGTCATCCCTAATAACCAACCACCGCAGTCTACACCTAGCTCCCTGGTTCCTGCCTTTGTACCCAGCTCTGGCATGTAGAAAAGTAACTCCTATCAGCCAACTGATGTGATATATATTACTACTTGCTAACTGAAATGATCAAGTAACCCATTTTATCTGGTGGTATAAAGCAGTGCTGTGACACTTAGTGCCCATTTCACCTGGCCCTGTAAGTAGTATAATTCAGTGCTGCGACACTTAGTGCTCGTTTTACCTGGCCCTGTAAGTAGTATAAAACAGTGCTGTGACACTTAGTGCTCGTTTTACCTGGCCCTGTAAGTAGTATAAAACAGTGCTGTGACACTTAGTGCTCGTTTTACCTGACCCTGTAAGTAGTATAAAGCAGTGTTGTGACAATTAGTGCCCGTTTTACCTGGCCCTGTAAGTAGTATAAAGCAGTGCTGCGACACTTATTGCCCATATTACCTGGCCCTGTAAGTAGTATAAAGCAGTGCTGCGACACTTATTGCCCATTTTACCTGGCCTCTGTGCAATTGCAAATATTAATTTTGGTATGTACTTATGCCCCAGAATTGTGTGGAATTAAAAGGGATCAATCCAACATTTTGGATCTCTTAGGTTGCAGACCTGTCATTTGCATTATTGTTTGCACCAAGAATTGCGGACGTCAACTTTCGCAAGAGATTGCAAGCACCCGAGGGGAACCTGTGCTCCCAACAGGGTTATCAAAGGTCCGTGGTGTTGTGTGCTTTCTATGGGACATTGCACATGAAAGACCCCTTGCCACTTTTTGAAACAAGTAGGGTATCGCACCTGGTGGAGGATTTCTTCTAAACCATATCATAGATACGATCACGCATAAGCTGAAAAGCATTACCTTGTGCAGTCTGGAAAGAACCTTGTGTGGTTGACCTGACATTAAACTACCCCAACAAACAAGCAAACAAGCACCCAATGGTCAGGGTGAAAGGGGCTTTAAGCAGTGGTGTGACACCATGTGACTGTGAGTAGTACAGGGAGTTGTCCCCCTGCAGCTGGCACTCGTCCCACGGTCACAGCCCCTGTCTGAACAGACCTGGCTCGGTACCAACACTATCGGTAACAATTTACAGCCCAGTAAACCTACTGACCCCCACACAGTCCACCGGCAGCCTTTTAACCCGAGTGTCATGCGCAGAGGGCTGGTGGAGCGAAGCATTTTAAAACACCACAATCGGGACCCACTGAGGCCCTGACATTATCCGGCCAAAAAGTATACGTCCATTCCATGTTGAATATCTTACTTTAGAGTGTCCAACCAAACCGCAAACTCTTCATTGTCCTCTACATAGTGTGTTTTCAAGTAGTGTGTTTTTCTAAGTTGAAACCTCTAGAGTTTATGGTATATATTTGCTATTGTAAATTTAATGGACCACGCATGTAATAGCGAGAGGAGGCCTAAAGGTCGCCAGGTATGTTTTGTTGACGTCAGCACTTCTGTGCCAGGCCGTATCACTGATACTATCAGTCTCCCAGAGGCATCGCCCCCTAACCTCACCTGCCCACCTACCTGCCCCCTCCCCTACCCACCTTACCTCCCACTCACCTGTCCCTAGACTGTAGCTACATCCAAGTCTGCTAGTCACTCAAACTAGGACTGTTAACCACCAACCATTTTAGGTGGGAATCCCCATCTAAATCCCAGCATGCTTTGCAGCCGCTGGTTTATGGCAGGTAGTGTGGGACCATAAACCAGCCAGCGCCCAAACAACCATCAAAGGGGTTCCCCATGCCATTTATAGAGGGCCAATAGAAGAATTCCTTACAAATTTTAAGTGGCCACTATTAGCCATGGTCTCTTGTGGGTGTACAGAGCTATTGTGCAAGAAGTATTTAGGTCATAAAAAGACTAACCTGTCCCCTACCTGTGCGCCCAGCCCGTCCTTTAATTAACCCACATTAGGGGCTGTGTGATGGCAGTGGTCGCATTCTGCACACACCCTGACAACTCTATGGAGACCCAGCCTTCAGTGTAGGCCTATCATTGAAGGTACTGTATCCTGAGATCTGAGGTTGAAGGCTGTATTTCCACAACGCGAATAAAGCTCCATACCCACTCAGCGATTTTACTGATTACTTGCGACTGACAACCACTATTAGTGACATAAATGGTGGTCACCAGTCGCCCAGCAACTTATCTATCACAGGTCTCAACATTAAGCACTGCCCGCCTGCCCGGGGCAGGTAAAACTAGAGGTCGGGCAGGTAAAATCTGATATCCACCTGCTCGTAGGGCAGTCAAAAAAATCATTGTATTGTAATTATCCAGTAAGTAGGGGCAGGTGAATTTTTGGGTTGGGCAGGTAAAACTTGCCCTACACCTGACCGGTGGGCAGGTAGGTGAAATCCCTTAATGCTGACCCCTGTATCAACGAATAGTGTAAAATTATCAGGCAAGTCCAGTTTTTTAGCTCAAAACTACAGAGATTAGTCTCATTACCCATCATCAAGGTGCCAATATGCATTTAGTCACTGCATTTAAGTTGCAAACTAGTTATGTTAATTTTTCATCTTATGGAAAGCAGCCTTCAGTCTAGGCCTAACACAGAGGGCCCGGTGCCTCATCCAGGCCTCAGACAGGGCTCATCCTACTGGTGTGACCATGGGAGGCCGCTCCTCTCCCCGCTAAAGGTCAATGCCCTAATAATGGCCATTTAACAATGACAAGCATGGTTTGTCTTTCTGTGGAAACCTGCTTTCGTTCGCCTAGTGGAAACCAGCCTACAGACTAGGCCTATCATGGAGGGCCTGGGGCCTTATCCAGGACTCAGACCTGTGTGACCGCGGGTGGCCGCTCCTCTCCCTGCTAAAGGTCAATGTCCCTCGTAATACTGGCCATTTACTGGGTGGTCTGTGTAAATTAGGGTAAGGCATGTCAGCCTACATGCCTGTAATACCAGGCCTAGGGGCCTCTTACACTATGTTTAACATTCTGCCTTTGCTATAGGATATATAGGTGGTTAACTCCTCCTCTACCTTAAATGGAAGGAGCAATCTATGCTAGGGACATCACATTGCTATGAAAGCTTGGGCTGGGGACAGGAGTGGATCCAAGAGGGAGGAAGGGAGACTAAAGGGGAAATTGGCACCCCCTAGACCCAAGGGAGAACATGTTGATGTCTTAAAATTGGAAGATCTGTGTAAATCTGGTGTGTTTATTTTTCATTTATATAGAAGAGTCAGGAATTTGCCCCTCCCCCCAACTGCGAGCATTGGTGTGGATCTGCCCCTGGGGGATGTAGCGTCACTGTGAGAGCTGGGACATGGGAACTCCCCTGCCTTGTGGGGACCTGGGGTGGGGGTTCCTCCAGGAACTCCCTGGAAAGAATAGATTCCTAGCACCCTCTTGCTGATCGTAAGAGACGACCAATGGGGACCCTGTGCCCCAAGGGTCATCAAAGGCTTGGCTTGGTATGTGGTGCCCTTTCCATGGGACAGTACACATAAAAGACCTCTTGCCACTTTTCGCAAAGAGTAGGGTATGGAACAAAGTGGCGGGTTTCCCCTAAATCATATCATAGATATGATCACCCAAAGCTGAAATGCATTACCATTTGCAGTCTGGAAAGAACCTGAAGGATTGGCTGGATGTTAAACTATCTCAGCAAACCATCGAACAAACTAGGGAACTCCGTGTGGGAAAGCTCCCAGGAAACTCCCGCACACTGTAGATGATTACGGTGAAATTAAGCCCCGCGTTTTGCGTGTGGACGCTGCAAACTGCAGGTTGATTAAACCGGAAATTACGCCATATTCTCCGCGTTCTACTCAGACTATCAATACCAGAATGTTTTTTGAGTCTTTACAGGATTGCAAAGAATGTGGTGTTCATTAAGGAATGAAATGAGCCGGCCAATTTTAACTTGGTGTCATTTTAGACGATAATCTGCCAACGGAGTCCACCCACACATGTTTGTGTTGACGTGTGCACAGTAAATGCTGACGTCAGTGGGTATGTGCAAAAAGGCAATGTTTATGGCGGACTTATATCACGTGACAAACTGGTAGACACGAGAACGAGGCTGTCTGTCCGCCCACACAGAACCGGACGCCTTGAATGCGCATGCGCACAATGGGCACATTTTCTTGGCGAAAGATTGAATTTATACCCTTCAATTAATGTGCACAGGTTTTGGCATGGAAGGATGGAAGTCAATGATTTGTCATCATCAGGGCTGGGTATGACAATGAACAAACATTACTAGTGCTAGCAGTAGCAGTAATTGACGAATGGATGTAAATCATTTACTGGTGTTATCGTTCGCAGTAGTCTTAATCTGCAGCACACACAGTAACATAATACACCAACTACATTTGTTATCCGTTCTCTCCTTTTTATGGGAAAACTACTGGGCGATGACTATCGTAAACCTCCTCCCCAAATAACCTACAGGTAGCTGGTGGGGGCGACCATAAAAGTTTCCAGATCTAAATTGCTGTCAGAAATGTACTTTATACAAGTAATTTCTCATGTTTAAGAATGTTCGTGAATGCTCTCAAAGGTTCGTGAATGTTTTCTGGACACACACTAGGTTCGTGAGGGACAAAAACATTATCACGAATATTCGTGCATTTTTTATGGTCCCCATACCTGGTAAACCATCTCAGTTGTACAGTAGGACGTTCACGTTGGTACATTGCTCGTCAAGAGCCAGTAACTGGTAAATACACTGGTTTGACAGTATTAAGCTTACAACCAGTGAAATCACCCAGCAACTTTAAACCACAGAGCTGGCACCTGGGCTGAGGACGTCGTATTGCAGAGTGTCGGAGACAATCCCAGGTTGAACATTGAGTCGATAAAAATGAAAAATGGGTACTCAGTGGGGTGGTAGGCGCAGGGAGCGTCAGGGGGGGGGGGGGGTTGGGGGGAGAGGGGGGCATAGAGCGAGTCTAATTAGTTAATGTGGCCGTAATGAAGGCATCCGGGGCTAGGGGGGGGGGGGGGGGTTTAGGGGTGAGGCTGCACCGGGAGGTATGGGGCGCCAAGTGCGGGGCTCACACAACGATAAATTGAACCAAAAGGTATGTTGTGCTAAAATATGACAGAATTGGTACTAAATATGACTTGATACGAGATATCAAATACCGACGTGAAAGACGACATGATTTAGTATGATCTCGTCAGAACTGTCTGAGCTAGCTATAGTAGGTAGATTGAAGGTGAGTGGGTTACATAGTGGTGAAGCGTCGGGGGGCTCTGGGCAGACAGTCGTTGAAATACGCCTTTTTGTGGGTGTAAGTAGTATATGGAAATGTGATCAGTAGTTCTGAGTGTTGGGACCTGTCAAGGCTACAAGAACCCTTAAAGGGAGCCAAAACCAATAAAATTATTGAAATTTTCCAATCTCAAATAATGATGGAAATCAATTCCTTGAGCCTATTCTTGGCCTAAGTTAAAATCTAAACCCTGAAATATGGTTAGAAATCATTAAAATCACAATTTTCTTGCTCAAATCAATTAATGTGGATCCACAAAAATAGGGTTTGTTTACAAACAAATGCAAATATTACCATCTCTTGGGGCATTCTACTTTAGTTTGAGCTAATTTTCACATCTAATACTTTGCCACTGACCTTAACTGGACACATCTAACATATTTCTATACTTAACTCAGTTTTGAAAATTTTGTAAATTATATTGGTTTTGGCTCCCTTTAAAGGGGTAGGGGATGGGCAGTTTGGAAATAAGATGGGACTGACACTGATAGTGAGAGCTGGGATAGTGGGAGCTTTGGAGTTTGCATACGCTCGGAACATGCCTCATACTGTCCCAAAAAGAGCCAGCCATGAATCAGGATTTCCAAGATAGACAAGGGAAGTTATAAATTTATTTTCCAAATAGAATCTTGTTTTGTAACCAAACGAAATGTCTATACATATGGTTCCCCATAGGTGGATTAGAAGCGAAGACCTCCTCCCACCCACACCCCCCACACACACACACCTCACACCTCACCCACACTCCCCAATGCCCGGTGCATTCTGCCTCTATCCATACCCCATTGAGGTCCGTATTCATGGGCTGTATTCACCGCCTGTATTCACGGACTGTATCAACAGGTCGTATTCATATTTGGAATACCCGCTCGCCCCCCTGAGAGTGGTATCACTATCAGACTGCCTAGTGTATTATAATCTCCCAGCAGTTAACAGAGATGCCATTTTTCCTACTTTTGTAGGATTTCCTACTTTCTGGTGATTTCAGATTGCAACTGACTTTTCCTACATCACTTAAATATCTGTTTTACAGGTTTTTGTGTTAGTTTCAAGCTATTCAAATACAAATACAATGTCAGATTTCTATTCGTAAAGGTTATTTCACTCTAGTTGCTTCTAGAAAAAAATTAGGAAAAGTGTTTCCTACTATTCCTACTTTTTCATCAGTCGAGAGTGCCATCTCTGTGTTACCCGTCCCTATCCATCCTATCATGGCCGTCTAACAATACCACATCCCACCCATTATACCCCAGCCCGGCCCAGGTCTTAATTACTCAGACCTTAATCTTGCATTTAATTCTAAATGCACCCAGTAAAGGGCTCTAATTGCTACCCATTGGTTTCTGGTTCCTGCTCAGCAGGCGCACTCAGTGAAATGGGACAAATTAGTACCAATTGAAAGCTCCCTGACACTCTACCAATAGGGGGATAAAACAAATTAAATCATAATATTGCCCATGCCTAAACTAGTAGAATATTCACCCAAAAAACAACTCAACATTTTTGTACAAATACTGATTATTTGAAACTTCAAAACCTAAATTCATGAAAGGTATTGGGCATGAACTGAATGCACTGAAGAGACAGATTATAACATTGCATGGTAAAGGTAGAATTTCTATCAGATGCTCACAGAAGATGGATTAATACAGTTGATCAGACTAATGTGTCGCTAAGTGCCCAGACGGGAGGCTCATAGATCTGACAGAGACCCACAAAAGGGGTCTGTGTAGGGGTATAGGGCCATGGCACACAGTGTGCATCTATGGGCTTATATATGTAACTGTTGTAAAGGCACCAGCTATATCCCCCACCCCCACCCGGTCGGTCCAACTGAATCATTTACCGACCCGTTGACGCCGTTGTCACACCGAGGGACCCCTCCTAATATATAGAGACCTCTCCCGCGGGGTCACTGACTCGTTGAAGAGTCCCGAGTCCCAGAGGTTACTACTTACTGCCAAACTACCGCCCTACTTTTTTGTGACTGGCTGCTCCCTAAATAAAATTTGATTGACTGCCTTTTATTTCTGGGGTATGTAGATCACCGCCCCCGAAAAATCAGAGGGTCTCAATACCATGAAATAGACACAAGTCACCCAAATTGCCAAGGAAAACTTCTGATAAAATTGGCATAAGGCTTGTGTGTGAAATGATGTAATAAATTTTTGAGTTATTGCCCGTTATTGTTTTATAGAGGTAGTTCACCGCCCCCCTTTTTTGGCATAAAGGTGGCTGACCGCCCATCAATTTTGACATTCATCGCCCCCGCTTCGTGAGTCCGTTTGGCACTGGGTACCGTTTTGAGAACCAAGTGTCCCCCCCCCTCCCGGCCCCTCCTATAGAGACCCAGCCCCACCCGTCCAACGCTCAGAGAAATGGACCCATTTGGGGATTGGGTAAAGTGAGTTACATATTTCATCACATGAGCTATGTTTGGTGACTCAAATGACAAGTGCAGGACAGTGCATCTATCTGAAGCAGCTTTAACCGAATGGCACCATGCAAGTTATCTGTTTACTTGGCTGACTAATATTTCACAGCAAACACACGCTGTTGCTTAAAATAACGGTCCAAATTAAATGCTTGTGTTTCTGGCTTTAGCGGGTTACACTTAAAACAATGTATTATTTTGGGGTGGGAGCCAGGAGTTCCTGACACCTCTTTTTTTTCTTAAGAAAACCCAAACTAGAATGAAAATGTGCACGTTCATATTCTCAAGGACAGGGGAGGGGGGGATGCTGCTGATTGGTTAGCCCTTATCTCTAACCTGATCTGTCTCCCTCTGGCCTTGGTAACAGTCATGCATGAGCGACCATGCAAGGCTGTACTAAGGACTTCCCTGACCCAGATAGGGCTATGACACACACCTGTCTTTGAGAATCTTCCCAATGTCTCGAATCTTTTTAAAATCCCAGCACTGACCAAGTGGTTCATTGGGTTTGATTCCTGGTTGATGTCTGGGTTCACTAAGGGACAAGGTAAAGCAAAAATGATTGCTAGGTTCTGATCCCCTGCTGTTTGCCTGCCCTGTCACCCTCATCTCATAGATATGATCACCAAAGACTGACCAAGTCAAAACGTGTCTGAAAAGTCAGAATTCGTCCTAACTTGTTTTCACCGTGAAAGCTACCCTGGCTGTCGGTACGGCATAAAAGATCCAACACTCACTCGCTCATTCTTTCTAAAAAAAAAAAGGTATTCCTTTGGCCTATCGGATCGTCCTGAGATGCCGGATCTTTCACATTTAGCCCTTTTCTGGCTGTCCTGTTGCCCTTTAAGGCCACCTCTTACAACCCTCACCCTGTAGATCAGCCCACTGATTGATTGTATCGACAAGCTACGCCTTGACGGCTAATGCTGGTTACCGGCGCCCCTATACTGGCCAGGTAAACACTCGGCCTCACCAGCATGTCGATACGCCCGTGACCAGCGGCACAGTCACGTGACCTGCTGGGACCAGCCGAGCAGGCGATGTCAGAAGGGTCCTGATTGGCTGAAATAACGGCAAGTACGAGACGTGCGCCCGTACCCTGCCAGAGCCCCCTAGCGGGAAGTGGGTACACCAGGCGGCCTGAACAGTCAGCCTTAAATAGTAGGCCACGCCATCTGTCACAGTCTAGCATCTTCAATAGACATTACTACAAAGACTTGTCTTTATGTTGTTACCATTGTTCTAAAGGCGACGGGAAATATAATCTAGATAGGCAGACGTACTCAAAGCCTAATCATTAGAGGTAGAATACGAAATGTAATCCACATTGGTATGCAGCTGCTTTTCATTTGAATTGCAATATCTTGGATATTGGTTATTGCCCGAGAACTCCTGGAATACTGATTCAGTCTACTTTCACTAAACACAACCAACGACTCGTATGCCGTATATTGGTATTACTAGTCATTAATGGGATCCAAATATCAGGATATTTAAATTATCTATCTAGTTCCAGGGGCAGATACATGATTTCGGAAAGGGAGGCATCAGCATATATAGGTTAAGTACTAAAACTTTGTGCTATCGCACATACATGAGCAACGTTTTTCTCTCTTTAGGAAGTTTAAGTGTCCACCAAAAGGGGGAGGGAGGTAAGGACCCCATTGACCCCCCTTGATCCGCCCCTGTGGATCTGACCTGAATGAAGCGCCCATGTTGTCTGCTTTAGGAGGAGATCCCACCAGGGGTATCAGATCTAGTGTGTTAACTAACTGCCTCATATTTACCGTCCGTTGGTCTGATTAAAACTCACATCTGCCTCCAAGACGCCTACCTTAATTTGGCCGACAAGAGAATTTAACAGAATTGTATCTTTAATCTAGATTTTTTCCTGTTGTAAAACTTTGAATATATCAGAACTGTTCTCGTTGATAGCAGTTTTTAAAAATGTCCCATAAAACTCACCTACCATACTTTCAATGGAATACCTTCAAATAATTATTGAAAGCAACTATAGAAACCACCCAAAAACTTTAGTGGTCTATATCTCTGCCAATCTTGACTCTTTTCCTCTTCTGGTTTGATAACACTTTAAGCAAACTAAAAAAATATCAGGCAAAATATAAAATCCGCAAATAATAAGCTTTCTGTTAACATTTAAAACCTCAAATGCAAAAAGTAATTGCAATTATATGTTTTACATCAAAACTTAAACTAAAGACCTCACCAAAATACAAGAAAAAAGCTCTCCAGCGAGACCAATTTAGTTGAGTTAAGCGCCCTGCTTTTATAGAGTGAACTCTTATCCTACTGAGGTTCATTATTCAGCAGTAGTGGGCGATATACGGGAACTAAAGGGTCGGTCTGGGAATGGAGCTGTCAGCTGACCTGAGGGTGGCACCACCTGCCGCCCGCCACCAAATGTTGTCTGCCACCACGTCGCTTTCCCCCCAAATCCATTATTGCATAATGGATCTTTACACCTACAACAGTCCATGCCTTTTGTTGGTCAATTAGAATCTGTAAGGAGTTCTTTTATTGGCCCTCTATAAATGGCATGGGGAACCCCTTAGATGGTTGTCTGTGTGCGCGCTGGTTTATGGTCCTACCTGCATAAACCAGCAGCTACAAAGCATGCTGGAATACAGGATGGAATTCCCTCCTAAAATGGTTGATGGTGTATAGACTCACTTTTGGAAACAGTGGGTCTGACTGCGACAGACTATCTGCCACCTCGCCAGTTTCCCGCCAAAACCATCCATCTCAGGACCAAAGTGCAGGAGCCAGAATCGGCTTGGAGAACAAATGGGTTTTCCACATGGAGATCAATTTCCACCAAAGAGGGAAATAAGAGGAACACTTCAAACCTGTCCAGAGGAGGCCTCAGAAAGTATCCAACCCTGTCTTGGTAAAACGAGAAATAGGGAGAGCCATTACTTTTTGAAACCACAAATGTCCTCTATTGCGGCTCTTGATTTGTGGAGGGGGGGGGATGTTGAATTTACGAATAGGCTTTGTCACCGTGTAGATTTTAAGAAAAGCCCCTGTTGATTGTCACTATAAGCTCTGTCGCCTGTCAAATTTAAGAAATAGCTCTGTCGTCATGTCGAATTAAAGAATAGCTCATGTTGCATGTCGCTAAGCAAAAAATGGCTACTACAAACAATACCAAAGGTAACCGGAAAAAAAGAAAACAGTTTCCAGAAATAGCAATAAGCTAAAGGATGACAGACTGAGTAAATGCTCCATTCACCTTAGTGGTTTCACTAGAAACATGCCATCTTCTGCCCTCTAGACCCAATGATATTTTCTTGACTCAGAAAACTTTTCTTCTTATATTTCATCAAGGCGTCTAGAGCTGAAATACCTTTAAACTCTGAAAAACATTTATTCGTTACAAGGATAACAATCTCAGAACCTGGCCAGACATTGTCATCTCAGGTTTTTTTTGTCGTTCTCCTCTTTCTAAGTGAGTACTTTCGGACCTTTCAGAACAGAGCAGAAGAAAGCTTTGTCGTGACTTGACGCCAACTTTGAGGCCTCTCAGTTTCAAGCTTTGTAGGGTGGGAGGATCCAGATTAAAATCGATCTGTGGCGCTGTGAGGTTTAACAACCCTGCCCTGTCCTGGTGGCCCAGGCCTGCCGTAAGGCTGAGGGTAGGGGAGACAGTTGGCCGGATGTGGGTGGGATGGGGGGCTGGCCGTAAGACCCTCTTACACCCTCTTACACATAACGACGTGACAGTCGCAATTAGAGTCGGGATGTTGTAACAAAGTGTCCTTTGTTTAGTTCAAAAATCCGTCACCCTAAAATTGATTACACTGTTTGTAAGAACCTCCTCTGAGGCTCCCAAAGTACTAGTGGTGTGAGGGTGGCGTGATCATGGCCCAATCCAGAGTAGACGTAACTGTGACGTCCCTGGTCACCCCACTCTTGAGAAGGGTATATTAATACGCCAGGAGGCTCAGGCCGGGTAGACGGGAGACAGGAGAAATGCTGATACTGCAGTCCGAGGCATGGAGCGGATGACATCCGTGCCGTATTTGTGGGCCGGGAGTCATCAGCCGCCCCGCCCCGGTAATAAACGCCCAGCCCCGGACAGGTCATCAGTTGCCGCCAATCAAGGACCCCCTCTCTCCCCGCCGACGGCACATGGAAGCCGCACGCCGATTGGCTGGGTGTAGTCAGTTGACCTTTGATGTACGTCAGCGGCCTCGGCCGACAAATTTCTTTTTGTTGTTGTTGCATGGACAGTTCTGTCAATTCACAAGGTTGCCTGTGCTCAGGGATATTTCTTTCTTGGTAATGTGTCCAAGTATAGAGATATGATCCACGACGGTCCGGGGCTATGGTGCAGGGGCCCCGGTGCCATTTCTGTCCCGTGATGGGTGAATGGATTCTAAGGAAGGTAAGGCGTGTGAACTTGATATATGGAGATTGATGATGATTGTTGGAGTTCATCAGCCATTCAGCAATTTTTCAGCTATATCAGGACCACTCACTATGTTGACTTTCAAATCTATGATCGTATCTATGAGATATAGAATGACGGCAAGGTGAGGTGGTCGTCAGCACCAAGGGTCGAACCCTGGCCAGCCGCGTGCAATGCCAAGACACTAACCACTAGACCACCCCATCCTCCTAGTTATATGGAATGTGAACAAAATATTGGGATGTAAGCTAACCAGACGTTATGTAAAACGACCTACATGGGATTCAAACTACCTGTAAAATATGTAAACAAGTTAAATAGAATGTAAATTGTTTATATGCATTGTAATTTGGCTATCTCATGAAAAGTGAATCATCTAAATTGGGTGTGAACCATAGATAATTCACTTTCCATATCATAGCCAATCTGTATCGGTAGTCCACACCCCATTTAGGTAGTTTACTTTCCATAGAGCTAATTTACATGTAGATATATTTGTACACTCGCGACTTCACATGCCATTGCCCATGTCGGCCGGCGTGGCTTAAGATAATTGCCTCCCGACAACGGTTTATCCCTGTTCCCCATTTCATCAAACCACGCCCAAGCCCCGCCCCTCCCCAAATAAAACGGGTGTGATTCGATTGTGGGGAGATGCGATCAGTGGCTACCACTGCCACTGGAGTATGCACGGGAATAGTGTGGGCGGGTTAAGCCTGTATTCCACGAGGCGATTCCCACTGCCGGTGATTTGGTATTTATAATTTTTCACCAGTTTTATGACAAAATACCATGCATCATACATATCGTCTGAAAGAGAATTAAAAACTCGTTCTAATGATATATGACATGTCCATGATTAATACATATTCACACTGCCAATTTTTGAAATCGGGAGTAAAATCAGCTAGTGGAATGCAGCGTTTCCTCCCTATAAGGTGATGAGATAAGTACCAAACCAGCCTGAGGAGCTGGGATACGCTTATACTTTGAGTGGGCTGGGAAAAGAAAACTGGTGTAATAGAGTCGAGTCCGCCAGGGAACTGGTAACACCCCCCCTCCCCCCCATTTATGATGGATCGCCCGCCCATAGCCCCTCACACACAGAGAGAAGTTAGAGACAGTCCTTCTTTGTAATTTATCCAGGTATAACCATAGAGCTGTAGTACAGTTCTATGGTTTAACGCAGGGTCCCCACTGCACAGGGAAAACCTGGAAAGTGACAAAAAGAATTCCATGTCTGGGATAACAGGGAATTCGGAAATTTGACCAAAACACATGGAATTCTGTTTGACCACATTCAGGGATTTCCCATTTGTTAGATCCAGGAGATTTCACTTTCCCGAGAACGACATCTCATTCTTTCCCTGACACCCCATACATCTACAATGACATTTTTTAAGTTGAACACCTTTGGAATCAGAATAAATCATCATTGACAGGGAATATTTACCATGGGACAGGGAAACACAGGGAAATTGAAGTGGCAGCACACCTAGACTATCGTTCCATCCAAGTACAATAGTCACACAAGTTATATCATGTAAAAACTGATTAGGTCGAAGACGGACTTCCGAACACCGTGGCATCGAGGATTATCGCGTTACCTCAGACAATGCGTGGTGAGTGATCGCTAATTGGAAAGTGAGGCAATCACCTCATTAACATAACGTCCTTTTTTTTTAGCTTGTTTTCTGGGCTCTTATTTTCAATCAGGCTAATAGTATTTTTGATCCTGCATCTGTCAAACATTGCCATTTTCAGCTTGTCAAACTGTAATTTAAGTGGGTTATCATGGGTGACAGGAGTGGGTAAAAGTAGGTCCTTGTTGGTTTATTGGCATGAGTGAATGAGTGATGGATGTTTTACGCCTTACCAACAGCCAGGGTAATTTTCACTGCAAAAACAAGTTTGGATGAATTCTGTCTTTGGTGATTGTATCTATTAGATGAAGGTGACAGGGCAGGCAAAAAACAGGGAATTAAAACTTGGAAATCATTTTTGCTGTACCTCATACCTTAGTGAACCCAGACACCAACCGGGAATTGAACCCAAAGAACCACTTGGTCAGTGCTGGGTTCCCCCCTATCATTGACTTTTACAATCAGTAGGGGCTATTGGGGGCCTTTATTCTTCCCAGGGGTAGAAGCCCCACCCCAGTACCCCCACGGGGGTTATTGGCATAATCTATGCACCCTTTACAGGGCTCAAGGTTTTCAACTTAGCTGCCCATCGGGCAGGTGTATGTCAAGTTTTACCTACCCAAACTTAAAATTCACCTGCCCCTCTTTAATAGTTTATTATCATATGACACAAATTTTGCCTGCCCTTCGTGCAGGTGTTTATCAAAATTTACCTGCCCCAGCTGAACTTTTACCTGCCCCAGCTGAACTTTTACCTGCCCCAGGCAGGCGGGCAATGCAGTCAGTGCCTGCGCCAAACCCCCATCTCACTACCCAGACTACTCACGCCCAAACCCTACCCCCAACCCCTGGCCTATACTCTCCGTGCCCGCCGGTGGTATGCCTCTCTATTCCCGGCCCCACTAAGGGCCCTTCAGGGGTCTGCCTGAGAGGGGTTCTAACCTACTGCTGAAACCTTCCGTGAGCTTGATTAAGTTAGACTGTACTTGATAGTGTGCGGAAGAGTAGTACCTTTCAAAGGTCCATTGCAGAGCATATCATATTTACAATACTGAACTAGCACTTGAGTTGAACTGCTTTTCAACGGCTGGTGGGGGCCTAAACGTCTCTGTTAGTTGGCAGCAACTGATTCAAACCAACATTAACGAATTACAGCCCAGAACAAACTTATCCATGTTATTCTGATTAAAACCATGCTACTCTAATTCTAAAACTCTGAAACGTTAGTTGCAGAGGTTACTTTACTTATTGGTGAGCAATTTGCTATTTTGATGTCCCACATGAGCCCTGCCTATCACCCCTGGACCTTTAACCATTGGACCAGGCCCTAAACACACACCTTACCTTGCGGCACTCTGCCACTTCGACGCTCGTTACGGCGAATCATCCCTGCACTGTAGCCACCACTGGGTCTGGTCGAGACCAGTCATGAGTGACAAGCGAAAAACGTGGGACTGTTTTTAGCCCAGGGAGCGTAGTGATACCATGATGCCGGTTTATAGTTAGCTCCCTACATGTCTCACGGTTATCATTTCTGGCACGGAGGGTGATTCGCCGCAGAGTGATCTCGTGGATGACACCAGACCCTGCCCACCATAACTCTACTGGTCTGCGGGGCGCGGTACGGCTAACGGCCTAATTAGAAGTTTTAATTAGTGCCGTAATGAGGGGGTAAATATCCTGATTAACCCCAGCTCGTGCTCCGGGCTCTGCGTTGAAAACCAACACCCATTGACACCTCCGTGTCCTATTCAATTTTGGGGAGGAAGTTTTGTCCCACAAAAAGCGCCCCCACCGGCGACCCAATTAGACGTCCGCCTGCCCATGCCGCCACCAGAGGCGCTGCCGTGTTGTTGGTAGGGGAACGGAAGGCCAGGTTAATATTCTTATTTCCTTATTTTCATTTTTTTGGGGGTTTGTCCTCGTCTCCACTCTGCCACATCGACACCATGGTACGAGATTGATCTCTGCACTGTAGCTGCCACTAGGTCCAGCCCTGGCCAGTCAGACACCACCAGCAAAAACCGTGGGACTATTTTAGACTGCTGGGCGTAGTAATCTTATAATGCCGTGTATAGCTAATGACCTACATAGCAGAGTCAATTCTAACGGCATGGAGGGTGATTTGCTGCCGAACGCCTCATCTTAGATATTTTCCACAAATTACATATTAGATGTGCAGGGTGGTGAAGTGGTTTGCACGACCGTCTGTTGCAGGGAGGGCCTGGGTTCGATCCTGGGCTGCGCTGGCTACTGCTCCCCTCTGCATGTCTCACAGTGTCAATGACAGGGTTATCAAAGGCTTCTAGAGGGTCATCGGCTGTTGTGTGTAGGGCCCTGCCTATGGGACCAGGCACATTAAAGAACACCTGCCTTAGTAAATGTGTAGGGGTATGGTGTCTATCTTCTCTTAGATTTGTTAGTTCCATTAATACAATCATCAAAGACAGAATTGTCAAATCTTGTTCTTGCCGCGATATGACCTTACATGTTGCTATGGCATAAAACCCGAATAAACAACCACCAAATAATTTACATTATGATTTGGTGACACAACATACAAGGACCTTTGCAGTCGTCCTTGGCCGACTATTTTTGGTGAAAATTGTTGACCGTGCTCCAAAATTTGTCGGGCATAGGCCAACGGGTCGATGTTCATGGCAAACACTGGAACACAAACCATCCCTCCTCCACGGTCTAACTAGACCCTGTGGGAGGCACAGGTGCGTGGGAAGAAGACTACCTGTACCCCATCCTCCTCGCCCAGCCTCCCCCCATCTCCCACCTGTAGATTCGACGCGCGGCTGACGTGACATCACGCACCTCCCTTCTCCCCCCTCCCCCCCCCCCCCCCGTGGCCTACTGCCTCAGAACCCCCCACACTGCCAGCACCAGAGGTGGGGGCTGTATGGGTGGTATGGGGGAGGATTGGGATGGATTGTAATGGTGGTGATGTACCTAATAGATGCCATTTTTCCTACTTTTGCAGACTTTCTGTACTTTTGGGTGATTTTAGATTGCACAACCGATTTTTCCTATGTTACTTTTATTACTGTTTTAGAGTATTCCTGTGTTTAGTTTCAAGCTATTCCAATACAAATTCAATGTCAGGTCTCTATTTCTGAAGCTTATTTCCTTCCTTGTTGCTTCTATAAAAAAACAGTGGGAAAAGTGTTTCCAACCTTTCCTACTTTTTCATCAGTCGGGAGTGGCATCTCTGGTACCTACAAGTACAAGAAAGCAGTAACCAAAGAAAAAAGCAACAACAACAAAAGCAATCAGACAAATAATGCATTATAGAATACAATATCGTAATCCAGGGACACTATAACTAAAAAAAACTTTTCCTTTTAATCAGTCTATAATAGTCTCCAAGCAGACACAGAATAGGAGGTTCGTGCAGTTTCCAGGAAACCAGAGCCATATCCAGATTGCTTTTACCACTGGTGGCTTAGACTCAGAGGCAGGTGCTCAGGGTTGTCTAGACAGCCCCGGCCTGTTTCTGGTTGGCTCAGACTAGTTCTCCCGTCATTACAACCAGTAATAGTAAAGTGGAATAACAACTCATTATAAACACGGTATATATCATAAGAAATAATTTTGAATTCTCTTTCAAATGATAGGAAGGATGCATGTGTTCTTTATTAGAACTCATACAAATTAATTGGTTGGATTTTTAATAAATTCTCAATCACTTTAAAATCCTCTCTAGGTAGCAGCTTGAACATCTTGATTTCATACAAATTCCCCCTGGGGGTTCCGGGTAAGAATAGGCCCCCTGTAGCCCCTGCTGATCATATAAGGCGATGATAGGTGGGAGCCAGCACTGACCATGTTGTTTATTGGGTTCAATTCCCAGTTGGTGTCTGAGTTCACTCAGGGATGAGGTACAGCAAAAATGATTTCCAGGTTTTGATCCCCTGTTGTTTGCCTGCCCTGTCACCTTCATCTCATAGATACGATCACCAAGGACAGAATTTGTCCCATTTCCAATTCCAAATTCTCGCCGGTTATCAAAAGCGCCTATTCTGATATACAGGCTTCACTATGTGGCGTTTGGAGCAGGATGTGAGCAGTCGTGAGCGATAAACTCAACTCCAGCTCCGCGAGTTAATGACTTCCGCTCCAGGTCCACGTAACACGCACATTCACTTAGCTGTGTAAATATGTCCCTAAGTGGCGCCATGATAAACAGAACAACATATGGCGCAATTATATCGCAATTTGAGAGGCCCTGTGAGGATCTGATGAACCAAGTCATGGTACGTGGTTATATAAGTAAGTGAGTAAGTAAGTAATACATAGCAACATAAGCGACCTGTCAGACCGTACTTAAAAAATAGTCTTTTTCCGGTCCAGTGTGTGGGGTTAGAAGAGATGACCCGGGTGGCCGCGATTCTTTCTTTTCATTTTGTTGTTGTTGATAAGGGTATAATGTAAAATTTTCAACAACAAAAATAAATAAATAAATAAAAAGAGTCCCACTCGGCGATAAAATACTCACATAAGCCTTGTGAGGACGACCCAAGTCGTGGTACGTGGCTATGTGCTGTACCAACATAAGCCGTGTGAGGACGACCCAAGTCGTGGTACGTGGCTATGTGCTGTACCAACATAAGCCTTGTGAGGACGACCCAAGTCGTGGTACGTGGCTATGTGCTGTACCAACATAAGCCTTGTGAGGACGACCCAAGTCGTGGTACGTGGCTATGTGCTGTACCAACATAAGCCTTGTGAGGGCAACCCAAGTCGTGGTACGTGGCTATGTGCTGTACCAACATAATCCTTGTGAGGACGACCCAAGTCGTGGTACGTGGCTATGTGCTGTACCAACATAAGCCTTGTGAGGACAACCCAAGTCGTGGTACGTGGCAATGTTCTGTACCAACATAAGCCCTGTGAGGACAACCCAAGTCATAGAATTTTGTTTGATTGTTGGGGTAGTTTAACATCCGGTCAACCACACAAGGTCCTTTCCAGACTGCACAAGGTAATGCTTTACAGCTTACAGGTGATCATATCTATAATATGATTTAGAAGAACCCCGCCACCAGGTGCAATACCTTACTCGATTTGAAGAGTGGCAAGTGGTCTTTTATGTACAGTGTCCCATAGAAAGGGCACCACACACCTGGCCTTTGGTGACCCTGTTGGGAGCGCAGGGTGAACATTGCTATGTTCCGTACCAACATAAGTGTGAGGACGACCAAAGTTGTGGTACATGGCATGTGCTATATCAGTATGTGGCTTAGATGCCGACTTTTAAGTTGGCATTTATACAGATACAACCATTAGTTCATTAATGGCAATAAAAAGAGCCATAAATTTCCTCTACGTTCCATTTAACATGCATTTCAGTCTAAAACACTTGTAAATAATGTATTCATTGATTATATAATTCTGGGAACGCTACTGATTAGTTGTGCCTACGAACTACACTACCTGTCCTAGAAACAACCGTCCCAAATCCCCTGGTGGTGTAGCATATCTGTTTGTGACCTAGGTAAATAAAGACAATGGTCAGTTTGATCCCTTCATTGTATTTTTTCCGTCAAAGGATACCTATTCTGGCAATTATCCCAGTTATCATTGTTTGTTGGGGGACCCCCAAGACCTTCTGTGGTCGCAGAGCGGAAGTGACAAACTGTCTTACAGCGCGACTTTTGGCATCAGCTCCCCTTTAAACCACCGGGGACGGGATGCTGGTGTCAGTGTGGGGTCAGGGGTCAATGTGGGGTCAGAGGTCACCAGACGGGTTGACCCCTGTAAGAGGCCCGTGTTGACCCCTCTAACTAAGAGGTGGTCACTCTGTATGCAGATAGCGGGCCCAGGACCCAGATAGACCTTACATAATGGGTCCGTACACCTACAGGAGTCCATGGCTCTGATATGGCAGCTAATTTGGTAAAGAATTTCTTTATTGGCCATTTATATTAAAGCTTGGTAATCCTGTTGATGGTTGTCTGTGTGCTGGCTGGTTTATGGTCCTACCTGCCATAAACCAGCGGCCCCAAAGCATGCATGGATATGGGGTGGAATTCTCATCTAAAATGGTTGCCGGTGTACAGACTCACTTTGGGAAACAGCAGGTTGGGCTTGACAGACTAGCTGGCAGCCCGCCATATGCCCGCCGGCCACCAGGGGCGCTGCCAACACGGCGGGAAATGGGGGGCACGGGGGGGGGGGGATGGGCCTTAGATGGTGATACATTCCTCAATTGTAAGTGTTTTGAAATACTATACTTTCAAGGTGCCCTTTTAAGTTTAAGGCTTTGTAAGGTAGGTGTGACGTCATTCCAGTAGGTTAGAGTGCAGTAGGATTTGCGTACCAGCCAGTATTCGCCTACCGCTCGCCTCATGGCGCATGCATACTGGGGAAGGTTCAAGCCTCAGATAGTCTAAAAGTGTGTTCTGTAAGTCATGCCAGTAAAAGTTGTAATGGGTAGCAAACAAAATATATATCCCTCACATGTTTTACATCACTAGGATTCATACCTAAATGGCTAACTCGTCCCGACTCATCAGTCTGTGGAGGGGGTACCTGTCCAGGTCGGCCCAAGGCTAGGTGCAGCCGACCAGTCAAATCGACTGTTATCGGGCCGTTAGACAAATCCTGGTGGTAAGCTAATCCTGCCGCAAGTGTGTGTGGTAAAATGACGCAGCTCAGAGTACAGCTTCTGTGACAAATCTCCCGGTAACCCCCGCTCCCACCCCCCACCCCGCAATCCCATGTTATCCTCATCCTCTCATTCCGCCCTCCGTCGCCGGAGAGCTCCTTCTACAGGGCATTGTGGGATCCGTACCGGAACCGGATGGGCTTTGTGGGACGCTGTATGGTCACGTGACCGGATGTGGGCAGCAGGGGCCGACCCGGGGGGAGGGGATGGTCACTGTGGTCAGTAGGGGGCGGGGGGGTCTTTGGGTCAGAGACGGGGGTTACACTTATGAATAAAGGGGCCGTAATGAGCCTTATACCCCTTTCCCAGTGATGCGCATCAAAGCGCTTTGAAACTCATCAGTTCGCTGTGTGGTTTGTGTCTGAAAGGAACTAAATGCTACAATGGGCATTGAGAATACAAGATGTTAGGCTATGAATGCGCCATGTTAGGCTACGAACATTGGCGTCAGTCTGGCAGGAGCTATAATTATAGAAGCGGTTCGATTCAGTTCGCTTCGGTTCTCTTCGCATTGCCATGTAGTCTGAAAGGGGCTTACGCTGTCTCTGATATACAGTACCGGATGCCTCTGCCTCAATGCTTGTCATAATCACCGCGGGCACATTGACCATGGATCAGTCGTACTGACCACTGGTCAGTCATGGCTGGTCAGTCCGCTGTACCAGGCTGTCCACAGACCGTTAACTTGGAGAGGCTGCTGCCAGAGGGACCTCTAATAGTAATACATGCATGCACCAAGCCGGATGTCTACCAGGAGAGGACAGTTTGGGTAAATGGTTGTTTAGTGCAAGGAACAAACTGTGTGAACTGCCTGCAAATGGAGCACAGTTCAGGGATGTAAGTTTTCAGATTTTAGTCTGAAATCCGATTTTCCATTTTTGGGCTGTTAAAGCAGCCAAATCACAGTAAAATTGAAGTCCAACTGTGTCCAAGGGTCAACATTGGATGGGAAGTACAGAATAATAATCAACTTGAAGTAAAACAGTGGTTAAATAACACTGAACGTTTGGAGAACTGTTCAGATATTTTTCAGACGAAGTTCAGATTTTCATAAAAATCTGAAAGGGCTTGGGGAAGTGAATAAACGGTGACAGCTGATTGGCTATTTCAGAATTTTTCATCAAGCCCAACTTACATCCCTGAGCACTGAGTCTTCAATCTGATGATGACGATGATGATGATTGTTGGAGTTTACAGTGTACTCAGCAATTTCCCTGCTATATCGAAACCACCTCACGTTTTTGCTTGTAATAGTACTATGATCGAATCTTTGATGGTGGAAACAATGGCAAGGTGAGACGGTGTAACAGTCAGCACCATGATCGAACCTGGGCCAGCCACGTGTAATGCCAAGATGCTAACCACCAGACCACCCCACCTGCTGTCTTAAATCTGATCCCACCCAATATCACAATTGTTCTACGAGTATCCTAGACTGATTTGGCAGTGGTCATGCCGATTCCGTTTGTAGAATTCGTAGACCCAAAACCAGACGTTTTTCTTTGTGTCTTATATGCCACGTTCCATGTATATCATGCCTGCATTATGATTGCTGATTTGAAGGCAACGATTCAAGTTTTAATTGAATCAAATTAAGATACAAACTTTGAAAACTGTATTGAGAATCGATGTGAGTTCATCCCATTGTTGGATTGAAATGTTTGAACAGATTCATTTTTCTGAACACCCCCCCCCCCCCACCTCCTTGGACCGACTTGCAGTCTGTATCCAAACAATACACATTTACAAATGAATACAACAGTAATATAAGGATGAATAGACTAAAAAAACAACTAAACACAACAAAGAAACGCAGGTCCCTGTTTGGGTTTGTTTGTGTGTATCTCCAGAGAAGATCCGTGATGGTGTAACGTAAGGCCAGCTGCTGGTGGTGGGTGGGGGACCAGGACATGGGGGGGGGGGTGTTAACAAAGGACACAACAATAGGAGGATCTGTCGGACACCCACAGGGCCGTCTGTTCTGGTACCATTTTCTAGAATCGACATTTCGGGTTGGGCTAGGATAACGACACACAAATATCTCTAACTGCAGAAACAGCAACTTGAGAACTACTTGAGTACTTGCACGTCCTTATTTGTCTGACTGAATAAATAAAAGAATTTAAAGAAAAACAAACAAACTAAACTAAACAACAAAAAGAACGAACAAAAGAACAGCCCTAAACTACAAAAAGAATAATTATTATAGCATGCATAATTTTCATAGAAACCTCGCCCAGGGCCCTATCCTATTCAAAGAGGGCAAAGGCCGTATGTGTGATTGTGAATGCACGCCGTTTTAGTAAAAAGCCTATATGCTGACCCCCCCCCCCCCCCCCCCCCCACAGGCTTTGACAAATCCAGTGTCATGTTCTACCTTTAGAATGATTCTCTGTAAAAAGTGGGCTCCTTGGTTCTGGTGCCGGACTCCCACCCTGGTCAGAAATATCTCGAGGCCTGCCCCCAACCCCCACCCCCGACCCTTCAAAAATCTTGTATCCGCTACTGGAAAACAGGAATAGAACACCTGAGATGAACCAGGTCCGTTTTGCCGAGCGGGACGGCCGTGGCGCCCCCTGGGTGGTACCGGCTGAAGGAACCAGGGGGCGCCACCTATACGGACTACGGGCGCCACCTGCAGGGGGAAGGGGGAACGATCGTCTTCAGACAGAAAAGCCGTACTCCTTTCTCGCGTCAGATTTCCCTGTAATCATGATTACTTCGTTATCAGAAGCGACTAGGGAGGCACCCCCTCTAAATCCGTCCCTGGATGTATGTAAACTTACTTGCTGTTTTTGTACAGTAGTCCACGGTTTTGCCCAGCCCTTTGCATTGAAATTTGCATTGGAACCCTGCAGAAATGAATTCCCAGATTGTTAGTTCTGCAACGATATGCACTTTGTTTTCAAATGACCTGTTCTCAAGTTGTAATTAATTGACCTTCATTAAAGTGCCTGTGTGTGTCTTTCAGTGTGTCGCGGGACGACTAACGGGCTGAGCCACCAGGGGGACGCGCAGCATCGTTACGAGGCGCTGAAGCTGCGATACACCAACTGTACCCTGGTGGATGGCAACCTGGAGGTGGTGTTCCTGGAGAAAGAAGGCAACTACGACCTATCCTTCCTGTCCAACATCCGGGAGATCACCGGGTAAGTTACAAAATTTATCACCCGCATGGCCGCCGAGCAGTGCATATAAGGGTCAGTGTGTATTGAGAGGCTGTATGTACCGGTCCTCATTTTCAGGATTTTCAAGAGCTTTGGAATATTATTTGGGCGATAAAATATAGAAGACCCTTAGAGGTCGTCGTTGGGTGCCTGTATGACCCCTGGGGATTGCAAGTATGTGACAGTCCTCTATGGGTCATACTCAGAGATGCTATTTTTAAGTAACTGCAGAGATGCCATTTTTCCTACTTTTGTAGGATTTCCTACTTTTTTTGGTGATTTTGATTGCATGACCAAATTTTCATACATGGCTTTGATATCTGTTTTAGAGTATTTTTTTTGTTAGTTTCAAGCAATTTAATTACAACTATAATGTCGGAAGTCTATCCACTAAGGTTATCTTTCATTGAATTACTTCTGAAAAAGGTAGGAAAGGTGTTTCTTACTTAGTCATTAGTTGACAGTGTCATCTCTGAATGCCCTAAAATTCTGTTTCCAGTCCAGCGGGTGAAGTTAACAAAAGGGGACCTGGGTGCCTGGGTTTTTGGGAATAAAACAAAAATTTGTTGTTGGTAAGAATACGACATGATATTTAAAAAAAAAGTTTTTGTAAAAGTGAACAAATTTCTTCACACCCAGCCTAAAAAAAAGTCGCCCGGCCAGTCGACTAGAAACAGAATTTTTTAGGGGGCCTTCTCAAATCTTTATTCACCAACTCATGTTATGTTACAGGTACCTGCTCGTGGTGTCTGTGTACTCGGATGTACTGCCGCTGCCCAACCTGCGCATCATCCGAGGCAGATCGCTGCTACCCAGCGAAGACAACAACTACAGCCTCTTCATTGCCAACAACTATGCCATCTCCCGCCCCAAGATCGGCCTCAAGAAGCTCCTCTTCACCTCCCTCCGAGGTAAGGAAAACAAAGATTAATCCATGTCTTCAGTTGGGCAATGAAGATTTTAGCCATAAGGCATATAATGTTAACCCTTTGCGTCATCAGTGGCAAGCGCTTGATTTTAGGCTTGGTCACTGTAGTTTAAAAGGGTTAAGACAAGTCACCCAAGTAAAGACACGGCTTTAGGCAATTATAATTTGTTGAGTTCAGAATTCAAGTATTAGAAAATAGGGTTGGTAAGTAGGGAACTTAGTTTTTTGTTATCTTTTTTTTTCAGAAAAATAATGTTAAAAGAAAGGGTTGAATATTGGAAAATTCCTTCATATACCCCTGCAACTATTCCTTGCATCTGTGACACATTTTTGCAGCACTGGCTTATTTGTTGTAAGAGACAAAGAACAGGGCCACCTAGTAAGTACTAGTATAGGAGGCCAGAGGAGGGGGGTCTGGGGATTTCTTGTTTTACAGGCGATAATCCCGTTCTCTGGTCTATATGTTATTCTATATGTTCTAACAGGCTTTTTCTCCCATACACAGAGATCATAACGGGCGACGTGATGCTGGACAGTAATGATTTACTTTGCAACGACAACACCATCCTCTGGCAGGACATCGTGGTCGGTGAGAACGTGCGCGTGAAGACAGCTAACCATGCCCATGCCAACTGTGAGTAGATCAAGCCAGTATCACTGGTTACATTACCACTGACAGGGTACCAACCACACAGGGAAAACAGGGAAAATGGCCAAATAAATTCCCTGATGGGATTTTCAAGAATTCATACTATTATATTCAAACAATCTTATGTTAATGAGATTTCATATTTTGTATCATCCCATTATCATCTCATTAATCATTATAAGTAATCACCTTCTTTCTTTAATTAATTCGTTAAAATTATCCTTGTACTGGAAGATCTCGATGCCATGTTGAGAAGTACCCTATTGAAATTTTTAAAAAAAACACAAAAAAACAGGGAATTGCGAATTTTCACAAAACATAGGGAAGACACAGGGGATTTCATTTACCAAAACACAGGGAATTTTATTTGGCCAGGTTCTTAAATTCCTGCAGGACAGGGAAATCTTAGGGAAAACACGGGGAATTTGAAATTGGAATTTGGGTTGGAACTCTGATTACCATTGCTGAGTCCAAGTGGCACTGAGGTAGCATGCTTGACTGTTAATTGGAAGGTCTGGGGCTTGAGCCTGAGCACTGCCTTGGTGGTGCTGGATGTTCCCCCTGTGCTCCAAACAGCGATATCAAAGGCCTGGTGTGTGGGGCCCTGTCTATGGGACCCTGCACATAAAAGAACCCTTGCCGCTCGTTGATAAGAGTAGGGTATTGAACCTGGTGGCGGGTTTCTCCTAATCGTCTCATAGATACAATCATCCAAGACAGAATTTTCATAGAACCTTGTTCTAGCCGTGATGTGACCATAGATGTTGATACGGCATTAAACATCAATAACCAACCAAACGACCATTGACTAGGGCAGTTTTAGAGAATGTTTCCGGAAACTCCAAACAAAAGCACAGTTTTTTCTGACATACTCTATTTCAAATAATGAGAAGAACTTCTACAATTTATAAATGTTGTGATGCACGATGATAATTATATAGTTTAATTGGCTTGATGTAGTTTGGAATATCATTAATCATAAATTCCTGTCCCAATTATGAAACAAAACTGAAATTGAGCAATGGTAGAATTCTCTTCACTACTTAACATTTCTTATACAGTTGTTAGGCCAACTGTCAGTTGTTCTTCATGATCTTGTTTGACCTTCAGGTCAGCAATGTCACCCCGACTGTGAGGAGTACGAGGGGGCTCGCTACTGCTGGGGGCCCGGTCGCGAAGAGTGTCAGATTCGTAAGTCATCATGTCAACCATTTTCAGGCCAGCTCTTCAGGGATGCCACTTTTCCGTATAAATACAGATTTCTGTATTTTTAGCTTTGACAACAACTTTTAAAAAGTGCCAAAATTGTAGAAGGAAAACACTTTTTTATTAGATTTCATGAGAAAAATGAGATATAGGGCCTATATTATATTACATGTACATATAATTTGTTCCAGTATCAGGCCTTTAATACAGATGAATAGACTACCATAGTTGTTTCCGTATTAAAATACGGAAATACATTTCCGTATTGTTCATGCTTGAAGACTGGCTTCTTTGCTCTTTAAAAGATATTTTGAATATCCTAAATGTTGCTGAGACTTGCTTATCAGTCCTAATAATATTGTCAAAATACCCCAATACAAAATATAGAAAATGATATACATGGTAATGAGGAATGTTTGATGAATGCATTTTCAGTGACGCGGTTCACCTGCAGCAAGCAGTGCGAGTCACGTTGTTATGGCCGGCTCCCCAACGAGTGCTGTCACGCGCAGTGTGCAGGAGGCTGTACCGGCCCTCTGAAGACCCACTGCTGGGTAGGTCACATTTACAGGAATCAAAGAAAACTTTCAAAAACTTTATTTAATTAAGTACTGAAGAATTTATATGCCAAATGACCCATAGGAAGTAAGCCATGCCATTATCATAAAGATGAAAATATATGGGTGAGTTCATAATAACTACATCTGCATAAGTATAGATTGAAAATAACAAAAAAGGTTGAGTTCAAAATCTGCATTTGTAATATGGTCATTAACCGGGAACAAGTTAAGGTACATCACATACTCAATAATACTAATAATTTTCTTATGTGATTGTCTTGTCTTCAGGCTTGCCGCCACTTTTCTAACGAGGACCAGTGCGTCCCCTACTGCCCGCCGGCCAAGATTTACGACTATAGGCAGTTCAAACTAATCGACAACCCCGATGCCAAGTACACCTATGGCAACCTGTGTGTTGACGAGTGTCCATGTGAGTAGAGTCCGTCAATTCTTAGATTCGGGTCCTCACATTGCCATGCAAAAACCCTTGTCTCCAACATTTTCTTTGGTGACAACAACGCCATGGATACCACTGATGAGGATATGGACGGGGAAGAAGGGAAATACTTATACAGTAGAAAAACATACTTAAGGATAGACCCCAGTGATGGACGGCCAATTCAGGAAAGCACTAATATCTCTCTTACTATTGCTCTGATCATAATGTGCTATACATCAATTTAAAGCTCAGAATTTTCTCTATCTATTGATGTTTATAAAGTTATATTGTATTTAGAATTTCAGATTTTATGAAATAAAAACTGATGTTTTTACTTTTATTTTTTGAACATGAATATCTTGGTTAATATTAGATTGGCATGTATGATACTTAACACAAATGTTTATAGCATTCATATGTAGGGAACGGTGTCTCAGATTTTTTATTAAGGCCCTAGATTTGATTTTATGACCTAAAACGGCAAAAAACGGGCAATTTTTTGAATTTTTTTGTTACACCATTTTCTACATTTCATAAAAATGAAACTAAGGCATATATCAAAAAATCTGAGACACGGTTCCCTCTGTATGTATCCTAAGAAGATGTATTCCAAATCAAAATCATTAAGTTGAAGATTAGCTGAAATATTGATGTTCAAAAATTAAATTTCAAAATAATGATTTTTAGGTTTGCAACTCACTTATGAAGCTTTTCTCCCATGTATTTTTACATAAATTATATCAATAGATAAAGTTATCCATTGGCTATCTATTGATGCCTTTTGCTGTATGACACTTTAAGGAACAAATATAAAGAACATGATTAAAGGCAACAACACCATTCACACTCCCATCACTGGGGTCTATCCTTAAATGATGCATTAAACTCGAAAATTCATCATTTATCCTTGGATATGAACTAAAGAACCTTGTTTCTAAGCATTCTTACATCATTCAGAATGTTGAAAAAATAAATCCTTGACCGTTGTATCTATTGGATTGTATTCATCAACATTCACACCTTAGCGAGCGCCACCTACAACAAGTGCCCGGATTACTAAATCCTAGAATGTACTCTGTGTACCATTATAAAGAATAATTGTATGTTTTACAAAGCTTTATCACATTAATCTGGAATTGTCAAACATAAGACATATTTATTAGATATACCTTTTACCTAATTTCAGTATTCTGCATACATTAAACTACAACTACTTTACAAAGCCAAGTAAACAGTACTGCAATAATTTGACATTGTTTAAGTAAGGTTATTGGTAATGACCTTGTTCTGACCTTGTCATGACCTGTCATTGACCTTTCAGCCTACATGGTGAAGGAGAGCGGCGCATGCGTCAAGGAGTGTGGGGCGGACAAGTACGCGGTCAACAGAACCTGCATCTCTTGTAATGGGGCCTGCCCCAAAAGTACGTATAATTTTGATATTAGCCCTATAGATCTTAAAAGGTTTTAAAAAACTTCTATAGTTTGTATACATATGTGCCATGAGTGGCAGCAGCTCTGAGTGTAGGGATAAAACTGAAAGAGGCGTCACCATCCTTTAGAACTGTCTCTGAGAACTTTTGCTCTGTTTTATTGTCCACTGTAAGTTAGAAACCAGTAGCTCCAGCCTTTGTAGTCTGATTTTTTTGTATATCTAATCCTGTGTGAAAGACCAGACTTTCTTATAAAGTCTGATGAACTTGACCCTGTTTGGTATTTTAAAAATATCTTTGATTAATCTATAGATTTATGCATTTACCTTGAAAAAATAAAATTCATATGGGGAGAAAAGTAGTAGCACTTGATGACCACACTAGATGAAAAATGACTGCATTGTTAAGACCTCGTCACAAAGTTTTTTTTTATATATACATTTGATATGAAAAAGAAATTCTCAATAACATCTCTTTTCTATAATACTTAGAATTTGAATTAAATCTCAAATGGAGCTCAGAACCCGTGCCTCGTTTATACCAAATTTCTTTTTGTTTCTACTTCATGATCTATGGAAAAGTCCAGTGGATAAATTTGTTTCTCCGAGATATTTCCTGGACCGCCTTTCCTTGTCGTTATTCCCAGCCCCTTAAATTCAGTCATCAGTACTTTGTACAAAGCAAAAACATGAGTTGGTCTTGAAATAGCTGAAACATTGCTGAGTTGACCTTACACTCCAACAAATCAGCATCACCTTACTTCAACTGTTGATTGTAATTCCTCACATCCACCCATACCCGACTGTGTATTTTTCCCCTCAGCGTGCTCGGGCCTGGACGACCCAGACGCCTTCCTGACCAGCCACCAACTGGAGGAGTTTCGTGGCTGCACCGTCATCAATGGCAACCTGCAAATACTAGAGTCCAGCTTCACCGGGTAGGTCCTCGATTTTATTTTATTTTATTTTTTGGATGGTGTACATTTATTGGAATTCTTAGACTGCGGTCTTGGCCCAATCTGCTAGGCGTACACTGGGGTCAGTCACTCTCTACCATTATAAGACAGGAATTCCTGCCTCCATCCCAGCATGCTTTGCAGCTGCTGGTTATGGGCAAGCAGGCCTATTACTAGGCACTAGGCCCACAACCAGGAGAGGAGGTCCCCCATTAAATTTACATATTGTCATAGAATGTAAGTCTTAGGGTTAGCCATTAGGAGCCATCAGCACAGTAGGGGGTGTATGGACCAGTCCTGTGTAATGAGATTAGTGCATTCGCTTGCTTTGACAATAAACACTGGATGGCACCTCTACCATTGACACCACTGTAGTGTATTCCCAAATCTTTCCGTAAGGGCGGACAAATCGTCCGACATTTAAAAGGATTATGACGGACATTTCCATGCAATACTGGACATCAAATTGTAATATTAAGGAATTGAGCAAAATAATAATGAAGAAATTCTTATTCACAAGATCTAAATATCACAATTACGTTGGACATAATGTCCAATGTTAAAGGGTAAAATGCCAGCGTTGACAGGAAATTGTCGGACATGTCCGGTGATTTTTGAGATACAGTGTTAATGAATACTCATAGCCAACAGGATCAGTCCAGTATCTCACCACAGGTACAATCCTTATTGTTGCCAGTGATTGTAAGATCTGTAATTTCAGTTTTGTTTCCTGGTAGGAACATCAAGCCGGTGTTTGATCGGTAGGTCAGGAGAGTTGTTTGTTGATGTTTTTACTGAACCTTTGGTTACCGCAATGTTACAGCGCCACATTTAACTGACAGTTGCGCTTTGATAAGCAGTTCCATTCAAATGATCATGTTTCTCTTTGTTGAGGTTACTAACAAGTAACATATGATCCACAAAAAAGACACGTTTCCAGATCATGTAGTAATAGTATGTTTCTAAATTGTGGTATATTGGTTGGTATAAGATTTTATCAATGAATTGGTGGTAACAGGAAATCACCTCAAATGGTATATGTTCAGTAAGGTTTAGGTTTAGCAGTATTTTCATATGGTTTAACCAAATACACTTTCCAGGTGCATAACATTTAGCTTAAGATTTTCAGTTTAGAATTTGGCTAATCACTAATACAATGATAAAGTGTCTTCTATAAAACATATAGTACCTTTTGCCTGCAAACCGTTTTTAAGTACCATAATTACAATATTGTGTCACAGATCTACAGAAATGCCATTTTCCTTACAAATTTATTCTCAGGAATCTTTTCCTTAAGGCCATTGATTCTCTTAAGTACTTCCTACTTTTTCATCAGTCGTAAGAGGCATCTCTGCATCTGTGATATATGTGTATGCATCGGGCATGTTTCAGGACGGACGACGGGGGCGAGGTTCACCCCCACAACCTGTCAGTGTTTAACGAGGTGCAGGAGATCACTGGCTTCCTCTCCATTCAGGGCAAGCACCCACTCTTCACTAGTGCCAGCTTCCTCTCCAACCTCGAGCGCATCTACGGACGAAGCCTCTTCAAGTAAGACTTTCCACATTATAGGAGATCCCCATTGCATAGGGAAAACAGGGAAATTGGCAAGAAAATAATTACTGTTAGGGAAAACTCAAGATATTTTGGAAATGTGAACAAAATACAGGAATATCTGTGTGCCCAGTTCCTTGATATTCTGGTCCTTAAGACTAGGTGATTGCACTTTTTCCAGAGTAAAATATCCTTTTCCCCAAAAATCTTCATACATCTTTAATGACAATTTAAACTTGAACACTTTGATATAAGAACAAGTCATCAAAGGCATAATCAGAACAGTGATAACTATTTTCAAGAAAATGGTTCAGCATAATTTCTACATCAAGTACCAATAGTTATATATTTGTTTTAAGAAAAGGCGCCTTTCTTAAAAGGGAAACCCCTACTCGGAGAATTGTATTATAATGACCCATACTATAGATGCTACAATAATTTTGATGCAAGCTATCTTGATTTAACTTTAACTCACTTTGAGTCATCTATCAATTCTGTAAACATCAGTAACTCTAGAGGAAATAGTGGAGTAGTGTAAGATAGGGCTGTTCTTGGTGATTCAAATGAATTTTTTCCAAACCATTGTTTTTTTACCATATTGAATATTTCACTACTTTCAAAGTTTTGAAGAGGATATGACCTTTAATGTAGGATATAGGTTTTAGTAGCCTACTCCCTCCCTAACGGCCAGTGTTTGTCTGCAGTAACCGCTACTCGATGGCCATCGTGGGCACGTCGCTGGTGAAGATGGGACTGACCAAGCTGAAGGATATCATGAATGGACGCATCCTGTTCTACAGTAACCCGGACCTGTGCTACATCGAGACGACCAACTTCACTGCCCTGCTGAGGGCTCCTTCCCCGCGGGTCGATGTGGGCAACAACCGGCCCCAGGACAGCTGCCGTAAGTCTTAGTCCTTCCATGACCTAGTTACCTTTGTTCTCCGTCTTCGATGAGTGGATAACGTCGATAGTCCGATATATCGGAGTAATAGGTTGTCCCAACTCTCATAGAGATCAGTGTTAAAAATGGGGGGGGGACACATCGTGCTATTTCTGATAGGAAGGATCTGTTTGGAGATTGAAAGTCGTTCCATAGAAAATGCCTTGAGAGTGTACTAATTAGCATAAATAAGTCTGTGTTCGGAGATTGACGAGATGATGTCATAATGATATTCTAAAAATAGAACGAAAGTAGGTCGGGAATACCCCTTTCCTCCACTGGGGGCGGCCATATTGAAAATCTGCTAGTTCCTCGGTCTCTCGCTAGGGGGATAACGTTGATAGTCCGATATATCGGAGTCTTAACTTGGCCCAAGTCCCATAGGAATCAGTGTTAAAAATTTGGAGGGGGACACTGTGCTATTTCTGGAGTAAAGAATCTGCTTGGAGATTGAAGCTGTCCTCATAGAAAATGCCTTGAGAGTGTAGTAATTAGCATAAATAAGTCTGTGTCCGGAGATTGACGAGGTGATGTCATAATAATATTCTAAAAATAGAATGAAAGTAGGTCGGGAATGCCCCCATCACCCACTGGAGGCGGCCATATTGAAAATATGCTGGTTTCCTGTTTCTCCGTTTTCGTCCAGTCGATAACATCGATAGTCCGATACATTGGAGTCTGAGGTCGTTGAGAAGTGGTCAGAGATGGGTCAGGAGAGGTTCAGGAAGTGTTCAGGAGTGGTTCAGGAGGGATTGTGAAGGTGTCAAGAGGGGTTCAGAAGGGTTTCAGGAAAGGTTCAGAAGGGGTTCAGGTTCGGGGAATGCAAAACTTCAAGTACATTTCATTTCGTTTTATAAACCAAAGAATGGATAAGACGGAGATTTTGGTTTACTAAACCACATCAAGAATCTATAAAGTCGATCAAACCAGAACTTGTATAATGGGTCCTTACACCAGCACAGTGCTCATGGTTATGACTAGGGCAGCTCAGTTCTGTAAAGAAATTTGTATTATTGGCCCTCTGTATATAGCCTAATTGGTGCATTGGTGATGTTAAATGCTGGTTGTTTATGACCATTATTCAAGTGTGATGTCTTATACTAAAAAGAATGAATTTGAATTCAAAAAGAACTTATTGCAGTGGCCAAGATACTTAGTTGGATGGACAACATCACGGTCTCCTGGTATAATCCGGGGCCTGCAAGGCTTTGCCCACCTGACTCTCACACTATGTTTGTTTTGTTTGTGACCTTCCATAGGGAGTAACAACTTCCTGTGTCATGAGGAATGTTCACCCATGGGATGCTGGGGACCCAACGCAAACGAGTGTCTCTTCTGCAGCCACTACAAGCTGGGAGACACATGCGTCAATCGGTGCGATAAGAAGGACGGCTTGTACAGCACAGAGAATGGCACATGTCACCACTGCCATCCAGAGTGTTCCCACACTTGCATTGGACCCGTATGTATTACGCCCTTTTTCACATTTCAAAATCTAAATAGATCTTAAATGTCCATCAAAGGCCAATGGTTAGGCAATGTTCGTACTATGTTAGGCTACAAATATCTGGTGTTAGGCAACAAAAAAATCCCAATAACCCTCGGCCAATGGCCAACTATTTAAGAGCAGGGCTGACAATTTTCACCAAAATAGTATCAAATTGGCCCTGATGGCCAATAGTCATCAGGGCACTTTTGTTCCTGAATTATCTTTTAATTCTTCTTTCTGAACATATTTTACATGTTTTTCCTTGCCTCTTATGACGGCAGTTACAAAAAAAGTCAGGGCCAACTGTATTTGGGAAAATCGGTCCTGTTGGCTGACAGCCTATACAGTTACTTTCCAAGACTGTGAACATTGCGTTTTACCATCACAATATCTTCTTCAGGTCAGAAGGTTGATCATGTGTACATATGTCTGGACATAACTTCATCATACATATAACAATTTCTCTACAAAAACAACTTTGTAGTAGTAAAACAATAAAGAAATAATTGTTTTGGTTTAATGTAAAACAAATCTTGTTGGTCTTCCATCAAAGGGTCGTGAGAACTGCGATGCCTGTAAGAATGTGCGGGATGGTCCATTCTGTGAACCGCAGTGTCCCAAGGAGAAGTACCCCTCCAAGGACAATGTGTGCCTCCCATGCCACCCCTTCTGTGAGGAGGGCTGCACGGGGCCCCGGAACGGGGTGGGGCTTGGTGCCTGCAAGTCGTGCGATCAGGCCCAGGTGGACGAGGACTGGAACGTGGAGAAGTGTCTGCAGCCTGACAGCCCCTGCCCCGACGGCTACTTCAGGACACCCATGCAGGGCAACACCTCACTCAGCGGCAAACAGGTATGGGCTATATTTGTTTGAGTTTCTGTACAGGAATTTGTTCTTCTGTATATAGGTAAAGGCCACCTTATATACAGGAGTTTTGTACAGGTAAGGGCCATCATGTATATAGAGGTTTTGTACAGGTAAGGGCCATCCTGTATATAGAGGATTGCGGTATATAGAGGAGTACAGGTACGCAGGGTTTGATACTAACGCCTGCCCGTCGGCCAATGGCCAACAATTTTCAAATAGGGCCGACAAAAAATGGGGAAAGTAGTGTTGAATCAACCCTGATGGTCTACAAATTTTTCGGCTGTCATTTATGTTTTTCGGCCGTCATTGTGTACCTTTTCGGCCGTCATTTCCCTATATTTACTGGGCCCACTGAAAGCTATTAGGGCCCACAACTATTTTATAATATTGGCCCTGATAGCCGAGGGCCAAAAATTTAAGTCTTGAACACTGGTAAGGGCCGTCCTGTTTATGGGGGTTTTCTACAGGTAAGGGCCACCCTGTTTAAGGGTTTTTGTACAGGTAAGGGCCGTCCTGTTCATGGGGGTTTTGTGCAGGTAAGGGCCACCCTGTTTAAGGGTTTTTGTACAGGTAAGGGCCGTCCTATTTATGGGGGTTTTGTGCAGGTAAGGACTATCCTGTTTATGGGGGTTTTGTACGGGTAAAGGCCACCCTGTTTATGGGGGTTTTGTACAGGTAAGGGCTGTCCTGTTTATTGGGGTTTTGTACAGGTAAGGGTCACTCTGTTTATGGGGTTTAAAAAAAAAGTTTAGGGAGTTTTGTACAGACAAGGGCCATCCTGTTTATTGGGGTTTTGTACAGGTAAAGGCTGCCCTGTTTATGGGGGTTTTGTACAGGCAAGGGCTGTCTTGTTTATAGGGGTTTTGTACAGGCAAGGGCTGTCTTGTTTATGGGGGTTTTGTACAGGAAAGGGCCAACCTGTATACTGGGGTTTTGTACAGGTAAGGGCCATCCTGTTAATGGGTTTTTTGTACAGGTAAGGGCTGTTCTGTTTTTGGGGATTTTGTACAGGAAAGGGCCACCCTGTTTATGAGGGTTTTGTACAGGTAAGGGCTGCCCTGTTTATGGGGGTTTTGTATACGACCGCCCTGTTAATCGGGGTTTTTTTTTTTTTTTGTTAATCGGGGTTTTGTACAGGTAAGGGCTGCCCTGTTTATGGGGGTTTTGTATACGACCGCCCTGTTAATCGGGGTTTTGTACAGGTAAGGGCCACCCTGTTGATGGGGGTTTTGTACAGGTAAGGGCATCCTGTTTATGGGGGTTTTGTATAGATAAGGGCATCCTGTTTATAAGTAGGTATACCAACAGACGCAGCTAAAAGTGGGTCCATCCCAGAAAAATATCAATGCTGTTTATTTGTTTAAATCTAGGCTTTAAAAGGTGGTTGGAAATGAAATAATAACCATTTTCCTGCATATTTTTTATCAAATTAGGGAAATTTATTTTGGCAAACCAGAATTATAGCTGGTTAACACAACCAACTACAGGGTTTTGGGGAAAACCAAAATTTGCCCTTTTTCATCTTAAATTTTAAGGTATTTGTAAGTCGCAAATATAAACATTTCTGGTATCAAATTGAACCTCTAAGTAAGAACTTCCCAGCTATATGGGTAACATGTAAGTATCTTGCATGGGGAAATAGCGCAAAGGGAAGTAAAAAGGGGAAAAATGGCATAAAAAACTACATTTTGGTGAAAATGTCCCATTTTTTACCTTAAATTCGTATTTTAAAGGCATTTCTGAGCCAAAAACATACATACATGCCTGGTAACAAATTAATGCTTTTCTGATAACCCATCCTACTACATGCTTTCCATGTTTCCTAACCTAATGGGGAAATTGCGCAAGGGGAAAGTATAATTTTTTTACCCTGTCAAATTTGTTGACATAAAATAATTGATTAAGTATGCTAAAAATCTTTAATTTTCTTCAATTAAAGGCTTTTTCATGTTTTCTTGGTCTGTTCTATCAATTACTCTTTTCAAATAAGACCCAAATCCTTTTTGAAAAAATCATCTGTGATACCTATTATAAGGGTTTTGTACAGGAAAGTGCTGAACCTGTTTATGGGAGATTTTTACAGGTAAATTTTACACCCTACATGCAGGAATTTTGTTATGTCTCCTAAATTGGGGCTTGTAACGTTTCACAAGGTAGAGCCAATCTTTTACACAATTTTGTTCAAGAAAGATAGACAGTATACGCCTTTCCACGAACCTATGCAGTACCCCAGTCTGTCCACTTTTAGGGCTTTTGGTAACTAGGTCACTCCACTTCATTTACCTTAACTGTGGGAAAGCCCTAAAAAGTGTTTCAATTTGAAGCCGCAAGGGGGTGCCACCTTAATGAAAAAGATGTATACCGCTTCTGAATGTCTTTAGTGTCATGGATTTCCAAGTTTGGCCAAACATTATTTTCCTTTTGAAAAGAACCTCCTTCCGCCCAATGTATCTAGCTCTCTTAACTCTTCGGTATTCGGGAGTTTTAGTGGCTTTGATGCATCACCAAACACAGACATAAGTCCTCATGTTAGTAGTTGTCAAATTTTACAGAAATATAATCCTTAGATCTACACCCGCACATGATACCAAGTAATCATTGTACACTAAACATACTTTAATGCAGTAAAGGTAGTTACTTAACAAACTGATAGACCGCCCTTCCCCTTGTTGGTCCCGCTTCGATGCCGCCTGCTGCTCGCCTGCTATGGACTTCAGTTGCGCGCTGTACATGTCCTTTGTTCTCCACCACTTTAGCATCGACCCTGTCTTGACAAGGACTCTGAACTGGGTCCTTAGCAATAAAAGAAACTGTGTTAGTGTAGAGCTTGCATTGGGTCCCACTGCTACAAATAGGCACCTCATTTCATAGATTTGGTCACTGCCCCTGTGGAACAAAACAAGCTGCAAAGCTTTACCTTGTGCAGTCTGGTAAAAGAACCCTAAAGCATTTGCCGGATGTTAAACTAACCCAACAAACAAAGTGTAGAGCTTGTAGTAGCTAGCAGTAATACATGGCAGATATTTCAGAAGTTCTTCCTGCAGCTGTTTCCAAAGTTTTGACAATGAGGGGGGATATTTCTGTTAAGTTTATTCAGGTTTTATTTATCAGAATTTCAACATGTAATACAAATGTGAGACAATTCAACCAAGATATCCTCTCACTCTTGGTTATAAGCTCTCAAAGTTAGGTACAAAGTTAGATACAGTATGTTGTAATTTTGAGAAATATGGTTAAACAATTTCTGATGAAGTGTTTCGTCATTTATCTTCTTTATCACAAGCTGGACTCTTTTCATTCCCTCTTATGGTGAATGGTTATTCTACATGAGTTAAATCAGGGTTCATACTCAGGTCTTAACCTGTCATAAAGGGTCTCTAATTTAAGGCCTTAAATTGACAGTTTTGTGGCCAGAGGTACCAAAATACCTTAAATTTATATCTTTCAAAAAAGTGAAATTGTTATCTTGAGATTTAAAATGACTTGACCTACTAAATTTTCACTGTTGGTTTAGAATTTTTTATTTGAGATAAATATAATAGATTGCATGATTGGAGAGAAGTCTGTTTTTCACTTGTGGTTACGGTAACTAAAAATTTCTTTTTCATTGGTTCATTTCAGAAAAATGTAATACAGCTGACAGGTTATCAATATACATTAAGTGTTTAATGATTAGGTAAACTAGCATTAAGTCATCATGGTAAACTAAGTGATATTGTAGAGTGGTGTCACCTCCTGTCCCCCACCCTTTCCCCACCAAAAACCAGACCCACTGAAACAGTGAGTTGTATTATATATACAGAGATAGGGCAGCAATAAAAGCTATGTATTTATGCACACATATATATGTACATAAATATGAATATATACACCCATATATCATACGCCAGGAGGCAGAAGGAAGCCCCCTGACCCGTACAGTATTAGAGAGAGAGTATGACCGCTGAAGTTGGCCTTACTTATATTCGTGGGCTACATGTCATGCCATAGATAGGGCCTTCTATGTCTGGCTCTCTAGCCGGTACTTTGGGTAGCCCTTGGCCTGCAGGCCTCAGTGTGTATGTTATCTGTTGTCTATGTCCTAATCCCCAGTAGCCGTAGTACTCTCTGTGTACATTACCTGCCTGTTGTACATTGCACGGCCCTCAGCCTACGGGCCTCGGTTTGTCTGATCTGCAGTCAGTATTGTCCTACTCCCCCTGTCCATAGCAGTCTGTGTGTTGATTGCCGGCCTGTTGTACATTGCATGGCTCCCGGAAAAGGCCAAAAGTGCATGCCGCGCATGCGCTGGTCTAGGATAAAACTAGAAGTGTGGTTAAGTAAGCATAGATATGAGAGTGGTTAGATAAGGCTAGTAGTCTGAATTTCAGTTTCTACGTTTAAACATATTCCAAAACCAGAAACTTAAGCAAGCAGGGTGCATACCATGGTCCTAAAAAGTCTTGAATAGATTTGTTTTAATTCAAGCCCTTACTATTGGGCAGCTCCTATATTAGATCCAGTATTTCATAAGTCTTTAGGTTGGGAGCAGCCCCATTATAATCCCATCTTAGAGTTGTCACACGTTAAATGTAGATTGCCCAGTTGCCTGGCAAAACGCTATAAAGACTATGTACTACAAAATCTGCCAACCGTTTCTGAGAAAGTTGAAAATTTTTAGTTACAACACAAAAATTGGCATATGCATTGATGGACAGGCATTATTGCCCTCCAGGGCAATACAATTCTGATCATTCACTCTTGAGAGGACAGAACAGTAGTGAAGGTATAGGGGGTTGGAAGCCTGATCTAGAATAAGATATAATATTTTTTAAATCTGAAAATGGTAAAATGTGAATAGAATATGCTGATGACAGGTAGCTGCTCCTGAGTATGACTTTCAGAGTGGATTTTCCACAGAGAAGTTAAAATTTCCATCAACCTTGATGAACAGTCTGCGATAGGCCAGAAAATCCCAGTGTTGACTCCTTGTACATTTTTTTTTTTTTTTTATTCAGAATTTAATCACATACAACACTTCGGCTATTATTTAGCAGCCGGTCTTCCAGTGGTTGCCAGACTCACACCTAACATTTGTATGCCTTTATATATTTTGCGAACCTACATCCTAGATCAAGCATAACATGCAGACAATGTAAGAGATTTAAAGATTGCACTAAACAAAAGGTAAACTACATACAGTTAATGTTTCCATATATGTGTACCTTCCTATACTATATGAACCAACATCCTGGATCAAATAACTATAATGTGCAAACAATGTAAGAGATTAAGAAGATGAGAGCGCCGAATCCTAACCACTAGACCACCTGGGAACATTTACTTTGGTATGAAGACAGGGCTGTTTAGGTTGTAGTGGTAGCATGGTAGGCTAAGGTTGGCTGCTAAGGATACTTGGATGTTGTTTGTTGTTTGAGTGAGTTTCTGTGGTTTAAGGTTTCTTTGCATGGGTCTATTGGGTCTATCCCCCTCAGGGAAAATGGCTCTCACCCTGGGACATTGGAGAGTTGGGGGGACTGATCGTGGGACATGGTTTTCTTACCTTACTGTACAACTACCCCTCTTACCCTTACTGCCATGTACAGACGGCCCGATAATGGACCACCGATAAGTGAAAAAAACATGTTTTTACAATAGCTTAAATCTCTTGTAACGAATAAATGTCCAAATTTTCTAAATGCACAATCAAAGGGTTTTGGTAGAGTAGATGTGTTCCCTAAGCTTATTTAGGTTTGTTATATTATTTGGATGGATGAAGAATTATTTCTATAGTTATTTTCCATAATTATATGGCCCATATTTTACCCCCAATGAGCAGAACAAAGACATTATTGTGAGGACAAAGATGGGGGGTACTCACTCTTTGGGATTTTTATTGAGCTCCGGTCATTTAAGATATGTAAAGTGCGATAGCACATGATCCAATGATGGTTAATAGAGCTTCACAACACAATCAGAGGAGAATATTTTTTCTGACTTCTAAAATTCCTTTAAATGGTTCCCTGTATTACACTCATGATTCTTCCCAATTTCATTTCAGTGAGGAAAAGAACTACTTTTCTAGGTATTTGGATACCAGCAAAAGATTATCAGTGTACCATGCCAGGAACTCTCTTTGTCAATGGTACTGGCAAGGTTCACTGGAGTTGATATCCGGTGGCCCAAAAAAGTTGTTCTCATTCTCATTCTGCTCTCATACTGTTGTTACCCAAATAAGAACTTAAATAAACCAGTGTCTATACAATTTGTTTCTTATTTTTGTTGTGGCAGGTGTGTAAGCAGTGTAACCCGCTGTGCCGTACGTGTAACGGGCCGGGTACTGCCTTCTGCATCGACTGTCGCTACCTCAAGCAGCAGGGTTCGTGTGTCCAGGAATGCTTCCCCGACTACTATGCCGACAACTTGGTGTCAGAGTGTAAGCCCTGTGACAAGCAGTGCAACCAGTGCTACGGCCCCAATGCCACCGACTGTCTGCGGTGTCGCGCCAACAAGGTGTACCTGGATGAGCCGGGCGAGGTGGGCAACGCCAGCATGACCAAGGTAGGAGAAAAAGCAGTTAACATTGCTTCAGGATCCCCTCTGCACAGGGGAAATGGGGGAAATGGAAAAATAAGTTCCCTGGTAGGGAAAACACATGGATTTTGATAAAAATTATCAAACCAAAAATTAATTGTTTGGAAATTATTTTTTCTATTTCCTGTTCACAGGGTGGACACAGGGAAAACATTGGAAACTAAATCTCTTGCAGGGAAAAAACACATGGAATTCAACAATTTTCTCAAACCGCCTATTAAACAGAGACAGTAAAGTTTTTCCAAGTTCTGAATTTTCTGATTATAAAAATATATGACTTTTAAAAAATCTTTTATTGTGCTGGAATGCCTTCAAATTGGATCAAGTTGTTGAAAACGAGATGGAGGAATTTTATGGTAGAACAGGAAAAGTGTATGGAATTGAAATTGTTACCCCATGTCCATTTACAAAAGGCGTACTAAGAATAGTCGAAATCTCAAATTCCAAAAGAAACAACCCTGAACTGAGAGCAATATAAATTTATTGTAGCATCTCATCTTCAGTTCTCTCTGAAACAAACCTTGACAGATGATATATAATGTGTTTCTCAGTCCATACATTTTGTCAAATCCATTGTGTTATGCTATGAAAACAACTCACCGGGAAATCTACTTTTAGGATTTAGTGAACTATGGCAGAGAAAACAATATCTCTCTACAGGTAACAGATAAATTAAGCCCTGTCTCCATCAGAAAACACAGATTAAGCTTAAGTCTTTTTTCTCTTTGCACTTTGCATATTCTTGTAAGTCTTTGAACATACCAATCTGAGATCAAATAGCCCAATTTTCTACATCTGAATCTGTTAACTAGGGCTTGTAAGGCACTGATCTACATTATTGTTTTAAAGTGCTGAAGTATTTATGGACATCATTTTCTTAAATATCCCCTATTTTCTTATAACTATTTTGTTGTTCCACAATTCTTTGATGTCCCTGTATGTATTGATAAAAGAAGCTTTAGGCTGCAATGGGGAAAGTTTGATTATATTACCATTTTTTCCCTCTTTTGGCTATGTCAGTTGTGTAGGGGTGGCAAACATAGGTGGTGTAATGATTCAGGAGATCAGGAGATCAGTTACATCGACGCCCATTGGGGCATTGGTGTGTAGTCTTTGTATCCAGGTGAACTTGAGATCTCTCAAAAACTTTGCTCTAGCTGACTCTGGGACTGTATGTAAAAGATCTATGACATAAATTTCCGGATCAACCAGATATATATGATGACCGAGTTGAAGTGGCGTGCCATTTCATTGTTCTTGCTTATTTTTAGAAAATGAGTAGAGAATCATGCATTAAGTTTAGCTGACATGTTGCATGCCACTTCGTTTACAAGTTAAGCAGTAGATAAGGTTAGAGCTATAGTAACTCACATTGTATCTGCTCATATAGATGTGTCCTGAGGTGGAACATAGGATGTGGCTATCCCTGTTCAGCCTAGGGTAGTATCTGCAGGAGTTGAGGCATATGTGTTATGGATAGATGGTTGGGCATCTATACGTTTAATTTGGCCTTTATTTGGTAATCATGCACTTTTTGGTAGTCTGAAAGCACCCAATACCTTTTCTCTGAAAATTCTCTTGGTGCTACAGGATTTTCCCGGAACATCCCAAAATTAGAAAAATTCACTTAGTACTTAAACAAGTCACATCAAACTATAAAATTCAATTCAGAGACCTGATGTAAATTATCTAGAACTCAAAGTTTGAGTACAACCTGACAGTACTCTATCCTCGATCTTGTTTGTGAAGCCCACTGACAGTGCTAGCTACCTACACTACGACCCTGCCCACCCTAGACATTGTATTCGAGGTTTACTGTTTGGACAGTTCTTTTGCATCTGTAGGATCTGCTTAGACACAAATTACCTGTACCACCAAGGGAATTTCCAGAGAAAAGTTATTGGGTACTTTCAGACTACCAAAAATTAAGGTCAAACTAAAACCTATAGATGCCCAACCATCTATCTCTAAAACCAGCATATTATGTCTGCAACCCAACTCCTGCAGATACTACCCTAGGCTGAACACGGATGGCTGCATCCCATGTATTACCTCAGGACACACCTATATGATCAGATATGGTTTGAGTTGCTGTAGCCCTTACCTTATCAACTGGTTAATGTGTAAACGATGTGGCATGCAATATGTTGATCAAACTTAATGCAAACTTAATGTACAATTCTCTGCTCATTTGAAATCTATTGCAAGACCTCTCTAGGGGCCATTGCTCAATACCTAGACTCCCCTAACTTTATCAACATTGATGAACTTCATCAACATTGAAGTACATAGTACAGACCAGGAGGACATGAAGCAATTGTCATTGCCCTGGTTTGTACACACTGTCAGAATGTTAAGACTCTTTATCAAAATTTAACATAAGCATATAACAGCAGGTGTTATTTATCTTTGGGGCAAATAGCTCTGAGTATTCACACTCTTTTGAGAAGGTAGGACAATAGTGAAGGTATAGAGGTTGGAATCTCAGTTTAGAATAACTTTTTTTTTTTTCTATCTTTTTTTCTGAAGTGTTAGCATCAAAAGATTGAACACAATTTTGCCTCATGTCCATTAGATTAATATAGAATAAAGACAAGACATATCATATTATAGAAGTGTTTACAGTTTATTTGTAAACTCCTTCCTACTCTTTCTACTAACGGCACATGCCCTTTTTTCACTTTCAGTTTTACTGCACCGACATCTGCCCCATGGAGAAGCCGCACCACGAGTCAATGGAGGCTGAGCGGGGCCTGGAGACGGTCTGTATCAGCGAGCAGAAGACGGGAGCCATCACCATGTAAGTCAACCCACTCACTCTTAAAAAGACAGGGTGCTGCAAGTCTTAAAAAGACTGAAAAGGTCTTAAATTGGTTTTATCAAAATAAGGGCCTTAAGGATAGACAAAACCTCTCAGCGCGCCATTTATAGTCATTTATATTGTGCTGTATCTAACAAAGGTACAGTTATGTTTTGTACTTCAAGTGATAGAACACATTTTTCTCTATCGTTTGATATAAAATATATTGATATCACGTTATATATAGAGAAATTAGAGGCGTAAAACTGATTTTTTCACTTTTATTTTTTGAACATGGATATCTCAGTTATCACTAGAGATATCATCACCAAATTGTGGGTGCTTGTTAAGGATTGACACCGCAGCTTGGGCCGTGATTCACGTTTTTGCCTTTATCTCTACGCCTATGCTAGGTATATTAACAGAATTAACATCATTTAAAAGGTCTAATTTTTCTCTATCCTTTGATATAAGTTATTAGAATATCAGATAGGAATTCGAAAGGATATGAATTAAAAACCTATTTTTCAACTTTTATTTTTTGAACAAGAATAACTCACTTACTAAAAGAGACATATGGCCAATTTTTTTCCTACTTGTTATCAACCTCTAGATGCAGAGAAGGGTGTCTCAGATTTGTTATCTAGGCTTTAGTTTTTATTTTATGCCAAAAAACGGGCAACTTAAAAATATTTTATTTCTATTTTTTACATTTTATTTTTTTTAAAATGATTGAAGACAGATATCAAAATTTTGAGACACCCTTCTCTCCATTAGAATGTTAAGAACAAGTACACAAAATTTCAGAAGTGTATGCCTAATGGTTACTGAGAAATCATTGTTCAAAAAATAAAAGTTAAATAATTAACTTTTGTCTTTCCACAGGCATAACTTAAAAACCCTTTAATACTTTTAAATATATTTCATTTCATTAGAGAGAGTATAAACTAAGCATTTGAACCATACAAATCACACCAATGTGGATGTAGAGATACTTTATTAAAAATGCAAAAGTCCTGAGTAGCAGAAATCAAGGCCCAACCACAGGTGTCAATCCTTAATAATGTTTGTATGCAGGGAAGCGTGTCTCAATTTTTTCATTTAGGTCCTAGTTTTTATTATATCTCAAAAAAAGGGGAAACCTTTTGTTATTTTCTCAACATTATTTTCTAGATTTTATAAAACAAAAACAAAGGCCTGAATAAAAAATCTGAGACACCCTTCTCTCCATATGAATGTCATTTATATGCTCCTAAAATTTCATGTTTATACATGCATTACTTAGCAAGATATCCTTGTTCAAAAAATAAAAGTTAAAAATGCGTTTTCTGAATTCCCAACAGGGCCATACAGGTACTGATCTACACATTATAATATTGTTTATATGAGTAGATAGGATTATAAAAGGGCTATGTTTTGCTATCAGACTCATTATTATACTCTGCACCACAAATTATATATGTCCATTTGAAGAGAGTCCAGCAAATCGGCTGCTGAGAGGTGGTGTCTATCCTTAATTAAGCTTTAATTTGAAAGCGTTCTACCAAGAAGTTCCAAATTGAATCTGATTTGAAAATGGACATTTAATCAATTTTGGATAAAAAGTACCACTTGCAGCTGATAATTTGCATCTGAATTTGTGTGTCTGGATATTTTTCTCGTTGAGAAACCCAGAAATCATACATTTTCCAAATATCGATCTCTTACATGATCCCAAAGAGGTCTTGGGCATTAATTTCCAGAAAAGTGTAGCCATCCTGGAAAGACTTGAGAACAAGCAAGAACCACCGACAAGGAAATACCATAACAAAAAAAATCAGCTCATGCAAATTGGGAACTGATAATAATATAATAAGTATTTTTATTTAGAAAACTTAAATAAACTGTCACAGTGACAATCGAGTTTCTTTGTTTCAACTGGTTAAACTTTGATAAGTCTTTGAAAAGTGAGGCTATGTGGGCCTCTATATGAGGTTATGTAGTGAGGTATATCATATTGATATAATCTTTTCCTTCTTACAGGGAGGGGTCCAACCTGAACTGGGTGATCGGCGGTGTGGTGGCAGCTCTGCTGGTGGTGGCTGTGGTAGCTGTGGTCGGCTTCGTGCTCTGCCGGCAGCGCGCAAAGAGCGAGGAGAACAAGATGAAGTTTGCAGCGCGCTTCTCGGGCCTGGAGGAGGGTGAACCGCTGACTCCGACCAACGCCAGCCCAGACATGGCCACCATGAGGCTCATCACTGAGTCCGAGCTGAGGCGCGGCAACATCATTGGGTCAGGGGCCTTTGGCACCGTGTACAAGGTAAGGATGGGGGACTAAAACAGCAGGGTAACCAAACTGTGTTTTATGAGATAAAGAAATAAGGCATCACTTTGGGAAATGTTTCTCCAAGGAATTCTGCATAATTCAGCTACCGCAAAACTCCACATAAGAACTCTTAGACAAGTTGATCATTGCTAGATATTATTAGAAAATTGCTTGGAATCAGAATTACTTAAGGTGTATCATGTGTTAGCCAATATCAAGAAATCTGACATAACTGCAGAACCATGTTTTTTGTATCTAAATAAGTGATGTTGGATGTTGTTAGACCTTTATCTGTAACACACATATACCTTCAGGGCATGTGGGTTCCGACCAACGAGAACGTGAAGATCCCGGTGGCCATCAAGGTCCTGCAAGAGAGCACGTCGCCGTCCCAGAACAAGGAGCTGCTGGAGGAGGCGCGGGTGATGGCCTCGGTCGACCACCCCTACTGCGTGCGGATTCTGGCCGTGTGCATGACTGCGCAGATGATGCTCATCACCCAGCTCATGCCCTTTGGCTGCCTGCTCGACTACGTCCGCAAGAACCGCTCCAACATCGGCTCCAAGGTGCTGCTCAACTGGTGCACGCAGATCGCCAAGGTAGGGCATGGCGCGTAAAGATGATTTTCTGGATCCAGACATGGTTCAGCAACGAACCTGTAGAAAACAAAGATTGATAATTTGTGATGTTTCACGGTGAACATCACACTGGTGGTGCCCCCTATGAGAGTCTGGGCACACTGTTACAAAAGTAACACGCAGTTTGTCTCATTTGATCTTTTCGAATTTAAAGGGACTTTCTCATCGCCGATGACGTCACTGTTTGCTACGTTGTAACTCCCATTCACTGGGGCCAAATTCGTGATGTGACCAATTACTTTGCTAGATTACGTTCTAAAACTGCAAAACAAGTCACGTCACAAGGCTTACATCGGCAGATGTATCTCATTGAACTCACGGATGAGAATGTCCCTTTAATGTGACGTCATTAAAATGATGAAACACATGCTACTTTGTACAGGGTGCCCACATAAGTCTTAAAAGGTCTTAATTTGATTTTTTTCAAATTTAAGGCCTTAAAAAGTTCTTAAATTTTACATTTTTATTGCAGGAGGTCTTTAAAAGGACTTTGATATAGACCTCAACCTAAAGATATATGCTCAACTTTGTGTCCTTTCGTTAATGATTGTTGTGCTTGTCTTCGCAGGGAATGTCATATCTGGAGGAGCGTGGCGTGGTGCATCGTGACCTGGCTGCACGCAACGTGCTCATCCAGAGTCCCGCCATGGTCAAGATCACCGACTTTGGGCTCGCCAAGCTGCTCGACTTCAACGAGGACGAGTACAGGTCATCGGGTGGAAAGGTAAGGATCCGGCAAAGTGTTTTACCAGCTTGAGGGTTTATCAGTTTGCAGCCTGACTCTGAGAATATTTTACGAGCTCGAGGATTTGAATCTAGGAGTAGTTGTTTAGTATTTAACAACATTAAAAAAAGGTAAAAAGATTAATGAGAATTTATATACTATTTGCAAAAACTTATTCTCATTTTTAGATTGGAAGTCTGGATTATCACATATTTAGTTTAGCTTTGCAATAGTTTTTGAGAAAGCTGTAGTAAACTTTCTTTGCTTTCAGATGCCCATCAAATGGCTGGCCTTAGAATGCATCCAACATCGGATATTTACACACAAATCGGATGTCTGGAGCTATGGTAAGTTTCAATAATAAAGGTCCAACAGTTCCTCCAACACAGCTACAAAAACGTGTTACAAAAACTTGTGCATGCCAAGATTGTTAACAGAACTGTGCCAAAAAGTTCAAATGCAGTACTATCTGATGATGTTGGAAAACCTTGCTTTTAGTAAAAAATAGTTTTTATTAACAAAGAAGATGATTTGTCTTTATTAGATAGTTCATCTATATTGGACCTATGACGTTTTCATTATCTTACATATGTTCATGCGTTTCCCAATGATCTTCTTTGTTTAATAAAAAATCATATAACCAAGGTTATTCGGTTTCCTCAAATTGATTGTCTGATAGATTGATTTACTCAAACCTGTTGTAATATTCGTATGATGTTTCCTATGATTATATGCCTTGCCGTTTTTCTCACCCCCAATAGATTCGGTCAGCCGATTGGTAGTCAAAAATCAGAGTTGGTCTCGATATAGCTGAATTATTGCTGAGTAGACCTTATACTCCAACACATCACCAACACATCATCATATGTAATATGTCATACACATATAAGACTGTTCAATAAGTATCCCTATATATCCTGGTTCGTAGGTGTGACAGTGTGGGAGTTGTTCACATATGGGCAGAGGCCGTACGATGCCCTGCGGGCCCGCGACGTTCCCGACCTGCTGGAGAAGGGCGAGCGTCTGCCCCAACCCTCCATCTGCACCATTGATGTCTACATGATCATGATCAAGTGTAAGCAACTTTTATGGTGAAAAGACTAAAGATATTATGTTAAACTTTACTTTATTGTCACCGATTTTGCAAAGTTTAGTCGTGCAAAAATTACAGCTTCTGAGGCATGAATGATAGATGCCATTTTTCCTACTTTTGTAGGATTTCCTACTTTTCGGTGATTTGGACTGCAGAACCAATTTTTCCTATTTTTTTTTTAATATTGGTTTTATAGGATTTTTGTGTTAGTTTCAAGCTATACAATGACAAGTTTAATGTCAGAAGTCTATCTATTAACGTTATTTTTCTCTTAATTGCTTCTTGGGAAAAGTGGAAAAAGTTCTTCCTACTTTTCCTACTTTTCCATCTCTGATGAATGAGGGTGATGGTTGCCATGCAATATTTTGTGTCAGTAAGTTAGAAGGAAACACTGGCAAGTACTTAGATTAGATTTTTCTTGCTTAGACAAAGTTCATATGTGAAAAACTGGAATCTGAATGATATTACCTATTTATTGGCAATGCTACAAAGGCAACTTTATCTGTATACAAGTAGTCGTACAATGTGGTACTGATTTCCCTCAGACTTGGGAGTTAGATTAATCCTGTACTGATATCCCACGTGCTCCGTTCTTCCTTCAGGTTGGATGCTGGATGCCGAGAGCCGGCCTAGTTTCCGCGAGCTTGCCGAGGAGTTCTCCAAAATGGCGCGAGACCCGGGACGCTACCTGGTCATTCAGGTAAGTACCAGGGGAAAATTACCTTGAAGCTGACATGCTTACCATGGGTTAAACTATACGTAGTCAGTAGATTTCATAATCCATAAGATCTGTATTGCAATGGTGTTACAGACGGGGGTCAGTGACCCATTATAATTTTTTTCATATTCTAACTTTGCCTTAACTTTGACAATAACAGTATTTCCAACAATGTATGATGTCTGATTCAAATTAAGCATTAAGATTTGTATTGCAGATCATCTATGACCCACATTGCAAGCAGTGACAAATGAATATGATATCCAATGCTGGTAGGGTTAATAACACTGGTTATTTTCTTGCCCACAGGGTGATAAGTTAATGCGCCTCCCGAGTCAGACAATTGGTAAGGAAGAGTTGCTGCGGTCGCTAAGCGTGGCGGAAGAGGGAACCGAGGAGATGGTGGATGCGGAGGACTACCTACAACCCACCTCCTCTAATGTAGTGGCTTCCCCGCCGCCACACATGAATGGCAACGTCGTCGGCAAGGTCAGTGTGTGAGGATATACAACGGGCAAGGGGTCTCAGTCAGTGGGTGTTTCAAATTAGGTTCTTTCACTGCAGAGAGGGCCTCCTCAGGCTTCTCAGGGCCATGATAACTTGTTGGGCAGAAAAAGTATGTTGTCCAACTCCACATACTCCCAGAACCCACTGACCGTTTGACCTGATGCAGTGATTAAATTTTGCTTTGGGAGACGTGGGTATGTGTTATAGGTGTTTTAGCAGGTGCTACCACTTTAAAAAAAGAACAAAAAAAATATGAATCATTTGCTTCATCACCTCATAACATCACCTAATCACCAGAAAGAACATGTAATAATATAATCATGTTGGCAATAAAACTGTTCAAGTGAGTCTGCCGGAGCGGGGGGTCAGGTTTTTGTTTGGATCAAGGACAGCTAAGGTTAATAGGCTGGGAGGGACAGAGTTAGAAGGGTTAGAAGGCAGAAGAACCAGAGTGCAGATGCGATGTTGAGACTCTCTAACATGGTCACCCTGTATTTTCCAGATGCGTGACTATGACAATGACCGTGAGCATGGTGCGGGCCCGGGTCGTGGCGGGGCCGGGTGTTCGGACCCCTACAGTCAGCACAAGAAGAAGGCGCGGCCGGAGGACGGAGCCAGCCCGCTCTGCAAGAAGGGCATGGCCTCGCGGGACAGCGTAAACTCACGCTACAGCCCCGACCCCTGCAAGGTGCTCGACGACCCCAAAGAAGGTGAGGCAGATGGTAAGGCACAGACGCAGGCTGAAAATTTTTCTTTACACTCGCACAAAAACTCTGGGTTGCTGTTCCTACTCAGAATTTGTAGGGAAGCTTTTTTTGTAGGATAGCTCCTGATCTGGGATAGCCTCTGAGTTGATACTAATACAAAACACTTGTAGCTTGGTGTCCCTTTTTATGGATAGCATTGTAAGAGTCACACCTTCTGATAAAGGGCGACATAAGGTCAAACAGTTGATCTGGTAAGGTAGAAAGTTGAGAAATTGAGTTTCTAAAATGCTCTTGGTTCTGTTTTAGGTGACCCGTCAGGCCCATTGCCGTACATCCTGCAGCCACCGGTTGAAGACCAGGTCGACATGAACAAACACGCCAAGATGCCCCTACCAGTCATTGATGAGAATGACTACCTCACGCCCAAGTCCTCGCAGCCGTCCCCCTACATGGACCTCATTGAGGGAAAAGGTCAGCAATATTTTCCCTTGCACTTTGTCAGAAACACCAAAATAGATCAAGTTGGGTGTACAAAAACTGCAAAGAGCAAAATGTGCTAAAGCTACGTACTTAACTTTTCCATGGGTATATTACATTATTACTAGCTAAGAGAGGAAATAAAGCCATGCAGATATTCTAGTAAGCTCCAGCTTCAACTTTTTCACTGCAATTAATTGAAAAGTAAAATAAAGTAATTCTGCCAATTTAACTGTCAAAATGTAATTATTGAATTTAGGATTCATTTGAAAAGTTTAATTAAAGATTGGTATACACATAGATTATTTAAATTGTAAATTCTATTTTTTCAGATTACCTTGAGCCAGTGCCAGGGCAGGACCCTCACTACCTGGAGCCGACAGACATGGGTGCAATGGACAACCCGGAATACTACCAATCAGGTGATGGAGACGTGGCAATAGAAGGGCTTAAGTCTCACAAAGAGCCACCACGGTTACGAAGCCCCAGCGACGAGTCGACAGCTTCTGAGGCTGAATACTACAACGAGTGTGACCGCCTAAACCACAAAAAGGGTGTGCCAGTGGTGGCCCCCGGCCGCAGTGAGTCCTTTGTATAGCCCGCGGTGGGCCTAATGTGAGGTAGGCCCCGCGGTGACAGGACACTCTAGCGGGCTGACACCCCAACCCCGCCTGCACCCACAGGCAGTAGTTGTGTATCACCCAAATAAAGGCAAGCATCGTGCCAGCTGCGTTCCGCAGGCCCAGTTGGCCAGAGCTCAGTCACCCATATGATGGTAGGGACTTTCACTTGCCAAAGCCACCTCAACCAGTCTAGCTCTTGACTTGCCTAATGTGATGCAATTACTCAGGAATCAGATTTTTGATGTGGATTAAACCATGGAACAAAAGTGCCAGGGCAGGTCTTGATTTCCATGTCGTGGTGTAATGATACGCCTGCTACACCATGAGCCAAGCATATCTTGGGCCAACAGCTCCTGTTCTGTAGAAAGGGGAGCCAATGTTGGATACTTGCATTTGTGTGACCTATGTATATAACCTATTTGGACCAATGGAATCAGACTTGTGATAGTGGGCCATTCAGTGGAACCTGATGACTTGCTGAGAGAGGTTAGGTACAGTGTACCTCAGCCGTCACGACACATGGCTCAGTGCAGACTGCTTCAAGAGACGTTAACCGTTGTCCATTCCCCTGTTCACCATGGAGCAAGAGAGGTCCCCCTGTACACCCTGGGATACGAGAGGTCCCCTGTTCACTGTATATTATGTGTCCCTCCGCTTCTGGCCTGTCCTGGCCCCGTCCGCCCGTCACCCGGCCCACAGAGCAGCTGTTGGTGTTCAACCGGTTGCATGCGCAACAGATAACAATGAGGCATATTTGAGAATTATTTTAGAATGCAAAATATTAAATGTTGGAAATATGTGATATTTGTAACATTCATGCATTATCATTTTGCGCTGTTGTAAGATTCAAGAAAGTACCCCTCAAGCCCCAGTGCTTTCCCCACTCCCAATGAGAGATTTTTGTATTGACACTGTGCGCTGTGTAATAATGTATCGGTTCGAGTGATACAGATGAATGCATTGACTGGAGGAATGTTAGGCTTTCAGGTGTCAGGGGGTAAAACTGAGTGTTGTTCTCAATAAAGGATGTGTAATTAAAGTGGAAGATATGTTTTGGTGAAAAGATCAAAAGGTAATCATTGACCTATATAGTGTACACTACAAATATAACACAGAGAATAGTGCCTGGCCTATCACCATTCAGTAATAGGCCTGTAATGTTGACAAGATCTCTCACATGTGCCTTTGAACTTGTGTATGTACCGAGCCATTTCGGGGCCATTATGCTTGGCGCACCAACATTTTTAGCTGGGGGACCTGTGTTTGTGTCTGCACCAAGACATTTCGTAGCTTTTATGCCCAGCGCACCAACAATAAAGGCTTTTGACTCATATTTGTTACTGTATTAACACATTTCGGACCAATTTTGCCAGGTGCACTAAAATTCTGGGTCTATATCCTCAGCTACAGTGGCCCCAAAGAGTCCTTAATTTTCCCTTTTTTGAAGAAGAGGTTTAAGTTACTTACAAATGAAGGCTGGTCCCAAATAAGTAGCCAGTAATTTATAGGTTGTATTATGCCAAGTGTTATGTACTTAAAACAGTCCGCTCTTGAGGGTCCAGGGAAGGTGAAGGTACGTTGTCAGAAATGTTTCTGGTTTCTGTTGTAGGCGGGGTTATTCATATGCTAATCGGGTCAGTTGTTGGTCAGACAGACTCAGTAAGTATAACACGCGGGAAACCACCGGGGTCCTGTGTACCGACGGTGTTTACCCTGATTACATACTGCACAAAGCAGGCTACAGTAGCTTGAGCTTGTTCATTTATATCAAAGAAACTAGTGAAAGTGTGCAAATTTATTCTAGTCCATTTGTAAACAAACAAAAAAATGCTTGACCTTATTATCCTTGTTACAGTTATAGAGAAACCTGTATGCAAATTTATTCATTAGTTATGTTGTAAGTCTGAATGACCTTCATGTTGATGTAGAGAGGTCTTCTGACCTTCAAATGTTGATGTAAGTTGACAGATAGATGTAAGAATTGCTGTGATTGATAGTTGATACTTAAGTTGTTCTTATACCCAGAAAAAGTCGGAGGGCCATGGCCGTTTCCCTTTCTGCCTTATGCGCAAACCGGCGTGCTTTCACCAAAGTAAAAACACCAATGCTTGTGTTCTTATGCCAAATTATACACTGTTTTCCAATGAGGGCTGAGCAATGGGTATTAATTACTGATTTGCAATATGATAGATGTGTTTGTGACTTTGTAACTATTCTTTCCAATGCCCTTCTTGTTAATTCTGAAATTCAGTGTTGCAATCTTGATGAATTTCTAACTAAGTTGGCATTTTGTGTGGCAGTTAATGCTGAAGGATGAAATACAATTAACTTTATGGAGTAAATGTCTGAACATTGTGGGATAAATGTTAAGCCCGTGTGCAACTGCCCAACCATCAGCCAGTCACGTATACCATTGAATTTGCCCATTTCAACTCTGTACATACTCACTTTGATGATCAATATTGTTATCCGACTTAGTATTCCATGCGTTGGCTTTGGGATATATTCTGAAATGAAGTTCTTGTATCATAATGCTGTTGTTGTTATGCATGAGGATTGTGTCGAGAGGTGAGAACTGCTGTGACTGTCTACGGGTGTGCGTGTTATCTGTTAAAGCTTTATATGTCAGACCTGATATGTGTAAAATGATGTTTCTAGGGTAAAGGAATTAATTGAGGAAATTGTGTTCGATTGACAAAGACTTGATAAATGTGTGGGTACGAGCACGTGATGTTGGTTCTGGCTTGTAGGATGTTATCTGAATGGTGTGCATAATGACCTAATGGGAATATAGCGTAGTTATGATATCATCTGTTACACAGTATGTTGTACATCTTTGACATGTGCCACCAAGACAGCATGTCATTAGTAAAAATGTGAAGTCATTAGTTTAGATGGGACGTCAATGGTAAAGATGTGAGGTCACTGTCCGCCCACTGGTAGCCAACCGGCACACCGTATTTGCCTTGAGACTCGCAGGTACCAGCCTTTAGTCAGGTGACCAGACCGATCCTGCCGTTTTCACAGAGAGTGCCTCCACCCTCAGACGCTGTTTGCCTGGCCCTGTCTATACAATGTACAAGTGACCCAGTCTGCTTGGCCTAAAATTGTACCAGTGCACACTCATTGTACCAAGCCGAAGACTGGACCATCTTTGTACAAACTTTCCTAGTTCTGCCTCTCAATGTCTGCTATCGCTCACTGGGTGACCAAAAAAATCAGAAAAACCGAATAATTTGGATATTACAAATTTCTTGATAGACATTATCATTGAGGAATTTCAGAAACTGGAAGGCATCTTACAGTGTTAACATGTCTTTTGTATTAGCTTTAAGTATTTATTTCAAAGTATTTCATCATGATTCAATGATTTTGTTGTCTTAGTTATAATCATGAAAATTTTGATACAGCTATACCGAATTTAGTACATAAACCTGGAATATATCTAGAAAGATAAGAATACATTAGCGATATCTTGATGCGTTGTGATTTCTGAAATTCCCCAATTTGTAAAATGTGTCCACTGTGCGATTTAAGACTTCTTTTCAGAATATCAGTCCCTTAGATTATATTATGAGACATAGTATGAGAAAACTAAGAACCTTGCCAGTGAATTTGATCAGGAAATGTTTCAGTTTAGTCATATGCCGAATAAAACTTAAATCTTGAAAAGAAATCGCATGTTGGACCTAGTAAATTGGCACGCTGATGTTCAGTCCCTCCTCTCTGCCCAAAGCCTCACACTCAGATGGTGTTTACCTAGCTTGCATAAGTATACATGAGATAATCACAAGTTATATAGAATCTGATTAGACTTAAGGCATGTTAAATCAAACTTGACGCATGTTGGTTTGTAAGTTGTTAAGTAGTATTGACAGTATGAACAAGTTTTAGTCACACACTTTTGTACCATAAGGTTTTATTAGGACTTTGTAAGTTGCTTATCCCTGCCCTCCTCTGTCTGTTTATGTGGCTGTCGCCCTCCTCCTGTTATCCTGACACTCTCCCATTGTCCTAAAGGTATAACAGACTGTTAAATCATAACTCTAGGTCCATACAGGGTTCCAAAGCTAGCAATTTATATCAGACCTACCTATCACATTGTAACAAAATGTTATACATGTCATCATACTTATTTCTGAGTGAGAGGTCAAGAAAAATAAGGTCCTTAACTGCAGGAGTCTTTTGGGAAAATTAACAAGGTGATATTCAACTGATCCCAGAGCATTCAATATCCATTACAGATATACCAAAGCTGAGGAATATGTATCTTATGTCTAAAGCACAATCTAAAACACCAGGGGGCAAAAATGTGAACAGTACATAATACCTTTATGACTGTATTCCAACATTTAATTTCACTTGCGATTTCTAACGGCTTACTGATCAATAACAACCACATCTAGACATATTATATGTCATTAGAAAGGGTTTTTAATTCTCCATCAAATGTTATGTAGCATGTAAAGATTTTTGTAATATTCCTAAAACATTTTAGAAATAACCAAATTTATGGTAATAAATGGGCAATAGAATACAGGTTAAGTTTGTTAACCATGTAGATCTCACCATGTAACAAACAGGTCAAATGGTACTTATCACAGAATATGTAAACACCTCATAATACCACAAATATAGTGTTGTATACTTGTAAATGTGAAAGTTTAGTCAAATCTGTTCACTTGAATAACTTCTGGTGTGATTTTGTTGCAAAATATTTTATTTCCCATTAGCAAAGGTCTTCTCTGAATCATAACACAAATTGTGCTAGTTTCAATGTAACTGTAGCAGTATTCCATCTACTCTTGCCAAATAGTTGATGAGGTGCCTATCAGGAGGCCATGCATTTAAACCATAACCACCCTTAAAGTCCTGTCAGGCCGCGTGTAGTTTTTCAAAAGTCCTGTAAAGTTCCCATCATCTCGAAGGTTTACTCTGTAAGGTAACTTGCAACCACTCTGTAAGTTCTGGTAAGGCCACCTGTATACACTCTGTAAGAGTGTCTCAGGTGTCCTCTAAGGTGACTCTCTTTTCTTTCAAGTTGGCCGATAACTTCTCTATACAGAGATGCTACTTGTCCTTCTTATTGCCAGTTTCTGGATTTTTGATTGCAAATTTTCAGATATATTTTAAAGGAAAACAAATTATGTTTAGGCAACAGATAGTATGTCTGAAAGCTCTTTTTAATGTCAGAATGTACATGATATGTGACTCTATACCTTCATTTCTTTGTGCTTAAAATCCAGAAGGTCTGTTTCAACAATTTTCCAGATTTTTCATGTTCATAGAGTGGCATTTCTGTTCACAATGTCATAACAAGCAGTTTGAAACTACTCTGCAGGGTCCTCTGAGGTATCCTGGAATCACCTTTTTTCATTCAACAATGCTATTGAAAGGGGTCAAGCCAAGGCCTGTTCTCCCCTCACCTTCGGTTACACATACACTGTGTAATTCTACAAATTGCAATTTCATTACTAAGTTAGCACACTCTGTAAGGTCCTCTAAGGCAGCCTATAATTATTCTGTAATGTCCTGTAAGGCCATCTGTAATTCTGCAAGGTCCTCTAAAGTGACCTGTAACAATTCTGTAATGTCCTCTAAGGTAACCTGTTCCCACTGTGTAAAGTCATGTTGCACAGCCGTTGACTACTCTGTAAGGTTTTCTAAGCCAGCCTGTAACCACTTTGGAAGGTCCTGTATTGCAACCTGTGGTCACTTGGTAGCTTCCTGTAAGGTCATCTGTAACCAGTATCAGATGGCCTGTCACTCTTCTCTGTTAATACTGTACATAGGTTCTTTGATAACATCAGGCTGTATAAATTCCTGCTGATATCTATTGCATGATGTGGACAGTTTATGAATTCTATATCAAATTTTATTTGTCAGAGTAGTATTTCTCTAAGAAGGTGATGAATCCTATGCTGTAAAGAATACATTATTTTTGTACGACTCTGTGGTGGCGGGTGGAGCGCGGGGCCCGCCCACCCCGCCCAACTGTACATAGGGTGTGGCTCCGCCCTCGTCCCGCCCCCACACCCCACGCCCACTGGGCCACACGCGTCCACTACTATGTACAGCTGTATGCATATTGACAATAAACCTATAACAAAATTAACTGTTTGCACAAGTTGTATTATGTGTCTAGATATTTCTGAGCCGCTACAAACCACCAAAACTGAAAAAAATTACAGAAGTTTTTACTTTAAAGGCTCTTTTTGAAGAAATTCTAGCAATGCTTTCTTGCAGTAGAATTCCTCAAATATAATAATATTGATATTGATTGTAGGTATTATTTGATCCTAAATTTGATTAAACTTCGTTTTCAACATTGTTTGTTACATTTAAGAACTGAAAAAGCATCATGTATCATAAGATTAGATAGTTGCTCACAGTTGAAATCTTAAATTAAACAAACAGGAGGTAGTATGTTGCTGTCATTGACATTCTTTCAAAATTATTGCATACTGACAGCCAACCTAAGGAAATGACGCTTAAAACATGAGAATGCAGATATTTGATAAATGTGACACCCGCATGGGGGGCTTGATAAAATTTATAACAAGGCTTAAAGGCCGCGGCTTAAATTAGGGTTAATTAAAGAAATTAGATGAAACACGGCCTCAACTTTAAGGGTGCGGCTTAAATTAGGGTTTTACATAACCTTGAAAACAATGGAATCTCTGAAAAAATATGATGAAAAAATGTCCAAAGATAAACTCTAAAGTCAGGGTGCGGCTTAAATTAGGGTTCGGCTTAAATTAGGGGTTTTACGGTACCTCATGTCAGCGCAAGTATGTCCCCCCTGCTTTGGACGGTGTGCATGTACCGTTACGCTAATAATGGCCTTGGTCACTGCAGGTCCACGGGTGGACCTGCATCCGACAGGGCACTGCGCTGCATGTGTCCTCCTGGGTGTAGGCTCCTGTGAGGACAGGGGTAAGAGAGGTAGGTAAATATAATAGTACAGACCAAGGGACACAAAGCAATTGTCATTGCCCTGGTTTGCATCTATTTAGTCTAAGACAAAGACATTTGCTGTTGCAACTTGGAAGGTTCGCAGAGCCACACCCGTGTATGGTGCCCCTCCCCACAGGTTACCGTGCACTTGGTCCACGCCATCCACACTGTCCACACTCTGTCTACAGGAGCCCCTATAAGACGAAGGTGTTGAAATTTAGTTATAATAAGAAGTCATTTATTAAAGGTGTTTAAAAGTGATCAGTGGAAGTTAGGTGACCTAAGCTGTGTAAATACATACATATACAGAATATTGGTGTAACCCCAATCTATTGCAGTGGGGCTTTACAGACAGGTAGAGGGGTTGTGTGTGGAGGTACCAGGCCATGTGATTTCCACCATCTCTGTGTGATGATACACATAAAGTAATGAGTGGAGAAGTTACATATCATACTTATGTAGGCAGCTGGGGGTCGATTCCCACCCCTTTGGGTGAATATGCACATAACTATAGTAAAACTAATCGGTGATAATAGGGTTACATAGAACCCATACTCGCTGTATGTAAATATATCATCAGTGGAGACGAGGCTGTATACTCAGCTATACAGATGAGGGAAGGGATGCAGACCATGCAGTTCCTACCCTCTGTATACATACATACAGTAATACAGTAATACTTATCAGTGGACCCAAGGCTATATATTTACTCACACACACAGGTAGGAGGAGGTGCGGACCACCTGGTTCCTGCCCTCGGTGTGTATACATGCATATAGTAATACTTATCAGTGGAAGTGAGGCTATATACTCATGCACCAGGTAGGAGGAGGTGCAGATCACCTGGTTCCTGCCCACTGTGTGTATACAAACATACAGTAATACAGTAATACTTATCAGTGGAGACGAGGCTATAGATACTCATGCAAACAGGTAGGGAGAGGCACAGACCATGTGGTTCCTGCCCTCTGTGTATAAACATACAGTAATATTTATCAGTAGAGATCAGGCTATATATACTCACACAGACAGGTAGGAGGAGGTGCAGACCACGTGGTTCCTGCTTCTTCCGTGTGCTTACACAAAATGTATGAGTAATTTCCCTGAACCTAGTACCCCTCATTACAGGTGTACCGTGCCACCAGTGTCACACCGACCTCTGTCACATTGTAATAGCCATGCAATAGGGGATGCTGGTGGGAAGATGGCTGGATAAACAATTAATTATCTTTTCTTGATATTAGGTAAAGTAAATATTTATACATAAGTAGTATAGAGCCCATGCAGTCCCTGAGTTAGTAGATTTTAAGGGCAAGCATGTTTGTTTTGAGTGGAGACCCTGTCTTGATTTAATATACCACAGAAATATATGCTCATGATGGAATTTACTTAATCATTCTATGGTCAGTGGCTCTAGTGTCTGGTGAAACAGTATTTTCATTTGTAAATAAAGCTTTGAATAATAATAATGAAACAAATAAAACAGAATGAAAAGGCCTCATGTGTGCAGAAGGGCAGTTTGGTCCAAGACCCATTGTGCAGGCAGCGCACCCCGTCCACACCTGTCCCCATTGGTCCCACATACCCGGTCGCACATGTGAACTGGTTCACCAATCCCAGTGTCCTGTTCAGCGGGCCAGCCAGAACCAGTGAATGGGGATATACTGGCTTTGTACAGTTTATGGCTGCAGCAAACAAATTATAAGGTCAAAAATGAACAGTAATCCAAACCTTGTTATTGTTTTATTACTATATGGCTGCAGGCAGGGAAACATAATCAGGTTACAAACACTGTAGAGGCTTACAATGACATTCTCTGATTCCATACATTAGAATCAGCTAATATCGTGATCCTAATATATTGAACTGTACTATATTATAGAATCAGTTAGACTTTATGAAATAACCGTTCTACATTAATTAAATTTGAGTAGTTTCTTTAAAAGAGGTATCCAAGTTGACATAGGATGATACTAGAGAACTTTAAATCATTTATATCATTAACAATAAAACACAAAGCCATGACTGAAGGCTCCAGCCAAAGCCCTATTTTGCTGCACCTCTCACACTCTACTATGCATGAGTAGTATAAGTTAGTAGCCCTATTACTCAGGGTTGGGGCCATACAGACCTGTTTAAACATCCTGAAGTGCCCAGTTCTTTTACCAAGGATATAATTGTAGGACTGTAGGTTGAGTTTTGCTTCTACAAGGGTACATGTATGTGTGCATTTCACAGTCTTCATGAGTAAGACTTTGTCACATTTTGGAGAATTCAAGTGCTAAAGGCACTTACAGAATAAGACGCTAGTGTTTGTTTGTACTCACGTTCGCAGTCGCTGGTCCAGTTCCAGGTGCTGTTGGCATTGCAGGCTGTGACCACACTTTGTGACCCATCAATCATGGTGTATCCTTGGTCACAGACCACATCCACTGTGTCGCCAAAGGCCCCAGTCACCCTTGACCCTACAGGGAGCACTGCATGAGACAGGATGGATGGTTCGCACTGCACCACTGAAGGAGGAGTGGACATGGTTATATAAGTGAGCAATGTGTGGGGCATGATGAGTGGGGAGCACTGCACCACTTAGGAAGGAATGGATGTGGTTATGTTAGGGAGCAGTGTGTGGGGCACGATGAATGGGAAGCACTTCACCATTGAGGGACAAAATGGAAAAGCCCATGATAGGAAGTAAATAACGAAAATTGTGTACCATCTTAGGGTTTTTGGTTCAGTAAAACAAGAACAGACCTTGGGCACACACAACCATCATTTTTGCCCCATTCTTCACACATTGATGTATCTCAGGCTAAAGCCCACGATGCACCAATACACTCTGACTGGGACATTACGATGGCTTCGTGCCCACTTGGTCTGTACTATGTATATATGGTCACCCCACGCCAACAAGTAGCATTCTGCAACACCATAGAAGAAATACTACATAGGAGCTTCATAAAACTACATACAATCAACCATTTCAATAAGTAACATAAAATAAGTTCATAAGATTACACATTGGCAAACCATATCACTGAATAATATAGGAGGGTTCCAAGGCTACATAAGGTATACCAATAAGTAGCTATAGTTTATATGATGGACGTAACTAATATATCAGAGGTTATAAACTAAGCAATATTAATGTGCCACTATACCAATCAGTAGCAAACAATAGGGTAAAGATAAAAGCCTGGTCCTCACAGGGCGACAAAAATTAGTTTTTTTCGCCGTAGACTAAGGTTAGGTAGTAGCCAAGTGATTAACTAAACACCAACGCCATGATGTTTGGTGCCGGAACCACTAATTGCCTTAATTTGTGGGCGAAATATTTAGCAAGTTTAATATTTAGCCCTACTAGAGCTACTAGAGCCAATCAGTCAGCAACTAACATGCTCAGTTGCCTGCACATAGTAACTGTTTGTACATGTGTCCCAATGAGGGTATTAATTTGTTATTTCACTGTCAACTAAAAAGTCACCCGGAGGTCGTCCGGAGAATCGTTGGGCCACCAACATTAGTTGCTGGGTTTCATTTGCCACATGGGGACATGCTTTTAGACTACTTACAGAAGGGACAGTAGGCAGTTTGCCTGGAGGGGGTCACGTGACTATCCAGGCAACGAACGCTGAGTGGTTCGTTGCCATATTGCCCGGATTCACTGGCCTGGTCCACGGTGAAGGCCGCCAGGCCCAGGATCAAATGACAACGACAGGAATATTATAGGAAAGCATACAGAGGTTGACAGTATGACCCTGAATACAAGTTTGGCATTGAAAATAACAGCCCGATGCTGATAGGCTGAGCTGTCATTTTTGTGACATCTCACTGAGAGTTGTACTGTTGTTTTCCTTATATTACATACCATATTTTCTAAGTTATAAGGAAAATAGATTGGAAACTACCAGTGGAGCAAGATGGGCAGTATCACAGTGTCTTGACAATTCACTAACTTTGACAAGTCTCAAGCAGTTTACCCTAAAATGTTTGATTTTCTCTCCAATGTAGGGCTCTATCACTTCCTCCATTCAATCAGACTGCACATAATCATGTAAAAACAATCATGCAAATTCATTCAGAATTCAAAAAAATAAAAGAGTCAAAACCTCTGCATTATTTCTAACAGTAGCAATGCAGGCATTCATATGCATTTATTATGCATTTTTAAGCAGTTGAAGTGTATACTTCAAAATATTTAACCATAGCTTTTACATACAAATAGAAAATGTTGCAAGTTTTACCCTAACACATGCATTGAACAAAAGATTCTTATGGACTATACTTTCATTGCTGTTTATGTGATTCAAGCATTGTATATGCCATTCTCATGTGGACCACTTTTGTTTATCATCCAGTCGAGTGATAAACAGGTTATCAGGTGGTTATCTTTGATAAACCATGCAATAGACCCTTAACTACTAAACTTTGTTATTACCCAAAGATATACATACATATGTATATCCTAATTACATATAGAATGTTTATGAAGCTGTTCTAACAAAAACATCAACAATCATTTGCTAACTTTTATCCAGAAAGTCAAATGAAGTGTTTTTTTTATGTGCATATGCCTTACCAAAACAGACAGCGGTGGAGAGGTTCCACTCGCCCAGAGACCCACAGACCAGGGTGAGATTGGTGGTCCCCTTCACCTGGTGGCCCACGCGGCAGGACACCTGGGCCTTGGTCAGGTAGGGACTAGCCTCCAGCCCCTACTCCCAGCCATAGTTGGTGGGGACCACCGCCTCACACTGCACCACTGAAATATCAAACAGGGACACAGACCCTAAATATATATATAGATTGGACAGCAGAGGGGATTCCTGCTATGCTTTTCTCTGATGCCACCTGGCTGAAGATATGAAGCATTTTGGTTTGACCATTATAACTTCAACACGAGGGATGTATTGTAGCTATAATTATACTCTTTTTTTAAGAAGTAGCACCCATGGGAATCAATGATCTGTCCTTGGCGTAGCTCTTCATACCTACCACTTGGGAAGTGCTCGCATAGGCTCAAAGAGGAGCTGTCTGGTCTGTATAATTATATAGATTAAGGGTCTGTGACAAGCACAAAGGTGGTATTACCTTGGGCTTTGATATAGGCATGATATATTGATTTTACAGACAATTCACATGCATGAGTGATATCATTGTTCAAAATTTGTTATTTAGAATATCTCATATATGTTTACCAAAGTATTTTATCTCTTATGCATGTGCAACCTCTCTGCGACATCAATACATTCAGCTCAAGTCTGTAGTGCAATACCATCTTTAGTCTGAAGGGGCGGTGTCAAAGGCTTTTATTGATAATAATCTTCAATGTTTTCCTTAGTTTTCAGAGTTGTTTTATTTATTATTAAGTGTTTACAATACATAGCACATAGCATCTACATTCTATATTTGGTATGGTATTTGGAATGTATGTTAACAGGTATGAAATGAAAATCCCCGTGCACATTATCACGTTATTAATTTTGATAACATAGTAAGCCCAGTGATATAATTATCAATAACTGGTATTACAACCAATTTTGGTCACATTTTATATTTCTCACCAGTAGGAAATGAGCAACAGATAGAGGAAGAGTTTATTGTTGGACAGTAGAAGATGCACTCAATATCATACTTATAATGTAGGCTAAGGTGAAATTATTTCAGCCAATCTCAAATATTCAGGATTTCATGTTAAAACTGTAGCGCACCCAGAGGGCAATAAGTCTCGCTACGAGGGAAAAATTCCCAAGTCGACCACTAGGATTGGAGGTAGTGACAGAAAACCAGACAAGAATAGCTTAGATTAAAATATGTTTATTTAAAATACAATGAAGTGTCCCTTTCACAATAGGGCTCAAAGTAGGCAAATACAACCAAAGTTTCACAAAATTACATAAAACATGGTATTTTCCATAACAGCAAAATTCTCAAAATACAGTTAGACTGAATAAAATAATGTCAAAGTAAACCACCTAAATCTGAAAGGAAACTCTGTAAATGGCCAACATGCCAAAACTCTCCACCAACCACAACCTAGAATAGAGGAGTTACCCATCTCACAGGGTCAGAACTCCCTATAAAAAGTAGGAAGGATGGGGAAATGGCCAGAAAAGCCTAATTTCCACACAGTCTCCCAACTACCATAGGCTGAGAGTAGGCCAGACACCAACAACTCCCAAAAGCCTAGATCCATACCGGGTGGGATCTTCTTAAAATCCAAAAGAATAGCTCTATACCATCTGTATAGAAACTATAATTAATCTGGCCATCTGATATTCCAGAGGCTCCATCTCAACAAGTTCCAGAGCAGAACTAAGGTCATTCCTTCCCAAAAGCCAAGTTACTTTAGGCTATAAACAGGGAAAACTCTGGGAATAAACCAGTCAGTCTGTCAACTCAAACTCAACTCAAACTCAACTCAACTCAAACTCTCAACTCAAACTCTTAAATCAAACTCAAACTCAGTATCTCAACTCAAAATCTCAAATCAAAGTCTCAGTGGGCCTACACCCTTCCATAGATCCTCCATACTGTACCTTTAGTGGGCAGAGATTCGACAGGCAGAGCTTTGTCGGGCAGAGGTTCGTCGGACAGAGATTTGTCGGGTGTGGTGTCTGTCGTTCCTGGTGCCATCCTCACGTGCCTCGCGTCCTCCCTCCTGTCGATCCTCCCACGAGAGGATATCAGACCTCAGCACACAGCAGAAGGTCTATCACTCTCTTTACTATAGAAACAGGCGTCTTAACTCCTGATCACATCTAAGTAACCTTTGCAAGTGAATTTATATATACAATTCTTTTACTGGATAAAAGACTTCATCAAACTCTAACTTTTCATATCATCAGGAATATGCAATTTCACAATATTACCAGTTAATCAGTGACATAAACAAATAAATGTCTCAAATATGCATCGGTGTCTCCACCCAGTGGCAGTTATCGGAACTACACTTTTGGAGAGATCCTCTGAAAGTTGGCACCCTGACTTGGGTTGCCACACAACAAAACAGGTGTCCCAACCACTAGTCACATTCAAGTAACTTTACAGGAGAACTTATACAATAAATTCTTTTACCTGTTAAATCACCTCATCAAACTACAGATCCTGACATCATCAAAAATACACAATTTCACAATATAACCATGTAATTAATTACATAAACCATAAATGTCTCAAAGAGTGCAACAGTGTCTCCACCTAGTGAGAGTTGTCCGAACTACAAGGTAGGAGAGATCCTCTAAGTTGACAACTGAACCTGGGATCGCCACAAAACATGTAACACTCTTCTGAATGTAATTGTATAAATTGATGATTGAAAAAATATTGTGTTGTATCTATATAGGGCTGTGTGAGACTTAATGCTACGTTCTTGTCCTGCTGTCGATAGGTTCATATCCGCGAACATAACCCTAAGGATGCAAAGGCTGACAATGTGCTTTCTTGTTTTGGAACATAATCCTGCAATATTATTGAATCATGCCATGAATTTGGCACTGCTGTAAAGGAGGTACAACATATCAAGATACAGGAATGTGGAATGTGGCCTTAATTATACACTAGTGTACAATACTCAGACCTCACCTGAGCAGGTGTCCATTCAACTAAAGTTGGCAGTCGGCTCACAGAAGGCTGTATAGCTGAGGTCTTCAGTGGTCCCGGTGACACCATACCCCGTCTGACACGTCACAAACTGCAGGCCATCATAGGCCTTCGTCATGGTGCCTGGGTACAGGCTCGTACTAACCGGGATGGGGGCCGAGCACACCACCGCAAGAAGGAGACACAGGGAAGTTAAGGTATATTTACAGCTTTGCGATAAGTTGCTTGCAACATTTCCATCATATCACAGCTTGTGATGTGAAAATATTGCATGTTGCGGTGAATCCCCCCCAGGCAAGCAACAACATAACAAGCACATTCTGCCACCATACTTTTTGGATTAGTGTATAACCTGTCCAATTCTCACTTAACTGTGACATTATTTTAGGTAAGGTTGAGACTTACTAAAAAATAATGTTATAACATCATATTTTAGTTGAGTTAGGACCTTACCAATAAAGAATGTTACAATAACGTTATTATTACATGAAAGAATGTTACTATAAAGTCACAATAAAGTTACAGTGCGACGTTGCAATGTTTGGTTCTAACGATGTTTTTGGGTGCCATCAAAAGAATGTAACCAGAACCAAACCAGAACTAAGCAGAACAAAATCATAACCAATATACTGTAGTCAACAAATGCTAGACAGACAGCGGCTCCCATTGGCTGTGAGTTATGCAAGGGATGTATATGCCGCACTGACCCTGTGCGTCCTCGTAACCTGGCTTGCACCAGAAGTCATACTCATTACCGAACACACAGCGCAGGTTCCAGAACTCAGGGGCAGAGTTTGTCACCAGCAGAAGGGGGCACTTCACCTCTGGGGGGGAGGAAGTGTAATTTTATTGTCATGTTACATGATGCCAAACATCCAGTGGCTAATCTAGAATTTTGAAAATCAAGGGGGACAGGGAGGGTTCTTTTTACTGAAGTTGGTTCCCACTTAGGTGATGATGATTTTAATTGCTGAGCAACTAGTGCTAAACCTTTCAACCAGTGGTGACTAGCACCACAAGAAAGGACTAGTCACCTTTGATTGAAAGAATTAACAATAATCGCCGGGGGACTAAATTCCTGATTGCTCAAGAGGGGACGCAGATGTATTTTCTTGTTCAATCGTCAATGTTGTATAGCAAATTAGTCTAACAACAAAGTTTCAGGAGTAAAATACTTTTTCTAATCTAAGAACTTCTGAAAGACAGTAGAAACCATCTCAATTAGGAGGAAAACGACTTTTCAGGGTATTAGCCATAGCCTATTGGTATACCTTGCCAGCATCGAGTGGCAAAGACAGTTTCTTGCAATATATTTATGACCTTTTTCTGGTAACCAAAGACCCAGATAAGTAATTCTCCTCAGGCCTAGGGGCAGATACAGGATTTTGAAAAGGAAGGGTCCACATACATGCTAAGTACTAAAATAGCACGCATTTGAGCATGCACGTGAGACAACTTTTTCTCTTTGGCAAGTATAAGTGGCCACCAAAAGAAGGGGTCAGGACCCCTTGGATCCCCCCCTGGATTTGTCCCTGCTCATCATTTAAACCCCTAGATCTGCTGACTTACTGTTGCAGTCCTCGGTACTGTGCCACTCTCGGGTGCAGCTATAAGTGTAGGTGAATGTGGTGTCCCTGGGGATCTCATAGCCTGGGTCACACTGTATGACAGCTGACTCTCCCGCTGGCAGAGAGTGGTTGGTGATGTTGGAGTGCGGCAAGGTTAGGCCCTCACAATTAGTGGATCAGTCAGATTCTAACGTTCAACAGGATATTCCAACAGGAATGCAAGGTTTGAATTTAAGATGGAAGTATGTGAATTGGATATGAGATAATTTGATGTGTAATATTGAGGCTGAGTGAAAATAGCACTATTAACGTATTGTGTGTTATATATAAATGTGACAAACATATATATATTTGTCACTTTATTTTTCTATAATGATATCATTGTTTATAATTATCATTGGATCATGTACATGTATGCATTAAATTAATGGATTTTTACTACTGTATGATATCCAAAGGACATACCTTGGACAAGAGGATGTCAGACCTTGGGATATACTTATCCTCTTTTACTGAACACTCACACAGCCATGGGTCCAATTCCCCCTTCTTTATACAGGCAGGGGTGCCATATCCATTTACTTACATAGCAGGGGTCCAATACCCTTTTATTCACATAGGCAAGGGTCCCATCCCCCTTAGCTTATATATACATGTATCCAATCGACTCCAGTTGTCATAGCTCTCACACACAGAGAAGTAGTCAGTGAGCCCTTAGAACATCTAGTAGTTGTTGTCACATGTCACCTTCTCTTTCTATTCATAGACACCATAGATCCCAGTCACATCAGAGTGGGTGATGGTTAATGCAGGGCATTCCACTGCTAGAAAGTTATAATCAGAAACGTTATTTTAAGTGATGCAGCAGTTTATTGCATATCTCTGTTTGACCCACTTACAGGTATAATTGGAAGGAATGATATCATACATGAATATCTTTCAACTATCATACATTCAAACCATACCCATTGGACCTCTTTAAAGACACTGTCACCAACCTATTTATGGACAATGATTGACCTACTTAAAGACACAATATTTGACCTGCTTCTCAAAGAGTTTAACCTATCTATAGATCATTGACCTATTGATAATCACAATGTTTGATCTACTTACAGGTACATTCTTTGACAATACAGATACATTCTACTGTAAGATAGTCCAGAACATTATTTCAGACAAGTGTTTGACCTACTTACAGTCACATTCATCAACCTATAATACAGATACATTCTTTGACCTTCTTACAGAAGATGTTAACCCATTTACAGACACTTTTTAACCTACTTACAAACAATCTTTGACATGCTTATGGCCTTTGACCAACTTACAGGCAGTCCTTGACCTACTTACCCACTTATTAATTTACCTATACATGCAGATACATTCATCAACCTACATACAGATACATTCTCTGACTTACTAAAGTTACTTACAGACAGTCTTTGACCTACTTACAAGCACAGTCCTCGATCTCCCACACTCCCCAGGCAGTACAGTTGGCATCATAATTATACATCCTGGTGGGCTAGTTATGTCCAGTACCCGCACAGACAGGAGGTGCAAACTGTGTCTTCGTGCTGCCTGCTGATGGGGATCGAGGGCTGGGGGCAGGGAGGCAGTGGTGTTACCAAATGGTGCTGATTTACAGAATGTACCTGCAAAAGTCAAATGATAAATGAATCAAAGTGGGTGTGAGATTTTATTTCTAATCACATTCTGTGATATTATTTAGTATGAATGTTATGAAAAAGCTCTGCAATGTCACATCATAAAGTGTTTGGTACTAGGAGTCTTCCATTGGGTTCACTGCAATAATTGTAAAATAGCTGTTTACATATCCAATAGGACCAGGTGCCATTCTCCTGACACTGCGCAAACGCGTAACAAGGTTGTATATATCTAATAGGTAAGGACTAAGGGATATAGATGTGTGACTCACGCTGGCAGGAGATGATGTAGGACCAGGTGCCGTTATCCTGACATGTTGAGTTGAACTCCCTGATGACTTCCGGTGACTTGTAGTTGATGAAATCAGGCCCACTGAGGGTGGTGATTTAACCATGGCTACAGCGGACTCACACCTCCTCAGGGTACACCCCTGTCAGGTTGTCCCTGGTCCCTTGGATGTCAGGGCACTGCACCGATGGAAGGGATATGGGGTATACAGACTAAAAATGAAATAAATGTATCACGACCTGGTTTTAGAAAATCTGGCTACAGGTCTTATCTGGCACACACTGTGAATTGAAAAATATTTGACCATCCTCACAACTTATGCTTCATCATCAGAGTGTAAACTGCAATTCATTCTCTTAGGCACAATTCACTTTTTTCAGTACTTTATATATTTTGTTGGTATAGAAACACATTTAGTTACCCAGTACAGCTTGCTGGGGATTTATCATCTGTGCTAAAAATTTTCTGTCTTAGTAATGTGAATATAGCATTGAAGATGATTTTCTTTTGTTTATATATAAATTCTTTCAATAGATGTGGTTTTTCAAGGTTGGGGGAATATACTTTCATGAGACATTTAGATAATGTAGCTGCAAAATTACTTGAATACCAGTGAATTGCATCCAGGAAACGTGAAATATGTAGCCATTTTTGGCATTCACGAAAAAACACATGCTCCAAAGGCTGGAAAAAAGGCTGGAATAATACAATGCCTTACTCATTTGGAACTAATGTTCAATAATTTGTGACTGTAATTCCCATGACTGAGAAACTTCTCAAGGTGATATTAAGATTAGAATCATTATTCTGTACTATCAGTAGAACTTCCTGATGACATAACATTGTGACAATTTAAGAGTGAAAAGGCCTATAGAATGTCACCATGAAGCTACAGTATTGTCACATCCTTGGCTTGGTATGCAAACTTCTGGCATAAATTGACTATAAATTTATACTAACTTTATTTATAAACAGAAAGACTGAGGCACTTGTCACTCAGTACTTGTAATGGATACTTACGGGTATAGTTCAGGTACACATCTCAGTCCCCCATAGCATTGTATGTAGCCATGTAGGAGACATTGTTTCCTGGTATGACATTGCTGCACTCGCACATCACTGTGATGTTTGTTGGGAACATTCCCATCAGGTTGGCTGATGTGTTCACCATGTTGGTAGGCCACCGGGGTTACAAACTTTGGCTAGGTGTACAAACCACATTTCTCAGGGATTCATAACCAAGATACAGGCCTTATCATCCTTTATATATATTTCTTGTTAATAAAAGTATTTTTTCAGCTTCCTAATAGATGAGTCTTCCCTTTCTAGCTTACTCTTGTATTTAGGAGAATTATTTAAAAATTCATTTGGTCTTTTTAATTGGTTAATAGGATATTAATTAGATAAGTAAGGCTGACAATCTATTGTAAAATGTCTTCATATATAGTATTGTACTATTTATATTCTTTATATGTTTTCTTTATTCACTTGATGGAAATGTTGCTTTTCATCTATAATTACATGCTTTTATCATATTTTAAATGCTGTGGGCTTATTTTCTTATCATGACTCTTGGTGGAATTTAAAGAAATTAACTAGTTTTGAATTAGCATATCAGGGTTAAAAGTTTTGTCTGTGATGGAGTAACATTATTTTTGCTATGTACATATTTGCACGCAAATTTGAAAAAGCTAATCAAGTATATAGAATTATATGAAATGGGCACTGAAATATACTAAGAGTATACTATCATATACTGATTAACCCAGAAATATGGCCTTATATAAATTATCCCGCAAATACAGCAGCCACACATGATTTACCTACCAGAAGGGCTTCCCCCACACCAACTAATATTAATCCAACTAATCTGGCTGCTTACTTTCACACTGATAAGCTGCCTGAAGGAAGTGGTTGGCTGCACAGGTAAGGATGTAGGTGGAGGGGTATGCTGCATTCCAGTTAATGCCTGTGGTGGGCCAGAACAAAAAGCCCTGGTTACAGTTAACTGTCACAGTGACATGCAGTGTGACCACACTGGAGGATAGGGGAGCCGTTGTCAGGGTACATGTACATGCTGGAATAAAAGGAATGGATTACAAATATACACAGGTATATTAACAGAGCTTACAACAAAGGTCATAATCTGAGGTCATAAATGATGTTGGATTGTGATGACTTGATAACGTTCTTGTAATATTATTTATGAGGCTGATATTGTAACCTCATCCAATAAGAATGTCACAATAGTGTTACGTTTAGGTGTGGTTGAGACCTCACTTTAAGACCATGTCACAATAATGTTCTGTTTAGGTTGGATTGACAGTTAACCTTATATGGTATGAAAAACGAAGGGTCCTCTCTCCTTGGACGGCAACCGTGTAGTGGGGAGCACCCCACTGTTCAACACTGCACTCTGCCTAGCGGCGCACCTGATTGGTCGGTCGTGTTCATGTGTCATGAATATTCATGTCTGTTCCTGCCAGTTGTGGGGTTGGTAAGGGGTGTTTGGATCTGTGACGGTGGGGCTTGAGTGGGGGAATGTAGGTGGCATGGGCCACGCTGAGCATTCCGTTCGGGTGGTAGCGGCGGCAAGGGCCGCTCTGCTACTAAGATGTCAAAAAATGGGAACTTAGATTAGTCCTAAAGGGACCCCATAGTGTGGCGACCCCTATCATGATGGCACATATTAACATAATGACCTTCGTTGGAAGAATGTTCGTCCTACACAGTCCGGACATTGCTTGGAGATATCTTGTGTATGATGAACCTAGCCTCATAGTGTCCTACACGGTCCACTATGAGAAGGTCTCAGAGAGGGAGGCTGCTAGCTGATATCTAATCCGAAAAGTAGACCAGCAGAAGTAGATCTGCAACCCCTAACCCGTCTTACACAGTCCGGGTTTCTATTGGAGAAGGGGTCATCAGGTGGTGTGCACGGTTTCGGTAAACACCTCATCAGGCCGTATGTAAGGTTGAGTAACACGGTGTCCACACAGGATCTTTGGTTGGAAGCGTGGCATACACACATTCCTCAGGTGTATGGTAGAACATATTGAGCTGAATGACCAAAAAGAAACTCCAGATGTGAGACTATGGGTAAGAGTAACTAGGCAGTGTGATGTTCCATCCTTATCTAGCCAGTTGATGACAAATGTTCACAGTTTGAGTGACTGGGTGGGTCGGAAGTTAGAGACGTAATTGGTGTGAACAAGGGTCAGGCAACGGGGCTTGTTAGTAGCTGTTATCAATGGCGTTGAGGCCCTTTGGGATCTGGCTTCGTAGCCTATGGATCCACTGGAATTCTGCATTGAGTTTCCGACTAAGGGACAAGTCCTTGTCGGGTGCCAGGTTGCAGAATTGTAAGACGTAAATTTCTACGTCATCCAATCCGTCATGTCCGGACGAGTTGAAGTGTCGAGAGACTTCCGTCTTCCTAGGGTCCCTGGTGATACAGTAGAAATGGGCTTTGAACCTTGTCTTAAGGTTGTTTTTGGTCTGGCCCACATACTGTTTCCCACATTTTTTACACTCAATGGCGTAAATAAGGTTGTTACTATTACAGTCGACGTTCTGTCTTGTATAATAGTTACGCTTGGTAATGTGAGATTTTATTTTGCCACTTCTATTCAGACGTGGAAAATAACGGCAGTTTCTGTTGTTGCATGCAGCCTTCTCTGGTCTGGTGGCGGCAGGTTCAGCAGAGGACTCCTTTGGCAATTTAGCACGTACTAGGATGTCTCGTAGACTCTTAGGTTTCCGATAACCCGTCATATATTTCTTATCATGGAGGTGGCGAGTTGAAGATGAGTGGTCCAGGAGATCCCATGTTTTCTCTATCTGATCACGTAGGACTGTCGATGATGGGTTGAAGGTCGTGGTTAGGTAGAACGGGGCCTCACTATCGCCATCTTTCTTCTCCCCTATCTGGTTAAGTAGTGTTGACCTGTCTGCCTTATTGGCCCGATCAAAGGCCTGAACCAGTAGTTCCTCTGGATATCCTTTCTGGATCATAAGGGCAGCCTTTCTCGCACAGTCTGAGACGAAATCGGTCTGTTGGTATACAGAGAGTGTACATCTAAGGTCACAAGAATCTCAGAGCCGGTTAGGTCGTCTATTTCGTTGAGTTTCGCAAGAAAATCTGTAGTGTCGCGTAGGAACGATTTACCACTTCGAACGATGGGGGCTAGGAAGTGGTCGACAAAAGCAGAAAATCGTTCGGTCGGGCTTTCATTAGCGGAAACAATTGGGCGACCAGGGACCGGTGATGTCCCTTTATGGATTTTGGGAAGTAGATATAGTTGGGCTGTCCGTGGTTCGCTCGTTGTTAGAGATCGTTTAGCTTTTTCAGTTATTTCACCACGTATCCTCATCTGTTCTAGCTGGTATAGAACCTGTTCATGATGCGTGGTGGTTAAGTCGGTTGTGGTTTCTTTGTAGAAATTAGTGTCGTTCAGTTGTCTCTCGCCTTCCTTGATGTAGTCCGTTCTATTTTGGATGACAACTGCTCTGCTTTTGTCTGCCTGCTTTATGACAATATCGGTATTATCGGCCAGGCCGCGGATGCAACCTCGTTCGTTAAACCTTATATGGTAGTTACAGTAACATTCTGTTTAGGTAAGTTTAAGATCTGCCATAATCAGTATGTTGCAGTGATATTCTGTTTTTACAAGGTTTGGACCTCCCTTGGCAAGGAGGTCACAACAGTGTTCTGTTTAAGTGAAGTCTGGACTTCACCTTGTCAGGACGTCCACAATGGCATTCTGTTTGGATTTGGTCTCAACATCTTAAAAAAGTAATTTAACAGTTATGTGACCTTAGAGTAAATATTAGACAAACCAAAAAAGTATGGTTGCGCAATGTGACTGTTGCAGTTTTAGTAAGTATTAGACAAACCAAAAAAGTATGGTTGCGCAATGTGACTGCAATATGCTGTAAACATACATACACCTTGACTGGGGAGACAGTTGATCTCACTGAAGTCTGTGGCTTGTTGATCACCCATCCAAAGCAAGCAGCAACATAATGGCCACCTCCTGCAACTAAACTTTTTTGGTGAGACTGTTATTTGCTAATTTTTCATGAAAAAAGTTATATAATCTTAAAATAATGTAGCAAAAACCAAAATGAGACCTAACATAATGTTTACCACAACTTCATTGACCTAAACATCTGCAGTAATCGGTAGATTTTGAGAAAAAATTCTACCAATATTCTACTGACTTATGCATTAGTCTAATACAATGATTGAGGCCTTAAAGGGGAACACCAGTGACAAACTACAACAAAATTATAGATAGATCTTGCCTTGCTGATGTCATCAGTCAAAACAGCATCAAAATCGGATGAGCAGTTCAAAAGTTATTGAGGAAATAAGATTGTCCTGAGCTTCCCACTGGGGGCGGCCATTTTGAATAGATTTCCAAGCATGCATCTCACCGTTAAACCAAATTGTGGTTCCTGTTTAGATTCCTGTAGGCTTAGCCATAGTATTTTGTTCATTTTAGGAATGCTTTTATGAAAATGTTATTCGACGAAACATCATGAAACTTCATATCCTTAGTGGAGATACTTTGAGGCAAGTTTTGTAATAGGAATTTCATAAGAATTTACATTCTAATATAGTAAAGTTGCTATGGCAACATTAGTATGTATAGCAACCCCACCATAAGAATAACAGCCCCTATGAAGCTATTTATAAGGTATTTAATCTTACCAAACCATATAAATCATGAAAAAGGAGATACAATAGTGTCAATTCAATGGTAAAGAGTCAATCAGTTGTTACTGGTTGCTTAGCAACCCACAGTTTTCAAACTGAGTAGTATAGTAACCATTGGTTCTGCCTAACAACAGCCTGTTGCTCAGCAACCCAACCTCAGAATTGGTTGCTTAGTAACCTAGATACATTGTATAAGTTTAGTGTGAAGGGTTTTCAACATTCTGGTATAATTAATGCTGTTTAAATGGCTGGTTGCTATGGTAATACCAAATCTTAGAAATGGTTGCTAGGGAAAACTACCCCATAGTTACGGTTTCTACATAGTTTAGAATTTATGGTCATACTCAGTTTTCATCATTTTGATTATAACAGAATGGGTAATTTGGTATGTTACACTCAATATGACACAGCAAAGTAATAAATGACACTTATATATCACAAACCCAAACAGGAACCACAATTGGATAAGTTGGTGAAGTGCATGCTGGGTAATACAAACAAAATGGCTGCCCCCAGTGGAGAGCTTAATAGACCATTATGTGGGCCATAACTTTTGAACCGAAGCTCCGATTTGAATTTCGTTTTCACCATCAGTTTGAGAATTTTATGTTCTCTATGCACAAAACTCGTGGTTTTTCACTGGAGTGCCCCTTTAAGTTACCCCTCCCCACTTAAAAACACCTGGGCCTTATCCCTGTACTACCAACTGGTACTTTTAGAGATCATGGGTCTTTATGATATTTACATACTGCTGTATACTCAATTCTTACTAGAAAGATACTATTGAACTGGTAAAAAATATATAAGATTTAAGTTTAGTACATTTGCAATTTCATGATAAAAATGTGTATCAACTTTGTTTAAAAAAATGAACAATTTCTTTTCTAGGAATCTAGTAATTACAAAGTATTTCCAATCGAAACTTAAGGAAAAGGTATGGATTGTTTTACATCTTCAAGGTGAAAAGCAAGTGGAGAATTTTGGCTATACATTATTGACATATTGAAATGTATTTGCAGAGAATATAAAAAAATGTCACTGGAATTTCAAATTCTTCTTGATAGCTTCCTCCAATTAAGTATGTATGCACATTTTAAAATTATTTCAGAACTTCCTGCCCCCATTGGGCTGAAGTAGGCATTGAACAAGTACAGGAACATTGGCATTTTTCAGAAAATTCCTATGCCCCCTTTGTTAAAGGAAAACTTGCATATATATTTGCAAGTTGCTAATTTCTTTGTTTTTAACTTGACTTTAGTATTCTTAAATTATTTCAAAAGAAAAACAGTGAAAATATTGAGATGATATAGAGATATTCAGGAAAGGAATTTAATTTTGGGAATTCCCTGGCTGCCGAGCTACTTAGTACTCCCCTTGCTACATCACACCTATGGGAATTCCCTCTAAATTTAATTTGGGATTTCCTGTTTAATGAATGATTGTAGATGGATATATTTGTCAATTAATTATGAGTTCTATTGGACCAAATATATATAATTTGGATTAGAGAGAATAAGCATTATTACAAATTCTATAGAGATGGGGATTCCCTTTTATTGGCAGATGGGATTCCCCAAGAACTCCCCTTGCTACGTCACACATTGGGGGATTTCCCTTAAAAGTGTAATAAAATACAAGCTCTTTTAATGTCCCATAATTGTGTGTAGACTAAATATTTTACTTCCATTTTACTTCCATTGATTACTACATGTTATGAATGACATGCTGAATTGAATTCATTAAAAAATTACTATCCTACAGTTATGTGCAAGGTTTCCTTTAAGGTGAGTGGTAAATTAAGGTATTAGCTGTGAAAACTAGCTGAAACCAAAGTAGAATTCCATGAGAGATGGAATTATTTTCATTTATTTGTAAACAAGCCTCATTTTTGTAGATCCACATTATTTGACAAGAGCAAGGCAGACATTTCGTTAATGATTTCCTACCATATTTCAAGGTTCAGTTTTTAACACAGGCCAGAAATAGTTTATTGAGTTTGGAAAATTTTGTTGAATTTATGGGTATTGGCTACCTTTAAGCTGTGTTAACTTACCTATGTTCCTGCCCATGTGCTGGTCATCTTCGGATACCCAGTTGCACAGTCTATAGGGTCTTCCATGTTGATTTAGGGCAGGTCGAGGTTGGCTCCATATGTGAAGCCAATATAGGCCTCTGTCTGCAGGCACCTGTTGGCACACTCTGTCTCTGATTTCCATACTTTTGATATACATCAAATCATAGAAAAATGAAATTTTCAAGAAGTCAAACATTTAACATAATATATAGATAATCTCTGCGATATTCTAAGCTACATTTAACTCATCTGTTTTTGAAGAATGCTACAAAAGTTTGATGCAAAATTCTGAAAAGAAACGAGCAGAATCATAGCCTCAGAGAGTGTGTGGGCCACCGTAAACCATAAGATCATAGCATTCCACTTCATTTGTTCCAATATGCAATATATTCATGGCCTAGTTCTTTTGTCCTCCTCATCCGACGTGGTTTATGGTCCTCAATTCTTAAAATTTCACCTAGTAATTTTATGATAAGTAAAAATTACGAAAATCAGAATTTGTTTATGATAATTGAGAGGCAAACCAAAAAAAAGAACATGCTGAATTGATTATATAAAGAGATAGTGCCTGCAATCATGTGCTAGGTTCCTATGAGTTTGAATGATTTTCCTGCAAGTGTTGATGAACCTGAAATGTATTAGATACCATCAATTTATGCTCTACTGCTGTGAGGTATACCAGGGATACGGTAGGATTTGCAGCTAAACACAGCTGTTTCTATTTCAAGGGCCTATTACACTATTACACAACTTGAGGTACAATATGCCAATGTTGCAGAGAAGTTACACATATAAGAGAAAAAATATTTTATAACACATATTTATGTGACGTACTCCAAATTGCCAACAATGATATCACTTCTGTATTTGAGTTGTATGATGTCACACGATGTGTGGTATAATACAGCCTTCAGTTTATCACCCACACAGCTGAAGAGTGGTATGTACAATGGGCCAGTGTATATTGACAGGCTGTATGTACTGCTCCTTGTCTTCATGGATTAAACATTAGTTTTTTTATTTTGCTTGGGTGATGAAATAAAGAAGACCCTTTAGGGCCATCCAAAGTTGGTTGTATGACCCAGGGGCTTTATCCTCCGATTGAGACAAACCCCTCAGGATTGTACGGCCACCCTAAGCCATCCTGCACAGGTCTTCTTTTATTAATACTCACTTATGAAGCTGTATTCTTCCAGTTCACACAGGCTGAGGGCGGTATTAGCAGCGGAGGTCAACGTAGTGCCTCATGAGGGGCATGGCACAGTAGACAATGCTCACCTGACTGACCCCAACCTGCCGGCCCTGCACACACTCGGACATCTCCACAAGGTGCTCAGTCACCCAGAATTTGAATTGGTCTGCTGTGTGTTGGATGCACCTGGGGACAGAGGAGGAGAAAGGGGATAAGATAAGACCAGCAGATCCAGCCAAACATATGACATTGGTATATTGATGCAGCAATGTTCTGTTTGGTTCTGTATTGATTTTTTGTCATGTTATTTGATGGCACCAATAACATTGCTGAAACATACTGCTGTGACATTGTAATGTGATGTTAATATCACATATTCTGGTTATCTTCCTCAACCTAAACAGAATGTTCTTATAATGTTCCATTTCATCCTAACCACACCAAAATTGATGTTATTCTAATTTGGTAAGGTTTCAACATTGCCATCAACAACCTTGTTGTTATGTGCCATCTTAGTAAGTAGCAGACTGACTAAAAACGTATGGTTGCAGCATGTTTCTGTTAAGTCACTCTGGGGAGAGGGCATAGGCTGTGACCAGTGAGGAGAGAGTGGCAAATATTGCCTAAATTTGGAGAAATTCTAGAGAAATTTGAAAAATATGTAATGTACTTCCAGATATGCTGTAAACTTACATACAACCCTATCATTTTTATGAAGCAGTATGTAGCAAATAGACCTAAAATAGGTTTATTCTCAAACTCGTTCTAAATCTATTTGAAATAATTGTTGTGGAAACTATACTGAACTCAATGATGAAGTAGGGTGGACTTGTTGTTTATTAGCAAGGTAACTCTTTGGGACTAAATATCAGAAGTACTGAGCTCAATCAGTAGATAGCAAAGTGTGTGTGACTCAACTGTGCATGCGACTCACCTGATTACATGACTGAACTGCACTTGTGAGCAACATGTGATTCCCCCGTGTAAATTATTTACCTGTGCACATGACCCACCTGTGCATGTGACTCAGTTGTGCATGTGACTCAGTTGTGCATGTGACTTAGCTGTGTATGTGACTTAGCTGTGCACATGACTCCCTTGTATGTGTGACTTGCAAATGATACACCTGTGCACATGATGACCTGTGCATGTGACTCTCCTGTGCATTGATGTACCTGTGCAAGAAACTCACCTGTGTACATGACTCACCTGACAATGACAACCTTAAAGATCCTGTGACTTGTGCCAAGGTCAAGCAGTAATTGGGGCATCTCATCCACAACTGCTGGAGCTTCAAAACAGCTGAAATGAGTTGAATAGAATAAAATGGCTATATTAGAATAAGAACAACTGTCCATGCACAAAACTCACATCTATATATTTCTTTTGAAAATCATATTCTCACATACATCCATAAAGTTAATTTTATTGTATTGAATAATTAGTAGATTGCTTTGCTGATCAAAATCTGTAGGACTCACCTCCTGACGATGGTGTTGCCATAGCGGATGACATTTAATAGCCAGACAGTGGTCTCATCTGACAGGTATGGAGGGATGGTAGTGAAGGTCTTACCTAGTACAAAGTTCAGGTTTTTTGTCAGACAAAAGTACGCATAATGTAAAGCAGGCAGGGGAAGGTGATGAAGCTCTAACTTAGTGAAATGTTCTGGGTCAAACAAAAGTACCTGTTTTGTCAAAAGGGAAGGGTGAGAATGATATGCCTCTGCACTCTCACAAGTGGTTAAGTTTAGGTGTCCACTCAAGCAAGAATATGACATTATAATGTTGCAGTGATGTTCTGAATAGTTCTGCTTTGGTTCTTGTTACACTATTTTGATGGCACCCAAAACATATTTTAAGAACTTTGTGATGTTGCACTTGAACATTATCATGGCATTCTTGTAATGTTGTTTAATGTTATAATAACATGTTTAGTTCTGCTTTGTTATAACATTATAAGTAAGTTCTCAACTTCACTTACATGAAATGCTATTTTAACATTCTTTTTAAGTAAGTCTCAACGTTACCTAAAGTAACATAACTGTTATGTCAAAATTGGGCAGTTTACAGACTAACCAAAAAGAATATGGCCACAGAATGTGCATGATAAAATAACTTGTTAGAAAATGTGACTGAGGAGATAATAGGTTGTTAGCTAATTAACTTAAATGTTTCATATGACAAAATTAAAAGGTAAACCATAAAAAATAAGACAAATATATCTTGGAGAATGGTAGAAATTGCAAAGACTAGAGTGAAAAATTGTAAATTAGAAGGTGTTTGTACTATATTACAACCAAAGTTTTTTTTAAGGGTAATGTTACCCAAGAAGAGTCCAAAAAGGCTAACAAAGTCCTCATTTAGAAGCAGTCTTCATTCTAATGAGATATAGAATGTCTATCTTCTCAACACAAATTACATCTTTTGATATTTGTAATACTCTTCCAAACATGTTCTCATCCAAACCACACCCATCTTGCTGGGTTTTTAATTGGCTGGCTTGGACATTGACATGGTGGCTGAATAGGCATGTAGGGAGACGAAACGCCCCTGTCTGGGCTGGGTGCACATTGTGATGAGCGTCATCTGAGGGTGAGGGGTGGGGGACTGCACCACCCCACAATACAAGACATCATACGATGTGTCTGGCACCACTCCCTGCTGGAACTCAGGGTAATTCACCACATAAATTGAGACTTGACCTGCCAAGTAGCTAGCAAAAGGGAATGCCTTATTTAATCTCACTTCACCAAAAGAATTCCTCAAAAATCATAGTTCTTTATTCCAAGAATGTACATTGTTCTTGAGAGACAATGATGCTAAGGTTCCTGATACTGCAGAATGAGACAATCTAAGCAAACAACTTTGCAGCTTCCTGAATCCAGACTCTAATATCATAGTCCATTATGCAGATTATGGTTGCAAAATTGAGTAAATCAAACTGTATCATTTACAACAGAGAAATAGTTCTGTCTACATGAGATCATACATAAATTTCATATAAAGACAAGGTATACGTAATCATGCAAGATATATTAAGACCTTGTTCAGTTGTTAACAATGACTTGGTCTAATTTGAGATATTGAGTGGTGTGACAGTAATGTAGGGATTCAAAGGTTGACATGGACTATCTTGTGACATTGAGTTGTGTGTGTGAAAAGTATAGACTAAAATATGACAAGGCCTAACTTGGGACATTGAATGATGTGTCAGTATGATATGCACTTAGACATTTAAATGAACTTTCTTGGGACATTTATTTGTGTGTTTGAGAAGTGACTTAAACATGACTTACTTGGAATATTGAGTTTTGCATCTGTAAAGTAGGGACTTAAACATTGAGTTGAACTAAGTTTGGACATTCAGTTGTATAATTATCTGTAAAGTACAGACTTTGACATATTACCTTGGATTAACTTGGGATCTTGAGTGGTGTACGTTTGAAAAGTAGGGACCTCTACATTGACTTAAACTAACTTTGGACATTCAATATGTTTATAAAGTACACAATTTAACATTGATCTGGATTATCTTGGCACATTGAGTGGTGTTTCAGTATTATATGGTATTCAATTGAACTAATTTGAGGTAATGAGTATCTGTAAACAGGAGTAGAGCTAGTAACCTTACTGATATTGTGACGTTCCTCGGTAGTTCGGGGTTTCTGATTTCTACAACAGAGGGACGTGGGGATTGTTTCGGGTCTCAGCCGAACGGGGAATCCGGGCAAGAAACCGAGATGTGATATTTAGAGTCGTGCCTCGCGCACGAGGGGGGTTTGAGCGGGTCGATCGGGAAATCGGTATTCGTCAACGGGGGAGGGGTGTATCAGCCGGGCTGGACCGAGGGGCCTCAGCCACCGGGCGGGGTACAGGCACTTCCGTTGACGGGCGGAGGACTGTGGGGGAGGAAAAATGGTAGGGATAGGTGCAGGCCGTTTCTCTCTGGTGCCGGTACTCTCTTCGGGGCCTACTGCGAACGATCTACCCTTGTTCTCTGTCCGCGGGGATGTCGGGCCAACGGTCGCCTATTGTTTGGTAGCGTGGGGCCGAGCCGGTCGCGCCTTCGTTCCCCCGGATCCTGGGTTTCCGTTCCCTGTTTCGGGCCCTCGTGCCAGTCCGGTCCTTCGTTCTCGGGACTCCATCCGGGCCATTTTCGGGCCTTCGTGCCCAGTTTCGGTCCTTCGGGCCTTCGGAACCCCGTCCTTAGTTTCGCCTAATTTCTTCTAACTTTTACTATTTTACTTAAACTTCTAGTCAATCAGCCTGTATTGGATCATCTTATCGCTTACCATAGGAAGAAGACACATGTTGACACAAGGAGTACTGTAAAGGAACTCATTTATTCTCGGGCCTCACCGCCCCTTTTATAGTCTGGTGGTCAGCCCTGATTGGCTGTCTCTGATCACGTGGTTACAAATGACGTCACTTCCGGTTTACTTTATCACTTCCGGTTTACATATTTCTCGGGACTTTCGGGTTCAGGCTTTTACAATTTTGGGCCTTTTTCAGGCCTTTTGGGCTTTTTCGGGCTTTTCGGGCCCGTTACAAAACATACTTTACTCCGTCACATTATCTTACTTTTCATATTTCGGTCTTAACAATTGATGAATAGACATTCATCACAATATCATAACACTAAAAACCCATACCATTTCATTACCATTATTAACATCATTGTTTATAATAATCATTTTGAAGCTGCTGGTGTTACACTTCATTTCATGAATTCCAGAGTGTTCATTACTTTAGATTGTGATTTAATAGATTAAGCTGCAGCTAGATGGTGGGGGGAAATGGGTGGAGAAGGGTGTGACAAAATGACAGTGATGACCTGGTTGACGGTTGCCACCACCCTGACCACCCTGTACCAGTAGCCCAGGTCAACAGTGACCCAACTATCGGCTATTTGTTTGCAACCACCATCATGGAAGTTTCCATCCATCAAATATTGTGCCAGGTCCGCACCCACTGTTACGGGCTTGATGTGGCCCACGTTAATGTCACCTGGGAGAATGGGCAGAATAAAGGAGATGCTGATGATTGTTGGAGTTTAATGTCTAATCAGCAATTTTCCAGCCATATCAGGACTAACTCACAGTTTTTTGCTTGTACAAGTAATGTGATTGAATCTATGAGGGTGGAAATGACAGCAAGGCAAGGTGTTGTAGCAGGTAAGGCCCAGACTCAAACCTGGTCCAGCCACATGTGAAGCAAAGTGCTTTCCCACTTTACCATCCTGGCCCCAGGAAAGGAGAAGTGGCATGCTTGGGGGAGTGGAATGGAACTATATGGATATTCTAACTATATGTTAGAAGTAGATCCTAATGGAGACTGGTCTAAATGTAACTGTCAAAGGCTATTCAATTAAGGTGCCATTTTTATTAGCCTGCATTCCTGCTTGTATGACTTAGGGTCTCAGTACTGAATTTGTGCTATATGCCCCTTACATAAAATATGATATTCTTTATATCAACTTTGTCAAATTATACAGGAGCTGCACTACAAATATGTAAATGGGACAATGAGTTGTTCAATATATTACACATCAAATACAACTGATGATTTTAGAATTTAGATTTCAAGTAGTTAGCCAACAGACAGGATTGCAACAATATGAATATGCAGATTGAGATGACTTAAAAGCCCTATTCCACTATGCAGTAGGTAGCATGCAAGTTTGCATTAACTTGCTTATGTCCTTTCATGGTACTGCAAACTAATACCACATAGTAGAATGTATCCTCAATTGTAAACTTTGAGACTGTTGCAGCTTTACATCTGTGACATTTTCAATTGAAATGAAATAGGTTTTCACCCTGACTCACCCCTGGCGTACATATCAAAGGGACTGTTGTTAGTTTTGAAGACTGCAATGCTCAGCTCAGCTGGGTCCCCAATCAGAATTGGAATATACTGTGTGCCACTCCAGATAAACATATCAGCCTCTCGTTGAAGGGTCTTTGCCATGCACTTATTCTATGTCAAGTCATTCTATGTGCCTAGAATTGTGGCATAGCTATTGGTGATACTTATATTGTAGTCAGCATCGTAGAGTTTCTAAAAGGGGTGGTTGTAGTCCCTTGCTGGTGTTGAAAATTCAAAATGGGAGAACATTTCATTAGAGTACTGATTTCTTAAGTGTTACAGAAGCATACATTTTTATTCCTATAAAAGATATCAGGGATAGGCTTGTAAGGTATCACTTACTTTTGCCATCAGTATTTAGTTACTTCTCCAAATTGTATTTACTTTCCCTTGAATGTTTTGCATCTAATGGAAGAGTAGAGGGAAGTTGCTTCTATATGGAACAGCAAACAATTTTCAACCAGGCTCTTGGACCTGTTTCTTAAATAAGAACTTACATTATTTGAGCTATGAGTGCTACTTTCATTGCGCTACACTTTCAGACGAGATGGGGGTGACTCCAGAAAAGGGCAGGAGGACCAGGGGCTCCTAATGCCCTCCCCCATCCACTACCATCTTTTTAAAGATAACAAAAATGTATGAGATGCAAAAACATGTTTAGCCTCCATGATGCAGTATGTTTATATATAACCTTTAAACCAATATATAGTCTGATTAATATTGATTCAGTATAGAATAGGCAGAATCACCATTTGTGATGATACCAATATATGTGTATGTGTGTGCAAGGTCTGGTATGTGTGTTTATGTATCTGGTGTATGTTGAGGTTGTATGGTGGTTGTGTTTGTTTGTGTGTGGTGTGTCTATGTCAAGTATGTGTTAGTGTGTGTTGTGTATGTATGTGTGGTGTTTGTGGTGTGTGTTGTGTCTGTGGTGTACATATATATAAATGTATTATGTGCATGTTGTGTGTGTATTGTGTGTCAAAGCCCATTCCTGTGGCTGATTGTTCTGTCCTATGGGACTGGGACAAACTTATCGTATGGACAAGATCATATTAGGGTCAATTGAATGATCGCGTGCCAGCGAAATTGAAGAAATAGCCTTCACACTGACAAAAGGGAGGCCTTGTGGGTGCAGTGATAATTTTCTCAAATACTTGTCCCCTTGCATCAAGTTTAATTATAACAATCCATCCAACATTTTCGATCCATTTGCTTGCAGACCTGTCATTTGCATTATCCTTTGCACCAGGAATTACACACAGCACTAGCAATTGTCACAACCGATCGCAAGCACCATGAAAGCCAGGGCAAATGGGCCTTGATTGTGTACAGCCATCATAGGTCTCTGTAATCTGTGAATGTTGGGAATGTTGGGTTATTGTAGGTCTCTGTAACCTGATCTCTTGGGAAATTATTCAACATGTTGAACATCTTTGTAGAGAACCTGTTTGATTCAAGAGAAGCTTGCTTGCGAAAATGAGGGAGCTTACTCCTCAGTGTGAATGCTTTGCATTCAATTTCACAGGAAAAACTGAGCCTTGTGTCGTTTTCGATATTTGCTGCGCAACAGCACATTATGTAAGTCGGGCACAGTCCATGCCAGTCTTTCTTCGCCAAAATCATGAAATAGTCATAGTATGACCAACGCACTGTTTGGTAATAACCTTATTTTTGTACCCCTGTCCCGTATTGCATAAACCTAATTCACGCCCCAAATGCACAGTCCCATCACGCCAATAAAGCACAATGCTCCCTTCTCTCAACACATGCAAAGTTTTAGCCAAACTCAGCTATGTTTTTTGGGCATTTATGTAACTTCTCCTACTGTGCGCAGTGGTTAGCGCAAGTTAGACTGGTGCGCCTTTACTCACGCTCCGTGTGTGCAAAGAGCTTTATGGGATCACTGTGCCTCTTATAAAACTTTAAATGGTAAGCAGTCTATATCTCCTGCCCTCTGATCATGGACCAGTGCCTCTTATGCTCATAGGTAGTCGCTATTTCCAAGCAAAGGGCACATGATCTTCCAAAATGTTATGTAGAACCCCCTCAATTTGTAGGAAAGTATGGAAAAGTTCCACATTTTAGTTTTATTTTCTAATAATGTCCACCTCCCTTTCCAAAATGTCATGTAGACGCCCCTAAAGTTAGCAAGAAAAAATGGAAAGCTCCACACTTTACTGCTTTCCAACCCCCCCTTTCCTTTACAAGTTCTGACAAAAAGTGTGAACAAAATGTTTTGGAAATCCATCTGTGCAATGGGACTCCTCATATGAAGTCCCACCCTCGGCTTTCTCCTTTTCCAGTTTCTACTTGAAAGGGGTATAGTACTGTAGAGTATGGCGCATGTTCCTATAACAACTGCAAAGTCTGAACGGCTATCACATGAAGGACACATGATTTTCCGTTGAAAAGATATGGTTCAAAACGAGTCACATCCAATCAGTGAATGTTCTGGGGTTTATTTTACTGTCATTTTTTTAAAACGATGCTGGTCAAATATTGGTTTCGACCGGTTTTTGGCAAAGCACCAGCGTAACTTGAATGTTATACATTTAATTGAAATAAGTACGGGATTTTTCTGCAGGATTTGTGTGAAAAATCATGTTTTTGCCCCCTCCCCCTACAAATTCCTGGGTCCGCACCTGGACACTGTAGTCAGTGGCGGATTTAGGAGGTTGCGCGCAGGCTTTTACATTTATTAATACTTTGTTATTTTCCAATTCTTCTCTTTTGAAAAATTTTAAGAATACCAACGATAAACTAATTGAATAAAAAAAGCTTTTGAAAATGTTTGTGTAAGGAACCCTTTAATATTTATTTATCTTAACAAATTGAAATGGCATTTTAAAGAAAACATGAACTTATTATTAGTAAATTATGATTAACATAGTTAAATATAGGTATTTAAGTAATATAGACGATAATCCGCGACTGCAAGCGATTGCGCTTTGCCGAATGCCCAGCACAGCATGAGCCATAGGTCTACCCTTTTTGAAACTCTGGATCCGCTGTCACATCTGGAAAGTCGGCGACTGTGGAAAGTCGGTGGTTGCTACTCTCAAACCATGTTTTGTCAATCAATTCTTTAAAGTTGTAATGGGTAGCAAACTAAATATATATCCCTCTCTTCTTTTAAATATTCGAGATTCATACCTAAACGGCTAACTCGTCCCTACTCCTCAGTTTGTGGAAAAACCAACATGCTACCAGAGTAGGTACTTTTCCCACACGCCGCACGCCGAGAACATTCCTGCGGCAGTGGAGACTTTCTTAGTGGAGAGAAGAGAGAAGAACACGTCTACGTCATCGAATTCAGGTAAGCGGGCGACATTTTTTTTTATATATATCATCTCTTCCAGTAAATCTAAATTATTAGTACAGTCCTTTGCCCCTACAGCACCACAGTGTCATTTACTTTCCAGATCCCTTCGTAATTGGTGTTTAGAATGTAATAAAGTTCGCCCTTGGATTTGTTTTTAACAAAAAGACAAAATTTTTACTAGGGCGGGACCTAGGGCAGGTCACATGATCAGATTGCAAAGTCAAAATGGCGGCAGTTAACGCGTAAGTATGAAACCTCTCTATTTCAAAACACATTTCAAACATTTATAGTCATTGTCACCCCCATGTTTGTACATCTTAGGATGGAATAGGATACAGATCATCACTAGCATGACTAATTCCACCTCGGAACTTGATCAAATACTAATTTTGATCGTCAGAAAGGTGACATCTTTTATAAATATGACGCCGGCCATTTGGGCAAAGACGCCAAGCAGTAACTCGGCGTTTCTAGATTCTAGACCCAGACCACGGTCTGCCAAGTGTCCCGATTTTCCCTGCACAATCGATATCCCCATTTTTCGACCCTGTTGACCTAAAAAATTGCATTAATGTTGTAATCGATTCCTTTCGTGAATTGTTTTTTTTTTTTTTTTTTTTTTTGGGGGGGGTCCCGATTTTTGGAATTATGCCCAAATTGAAAAGGAGGGTTTAGCCATTATTTTGGGGATAAAGACATTTCACTTGTATCTTTATGGTAAGCCTTTTACGCTCATAACAGATCATCAGCCATTAACCAGAATTTTAGGGCCTAAGACAGGTATTCCTTCATTAGCAGCAGCCAGAATGACTAGATGGGCGCTAATTTTAACCGGATATCAGTACAATATTCGGTATAGATCATCAGGTAAAAATGCGAATTCAGATTCATTGAGTAGACTACCGGTAGAACAGAGGGCTTGTATAGACATGTACATAGATGAAAATTATATTTTTCATACATACGTAGACTCTTTGCCTGTTATTGCAAAACAGATAGCGAAATGTGTTCAGAAGGACCATACATTAAATGGTTGTTCCAATGAATGTAAAGATGAGTCTGTTCAACCGTACTGGAGTAGAAGTCAAGAGTTATCCATTGAGCATGGTTGCCTGTTATGGGGCAGAAGAGTTATTGTTCCTTAAAAATTCAGAAAAGAAATTCTTGAAGAGTTGCATTTTAGCCACCCTGGCATGTGTAGAATCAAAGCGTTGGCAAGATCTTAAGTGTGGTGACCATACTTGGATTTAGACATTGAGGATTACGTAAAGGGTTGTAGTGCATGTATCACAGCTTTTCAGGTTCCTAAAACTACTACTTTATTATTATGGCCCTGGGTCATAAGACCATGGCAAAGAGTACATGTTGATTTTTTGGAGATTAAAGGTCAACAATGTTTTTATGTAGCTCATTAATCACATCGATATAATAATTGTTGTTGCTAATTTACCACCACGCAGCGTCATTAATCCCCCGCCGGGTCTCCCTGAAAATCTATTTTTGTCAAATAATACGGGGGGGGGGGGAGGGTTCGCGCCTGCTGCTGAATTACCTCCCCCCCCTCTATATCCGCTACTGATACATGTGTCCACCTTATCTTTTCTGCACACCAGACCACAACTACTCGTACTAATCGAGGCACTGGCCGGCACCAGGTTGGTGCTGGTCCCCCCTGGGGACGGGCCACTCTTGTAAGTAAACCGCCTTTTTACTTCACGTAAGTTTGAAAAAATTCAAAAAATCTGAATAGTCTAGATTTAGTAATCTACCTTTTAGATTAGACTACCGGATGCTTGCTTTTCACCCCATGTTTGCACTAGGCAAGCATGCATCCCAGCCCGTTACTGTCACAATGCTTACACGTTATAATTAGGTGTTCATGACGAGTTGCCTCTATTTCCTGCACAGCCTTGTTCCCGTGCCAGCCGGGCACCACAGTGCCCTCGTCAGATGGGGGGCGGGCAGGCAGCAGGACCCACCACCGGGACCCGGAGAGCTACAAATCCAGGCACCTGCCGGCGCGAGGCTCCTACTGGCCCCCCCTGGGGTCGGTCCAGTCTAGTAAGTAAACCAATGTTCTATAGCTACTTCACTTATCTTTAAAAAATTTTTAAATGTCTAGATCTACTAATCGACCTTTCACATTACATTAGACCAATGGCCTCTAGATCTAGCAATTGCTTTCCAAAACATGTTCTCCGTTTATCACGCATGCATCCCCGCTTTTTTTAGATGTTACTGTTACTATGATTGCACGTTTCATTTTGATTACGAGTTACCTCTGTTTCCTGCACAGCCTACACGGGAAGAATTTGAACTCATACATTCGACAGGCTCGGGCTTGTCTGAAACCACTTCCTCTAAAAAGTGTCAAGGAGTGTAAGGGATGTGTTCACACTTTTGCAGTGTCAATGGTATGGGCCATTACATAAGTGTCTCACAGGGGGTCCCCCCCCACCTTGCCTGTAACCCTGGAGCTGCCACTAAACTTTCACCTCCTTAAGTTGACCCAATGACCTAGATAATATAGTATTATATGTGTGTGTATATGTATGTATGTGTGTATGTATGTATGTATGTATGTTGTATGTATGTATGTATGTATACATGTATGTATGTATACATGATAACTTGTGGATGAAAAGAATCATTTAGGAAGTTTTATGTCCCTCTTTAGGGGGAGTAGGGGGCCGGGAAGAGGACAGGGGAATGGCCCTGGTCTCCCCGTGCGTTTCTCTGTGGTGCTGACGGGGTTAGGAGGGGTAGGGGGCCGGGGAGGGCTCAGGGGAATGGCCCTGGTCTCCCCGTGCGTTTCTCTGTGGTGCTGACGGGGTTAGGAGGGGTAGGGGGCCGGGGAGGGCTCAGGGGAATGGCCCTGGTCTCCCCGTGCGTTGCTCTGTGGTGCTGACGGCATTAGGAGGGGTAAGGGGCCGGGGAGGGCTCAGGGGAATGGCCCTGGTCTCCCCGTGCATTGCTCTGTGGTGCTGACGGGGTTAGGGGGAGTAGGGGGCCGGGAAGAGGACAGGGGGACGGCCCTGGTCTCCCCGTGCGTTGCTCTGTGGTGCTGACGGCATTAGGAGGGGTAGGGGGCCGGGGAGGGCTCAGGGGAATGGCCCTGGTCTCCCCGTGCGTTGCTCTGTGGTGCTGACGGGGTTAGGAGGGGTAGGGGGCCGGGAAGAGGACAGGGGGACGGCCCTGGTCCCCCCGTGCGTTGCTCTGTCATGCTGACGGGGTTAGGGGGAGTAGCTCCTTGATAATCTTAGGATGAAAGGAGCAGATGACTTGTGGAGGAAATGAATCATTTGATAGGGTTTTTAGGCCGATTTGAGCAATTTGAAAAAAAATCAAATTTAAAACATTTATGACTCCCAGTAGGAGTCAACTATGGGTCAAATGTGACTCTTAGGTTGTAGCCCCGAGTGAGAAGGACAATTCTATACATGTCAGAAAATTCTGTGATGATTACAACATTATCTAGAAATTTAGAAAGATTTTTCACCTTATTTTTATACTGAAAGACTCAACCAATGGATTTTGCTAAAATCTTTCAGAAATGATAATTAGGCCCATCTTATACCAAAAATGTCCCCTAATTGATGGAAATCCTTTTACATATTTCCCAGCCTTTACTCCATGTCCCTGACCATCCCTCTATGAATAGCCACCTCTAGCCTCCTGATATTCTCAGGTTGCAAAGAGCTGATGACTTGTGGAAGAAAAGAACCTTTTGATAGGGTTTCCATGCCGATTTGAGCACTTTGAAAAAAATCCAAATTTAAAACATTTATGACTCCCAGTAGGAGTCAACTATGGGTCAAATGTGACTCTTAGGTTGTAGCCCCGAGTGAGAAGGACAATTCTATACATGCCAGAAAATTCTGTGATGATTACAAAATTATCTAGAAATTTAGAAAGATTTTTCACCTTATTTTTATACTGAAAGACTCAACCAATGGATTTTGCTAAAAACTTGCATAAATGATATCTAGGCCTATCTCATGCCAACAATATTGTCGGATATATGGGCAGCAAATTTTCTCAGGGACAACTCATGGGTTAAGGATGGGTACAGGTGGCCAGCCTAATACATCATAGTGGGATTGGATGTGTCCTTCTGGTAGGCCTGAGCCTCAAATCAAGATAGAAACAATACAGGAGGGGGGACGATTGGTAACCAACCACCACTATAATGTAATGGGCCAGGTACCTGCACCTATCCTTGGTCCCTGAGGTGGGCCCCTGATAATTCAATGCCTGTAAATTCAACAACATTTTTGGCATGAGATAGGCCTAATTATTATTCCTGGAAGGTTTTAGCAAAATCTACTGGTTGAGTTTTCCTGTGTGAAAAAAACAGTAAAAATCGTTGTGATTTTCTAGATAATGTTGTAATCGTCACAGACTTTTCTGACATGTATAGAATTGTCCTTCTCACTCGGGGCTACAACCTAAGAGTCACATTTGACCCATAGTTGACTCCTACTGGGAGTCATAAATGTTTTAAATTTGGATTTTTTTCAAAGTGCTCAAATCGGCATGAAAACCCTATCAAAAGGTTCTTTTCTTCCACAAGTCATCAGCTCTTTGCAACCTGAGAATATCAGGAGGCTAGAGGTGGCTATTCATAGAGGGATGGTCAGGGACATGGAGTAAAGGCTGGGAAATATGTAAAAGGATTTCCATCAATTAGGGGACATTTTTGGCATAAGATGGGCCTAATTATCATTTCTGAAAGATTTTAGCAAAATCCATTGGTTGAGTCTTTCAGTATAAAAATAATGTGAAAAATCTTTCTAAATTTCTAGATAATGTTGTAATCATCACAGAATTTTCTGACATGTATAGAATTGTCCTTCTCACTCGGGGCTACAACCTAAGAGTCACATTTGACCCATAGTTGACTCCTACTGGGAGTCATAAATGTTTTAAATTTGGATTTTTTTCAAAGTGCTCAAATCGGCATGAAAACCCTATCAAAAGGTTCTTTTCTTCCACAAGTCATCAGCTCTTTGCAACCTGAGAATATCAGGAGGCTAGAGGTGGCTATTCATAGAGGGATGGTCAGGGACATGGAGTAAAGGCTGGGAAATATGTAAAAGGATTTCCATCAATTAGGGGACATTTTTGGCATAAGATGGGCCTAATTATCATTTCTGAAAGATTTTAGCAAAATCCATTGGTTGAGTCTTTCAGTATAAAAATAAGGTGAAAAATCTTTCTAAATTTCTAGATAATGTTGTAATCATCACAGAATTTTCTGACATGTATAGAATTGTCCTTCTCACTCGGGGCTACAACCTAAGAGTCACATTTGACCCATAGTTGACTCCTACTGGGAGTCATAAATGTTTTAAATTTGGATTTTTTTCAAAGTGCTCAAATCGGCATGAAAACCCTATCAAAAGCTTCTTTTCTTCCACAAGTCATCAGCCCCTGTGCGTTACTCTAGATCTGTGGGACTGACGGGATTAGGATGGGTAGGGGGCCGGGAAGAGGTCAGGGGGATAGCCCTGCAGGTCTCCCCGTGGGTTGCTCTGCAGTCTAGGCCTTTACCAACACCTCTGGTCAGACATAGAAAGGGCTGGGAAATAACTAAAATGAGACAACCAAACATAGTGCTAATTATAGATGTCCCCAGCTGGGCGGGGGTGGGTGGGAAGGGGACCCCCTGTGAGACACTTATGTAATGGGCCAGACCATTGACACTGCAAGAGTGTGAACACATCCCTTACACTTCTTGACACGTTTTAGAGGATGTGGTTTCAGACACCCCCGAGCCTGTCTAATGTATGAGTTCAAATTCTTCCCGTGCTAGTCTTTGTCCCCCCGGGCCATGATAGGGCCCTCGTCAGGTGGTCGGGGGCCGGCTTGAACGGGGTGGTGACACCCGCACCCCCTTAGCTAGTTAGCTAGGTATACGTAGCGAGGTGTAGCGAGGTCAGGAGGTTAACGTTTTTTGTTTTTGTTTTTTTTATTCTGTAATATCAAAAGTATTCGTTGCCAGGCAGTAGATAGAGTATATTAGAATTATTTTTTAATGTGAGAATGTACAAAATGTAAGATTTTCTTCTTTTCAAATCTTCCTGCTTAAAATCCGGAATGTTGGTTTAACAAATTTCCGGATTTTGCCTGTTCATAGATTGGCATCTCTGCAGATATAGGCTGGGTATCACTTCGGTGTCATACAACATGTGTTAGACTCCTGTGTTGTTAAGTTAAACATCTTTAGCTTGTGTCTCGGGTTGTAATGGCAATCAGGCAAGGAAAATCTGCGTGTCCGCGTGTCCTCGACGACCAGAAAAGAACTGTGGACGATTACAAAATTATTTCTGGTCGTCCTCATGACGACCAGATATTCTAAATTAGTCACTTAAACATTAACCTGTAAAAAATTGTTTTCTGTCTATTTTGACAACTAGTTTTAATTAAATAAATTGTCTGCATATTGTGGACAACCTAAAGTTGCATGTGGACAATCAGATTTTTGCTAATGGTCGTCCTCTGACGACCAGAATTTTGGCCGAATTTTCCTAGCCTGGCAATTTTCTGAAACCTTTTTTCTAGATAGATGAATGTAAATTTCTCTCCTCCTTTTTGTATTATCTATTGCATAAATGTTTCTGAAACTTTCATGTGTGGGGTCTAGGCAGAGGGGGGATCAGGGAGTGTGGGTGTCGTGAGGGAGGGGGATCAGGGAGAGCGGGTGTCTTGAGGGAGGGGGATCATATTATTGTGAGAGATTACAATTTTTATTGTCATTGTCAACTCCAGGCGTCATACCGTTCCTTTATTTTAAACGAATTTCCTTTCAATTCCTTTGGTTTTTGGAAAATACGCAAAATTCCTCTTCTCAAGTCTAGATTCTTCGTAATTTCTCTTAATATTCCTGTAAAATTCCTTTATTTTTCCTAAAGTCCCTGTAAATTCCTTTTAATTGCTTTATTTTTACGAAAAATACTTCCTTTAAATTCCTTTATTTTTTTGGGAGGGCGGTATGATGCCTGCAAGTCTTTTACCAGTAATTCAATTTTTGTACCAATAATTTTAATATCATTGACAATTCTACTGTCATTTTTAGTGTGGTATTGCTATAGTATATCCTGGAAATGTTCGTTTCAAACTGGGGTTGGGAATTCGTACCTTAGCAGGCCTAGGAGTTAAGCTGGATTCTATGCCTTCTCTCTTGCAAAACTTGCATTATTCCAAATTCATTAAATTTAAATTTCCTCAGGAGTCATTTCATGTTCCAAAAATTGAAAGACTATTTCCTTGTAGTTCAATTTATTTTAAAAACTCCTGAACTATTTCGGCCCCTAACTTCATTGTCATTAAATCAATATTTCCTCTGAACTCATTTTATATTCAAAACATTCATATAATATTTCCTCGTAATCTACTTTATATTTTATACTTCTTTACGATTTCAACCATAAGTCATCCTCTTCTCCCTACTTCGATACGAATTCCCATGCCTAGATGCTTAATTGACAAAAACGACCAAAAAAAACTAATGCCAATCAGTTTGTTGTATATATCCAAGGGCTTTTCTATACGAGCTAAAGACGGTCACTTTTAATTCAGGGATCTAAGTTTTCAGATTTCAATCTGATTCCACATTTTTTCACATCACCTCAAATGAAAAGTTTCAAACTGTTCATTGTGTGAATAGGTATGGCTACAAGGGGTGATTGGAGGCTAATTTTTATAACTGTGTATTTTGTACACTCTTATTATAGAAATGTACATACAAATTCATCTTTTGTGTAAGGTTCAGCTAGCGAGTACTCTACTTTTGAAAAAGACTATATACTTGTATTGTACCAATTTAGGTTTCTTATGCCAGCATTGATCTTGTACATGATTTAACCACTGGGGTTACCAGCTGTCAGCCAACGTGTTCAACTCTCCCTGATCAATTGTGCTAACACCCATAGGTGTAAATGTATTTAACCGTCTGTGGTATTTTTGTCTGTCCGACAAAAGTCGGTAATCTATTGTTATACGCGGTGCGTAACGGGTTACAAGTGTCTGTGATATATATAAAACTGTCTGTACATGTGATGCTGTACATGTGATACAAAAGATGGTGTCTTTGCAGATCAAAAACACGCATAAGTGAAATTGTATTTAACTGTCGGTGCTATTTTTGTGTGTCTGACAAAAGTCGGTAATCTAGTGTTATAAGCGGTGCGTAACGCGTTACAAGTGTCTGTGATATATCTAAAACTGTCTGTACATGTGATACTGTAAATGTCATACAAAAGATGGTGTGTTTGCAGATCAAAAAGAAAAATTGATTTACAAGGGGTTGTGGGAAATCAGGTGGGTTTTACCAGTACTTAGGGGGTCGCTAGTCAAAATAGTCAGAACAAAAACACCCGGCCCCCCGAGCCGCCAGCATCTACAGAACTCGGCCATAGAACGTCGAGTAGTACTACTTCCTCTGCTCGCCGGCATCTACCGCACGTGCACCTAGTACTCTATCCTCACGGTAACTCAACCCATAGGCTTATAAGGAGTTCCGTTACCCAAATGGTCTAATTTTTTAAATTTTCTTTTGCAGAACCTGATTTGTTGCGTTCACATTACTTTTTCAACTGACCTTACACTATCCATGTGTAGGGAGCTTTGGGAATATATATATAAGCAAGAATCTCAGCACTAAGTCCCACACTTCAAGCCCAGGGATTCTAACAAAAAGTACAATCAGTCATCCACTTTGTAGCGGCACATAGAAACCCTGGGCCAAGTACCAAGGCTCCCCGAGCATAGGCTGTGAGCTAACTGTTTATTTGCAGAGCATGCTCCACGTTGAATTCACCTCATGTAACTTAAATTGTGTAGGTACATATGATTAACCGGGCGGGGATGATTCTAAACAAATTATGTGTGATAAACGCCATTTTATGAGGGCCAGGGCTGAATTGTAGAAAGATTTTGAAAAAAGGCTATGTATTTTTCGGACCTTGTCAGTCAAAAAACTTCTTCGGTCTGACATAGGACATACAGGTATACAGGTCAGTTATCACCAGTTGCGGGCGGGCCTGACAGATTTTGAACTGGGTAGTTAGAAATATTGTTGGTGCTGGGCTCTGTGCGTCTGGGCTGGGCTGGGCTTTATCATCATATGGATGCAAATTTACCGCATATTCAAAGTATTAACTTATTCTAATCCTGTTTGCCAACAGCTGTGTGCCTAAGAGGAGCAGAAGGACTGTCGTTTTAGTGATCGTTTCACAAGCCGTCCACGACTCCCCTCTTGATTCAAACGCGGTATCCTAAGAAGACTACGCCTAGGAGAAGCGGAAGGACTGTCGTTTTAAACCTACTTTAGAAACTGATCCACCACTCCACTGTTGTTTCCAACGCGGTATCCTAAGAAGACTACGCCTAGGAGAAGCGGAAGGACTGTCGTTTTACTCATACTTTACAAACTGATCCACAACTCCACTGTTGTTTCCAACGCGGTATCCTAAGAAGACTACGCCTAGGAGAAGCGGAAGGACTGTCGTTTTACTCATACTTTACAAACTGATCCACAACTCCACTGTTGTTTCCAACGCGGTATCCTAAGAAGACTACGCCTCGCCACCCCAAGACTGCACCAACATCTCGACTACTTAGATTGAAGGCAAAGAACAACAAGAGACCTCCCATGAGATCTAGCCAGTAGATACAATTTTGCTTTTCGGTAAAAAGTATCTGTACAATAACAATGTCTGGAATACTTATTTATGGCATCTTCTAATTTTTAGTTTGTTCTAATCCTGTTTTCGACAGGTGTGCCTAGGAGAAGCGTAAGGACTGTCGTTTTACTGATGCTAAACAAGCTGAGCCACAACTCCCCTGTTGATTCCAACGCGGTATCCTAAGAAGACTACGCCTCGCCACCCCAACACTGCACCAACATCAGGGACATCAATTACAGGTGAGGGTTACTTCTCGACTACTTAGATTGAAGGCAAAGAACAACAAGAGACCTCCCGTGAGATCTAGCAAGTAGATACATTTTTGCTTTTCGGTAGAAAGTATCTGTACAATAACAATGTCTGGAATGCCTATTTATGGCATCTTCTAATTTTTAGTTTGTTCTAATCCTGTTTTAGACAGGTGTGCCTAGAAGAAGAGGATCCGGACAGACCGATATTTTGCAGAGACTGCCCAGCTGATCCACAACTCCTCTGCCGATTCCAAAAAGGCATGCTGTAGACTACCAACGTCAGGGGCATCGTTTCTCCATGAAAGTAAGGAACTGAACTTTTTCTCATTGCATTTGCACTAACCATATGCATGATTAGTAGAACTAATTCTGGGCTACCCCGTTTACTGAGTTGTTTAATCTAACCATACCATGGTTTCGGACGCAACAGAGAAGCCTGTTGACGGGAAGGAAGGAGGAGTGTTCAACTCAAGGCCTCATGGACGGGAAGTCGAGACGGGAAGTCCTAAGCCTGTTTACGGGAAGGAAGCAGGAGTGTTCAAAGCCTCGTGGTCGGGAAGTCGAGACGGGAAGTTGAGGGAGAGTCTCCTTATCTCGTGTCAAGTCCCACATGTACACAGTCAACAGGGTTCTCCCCATCGCATAATTATAGCCGGCTCTCACCGTCCCAATCATATGATAACTGGTAATTTAATTGATAATTACTCTTTCTGTATATTCCAATAAGTTTGACGAACTTTAGCAGTACTTCACAGCCACTCGATCAGAATTACAGCTGGTCATTACAGCCGGCTGTAAGGGCCCGGGGAAAACCCTGTCACAGACTTCTCGTCGAGTAGAGGCCTACCACCAAACCATGAATACCAGAGTTAAGACGTGTACTAAAGCATGCATAAGACTATGTACTAACACATTAACTCGAAAATGGTGCATATTAGACATACACTGTGTTGTTTAAAAAGTGACCTATGGGAAACACAGCAGGAAGGGTAGCGCATGTAGCTGACAATATCTAACTAGTACCATAAGGTAGATGTGGGGTATGGATAACTTGCAATTGAGATAAGATAAGGATTTCAAGATAACACCAAAACAGTTTCTAGCTGTGCATATGCACGGTTAGGTATACGTATCAATAATTAACAAATGTGATACATCAAATGAAAGCATTGATTTTTCTCTATTAACTGTTAGGTTCAAGTTTATTTTCTGACTGAGATACAATGTAAGAAAAGGTAAAGATCAATTATTTTTTAGACAACTATATATATTTCCCTTAATATGATAGGTGACACCCTAAAATGTTAAGTAAATGATATCGACTAGAACATACTAATACATGGAGAGAACGTTTATCGTGTGGAAGGTACATCAAAGCAAACTCGGGAGTGTTGTTGTTATATGATTTTTAATTATATTGATTTATTACTACATGCTATATATATATATATATTACAATCTTAAATGACATAAAATGGCAAGTTGCTAAATGCTACTACAAGTTTAATTTAGATCTTCTACTTCCGCGACTCCAGGGTTGGTCGGGGGGGGGGGGCTGGCGCACGGTCCATGTGGGCGCGTCGGCTGGGGGTTTTAAGTTTTTGGGGTCTGTAGTCTCCGACCGCTTGGTGGGCATCCGGACTCCCAGCCCCCGGGCCTTGGCTTGCTTTTTGTTGAGGAAGTCCAGCTCGGCTTTCACCTGCGTCAGCTCTGGGCTCTCCCACACGAAAGGCACTATGACGCGGGTCTTTTCTTCATCGGTGGGGTCGCGGTCCTCCCCGCTGGTGTAGTCGACTGTCAACACCTTCTTGACCCGTTCACGCTTTTCCTCGTCCCAGTCTGTCAGCTCAAGGGCGGCGGCTCGTCGTTTCATTTTCTGAAAACGAATAATTTACCGGCGTCAATGGCTTGTAAATCATAAATTTACGGGTAATTTTACATAGTACATTCGACCCTTTAAGTGTCCCCACTTTCTACTCGCCAGAAGGACATGTACGACTCTTCTACGTGTATTGAAAATAACCACCAATTCCATTTCAACGTGGGACATTTTTAACCAGTCTTAAACAAAACCAACCTCACTGCGATGATGGCGCATAAGAGTCTTCTTATTCTTCGTACCAGTCAGTCCCTTGCGCCCGTTGCGTGCCTTCGTGTACTGGGTGCGATGGTATGCCTTGCACGAGACTGAAAAGAAGATAAAAATTCAACGTTAACACTGTTTTAACATGACAAGAAGGCTTTATATGTTCAGCGAAAGGTTCAATGGCTTTCATAGTCGAAACTCTGGAAACTACTTGAACATGAAAAATACACTTTTAATAATAATATGTAGCGTTGTTAGCAGCTTCAATACTTACTCATGATGTCTGCCTGGCTGAAATCGGGATAGCCCACCTGCACATCAGTGACTATGCGTTCAGCCACTGCCTGGTTGTGTGGGTCGGTAAACCTCGCACTGAAAAGGCCACGTTATGTGGAAATTAATTTCAACATGCAATATAAATCTGAATTGTGATTGACTCTATCTGACCTTAGCATGTTCACACATATGTACAACTTAGTGCTTATTGGAATATTATTTATTCACATAGGTCCGTCAGTCCTGGACTCCTAAATATATACATAACCTCAATTCAATATATATAAGGCCATGAGACTGGAAGAGCATGTCACAATTAGTGAGTTCATATATATTGCCACCTGGTTCGGACCGTTTAGGGCCGGGGGACGAGTTATTTGGTCTGTATTTAACAAAAAAAAGTTAGAAAGAAGAAGAAAATTTAAGTTCATATTGAGGTGAAAAATAAGCTATTAAACCACCACGGAAAATAAACCCACCCATCTGAGAGGTCGAACTTCATGGTGGGGTCTTCAGGCGACTGCGCCTTGTAGATAGCACGAACCTCACGCTGGAATAGATATCTAATGTTACCCAGTATTTCCACTTGCAAAGTAGCTAAACAGGGTGGGCATGCACAGACAGATGACATCAAACTCTTTGATTGTACTCATGACGCTTCATTAGTTTACGTTTGTTGGTGTAAATTATTACAGGTACTACTTCAATTATGCTAACTTGAAAACCTTGAAACATGGAGGGTTTCTTTAATAGGCGACCAGCTAAATTCAAAGTAGAAGGAGAAATGGTCGACTCACGCTCACTTCAAAAATCGTCCAGGGCTGCAGGGTACGGGCGGGTGCTGGTGCGGGGACGTTGGCTAGCCGAGCCACGGCAAGAGCCACGGAATCGTCGATCACCCCCCGCATGGACTCTCTGGTCCTCTCTTCGCCTTCCTTTATCATAGCTTCAACAGTCGCCCTATTAAAGAATTGAGGTCCGCTGGTGGAAGCAGGAGTGGGCTGGCTGCTGGAGGTCCTGGTCGGCAGACCGCTGCCCGTAGATCCGCCGGTCGGCTGGCTGCTGGTGAAAGGGGCCTGCTGGTATGATACATCGGTACCAGGCTCAGAAGCAACGGAGGTTTCCAGCTGCAGCCCCAAGTTGATCTCGGATGTGCTGGCCATCGACATGGCCCTTGAAGTACCGGGCATGGGGGTGCTGGTCAGGTTTGGCGGCGGCGGAGTAGAGTTAAGGAACGACCCATCCAATTGCATGTCCTGGTCGGACATCATCCCCCGGTATACAGCCGACGGAAGGTCCGCGGTGGAATCGAAAAGGTCTTGCTGCGACATGTTGCTAGATCTGGGTGGTTATGTTGTCTTTGCTGGTAGTGACGAGAGTGACATCATGCCAGTTCTTACTGGGTATTTGTACCCATGGGCGACCGGCCAACCGTTGTGGGCACGTGCCTTAGAGACAAAAGGAAATCACCACGCATTCGACTAAGGGAAGCCCCGTCGGTGGGGAGATGAGGCGCGCCTTCAGGGACTGTGTAAACGAGCACGAAACGAGAGGGCTGGTGAAGGTGAAGAGAACACTTTAAAGAATGGGGTGTTGCGCAACCTGGGGAAGTCAACACATAGGAATACTGCGGTACTTTGAAGGTGTGTTTCGCGCTCTTTGACGCCAACATAACGGAGGAAAGGTGCGACTTTGGAGTCGTTAAGAGGAAACCACCACAGTCGCCAACAAAACCTTTTGGATTGAAGTCCCGTGCCCATCTCTCTACAGCTGAGAGTGCTCACGTCTTGAAACCTTTGCCGGAGAAGCCAACGCAGAGAAAGTGACTAGCGCCCCAAAGCCAGTTGTCCTTGGTCACTGGATGAAGCCCCTTACCCAGGTCTTACAGGTGGGGTCGCCCGGCAGTCAAGGGGTACAAATAAGCCTCCTTACACTGGTCTCAGACACAACCCCAGTCAACATGAACATGGACGCGCTTCTCAATACTAGTCTGGACACCTGGCGTGCAGAGCGTTCCCGGCCTACGGCGAAACCATTCCCTACCAACCCCATCGAGACTACTACTCGCCCTAATGAGTTGTTGGTCATGGCCTTGACCGTGTGGCTCGGGTGGCAATTTTGTAGGAGCTGTTCCAAACTTGTCAAGTCGGTCCGCAGTCTCCTGTGCGGTAGTCGACAGTCTGCTCCCGTGGAGTTCTGCTTAAGGATCTGCTGTCGTTGGGAGTCCATCACTGTACCGCTAGCCCCCATTCCGGCTGACATCCACGTCATCGACAGGGTGGTGAGCCTCAAGATGCTGCTCCAATGACCAGGTCTCCTCTCCCGACGAATTACGGTAGCTTGGTCGGGCCCAGTGATAATTTGTTTCGCTGGAGAAAGTCAGCCCTTGTCTCTCGAGCTGCCCACTGATTTTGGAATTCCTCTGACCGAGTGCATCCGCTTAAATAATTTGTTTCGCAAAAGACTTTCTACAGCTGCACTATGCCTCCAAGACAACACGGGTACCAACCCCATGACGAGGCAGTTGATGAGAGCTCAAAAACTGGACTATATAACCGACATAGACTCTTGGGTTTGATACCAAAAAAAAAAGAGCACTGGCATATTGTTATGGTAAACTTTAATTTACGAAATAAGAAGCCTAAATGCTGCTGTAATTGTGTTTGCATTTCGAAACAAAGTCTGTTACATATAAATATAGATGAATAAACTTGTCAGGAAAAAAAATCTCCTTCCTTCGTATTTTATTGGATCGGTTTTGTTCTGTATAAATTTTTGTTTTTTTAATAAAGATTTATTGATACTGGTTGATAATTAATCGGTACAGGTCCGGTTTTGATTAATAATTTGGATAGAATTCTCATCATTGAAAGTTAGACCGCAATGAATTGAAGTACTTAAAACTAAGTAGGAAACTTCTAATCTTCAACTTTAATATTTACATTCACATACATGTGGTTAATCCAAATATACATTTGATTACATTTTCACTTGACAGTAATATGTCAGAACAGTTACTACTAGTTAGTGAAAAAGTAAGGTCGATCAGGCACAGAATATTATGTATTCTTGGTTTGTGAGAGTCGCGCCACTAGCCGGCAGGTTATAGGTTAAAACTGCCCACGTGCACTGTGATTCCCATGAGATAAGTAAAATTGTGCGCGCATGAACTGTGGGCGGGGCTTAGCATTTCAAATCCTGTTAGACATTTTAGAACGACATCTACAATTTCAGTAACACTGTGCTTTGGTTGATGTAACCCGCGCCGATAGTATCACATCTTCATGTTTCTTAAATTGTATTACTAATTCCATTTCCAGTAGTGTCAGTCCTCCACCCCACCAGACTGCTGCGGCTTTCCGGAGGCACACATTTCCAGCTCACTCATCTTCTAGTGCCCAGCCATGCCACTACACACAGCTTCATTCCTGACTGGACAGTCCCTGGGACATGGACCTGAAGATGCGGCTGACCTGTGGCTGACTTAACCAGTCTGATGGTCTGATGGGTTTAAATACTACCTTCGTGCAATGAATGCGTTGACAACAATTAAAGTGTGGCTGCACATCCAGAGACTAGCTATAGTGTCCATGTCTGGACTCAAACCGTACCCCCTCTACACGACAGACCAACAAGCTTAAGGGCCACGTACACCGTCAAAGCCTTCTGCAACCTGCAATTGTCTATATTGAATCTTCTAAGGATAATGTTGGTATATGAAGATATATTGGCTTGAACACTAGGACGGAACTTGCAATTGGATAACGCACAACTTATAAGACACTAGTACTTTTAACTCACTGATATACTGGAGTCGGTATTATCTATCTGTTGCCTGATTTGTTTCAACGTGATTTTGTACTTGATAATACTGGAATTTTCTATGAGCTTAACCCGTTTAAGCCTAATAGACCACATGGAGTCCTAGCAGATATTCTGCCTGACGGGTTTATAAATGTATATAACATTTTAACAGTCTATCGTGGATTGAGTGTGCTCTAGGGTTAGCAGCTGGTCTGCAACTGACAGCCGTGTTTTTTTTTTTTTTTTTTTTTTTTTTTTTTGATGCGCGACAATCCGCATAGTGGTTCATATATATATATATATATATATATATATATAATGTATGTATATTTGTTTTTGTACTCGATAATACACGTACGGGAATGTTCTACGAGTTGTAAACCGTTTAAGCCTATTGGACCACATGGAGCTCGAGTCCTAGCAGATATTCTGCCTGACGGGTTTATTAATGTATGTAACATTTTAATGGTCTATGGTGGATTTATTGTACTCTAGGGTTAGCAGCTGGTCTACAACTGACGGCCGTGTTTTTTTAAAAAAAATTTCTTGATGCGGGACAAACCTCTTGCGGGTTGAAATATATATAGTTGGTGCTAGAATTGTCCCTGTGATTGCCCTACAATAAATTATTTTTAATCTGTAGAAATTGCGTTCTGTTTACATAGCAGTATTGTTGGGTTTTTTCGGCCTGTGGGTCTGGAATAAAGTCATTTGCAATTCTCCTAACTGAATTAACATCGCCGTTACCCTGGGTTATGAGGCTGTTATATATGGGAATAAATCTAATCTTTACTAGGTATCATGATATCAAAATTTATATTTAATTTTTTTTTATAGTTTTCCCAAATCTGAGTATGTAAATTTGGTTTATATATATATCTGACCCTTCATACCTAGTACCTGCAAAGCCTTTACTACTCTTTATATAAGTACAATAAACTTTACAAGACTTTATTTGCATTTGAGGTGGGTTAAGATGTGACAGAGTGAGAGGATTCCCTTGCCACTACAAAAGTAGCAGGTCGGGGCTTTCAAGGATAGGCCCTTGAGAGCACCCCCGCCTATAGCGGAGACCCCTGCCCGACTACTTAGCGCCGTTCATATAGTACGTGCGGAGGTCAGCGGGTGGGGTGAAGAATGGCTGCAATTTATGTATGACGCTTTTTTTTTTCTATCAAAGGACTTCGAGACTATTAATCATAATGCTTCATGAGTCCAACTGCTTGCCTGTTTCATGTGTGGTTGAGAAAGTGATTCAACTGTACACTTACATCAGTCGATTGTATATGCTTCAGACAAAAACAGAACGCAAAATCGGACAAACAACCATATTCTCGCCCTCGTTAACAGCTCCGAAGCGACCAGTGATTCGCATGACTGGGAGGAAGCACGCCCAAGTGGGTTCCTCATACTTTGAGTGTCTCCAGATGGTTAACGGACGAATGAAGGGGTTTGGATCTCTAGCCTCACTGAACCACTTCACCACGGCAAAGAAGTGTTCTCTCCTCAGGCCAGTCACATTACACGGCATGTCTCATGAAGTACCTGATAACACAGGGTCACTCTTCGCATTCGCCACCTCCATCTACGTACCAGTTGGCCATGAACCAACAGAACTTGACCTTTCGACCGGACATCGTGCTGACATAGCTATTTGGACCGTACTGTACTGTGCTGTAAGTATTACGTGTTTCGGAGAACGTGTGTGTTTCAAGCAGTTGGGGTTCAGTGGGGTACATTTTCCCGTAAGCTTGTAGGAGGAGAGCGTAATCGTCTGCATCCAGCCCTTTTGTCTTTCCTGTCTCGGTGGTCTCAAAGCCGTCCATCTTACTCCAGAGGTGTTGGCACTCTGCCACCTCTGATTCCGGGACTTGCATTGTATCGATGACGGTGGGAATTGAGGTCTGTATGTTGTGGCAGAGAGGTAATAATTCCTTCTTGTACTCGGGCGGCATTTCACTTCGCATATGATTAACGGTCTTTGTGAGAAGAAATCTCTTCATAAACTGTTTGTGAATTTGACGTTTGTTGGTTTGGAGGTCTCCTACAAAACCATTGTACCTTTCATAACTGAAAAGCCATGTACTGGGCGCAGGCCCGTACTCACGCAGACAGTCCTTCAGATGACAATGAAGGTGCATGTTGGGTGTAACCACCTCCTTCCCAAACTGTACCTGGGTCTCTTGGCAGTACTGGAGATAGTGTTTATGTGCTATATCAATCTCCTGGTCGGCTATGCACGGCTGACATAATATTCTAGTGGCCATAACGAACCGCTGCCATGTTTTCAGGTGTTTCTTTGCCAAGAGACCTTGGAGACAATATCCGGAAGAGACGGTAACCCAGTTTTTCCACTCTTTGGCCGTCCACGTACCAGCATTGGATTTTATGTTCGTTACGACCAGGTCATCTGGTAGTCCTTTCTTGAACTTTTCCAGGCGTTCATCAATAATGAGTATCTTCTTTTTGGTCAGTGCTCCGAGCTCTTCCCACATTTTCCAGGTTTTCTTGGCTGTACCTGAAATAGATAGAGCAAAACATTTGGGCATTAGTCTAGTAAATGCTGACTAAAGTGTTCTAATTAAAATAAAGACAGTCGAATTCCTCAATAGCAAACATAAGTCTATATGAAATGATTGTTCCTTGAAGACTCACCAAGTAGGACGTTGTGCATCACATCGATGGAGAGGAATCTGTAAATACAGTAACAGGATAGGGACGCTATTAGCAGACGATGGTGCAAAACAACCGGCCACATATACAGGACGATGCCACCACTACAACCAGGGGCGCATCCAGGATTTTGAAAAAAATTGGGCGTGCTATTGGAAAATTTCACCTGGACCCCCGTGGGGCAGGAGGGAATACAAATGCACTAATGGCTCAAAATATTCGGTTAACGTAATAAGTCATGAAAGTCTAGGTTTTATGTAGGTTACGAGGATCATTTTAATGTTAACTTACTCGATGGGATTGAAGTAGGACAGTTCCAGGAACGGGGTGTAGCGAACTCCATATTTCTTCTCCAGAGTCTTCCTCTCCTTGCGTGTACCGGCCGCTCTGATGTTATCAATTTGCTTCCTATGACGGCCCCACGTGCGCATCGGCCATAAATGCATTTCGAAACCAGAATAGTTTCGCTTGGGTTTGCCCTTGAAATTCTTCCGACACTTGGAGCATCCCATATTGGCTGCGTGCGACAGAAACCCACATACCTTTCTGGCGGCGGGCAGGTCTGCGGCCACGTTCATCAGTGCAACCTTCACGCGTTTGCCCAGGGGCCATTCAGATGATCTTAAGACCATTCCGCTTCTCCAAAACACCTTCAGTTCATCCACCAGAGGCTGCAAAAACGTCGATAGGTCCGCAGGTTCCTTTGGGAGGTTGGGAATCATGCCAAACAGTATGACGTTCTCGATTTTGTAGCGCTCTTCCCTGGGTAAATTGAGAACCGTTAGATAAATACCGCCAACAGAACAGGAGCTCTTCCTAGAGCATGGTTGGAACCAATCATCATTAATCTGCAGAACCAAATTGTCATTATTCCCTAAAAACCCGTAATCTACAAACCTTTGCCATACAGTCCCATCATAAATGTCACAGTAGAATCCTTCTGGAACTTTCCTGTGTCTCCACTGCTTACATTTCCTCTCGAATCCCGGGCGCTGAAGCATTTCTTCAAGACTGCAAGCCAAGGGTTTGTAGCAGTAGGTGACAATACCCACATATTGGAGTTTCCCACCTACCTTGACTCGTTTGAAGAGTTCTGTGCCACATGGTTTATCTTCATTGAAAACCTTCACTGAGCATCGCCGGATTCTCTGAGTGCCATTTGGGCCTGTGTACAGCACCTGGCGAACATCGTGATAAAAGGTGTAACACTTGGAGCAAATAGTAGTCTCTTGGAACGAACTTTCTCCTACTCCCAGCCACTTGTATACCTTGTACATGGTGGTAGGAAAGACATTACGAATGACACATGCATATTCTTCCTTTCCACCTAGGGACAGTACTTCACATACAAACGCAAGTAATGTCGTGAGGGCTGTGTCACTCGTGAAGTTAGCAATCTGCCACTGCAAAATGAAAAACACAGTCCATGTAATGATACTTTGAATTTCTTTACCATGTCGACCAACCACTGTCCGTTTGCGCGGACATACCTCGCCTGTGTCGTTGAGTTGAGCGATTACCACCTGGTCCAGGGACGATAAATCAACATTGGACGATGAAGATCTATTCAGGTGGGGGACTTGATGTACGGCCGGTGCACGTGGTGCAGAAGACCCCGTAGCTTGGGTGGGTACATCCTCTGCCGGGCGAATTGGCTTTCTGGACATGGTGGTGTTGGATCTTTTCCTTAAGCTTGACGCTTCTTGTTCCCCGGGTTCCTCAGAAACAGCTCTCGCTTGAGTGGGAACTACAGATAAAACCTCGGTTGGGCGAACTCCCTTGCCGGACATGATGGCATGGGATCTTTTCCGTGAAGCTACCTGTCCAGGGGGCCCCGCAGAAACAGTTTTCTCGTTACTCGATTCCGCCAAGGTAGGGTAGGTAGCAGTGGACTGGTCGTCATTATTGTCAGATCCAAACGATGCAGTTTCGTTCGGGATGTGTTGATATGGAGGAGCATCCGCAGATCCTGTGAAAAAAATGTACCTTTATAAGTACCACACTAGAACAGACGAGAAAAAAAAAAGAGTAGCAACACACGGCATTTATACGCCCCTTCAGATTTTAAAAAAACAACAACTTATAATCAAACGTTTACACCACTTACTTTTGCTGCCTTCTTTTTTCTTTCGAACTAAACATTTGCTGCCTGCATGTTGTTTGTAGTACCGAGTACTAGGTATGGCTTGCGAGCAGGACCAACACCATTTGTGGGTACCCCTATTCATGGCTTTGTAGGCGCGTAGCTGCTCCTTAGAAAGGCTTGCGAGCCCTAACATAATGCTGATGATCTAGTAACTCCGCAAATAAGGTAATAGTTAGATAGTCTTATACGTCATATGCGGACTCGGACAGGTAAGTTCTAGGCTTGGTGTTGAGGTCGGCAGTTGCTACCAACCGAGAATGCTGGACCAGGGCGACCTAGGTCCCTTGTTGGAGCGGTGGGAAATTCCAAACTGCGAACGCAGCATTCACAGGGATTTCTCAGTGGCTGATGGACAACGGTTCACAAGCCACACATGGGTGAGAGAATTGTGCCAAACAAAGGTGTCGCTGCGCGCCGACCGGTGGTTCATATATATATATATGCGCCGTTGAATTTACCGAACATTATCCCAAGTGAGCACTATATATAACCCACTGCCTACAACAGATCTAGAAAGACAGTGACATTCCAACCAGGTATCGTGATTGGATTCCTTGCCGACCCACAGAGTGCGGGACAAACTTAAGATGAAACTCTTTTCAGGTGAGCTGGACTAATGCATTACAAATGGTAGAACGATAACATATTTAAAGGACATAATGAAAGTGAACCCCCTAACTTTGTTTACCTTTATCGGTCGTAATGTACTGAGGCAATTTGTGTTTGTATAAAGTTAAACAATGCCCCTTAGATCGGTGTACTGTTATTTGACATTAATTGATTTCCCCCCTTTGGTTGTCTTTATTTCTAGTCTACATCTACGGCCCATTGGTGCTGCTCTTGCTGGAAGGCGACCTGAGTGGAGCTCGAAATATTAAGCCCCTGCGAGGCAGCCGGTTCATGGAGCGGTTGAGAGACATAACCAATGTCGACGACACCAGGTCAGGACGAAAAGGGGTTGTAAACGACGATGGAAGACCTAACAACAGAGAAACATTACCTTTAATGACCCCAATGCCTTACCACGACAGATTGGAGTCCATGCTGAACCTATATGGGACTACCGTAGAACCAAGAGCTGCAATAGAAGAACAGGAACAAGAGAGTCTCTGTGAAAATAACAACACCTTTATTCGAATCCAATTCTACTTGCTTACGGTAGTCGTCTCTCCATTGGCACTGGCCATCATGATTTGGGGTTTTGCAAGATTAATTGGCATATGTAAGCAAGATAACTTTAAGGTTTACCTGCTCGTGGCAGGCACCCAGAATGTGTGGATTCAACTTGCTACGTTCCCGGGACATTGCACCGACTACGTGTTTATCACAGAGGGTGATCTTTTGCTTAACATAGAATGCAACTCGTTCCTAGGAGGAGACTACACACTTAGTACGGACATTAATGTCATAGACAGCAGAACTTGGTGGAAATATAAGATTCATTGGCGGGGAATCAATCGCAGTTGGGCGCATTAATTCTTGTTTAGAATATTAAAAAAGATAGGGAGAAAGGAGTACGCGTTGATTTGAAAAAGGCTACTTCATGCCTAGACAATATGTGTAGCTAGGTACTTGAAAAGGTGATTTGTATAAATAACATCATAAATATTGTAGCTAAAACGATTGATAAGTTACAGTATCCATAATTTACGATCGGGACTTTTTTTTTGAGCGGCGCCTTCCATTGACCCAGGTCGGTAGGCGTGTGGTTATATAAGACTCTGCCCACGGTTGACCTAATTAATTCCTGACTAACACGACCGGCGCGGACGAGCAAAAGAGCATTACATTCGACTATCAGTGCGAACATCCAGACATGGCTTTAAACCACAAATCCTCTACACCAGGAGTCAGGTGAGTAAATGGGAAATGGATACGATTGATTATAAAAGATGTTGCAGACTTTAAATAACTCCTTTGATTTTTGGGATTAGGGAAAAGTCGCGTTCTGTGTAAAGTACAGTATCTAGGTCACAGCTGAACGGAACAGCTGATCGATGTTTACAAGATGGCCCACTAAGCAAACATGGGCCAGGGCTTGCCCTTTCCGAGACCTATAAGTATAATATCTGTCTTAGCTTGTTAAGAGAGGAGTGACTTCGATTAATTATTAGCATTGCCATTCATGACTGCGATATTAAGCAGAGTATCGGTGATTTGCCTATTGAGCGTAGATCTACGTTTTATTGAAATTCTGTTACTCTTGTTTCAGACCATACACTGAGACCCCGAAGCGGCCAAGGACGCCGGAGACGCCGACGGCCCCTTTAAAGTCGAGACGACGACTAAGAATGGTTGAGGCTCCGACTCGAGACGAGAATGTGTCACCTGGGCTGACAGCGTTGGACAACGCAAGCTTCACGAGGTACTTTATTTTATTTATTCAATTGGTTAAATTTTTATTGTCACTATTATAAAATACCAACTTATTCCTAGGCGTCGACGTGAGATGAGTTGAGAATTAACCCCACTAAATTTGTACCATCTTTATTGCAGTGCGGATCTCTTCGGCTGCAGCCCAGGGAATGGTAGTGTGCACAGCCATTCTGACTGGGAGTGCTGCCTCTGTGGGGAGCAACCCTCAAAGGTAAATGTTGAAATTATATAGCCAGTTAAGAAAATTAGTTATAACAGTCTTGATGATGACCGCGTGGGTCTAAGCAAAAATTATGTGTGGCTTGGAGGAGGAATTAGCGCCTGTTGGATAATCTGCAACTAACTTGACTAAAAAAAGATGGGATAAATGGATACTATGCCACTAGTGCCTGCGGTTTTACTCAATACTTATATTCTATTCATTCCTTTAGGTAGACCGAGACTACCTGACAAATGAGCGGGACATCGACATGGATGCCTTCAACGAAGACACGAGTGTGATTGCTCCGCGTGGTATATTCTTCTACACCAAATATAGGTATGTATTACTGTTATTATTGTTTTTACGACATTTGAAACGCCAACAATATTCTAATATCAAGTGTAAGGGAAGAACTTCTTCCATTTTGGTATTAATATTTCTAAACGTAATTATACAATATTCGACATAAACCCTAGTTGCAAATGAAAACTGGTTCTGTTATATAGACCAACCCACATTGCCTTTACAGAGTTTACCTGATGTGCATCTACTGCCAAGCAGTATTCCACCCAGCGTGTGGGCAGTATGAGCCAGCGCAGATCATGGCGTCGGAGATTATATGTGACAAGTGTGCAAATGAATAGGTAAGTTAAGTGTATGTTCAATTACCTCGATTTGATCTTTCCTAACCACCAACACGGGGGGGGGGGGGGGTGGTAGATAACCTTTAGATTCCAATGTCCTTAAGGGAATGTTCACGATTTGGAACTAATATACACGAAGGACCAGACTCAGGCAGGGATAGATCTTAGCTTTTTTCTGCACTAGTCCACCGGGCTAGTGGTTGAAAATGTGCACTAGACCGGGTAGTAGCGCACTAGTACCTATAGTTTTCTGTGTCTTAAAAAAGACTGAGTATAATATTTAAAGTTGTTTGATTTTTTTTTAGAGTTTTACCGTATAATATGATAATACCAAACTAGCCCATCGGGCTAGTTCAAAAAACGCACTAGTCCAACCTGATTTGCACTAGTACCGGTACTAGTGGGCTAGTGCTAAGATCGACCACCTTATAGGTGGTTTAAGTATTTGTCTAGATAATTATTGTGCTTTCATATAGGGAAATTGATGATTAAATGAGTGACTGCTATATGTTGTTTGTATTCCAGAACCGCTACCTGAGATGCCTGGACATTACATGAAGAAGGAGGCCTAGGGAGCGAATGCACGACGCTAGATGCGGAGATTTTGCAGACTACAATTTATAATATGCACAATAAACTATAACAGATTGTATATAATTACCTACTGTTTACTTAATTTATGTAAACATCATTACATGAAGTAGGAAGGAGCGAATTCGAATGCACGACGCCAGCTGCGGATAGTTTGCAGACTAGGATTTATGATCTATATGTATAATAAACTATAATTGCTTGTATATATGTACCTACTGTTTACTTAATTTATGTAAACTTCGATAAGTTATAAAAGGAGTGCTTGTACAACACCGAAGTTGTACCGTTTATGGACAATGTGTTAGTTTCAATAAAAAATTTAAATGTGGAAAAAATGACTTTGTTTGAGATTGAGGTTGTTGTTGGGTCTGGACTCATAAAAGGGAGACGGTTCGGTTTATAATTAGATAACCAGGAAAAAAGATAAGCACGATTTCCTATGTAGAAACGTAGCCGGTCTTGTTTGCAGAGAGTACTGGGAATTAAATGAGAAACTAGAAATCTCTATAAAGAACCATACCATTTAAACTAAACACAAAAAATCAAAGTGACTGTACTTGTACATAACGGGGACTAGCAAGTCTGAGGTATATATTTATCTGAAGGATGCCATAGAACGACAAGTTGGTCACATAAACAAGATATATTTATAATGAGAAATAAAAAAACATCGGGCATTAACAGTAATTGCACTACACTGAATTAACTTATGAAATACAAGAGTATTAATATTGTAGGGTTGTTGTGAAATACAAGTGTATTGTATGGTTAAAATGAGTAGTAGGCTTTTTTCGTAATTATTCACCTTGTCATTAAAAAACATAGATGTCGGAAACGGACAAACAAAACATGATCTAAAAATTTAGTTCATGCTAAATTTTAGTATGAACGTCATTTTCAAGTAAGAAGATACGAACGATTCCTTGTTGGTAACTGGCACTTGAGACTACACAGTTGATTTCTTAAATTTAAACATATCATGAATATGATTACAAACCCGACGGATTGTCGGTAGAAAATAGAATTGCCAACATTTTAGTTTTAAGCCCATGACACATGCACAAACTGACCCCTATCCAACAGAATGTGCCCAGGCCTTGACTTAGCCTAGTCTATAGAAAAGTCTGCGGAAACTATCAAGGCTGTGTCTGTCGTAGGGATGCCTATTTCTAATACGGCTTGCTGTATGTGGTTGTATTCTGTGGGAGTATTTGATTTACACGGTTGATGTACACGGTTTAATGGTACGGACACACAGGGGACACACAGCGACGCATGGCAGACATAGGGGATTTAACTCGAACTTTACATGATTACATTGATCGCTGCCTAGCACAATTGCAGCACAGTAACACCGTGATTATCCTTTTACACTGGCACGCACCTCTACTGTGCCTCTCCTGTGCCAGTGGCTGTGACTGGTATTGCTGTGGTCAGTGGCCGCCATATACCTTTTGCTCGAGGGGGGACAGTATGCGGGAAAGTATGTGCGCACAAAACGGATTTCCCGCAGGCTGGGGGTCAGGATACAACAGGATACTTTTTGTGCACGTGCTGTCGCGCGACGCCAGCAAAATATCAAAAGGGGAGTTGAGAGGGTGAGCGTAGAGGCTGTACAAAGTTTTACTGCGCTCTGCTAAGCACCTGTTATCACAAGCAGATTGTGAATATACTATACCAGAGACGCACAGACTGATTGCATGGACTGTGCCCGACTTACATAATGTGCTGTTGCGCAGCAAATATCGAAAACGACACAAGGCTCAGTTTTTCCCGTGTTTTGCTAGCTTCAATAATTTTCTCTACCATGAGATTATTGTTGAATGTAAGCAATGATATTTTTGCTGGTCTCTCCGACGATACCAAACACCAAGGCCAAAGGGGCTTGATTGAGGTATTGAGGTAGGTTTGAGGTGGTGAGCCTCTCCCCCCAGCCCTGTGCGTACCTATGCAGTGTGTGTTGTGGGTGTGTGGGTGTTATTGAGGTAGGTTGGAGTTGCTAGACATCTGCCTCCCCCAGTCATGTATGTAGCTATGCAGTGCATGTTGTGTGTATGAGTGTGTGCATGTAATTGAGGTAAGTTGGAGTTACTGAACCTCCACTCACCCCAAAGCCCTGTTCACTGACTGCTGGAAGTCCATCTCTGGGGTCCTCATCCCGTTACGGGCACCCTTGTCCTCCAGGGTACATGTCACAATTACAACACACATAGGGCTATACACAGCACACAGTGCACACACAGTGCACACATGATGCACACTGAACATAATGCACACAGAGTGCAAACAGCACACAGACAACACATGCAGCACACAGGCAATTTACAGGAAAACACAGACAACAACAACATGTGTGCCCATCTGCCAACCCATAACCCATCGAAAAAATGGGCATTTTGAGGAAATTTTGAAATAAAAATCTAATTTTAAAAGATTACATTTGGAGTAGAGAAATTTGTGTCCATCTGTCAACCTGTCAGTGGTATATGAAAAGTTGAGTCATTAGGTGGGAGTTGTTCATTCAGATTCTGTGTACAATATTGTTAATTCGCAGGTACCACTCAATACCCTCAGTACTGTTGTAATATGATCACCAGTATTTGCATCAAACTGACCAATCATCCTAATGCTCAAGAGACCCATAAAGCATACAGATGTACAGTGGGGACAGGCACTACGGACTTTTCCTGACAAAAGAGTAAAGGTAACAGAACAGAGGTATACTTTTAAGGGACCCGTGTACAATCCTCTAAACTTCCATGCAAGCATCCCTGCAATATATCTGGTTTCATATTAAGTTAATTCTGAAAGACAATGATAAAGTTTCTTACTAAACAAATAGACATTATTTCTCTGTTACATTATGCAAATCTACAGTAATATAGGGCAAATATATATATGCAACTAACAGTTACAACTTGGCAAAGTTGCAAATTTATGTTGTCACAGTGTAAATAAAGGTTACCTGTTTTTTTCTGGGTTTTTTAAAATCTCTATGACAGGTATGAAATATTAATGGCTGTAACAATCACCTAAGACAGCAATCCATGTTTCCAGTATCTATGACTGATACCCGTTTCCTTACCCCATACCCCCACCTACCTCCACCTATCCACAGATACCCCCACAGGCAGTAGTTGTGTATCACCCCAAAAAAGGGAAGCATTGTGCTAGCTGGTGTTCCAAGGACCCAGTTGACCAGAGCTCAGTCACCCATATGATGGTGAGGACTTTGACTTACCAAAGCCACCTAAACCAGTCTACCTCACTTGCCTTATGTGATGCAATAACTCAGGAATCAAATTTGCTGGATACATCCATTTGCATGACATAACCTATTTTGGCCAATGGAACAAACTTGTGGTAATGGGCTATTCAGTAGAACCTGATGACTTGCTGAGAGACATTATGTACTGTATCCCTCAGCCATCACAACATGTGGCCCAGTGCAGACTGCTTCTTGAGACATTAACCATTGTCCAATCCCCTGTTCACCCTGGGCTATGAGAGATCCCCTCTTCACTGTATATTATGAATCCCTCCACTTCTGGCCCATCTTAGCCCTGTCTGCCCATCGCCCGGCCCACTGAGCAGCTGTCAGATAACAATAGGGCACTTTTGAGGATTATTTTAGAATACAAAATGTTAAATGTTTGAAAAATGTGATATTTGTAACAGTCATGCATAATCATTTTGCGCTGTTGTTAGGTTCAAGAAAATACCCCTCAAGCTCTAGTGCATTCCCCACTCCCAATGAGAGATTTTTGTATTGACACTGTGTGCTGTGTAATAATGTGTCAGTTCGAGTTATACAGACAAATGCATTGACTGGAGGGATGTTAGGCTTTGAGATGTCAGGGGTAAAACTGAGTTGTTCTCAATAAAGGGTGTGTATTTCAAGTGGAAGATATGTTTTGGGGAAAAGATCAAAAGGTAATCATTCTTGTGGGATAAATATTAAGGCCCTGTGCAACTGCCCAACCATCAACCAGTAATGTATACCATTGAATTTGCCCATTTCAACTCTATGCATACTCACTTTGATGATCAATATCGTTATCCAACTTACAAATTCTGTACATTTGCTTGGGGATATATTTTGAAATGAAGTTCATGCTGTTTTTGTTATGCATTAGAATTATGGTGAGAGGTGAGAACTGTTGTGACTGTGTCTATAGGTATGTACATCATCCGTAAAAGCTTTATATGTCAGACCTGGCATGTGTATAATAATGTTTGTAGGACAAAGAAATTAATTGATGATGAGGAAATAGTGTTTGATTGACAAAGACTTGATAACTATGATGGGTAGGAGCATGTGATGTTGTGACCATAATGACCTAATATGAATATAGTGTTGTTATGATGTGTTGCTATATGTGCTACCAGGACAAGGTGTCATTGGTAACAACAGATGTAAAGTCAATTGTAAAGATGTTACATCATTTGTTGTTTTTTTGATGTCACTGTCCACCCACTGGTAGGCGATCGGCATACCATATTTGCTTTGCAGACTTGCAGCTACCAGCCGTTAGTACTAATTAGGTAGCTAGCCTGGTCCTGCTGTCTTCACAGATAATGCCCCCACCCTCAAATATTGTTTGCCTGGCCCTGTCTATACAATGTACAAGTGACCCAGTCTGGACTACGTATACTGTGCAAAGTCTGTACTACTTACACTGTACCTAGTCTATAGTCTATATGATGAGCTTGGTCTATACTATGCACACTAGGACCAGTCTATACTACATATGGTGGGCCCAATCCATCCTAGTAGAGAGGCAGAATGAAAAAAAAGATGCCTAGAAAGTGGATTTGGTTTTGTCCCATATGTAAATGGAGTATTGATTCTTGAAGGGAACGTCACATTACCTCATGCCTTATGTTTTGATTATGTTGCAGAGTCAGAGTATCCATGGAAATGATTAGAAACCACCTAATCAACATATAGGGTCATGCAAGGACTTAAGTAAAAGGGTTAAGAGTTCTAGACAAATTTAGCCAGTTCATGTTTGTCATAGTTACTTGGAAACCATGGCAACCAGTTTCATTTGAGCACTCACAAAACAATGTATGTTTAACGGTGCCAATTCTGTGATGAATTTTTGTGCTTTTTCACTGAAACCTGGGAAATTTTTCTTTTCTTTTGTCTTTTCATTTTATTGACAATTTTACGGGCGATTTTTTTTTTAATTGTTTTTATTTTGGGTTTGGGGATTCATCATAGACTATCTTCCTTCCCCTCCTCTATGGTAGTGTACATCAAGATTACCATAGCCAGGGGATTCAGTGCTACATCAAACGGTTCACAGTTTCTGAAGTTAAAATGAGATCACATTATGAAAGCACATTATGAACAGATGATGAGGATGAAAAGAATTTTATGGTGAACAAGCAAAATAGTTTAATGATTTTTAGCAACATAGGGATTTCCATATATTGTTTTCAATGTTGATTTAATAGTTTTCTTCTCATTGAGTATACAAATAGCACTTGGAAGATTTTTCCAGGCATTAACAGCCCTATAAACAACACTTCTATAGCATTTTCTATTCAGTATATTGGGGACTTTCAATAAAGGACCATCATGTAATCTAGTATGCAACGGTCTATCATCCAAGTTCGCTACTGTCTGACTTAAATCAAAAGCATATAATAGCAAATGGTTTCGACGACGGTACTCTAGATGGAACAGTTTAGCATTTCTGTGCAATGTTTCAGTTCTCAAATGATCACGATATGGAGGCCAATACTGTCCATATATGATTTGAAGAGCATCATTTTGCAGATTTTGTAACTGAGTATTAGAATAGTTGATATTCTGATCATATATATAATCAGCATAGTCCAATAGAGGAAGGATCATAGATTTGTATATGGTTAAAGCAGCAAATGAATTTATATAGTAACGGATTTTCCTTAAGTATTTCAGCTTACACTGAACTTGTGAGATCACCTTAAGCCTGTGAGAGTGAAAGTCCAGTAGTTCATCAATGGTTAAACCTAAATAGTTAAAACAGGGAACACGATCAATTATAACACCATCAATAGCAACATTATCATTTAATAGTGGATCAACATCATGACCTTGCCCTGTCCTTTTCATTTTTTCATAATCAATCATCCATTCAGTTTTGAATTTATTTAATGTCAAAAGGTTATTAAAAAACCAAGAATTTGCAATTTCTAGCCTGGAATTCAAATCTGCGGCTGTTCTAACATAGATAACTGCATCATCGGCATATAATTGTAGACAACCTTGTAAAGATTCTGCTAAATCATTTATATAAATTGACAATGATCCTGGTCCAGATCACCTGTCACCTTGAAAGCACACTTTATCCACAGCAACTATGATTGCCAGACGATTCCCTGTGGGTATATGTGCCAGGTGATTTAACTCTTCTGCAGTCGCCCATCACCGCCAAGTCGCTTCGTGGGTGTAAGGCTTAAGGTTAACTGGTGTCCTTTAAGGTTACCTGTAACCACTCTGTTCCTTGGTGGTAACTATAAGGTTATACAAGCAGTTTGAAACCACTCTGCAGGGTCCTGTGAGGCATTCACCTTTTTTTATTCAACAATGATATTGAAAGGGGACAAGCCAAAGCCCTCACCTTCAGTTACATACACACTGTGTAACCCTACAAATTGCAATTTCATTATGAAGTCAGTACACTTTGTAAGGTCCTCTAAGGCAGCCTGTAACTACTCTGTAATGTCCTGTAAAGCCACCTTTAACAACCTTGCATGGTCCTGTAAGGCAGCCTGTAATTATTATGTAAGGTCCTCTAAAGTGACCTGTAACAATTCTGTAATGTCCATCAAGGTAACCCGGATGGAGTGCGGGACCTGCCCACCCTGTCTACTTGTACATAGGGCGTGGCTCTGCCCTTGCTCCATCCTCACGCCCACTGGACCACACTTATCCACACTCGTCCACTACTATGTACAGCTGTATCCTTATTGACAATAAACCTTTAACAAAATTAAGTGTTTGCACAAGTTGTTTTATATGTCTAGATCTTTCTCAGCAGCTATGAACCATCTAAACTCAAAAATATTACAAAAGCTTTTAAAGAAATTCTACCAATGATATTGATAGATGGTTGTAGATATTCAATCCTAAATCTAATCAAGCTTCATTTTCAACATTGTAATATTTAAGAACTAAGAAACGCATCATGTATTATGAGATTAGTTTATTGTTCACAGACTAAATTTGATGTTAAACAAACGAGAGGTAGTGTATATATGCATTGGTGTCATTGATCTTTATATTTCTTTATTTAATTGACATCCTTTAAAAATTGTAACTTACTCACAGACAGCCAACCCAAGGCAATGGGCTTGCACACTTAGAACAATTGGTATACTTCATAGATTTGACACCTGCCATATAATTCATAATGAAATTTATAACATGGATTGAAGAAAACATTAAACCATGAAATTAAATATGACTCATTTATATGACATCCCAGATGTGGGCTAAATGAAATTTAAAACAGGGGTTTGAGAAAATATCATAACATGAAACATGACATTGTTTTTGTTTTTTACTAAGCATTTATACAGTAGACTTGTGAGTGGAAGGGCATGCCTTTTATGCTATACACTGTTTCATATCATGAAGTAAATGACATTTTGTAAACTGTACATGGCAGATAGTTATATATATAATCTATTGTATATATTAAGATGATTTACTAGAAAATGTCACATAATATTCTCAACTTGGAGCATGTACACCATAACCAATATGAAATGTGATATGGAGTAGTATAGATAGAGCAGGCAATATAAGGCAATAAGGCCATCTGTTAAATCAACTTGCTACTTCATTCAGAACCCAAATATACTGTATCTATCCTTTAAGCTTAATACTAATACAGAGCTAAGATAGATTAAACTTCCAAGCAATAAAAATATTTACATTGTGGTTTCATTTGCACTCTATATAACCATTGTTAACCTAATTCATTTGGCACATTTAAATACTGTGAAAAGATGTCTGCTCGTAAGATAATGTGTCTAGCTTCAACAGGGTAGGCAGTGATACATGTCAGCTATCACTTTAAGATGGGTAAATATTTGTCCCGACAATAACATGTAAATATTTTACTGACCAACCAATCAGAGACATAACGAAAGACCTTAGAAGTTATGGCCTGCCACTGATCATGGAGAAGCCTCATTTAGGGGAGTTTCACACTTGTCCAACCACATTTTGGTTCATATATCCCAACTGTGACCTGCCATTGACAGGAATACAGATGTTGTGCATGTGACAGCACAACTTGGAAAATGACCTGGCTGCCACATAGATGATCACTTTATAAACATTATATAACCTCTGGAAGATCATGTGTTATGTGTGAAGAAGTCAATAACATTTCAAAATAAAAAATAATTATTTGGAATTTTAGAATGTATCATTATACCAAATTTTCTTATAATAACCTCACCAAGTCATAAACAACAGTACTTGTAATTAGAAATTGATAAATATAAGACCTATCATGTTGTGATCCCTAAAAAGTGACCACATGACCACGTCTGGATAAACTAATAATATATTTTATCCAAAACAACAAGTTTCATGGAGTGGTTTCCAAAAAAGGTTATATTCTATTTGGTTGAATTGGGAACCTCTTGTTGTTGCTGTAGCTGCAGTTGTTATTGGCCTATTGTGTGGAAGTCCTCTTGCCGGTTGGCCCGTAAGAGCTGTGCATCTCTGGCCATCAACACGTTGACAACATCAACAAAGATGCCCATGCCAACAAAGATTCCGAATGCTAAGGCAACGAACACCTTGGGTACAGGGTCATCCACCTCCTCTGGCTCCAGCTCCAACATTCGCACCCGATGGAACACTGTAAGGACAGGTAAGAACATAGACCCTTAAATGGGGGTCTAGATGGGGGGTCCTGATGTCACGGATGTGTTGTGCTGTCGATTTTAGTGGTTTAAATTTGACAGTGTGACATTATAATTTCTTAAATTCTACATGTGACAGGGCAATGAATAGGGAACAGTTGTAGACAAATGCTGAATAGGGCATTCCTTAAATTTGGTACAATGAGGCAAAAGGATGCCTGCTGCCTAGTGGCATCTTTTCATAATATTGAATTTCAAGAAAGAATAACTGCTACTATTTCAAAACACTAAAATCAGCCTTAGTGTGGTACATCTAATAGTGAAGATTTTGGAAATATTCTGTATTTTCATAATCATGTAATTTAACTTATAGGTATAAATAATAATGCAGTGCCATATGTTTGTTATTTGCAATTATTTACTGTAGAAGATTTTTTTTTAACAGTTTTTAAATCCTGACTTAAATGTGGATGTAGTGAAAGGGTTAACCTGTCAACCACCATACTCACCAGGCTCTGGGCAAGCTGGCAGTTCACACTTGACAAAGTCTTGCTGTATCCCACTGGATGTGTATCCCTGGTCAGCGCAAGTGCGTCCCCCATGCTTCGACGGTGTACATGTACGGTTACGCTCACGTAGGCCCAGGTCACCGCATGTGGTGGAGCAGGCAGTCCACTCAGTCCACGGGTGAACCTGGGCATTCACCGGGCAGGGCACTGCACTGCATGTGTTTTCCTCGGTGAAGGCTCCTGTGAGGGCAGGGGTGAGAGAGGTGGGTGAATATATTAGTACAGACTAAGAGGACACAAAGCAATTGTTAGTGTCCTGGTTTACAAATCCTTAGCCTGAGACATAGAAATGTGTTGTTGCAACAACTGGAAGAATGTGTTACAACATGTAAGTTAATTTGTAAGAAATAATGATTAAAAAAAGCCTGGGACAATGATAATTACTGAATGTACCTGTGTCGCTGTTTTACTAATAATCCTCTGTGAAAGTTGAAAACATTTAGGCCTAATGATAACAAACAAAATTGGTACGGGCATTCAGAGAGGCATAGTTATCCTCCCTATTGTGATACAGGTTAAGTGTTTAAGATTTAAATGAATCAATGAGACAGCTAGGGAGGATGGTATCACTGTGGAACAAGACATAAGAAAATTTTCCTGGCAGTTGAAAGTAGTTCCATTAGTTTAGTTAGTTTAAGCTTTGAAATTCTTTTTCATAATGTTGTCAGGGTGTGATACATACATAACCAACTAGTGTGGGGGTCCTCGGTGGATTTATAAACCTTTGGCATGTCAGGGATATCAGCTTGAGGGCAGCCCTTCATGCTTTGCCATTCCTACAGATAGCTTGACTCACCTCAACTCCCATACTTTTGGGACTTTCAATGACATACACAAATATGGCAACCATTCCATTAGCTACCCTGACTCACCTTCACAGTCCTGGCCACCATACCTTGGAGGTTCACAGTGCCGAACCCGTGTATGGCGCCCCTCCCCACAGGTCGCTGTGCACTTGGTCCACGCCATCCACACTGTCCACTCTCCATCTATAGGGGCTCCTGCAACATATTGAACACATTTTTCATAATTTATCAAGAATTAATCTGTCACCTGGTAAAAGCTCATATAAAAGTAATAAAAATTAGATTAGGTGAATTGCGCTATGCACTTACATGTAGACCATTATTAATCAGTAGCAATGGGGCCTTGTACTCAAACAGACAGTATACTGATGTAGCATCAGTCCAAGGTTGAGATCATGAATATAAAAAGGTTGTTGCTAAAAAAACAGGCAGGGAACCTCCATGCCTCCAGTGGAGACAAATCCACTGCTATGATGTAGTGATAAAATAGGCCTAAGGTCCCCAAAGTTCAGATTACTTTAATCTGTTGGTGAGTAAGGAACTAACAGCAGGTCAAGAGGCTTGGAGACGCTCCACAGATTGGTTGGACATTTGGTTGAGTGAGCTGAGTGGACTTGCTTATGGTCTGGTGAAATGCTAATGGGAAGTCAGTGACATATGTAATATGTTTGGATCAATAACAAAGAAATATCCTTTCACACAAGTATTCATATCAACTTTTGATGATCGAACTTCATCTGGGGTGGATTCATGGTTTACAGGATGGAGGACTGAGACTTTGACTGGCTAAAATAATGAAATGACTAATCAGAAGAATGAAACTTAAATATTCCTTACATATAATATGGAAGTAAAACCCCATAGTTCAACAGGTTGGGGGAGTGAGGTGATCTAAGTGATGCCCACTTGTACTGACACACATTAAGTAATGCTGATCAATGGAGACAATTATGAATCATACACATGTAGACCAGCAGGTCCCTGCCTGCTTAGTCTGTTTACCTCTATAGTGATACTAATCAGAGGTGATGCAGCCTCTCTTTCTGTATGCAGATTAGTGGTATATACTTACGCAGACAGGTAGGAGGAGGTGCAGTCCACGTGGTTCCTTCCTCTTCTGTGTGCTGACACACAATGTATGAGTAGTCTCCCTGAAGCTGGTACCCCTCATCACAGGTGTACTGCGCCACCAGTGTCACGCCCACCTCTGTCACATTGAAATAGCCATGGGCGATGGGGATTGCTGGTGGGCAGATGGCTGGATAAAAATTCATTATCTTTACTTGAGGATCAAATTATATATATATATATATATATATAAATCAGCAGTATAGAGCCCATGCAGACCATGAATTAGTAGATTTAATGTGCAAGCATGCCTGCTTTGAACTGAAACCCTGTCTTGAATTAATATACCACAGACATATGTGTTCATGATGGAATGTATGTAACTATTCTGTGGACAGGTAGCTCTAGTGTCTGACAAGAGCCCATCTCAAAACAGTATCAATGATAGTACAAAGGAATGATTAATGACTGTATCACATGTTGGCCTGACGTCCTCGTTAGTGGTGCCGTCTATAAGACTCTGTGCAACCTGTTACGATGTGTCAGTCATTGTTACTGTTTTCAAGCACTGCTGACTCTTTGCTTGTGAATGACATCATGAAAATGGCAACAATGACAGATGCATTGTAATGGGTTTCACGGAGTCTCATAGATGGTGCCACTAATAACGATATCATGGAAAACGCAAAGGCATTTATCCAAGTCATCTATTTTTGTGTAGCTATATTATTTTTGACAGTATCTTCAAAACACAAGTATAGTCTAATCTAAAAGAATATTTATAGGAGATGTACTTCTCAACATTGAAAACTGGCCAAATAGTCATATTGTATTTTGTAGTGTAAAGAAATGCTTTAAATAAAGAAAAAGAAGAAACATAATGAAAAGGCCTCACGTATGCAGGAAGGCAGTTCGGTCCATGACCCGTTGTGCAGGCAGCGCACCCCATCTACACCAGTTCCTGTTGGTCCCACATAGCCAGTCGCACATGTGAACTGGTTCACCGATCCCAGTGTCCGGTTTAGTGCTCCCGCCAGAACCAGTGAACGGGGGTATACTGGCTCTGTACAGTTTATGGCTGCAGCAAACAAAGTATAAAGTCAAGAATGAACAGCAAGGCCAAACCCTGTTCTTGTTTTATAGACTATGGCTGCAGGCAGGCTAGCATAATCAGGATACAAACATTGTAAAGGTTTACGATGACAGTTCCATACATTATAATCAGGATATTAGCTGATTCTAATGTATGGAACTGTACTATATTATAGAATTAGTTACACTTTATGAAATAACAGTTCTACATTGAGTAAATTTGATTAGTTTCTATAAAAGAGGTATACTAGTTGATTTAGGATAATATTAAAGAACTTAATATTGTTAAGAATGGCAATAAAACACAAAGCCCTGACTGAGGGCCAGGGCCAAAGCCCTATTTTGCTGCACTTCTCACACTCCCCTATGCATGAGTAGTATAAGATAATAGCCCTATAACTCAGGGTTGGGGCCACGCAGACCTGTTGAAACATCCTGAACAGCCCAGTTCTTTTACCAGTATTCATGAGTAGGACTTTGTCACATTTTGGAGAATGCAAATGCTAAAGGCACAAGTGTTGTTTGTACTTACGTTCACAGTCGCCAGTCCAGTTCCAGGTGCCATCGGCGCTGCAGGCTGTGACAACACTTTGTGACCCATCAATCATGGTGTATCCTTGGCCACAGACCACATCCACTGTGTCACCATATTCCCCGGTCACCCGTGACCCCACGGGGAGCACTGCATGAGACACTATGAATGGTTCGCACTGCACCACTGAGGGAGGAATGGACATGGTTTTATAGGAGGCAGTGTGTGGGACACGATGAATGGGTCGCACTGCACCACTGAGGGAGGAATGGACATGGTTATATTAGGGAGCAGAGTGTGGGGCTCGATAAATTGGGAGCACCGCAACACTAGAGACAACATGTCAAAGCACATGATAGGACGTAAATAAAGAAAATTTTCCAAAATCTTAGGGTTTTCGGTTTAGAATAAAAAGAACAGACCTTGGGCGCACACAACCATCGGTCTTGCCCTATTCTTCACACATTGTTTTGTTCCAAGGCTACATAAGGTACACCAATAAGTAGCTATAGTTTATATTATGGACATAAGTAATATATCAGAGGTCATAAACTAAGCATTGTGCCACCATACCAATAAGAAGTAAACAATAGGGTAAAGAAAAAAGCCTGGTCCTCACGGGGTGACCAAAATTAGTTTTTTCACTGGAGACTAAGGTAAGTTAGTAACCCAGTAATTAACTAAACACTGATGCCATGATATTTGGTGACTAAACCATTGATTACCTTGATTTGCTGGAAAAATATTTAATATTTAAAAAGTTTAATATTTTGCCCATGCCAGTGATCTATCTATGGCAACTAGAGCTAGTCGGTGGTCTACTAACATGCTTAGTCACCTGCACTTAGTATGTGTCCCAATTGTTTTTTTACTGGCAACTAGTCATTGGGAGACGTACTTTTTTAATCATTGGGCGACCAACGTTTGTGTTTTAGTTGCCAAATGGGGACCCGCTTTTAGCCTACTTACAGGAGCAGTTTGCACTGCCCTCCCAGTGCCCTGTCAGGTTACAAAAGAGGGTGAAGTTGCGCTTGGTTGACAGGATAGCATGGCCAAATAGGCAGTGGGCCTTCACAGTCTCCCCTGCCACTGCCTCTACGTCCACCGCTGTTGTGTTAGGCAGGGTAATGGCACTGCAGTTAAGACCTACAAAGGAGGTACGGACATTTTTTAATTCTGTTATTCGATTACAAGATCACAATGCAATGTGAAATAGTGTTTGAACTATTCAAAAAAGAGGGCACTGCATCTAAGATATGTACATTGGGTATCAACCACTCAAGAGTAAACATGAAAGGCAACTAATTAACACTTGAAAGTAATTTTTTCTCTTGAATATTGACAAATGATTTATCCATTTAACTGTTGTGGTCAACACTATATGATTCAGGTCTTGATTCAAATATTAATGCCATAGTTGTTACATTGAAGCAATTGTATCTGACAAACAACTAGATTTTGACTGCACATCAATTGCCATTGATTTTGTACCTCACTTGGGCTTAGCCTTGAGAGGGTAACTTGGTAAATCTAAATGAAGGTTGTCTTTATTTCAACCTTTGTGTCCATCATATTTTCTAATATAGAGCCTAGACATATCTATGTCAAAAGTCTAGATATATAATATAGTTGTTTATTTCTACTGAGAATACAACATTAGCTCATGGAACAAACAACAGTAGACACTTCCTGAATCAGTTTGTCTGAATTACTTAAATAAGCTACTGATATACTACTGATTGTACACTGATTTTTACTGACAGCTCATTCAAATATTTTGGATATACTGATTGACCACTGCTCAGCCATTGTATTTTTGTTGATTTCTACTGATTTAACACTGAAATATTACTATGATCTGACACTGATTCTTCTCTCAGTATAATTTTTTTTCTCACTCTTTTTGTTCCAGGAATGGTTAGCTGAAATCAAAGAGGAAAAAAAGTTCCTACATACGCCAGCAGGACTCCTCTTTGGACCAAGTCCCATTCGCCAAGCAGGTGGCACTGTAGGCCGTCTGCCCAGAGGGGGTCACATGACCATCCAGGCAACGGATGCTGAGTGGCGCATCGCCATATTGCCCGGATTCACCGGCCTGGTCCACGTTGAAGGCCGCCAGGCCCAGGCACTTCACGGCTGCAATGACAACAACAGGAGTATTATAGGAAAGCATACAGAGGTTGACAGTATGACCCTGAATACAAGGTTGACATTGAAAAATTCCAGGCAGAATGCTGAGGGTTGTCATTTTTGTGATATCCCATTGAGTGTTGTACTGTTGTTTTCCTTATGTAACATACTATATTATTTTCTAAGTTATAGGGAAAATAGATAGGGAATTACCAGTAGATCAAAGTGGGCAGTGTCACAGTGTCTTGACTTTCTAACTTTGACTGGAATGCATAATTTTACCTGACATTTAAATAATAATCATGCAAATCCATTCAGAATTCACAAAATAAAGAGTAAAAACCTCTGCATTATCTCCAAAGGTGGCAATGCAGGCATTCATATACATTTATTAAGCATGTTTGAGCAGTTTAAGTCTGTACTTCAAATATTTACATATAAACATCTTTGATAAACCATGCATAAATCTTTCAACTACTAAACTGCGTTATTACCCTAAGATTGATATACATATCTGAATTACATATAGAATGTTTATAAAGCTGTTATTACAATGAAAATCAACAAATGTTTGTCAACTTGTATCCAGAAAATCAAATGAAGAGATTTTTTATGAGCATATGCCTTACCAAAACAGACAGCGGTGGAGAGGTTCCAGTCACCTCGAGACCCGCAGACCAGGGTGAGATTGGTGGTCCCGTTGGCCTGATGGCCTGCACGGCAGGACACCTGGGCCTCGGTCAGGTAAGGACTAGCCTCTAGTCCCTGCTCCCAGCCAAAGGGGGTGGGGTCCTCCGCCCCACACTGCACCACTGAAATATCAAACAGGGACATAGACCCTTAAAATATACATAAAGACTGGACAGCAGATGGTATTCCGGTTATGCTTGTCTGTGAAGCACTTTGGTTTGACCATTGTTACTTCAACATGGGGGGATGTATTTCAGCAGTATACTATTTAGAAGTAGCACCCATATATGGGACTCGATGACCTGACCTTGGCATAGTTCTTCATAACTGCCACTAGGGAAGTAATCACAAAGGCCCAAAGAGGAGCTGTCCTGTCTGTATATATAAATTTAGGGTCTGTGACAAGGATGAATGCAGTTTTAACTTGGGCTGCAATATAGGCATGATATGATGATATTACAGACAATTCACATACATGAGTCATGTCATTATTGAAGATTGGTAATTTGGAGTATCTCACATATGTTTAACATAGAATTTCATATCTAATATATGTGCCGCAAAGTGGAATATGGAAAATACTTGTGGTATTTGCTTTTGTAGGTCCTACGGCAAATATTATTATATAGGTTTTCAATGGGTTGCTTGTGGTGGCCTAAAAAAGTGTACTTCAAAATCTACTGGAAAGTGGAATATGGCTTTAATAATACACTAGTTTACAATACTCAGACCTCACCTGAGCAGGTGTCCAAACGACTAAAGGTAGCAGTCGGCTCACAGAAGGCTGTATAGCTGAGTTCATCAGTGGTCCCGGTGACAACATACCCCGTCTGACACGTCACAAACTGTAGGCCGTCATAGGCCTTCGCCATGGTGCCTGGGTACAGGCTGGTACCAACCGGGATGGGGGCCGAGCACACCACCGCTGGAAGGAGACACAGGGAAGTTAAGGTGTTTTTACAGCCTTGTGATAAGTTGCTTGCGACATTTCCATCATATCACAGATTTTGATGTGAAAATATTGCATGTTGGGATGAATCCCAATCCCCTCCCCCCAAAGAAGCCGCATTCATATTGTAGTGTATAGCAGGCATTGATGCATTTACACACAGATATCACAAATATAATAGTACAAAAAATCTCTTCAAGGCTGTGACATGACTTCACATATTGCAGTGTGCCAAATAATTAACACACCTTGAGATATGAGCTACCATACAGTTGCTGCAATAAAAGAACATTATTGCACCAACTGGATCCCCTATTTGCAGCATACTGAGACATCTCATTTATACTCATGCAACATTTCACATATCACAGTGCTCTGAGACTTGGTTGTGATAGGGTCAAGTGGCATTCATATCACAGCCCAAGTCACACAGGTGTAAAAAGGCCTATCAGATGGTATTACACTACAAAATTTGGGCAGTGATATCGGCACAATATGTTGATATTGCAGATGAATTTGTAAGTATGACTAATATTATTGTTAAGAATTGGCAATTTGGAGCATGCCATAATATGTCAAACAAGGAATTTAACTTTTATTATGTGTGATTTCTCTGTATTCTTCTTTATCACAGCTCAAGTTGTGTAATGTAATAGGGCCTTTAATGTGCTATTACACAATATGAATCGATCTGTGATATGATCATGTTGCAGAGAAATATCACATATTAGAGATAAGATTTGTTGTTACACATAATATCATTATGTTAGATTCTCAAAATCGCCTACTTTTGATAATTATATATTACCAAAAAAAAGCAGTTTCTTAATTCCTTTGCATCAGTGCATGACCACAAAAAAGATTGCAGACAAACAAAACATCACATTACTCATAATTATCCTAATTTTGCTTATGAAAGGATGAATATCACTAAGTTTCAGTAATTTTATTATTTAGGCAAAGCCATAACCAATACACTGTAGTCAACAAATGCTACACTGTATAAGCATGTATACAGTGCTCAGTACTCACGGTCACAGGCTGGCGTTGGCTCCCACTTGCCGTCAGCTGTGCATGTGATGTGTACACCACTCTGACCCTGCGCATCCTCGTGACCTGGCTCACATTGGAAGTCATGCTCATCACCGAACACACCATACAGGTTCCAGAACCCAGGTGCACAGTTAGCCACCAGGAGTGGGCCGCACTTCACCTCTGGAGGGTATAATTATTACTTTTTTTCATTTTGGAACAATTTTATTTATGCTCGGGTGAGTTGAATTGCTCCAGTCTTCCCCCAACTCCAGCAACAACTTTAACTATTACAATTAATATTTCATCAGTGCTTTCATATCAATCTGGTATATCTTTTAACTCTAGATTATGTCATACAATCTTATATTAGAGTACTTTCACGGGTTGTATATGTACAGTTTGCTGATAATGATTAGATGAAACAAAACAATCGCTTAAACAATATAAAAAATTGAAGGAACATATAACAGTATACAGACAATGTTCAGGTAGTATATCTATTATATATGTTATATTGTCATGTTACATGACGCAAAACATCCAATAGCTAATCAATGATCTTGAAAGTTAAGGGGGATGAGGAGGGTACTTTCGACTTTTGATTTTAATTGCTTAGCAGCAAGTGTTATCCCTTTCGACTAATGGTGACTAACACCACAAGAAAGCATTAATCACCTTCAAATGAAATTAATTGCTGGATGTCCTTTTTTTATCTGAGAGAATTACTATACCGTGTACGGGAGAGGCCCAGTGGGCGCCGCCATATTGGGCTAGGGAGGGTCCTGATAGGCTGAAAGGTGGCGCTTGTCCACCCACAGGAAACTGGGTCAAAGGTGTACGCATGCGCAGACCAGGACTCCCGAATCCGATATATAGTATGATTCTCTCTTTTTATCCAGCAACTTCTAAATGACAATTGAAGCCTTCTTAATGGGGTGGATAATGACTTTTGTGGGTATCAGCCAAAGCCTACTAGTGTACCCTGCCAGGATCCAGTGGCAAAGAAAAGTCCTGATATGATGCACTTATAACAAGTTGCTGGTACCAAAAGACCCAGAAATGTAGTTCTCCTCAGGGGCAGATACAGGAGTTTGGAAAGGGGGGTCCACAGATATGCTCAGAACTAAAATGACATACATTAGATTGTGGACACCTGACGATTTTTTCTCTTTGGCAAGTTTAAGTCACCACCGAAAAGAAGGGTCAGAACTCCCTGGATCTGCCACTGCTCCTCCTCATCTAATTCCCTTCTAAGTTTCATTCATGCACCCAAACTAAGAATTCACATGAAGACAACCGCTAGATCCGTTGACTTACTGGTGCAGTCCTGGGTGCTTAGCCACTCTCGGGTGCGGCTACAGGTGTAGGTGAAGATGGTGTCCCCGGAGATCTCATAGCCTTGGTCACACTGTGCGACGGCTGAATCGCCTGCCGCCAGAGAGTGGTTGGTGATGTTGGAGTGCTGCAGGGTCAGGCCCTCACACTCCCGCACTGAGGGCAGAATTAGTGGTTCAGTTAGATTCTAATGTTCAACAGGATGTTTCAACAGGAATGCAAGGTTTGAATTTAAAAGAAAACTATGTGAATTGAGTATGAGATAATTTGATGTGTAATATCAAAGTTGACTTAAAAGAGCACTTAAAACATAATTATATTGTGTTATATACAAATGATTATCATTGTTTATAATGCTATCATTGGATCATACATAAGTATGGACTACATGAATGGATTTTTACTATTGTGTGCTATCCAAAGAGCAGACTTTGCACAAGAGTGCGTCAGACCTTGGGATACACCTATCCCCCTTTACTTACACAGGAAGGGGTCCCACCCCCCTTTACTTACAAAGGCAGGAATCCCTTCCCCCTTTATTGACACAGGCAGAGGTCCCATGCCCCTTTTTTATACACAGGCAGGGGTCCCATTCCTCTTTACTTATACATGCCGGGGTCCGATCCCCTTTACTTACATATGCATGCATCCCATCGGCTCCAGTTGCCAAAGCTCTCACACACAGAGAAGTAGTCAGTGAGCCCGTAGAGTGTCTCGTAGTTGTCTTTACATGTCACCTTCTCCTTCTGTTCATAGACACCATAGATCTCAGTCACATCGGAGTGGGCAATGGTTAATGCTGGGCATTCCACAGCTATAATGATATAAGGAAACACAAATATTTGTTATAATCAGAAACGTTATTGTAAGTGATGCAGCAATTTATTGCATAGTGTCTGATTGACCCACTTACAGATATAATTGGAAGGAATGATATGAAACATGAATATCTTTCAACTATCATACATTCAACCCATACCTGTTGGACCTCTTTATGGACACTGTCACTGACCTATTATTGGACAATGTTGGACCTCTTTATAGACACTGTCACTGACCTATTATTGGACAATGTTTGACCTACTTAGAGACACACTGTTTGACCTATTTCTCAAAGAGTTTGACCTACTTATAGATCATTAACCTATTGATAATCACAATGTTAGATCTACATTCTTTGACATTACAGACACATTCTACTCTAAGATTGCCAGGAACCTTCCTTCACACAAGTGTTCGACCTATTTACAGTCACTATCATCAAACTATATACAGATACTTCTTTGACCTACTTACAGAAGATTTAAACTTATTTACAGACAGTCTTTGACCTACTTACAGCCTTTGACTGACTTGCAGGCAGTGTTTGACGCACTTGCACATTCATTTTTTAAATTACCTTTACATACAGATACATACTTTAACCTACATACAGATACATTCATTAACCTACATTCAGATACATTTTTTGACTTACTTACAGACAATCTTTGACCTACTTACAGACACAGTCCTTGATCTCCCACACTCCCCAGGCAGTACAGTTGGCATCATATTCATCCTGGTGTTCTAGTTTGGTCCAGTACCCAGACAGACAGGAGCTGTGTACTGTGTCTTCATACTGCCCACTGATGGGGAGGGCCGGGGGCAGGGAGGCAGTGGTGTTACCAAATGGCGCTGACTTACAGAATGTACCTGCAGAAGTCAAACAATAAATGTTTGGGCATTATTACATGAACCAAAGTAGGTGTGTGATTTTGTTTTATTCATGTTCTGTGACATTATTCAATATTAATGTTATTAAAACGCTATGCAATGTCACATCATAAAGTGTTTGGTACTACGAGTCTACAAGTGGGTTCATTGCAGAAAAAAAGTGTATACATATCCAATAGGTAAGGACTATGGGCTATAGGTGTGTATTGTAACAGGAATCTACAAGTGGGTCCAATCTGCAGACTCCTAAAAAAGATGTATACATATCTAATAGGACCAGGTGCCATTCTCCTGACACTGTGCAGTCTCGTAAAAAGGGTGTATATATCTTATAGGTAAGGACTAGATTTCTGACTCACGCCGGCAGGAGATGACGTAGGACCAGGTGCCGTTCTCCTGACATGTCGAGTTGAACTCCCTGATGACCTCCGGTGATGTGTAGTTGTCATCAGTGATGAAGTCAGGCCCATAGAGGGTGGTAATGTAACCATGGCTACAGCGGACCCGCACCTCCTCAGGGTACACCCCTGTCAGGTTGTCCCTGGTCCCTGCAGGTTGGACATCAGGGCATTGCACCGCTGGAAGAGACATGCAGTATACATGACAACAAATATAATGGGATGTATCCCTTGTGGAAGGCATGTGTCACATACGGAAGGCTTATATTACACAGGGGTGGATCCAGGGGGTCCTGACCCCCCTATTTTCTTGTTTGGGTTTAAACTTTGTAAGAGAAAATTATCTTGTGCAGGCAGGCAAGTGAATGCATGCCGTTTTAGTACTAAGCCAAATGGAGACACCCCCTTTTGCCAAATGCTGAATCCGCCTCTGATACTTGCAGTGGGAATGTATTTGAAGTAGGAAACATGAGGTTAAATACCTTGTAAATGGTGAATTAGGAACAATTATGATAATTTCAGCATTTTATCTAAATAAGAAAATAAGTAATAAAGAAAAGACATGGGAACATACAAGGCCCATGGTGGTTTGCGAACAATCTGATTGCCACAAAAGAGGTACCCTCTCACTCTATAGAACATGAATATCTATCAGAGGGCCTCTGATAAGAATGTATGCATTTTTCCCAAAAATATGTACTAATGTAACTTTATACTAATAAAATCATCATATAATAATCATATTACACATAAACCACAGAAAAAGCACATATACTACATCCAGAAGGAATACAAAGTTACATGTTGCTGAGGACCAATATGGTGCTCATATAAGTCATTGCAGTGACTTGGTACTCTAGAGTTTTCAATATCTACCAAGAAGAAGACCAGCCAGGTCTGAGCTTACGTTTGCAGCCCCTGATCAGGGTCCAGCTGCCACTAGCCCTGCAGGTGGTGTTGTATGAAGTGAGGACGTTGGAGTCGTACGTCCTATAGCCAGGGTCACAGTGCAGGGTGATAGTGTCCTGGTACTGCCCCATGGCCATGTCCTCCTGGACGTGGGCATTGGTCAACCTGTCGCACCGTATGGCTGCAACAGGACCACAGGTCAGTATGAACAAGGAAAGGGCAGTACAAAGAGGGATAGGTCAGTATCTGGGGACAGGTTAGTACATAGGGACAGGTCAATACATGAAGACAGGTCAGTACACTGAGTAATGGGCATTGGGCTTTAGTTTTTTTTTAATTGATAGAGTAAACAATACATCACTGAACCTGCAACCTACACTGCAACCACTTTGTTATTTGGGTGTTAAGCATAACATCAGATTTATCATGTGGACCAGTAGCCAAAACTGGTTGGAAAACTTCAAAAGACTAAAAATAAAAGAAATATATCACCCAACATAATCAGAAAAAAGAGACAAAAGACTTGGCTACAGGCTTCATCTGGCACATACTGTGAATTGAAAAGTGTTTGACCATCCTCACAACATTATGCTTCATCATCAGAGTGTAAACTGCAATCCATTCTCTTAGGCACAATTCACTTTTTTTCAGTACTTTTGATGTTATATATTTTGTTGTTGGTACAGCAACACATTCAATTACCCAAAATGGCTTGCTGGGGATTTTCTTTGTGTTAATATTTTTTTGGTCTTAATAATGTGAATATAGCATTGAAGATGATTTTCTTTTGTTTATAATTGTATAAATTCCTTCAATAGAAATAGTTTTTCAAGGTTGGGCTGAAGATAATTTCGTGAGACATTTAGATAATGTAGTTGCAAAATAACCTGAATATCAGTGAATCACATCCACGAAAAGTGAAATAATTTTTGGCATTCACAAAAAACACATGCTCTTCTTTCACACAATATCATTTGAAATACTTAGATACTTAAATAAATTAATGACAGGATAAATCTTGCACTTGGTCAAGCAACCCTGGATATAAGGACATGTTCTTTTATAGTATGGAGGAACTCACAATTAGCCAATAAAGAAAGAAAAGCAAACAGCAAGCCAGTTGTAGAAAGATGTTTCTTTTCATCTTCAAGTAGTGCTCTAGAACATTAGAAAAAGAGCTGCAACTTACTATACAGCATTTGCACAATAGATGCATGGCTATTCTTTTCACAGCGATACAAGTCTGGAATAGTACAATGCCTGACTCATTTGGAGCTAATGTTCAATAATTTGTGACTGTAATTCCCATGACTGAGAACCTTGTCATGGTAATATATATATATTACAGTGTTTTTTTTCTTTTAAAGTACAAACAAACTTGTGGATGCTCATAAAATTAGTCTAATTGGTGTAATTAGACAGTGATCTGAAACACATATTATGACAAAGTTAGACATATCATGAATACACACAGGCACACACTAGTCTCATGGAAAGTTGACATAGAAGACATTTAGAGCACAGGCCTTTCAAACTCATTCATCTATCTATACATACAGCATGGCACCTATATAGAACATTCTGAACATCAAGGCTGATCACAATATGGCACGCCTGAGGACATTAACATGATCACACAAGTACACATTATTTTCTTGAAATGAAGGATGGGGTAGGGCCTCCAGGGGGTCATGACCCAGCCCTTTTTTTCATGTGGACACAGGTCAAAGGAAAAAGAATGTGCATGTGAATGCATGCTGTTTTAGTACTTAGCATATGCAGATCTAAAGCCCCTACCCCCCCTACTTTTTTGAAATCCTGTATCTGCTTCTGCTGAAAGATATGATATTAAGCTTCATGAAATGTGCTCTATCGTGATGTGAACCAATTGGTTGCTTCTGTAAGGTGTACGGCATAAAGTACTCACGTGTACAGCCTGCCGTCATGTTAAATGTCCCATCCCCTTGACACGCCATGACGTACTTCCGGTCACGTGATGTGCCAACGATGACGTAGCCGTAGATGCAGGAGACATTGGCCTCGTCTGGGTAAAAGGCATTGTACGGAGCTGGGGCCTCAGGACTGGGGTCGTCATTGATTTCGGTGTTGGCAGGCCAGGGTGTACTGCACATGATGGCTGAAAACATCAAAACACTGTGCAATTAGTCCTTGGAGGTATCGTACAAATTGAAATGCTCAGATACTGATTGAATCCAGGGTTGCCAAGTTTTTGAGACCTGAAATTATGGATTATCTGCCCCAAATATTATAGGGGGTTTAGGAGTGCTCTCTCCCGAGAAAATGTTGTAATTTTAATGAGTAAATAGACAGATTTAAAGGTACTCTATGCTGTTCTGGGCGCCACATGGTCCATAGATTAAGAACTACATTTGTTTTCTTTTAAAACAGTTTTAAACCATTTAGGGGTTCAATGATTAAAGGAGAATCAAATTTGAGGTATTTCTGTTTAATTGAAATAATAGGGTATTGAATTACCATACTATAAATATGCAAAATAACTCAGTTTTTGAATGTTTTTCAGGATAACTTTTCTCACAAATGGTGAATATTTATTCATTGGTTTGTGTATTGGCTCTCATTAAATGCTAGATATTCCAGAAGTTTCATGAGAATTCCATTGGTAGTTTTCTTTTAAAGAAGGAAAATTGATGTTTCCCATCGAAATCAATGTTAACAGTCAAAAGTTTTATTAGGCTGTAACTCTTAACAAAAACTTGCCTACAAATTTGTGGTAGATTGCATTGGTAATAAGAATTTGAGCTGAACACCCCCAAGTACCTTTAAAGCAAATTCTGGAAAAAAAATTTCATTTGTTCCTGAAATTATTGAAATTTTCAACAATACTCTACAAAGATGGATTTTATTGCCTAAATTATGGATTATGAACCCATCACTTTTCACTAGTAAACATATGAAGGTTTCCATTATTTTTATGGATGGTTGGCAACACTGAGTTTGTTTTAACAAGATGATCAGGGATAGCTACCCAAAAGATGAATCCCTATTTCAATTCTTTCACTCAACTCTCATGGAAGTACATAGTTGGCGCTGTGTTCTTGCATTATCATACGGGATCCACCATATAGAACCGGATATTCCCCTCAAAGTCTAAGGTCCATTTATACTTAATCTAGTCAAGATAAAATTCGTATTTTTGTTTCATTCCTTATTGTAAAGCCCCATACCCACTAGGCGATTTTGACAAGAGTCGGCCTATTCACTGACCTAAAATCGGCCGACTCTACTGGAAGAGTCGGCCGATTTTAGCGCCGATTCAGATCTAACGCACACACTTCAATAATGGTATACCTACAGGCCATCATAGGAGTCGGCCGATTTGGCCACCGACTATAAAGATCGCTGTCGCTCGTCGCCACTGAAATCGCTTAGTGGGTATGGCCCTTTATACTAGGCATTTACCTCATAAGATCAATGAGATGTGGAAGCTTTCTGAATATGTCAACCCTTAATCATAACAAACCTTAAAAGTTACGAAAAATTTGCCTTTTCAATATGGCTGCACGACGTAACATTGGTTGTCGTGCCAACTTCCTGTCATGTGACAGGAAGTTAGTGAAAGAATAAAGGTCATGATGTCAAATTCTAGCTCTGTGAAAGATTTGTGTTCGAGAATTTTGTACTGTATATTTTCCAACCTACTTCAAAACATTACAATGGTCTTCCAATAAATATAATAAGTATCATAAACAGATATGTACTTTATAGAAGTAATTTTTCATGTTTAAGAATATTTGGGGACGTACATGTATATGGAAATTCATGAATGTTTTTTGGACATACCTATGATGTATGAGACATCAAACCATTTGAATGAATATTTGTGAAAGCATTTTGTTTATCCCCCTTGGGCCTTACACTGATTACCCAACTAAGAAGCAAATTAATAGTGACCTTCCATTTGCATACTGTTCATTTTTGGTTTTGGCCATCCATGAATGATGTCATGCTATTTTTGACCATTTTTGACCACCCTCCACCTGTCATGTTTTGCCATTTGACCAAACTAGATTTAGAGGACTTCTTATCTTAGTGAATTAATTTCTTATTTTAGTGCAAAAGAAGGATGACATTGGGTCCAAAATATCTTAGGATCATTGTGTGACAAAAGTCAAGATTTGATGATTGTCTTAAGATTACATTGGAATGCCCTGCAGAATCATTATTCCATACCATCAGTAGAACTTCCTGATGACACGATGATGTGTCAATTCAAGAGTGAAAAGGCCTTTAGAATGTTACCATGAAGCTATTGTATCATCACTTCCTTTGCTTGGTGTGTAGACTTCTTTGCATAAATTAACCATTAATTGATGTGTTTTTTTGTTTAGGTTTGAATATGCACTTCCAACTTTACCCCTTAATCCCCATACCAACTTGGCAGACTTGGTCCTCAAATTGGGTAATTCCTCCAGGAAGAGTCAGCCAAATTTTGAACCAATTAAGATCATCAATCAGTATAAGTTATAATGTTTGATTTGAATCAGTGCTAAAATTGGCTAATTATTTTAGTAGAATTTGCCGATTTAAGCACCAATTGATCAGCTGACTTACTCAAAATGCTCTTGTGAGTTTGGGGCTTTATTTATAAACATAAAGACTGAGTTACTTGACACTTGATACTTGTAATGGATACTTACGGGTACAGTTCAGGTACACATCCCAGTCCCCCGTGGCATTGCATGTGGTCATGTAGGAGACATTGTTGCTGGGTATGACGTAGCCGTACTCGCACATCACTGTGATGTTTGTTGGGAATGCTCCCATCAGGTTGGCTGATGTATTCACTGTATTGGCCGGCCACGGGCGGTCACAAACTTTGGCTAGGTACACAAACCACATTTCTCAGGGATTCCTAACCCAGATACAGGCCTTATCATCCTTTATATACATTTCTTGTTAATTACAGTATTTTTTCATCTCCCTAATAGTGAGTCTTCCCTTTCCATCTTACTCATGTTTTTAAGGGAATTGTATAAAAATTCATTTGGTCTTGTTAATTGGTTGATAGGATATTCAAGTAAGGCTGATGATCTAATCTGTCAGTTGTATATAGTACTTGGACTATTTATATTCTTGATACATTTTCTTTATTCACTGATTTATATGTGTTGATTGGAACGCTGCTTTTCATATAAAATTATGTGCTATTATCATATTTTAAATGCGGTGGGCTTACTATCGTGTTATGACTCTTGGTGGAAATTAAAGAAATCAACTTAGATTTTGATAAGCATATCAGGGTTAAAAGTTTTTGTCTGTGATGGAGTAACATTACTTTTGGTATGTACATATTTGAGCGCAAATTTAAAAAAGCTAATCAAGCATATAGAATTATATAAAATTGGCACTGAAGTATACTAACAGTAAACAATATTTGAAAAGTGAGTACAGATTCAAATCAAATTTTACATTTTCCTGAGCTATAATCATGTACAAGGTCAGAAAGCCAAGAAAGGGCCCATATAGGAGTACCAGTGATATACCTTTCCAGAACACAGAAGGAAGTTTTGCCCACCTCACCTCAGCCCCTCAGAGTAATTATGCTACAAGCTTTTACTTAGTTTTCTCCTAAAATGGGATCACAGAAATTTATTACATTTGCAGAATTGTAGGTGTTTAATTGGTTGTTCAAGGATTATGAACATAGGTCACAAAACATTTAGGAATGTAGGTTGGTTTTTGTCGCTTGTCTTTTCTTACTAACAGGCCCCAGGCAAACTGAACAACCTCCAAACATCCTTTAAAACAACTTCTGGCATCTGAAATAAATGTTTGGAACATATTTTTGCTCTTCCATATTCATTTAATTAAAAATATTAAATTTTGTTGATCTTAAACAAATATATACCTGAAAAGAGGGCAAAAATGTTAAGGTAATTTAGGGATACCTCAACACAACAATTAATTTTTAGGCCTTACTCAACACATTGCAAGATAACCAGACTTAGAACCAACATGGTACCATAATTGGGGAAGAGCCAAGACAAGATTAATCATGTTGACATGAGTTATCATAATTTATTAGCAGTGAGCCTTTTACATTTGAAACTGTTCATCTTATTTTTGATGATAATTAAGAGTGGATACCTTAACCTATCACAAAATGTGTTAGTGAAACGATTGTGTTGGTGGTCAAATTTCTCACAGTCATACAATATTTCATGCCAAAACAAGCAAAACTTTCCACTGTCACTCCAAACTTGAAGATGTCATGAGCAAAACCAAAGAAGACAAAATCATTAAGAATACACCTTTTTCATGAACCTGTGCAGTGAATGCTGCCACAGAGGCCTTGTTCCCGACTGTTTAAGCCTGGGCCCACAGAAACCTATATCCCTTGGTTGCTTCAGGTAGACCTGCTAACAGGGCTCCATGCTTTTGAAAAAGGTGTATGGGACAGGGTAAAATGCCCTGAGGACTGATTAAAGGTTGGAGCTATGCTCATGCTGCCTTCACACATCTATTCATCCATGTGACTCCATTAGTATTTTCAGGCCAAATACCCCCTATTCAAGAAGTGGAGGAATTATTTCCCAAGTAGTATACTTTCTGGAGAAGGTGTCCTTTCCCCCTTCCCCAAATATGCAGCATTTAAAAGGAAAAGTCCTTTATTCAAACAATTTATAAAAAATTGGAAAGGAGAATGCTGTTGAGTAGTAACTAAGCTGCTAATGTTAAATTGACACATACAGTACAATATCACACATATGATGCTCCAGTCATACATGCAGTACTATATATTTACAAATACCGTGCTACATTCACACATGTTGTGCTACATTCACACATACAGTGCCAAATTAACACACACAGTGTTAAATGCCTCACGTTCACAGTTGCGGACGCTGTCCCAGGTGCCATTGGGCTGGCAGGTCATGACATTGGAGGTGACGCCGTTGTCTTCCCCCTGTACCCGATGACCGGTCACACACTGCATGATTACTGTCGCACCAAAGAAACCAGTCACTGTGACGGCAGTATAGTTTGTGTTGGCTGGGGTTGCTACAGAGCAAGGGATCCCTGAAGAGGAACATTATATATAGAATTATATAATCTCGATAGCAGAAATAGCTCAGACATCACTGGTTTTGATATTTTATGATTTTCTTAAATTTAATATGACTGATTTTTTAATAAAAATACTGAAATAACCTGCAAATGTAGCTTTCCCCATATAGGTTAACAAATGTGACCTGTTTTGGCGAATTGAGTCGGATGTTGCACAGAGTCGATTTTTAGAGACCTATCCTATCAGAAAATACAGATTCTTAGCTTTAAAACGAGGTGTAACAAGCGACATCCGACTCATTGCGACATCTGACCCAATTCGCCAAAATGGGTCACAAATAAATACGGCTACCCATACATATAGATTAAGTCATGAAGACAGCTGCCCTAACATACATTAAACTGCCAATACATAATATTTGCCCACACACTGATTAACCCAGAAATATGGCCATATATAAATTAACCCACAAATACAGCAGCCACACATGATTTACCTACCAAGAGGGCTTCCCCCACACAAACTAATATTAATCCAACTAATCTGGCTGCTTACTTTCACACTGATAAGCTGCCTGAAGGAAGTGGTTGGCAGCACAGGTGAGGACGTAGGTGGAGGGGTATGCTGCATTCCAGTTAATGCCTGTGGTGGGTCGGAACACGTAGCCCTCGCTACAGTTGACTAACACGGTTTGCAGGTACTTCACGGTGACAGGTAGTGTGGTCACACTTGAGGATTGGGGAGCCGTCGTCAGGGTACATGTCACAGCTGGGATAAAAGGGATGGGTTATGAAAATACAGCACTATTAAACAGAGCCCGCAACAAAGTGAATAATGTGACGTCATACATGATGTTGCCCAGAGCATACATAACAAAACTGTACCAGTAACAAGCTATGGATTGCTAGATTCCCCGAGGCAGATGCGTCCTGATGTGCTTCCTGCGTTGGGGAATCTGGCAATCTGTATCTCCATATGAGTATGGTTTTGTATTTCTTATACTTATTGGAATTGTGAAGGTTAGATGATATATGTCTGCCAAGATTTGATACTTTTTATGTGATATGGGGGATATATATTGGGAAAATATTTTCAATCTGCCCAGTTCATTTGGAATTATTTGCATGGTGGACAACAATTGTCCAAGGCAAAGTGCTTATTTGACTGACTTTACCACAACTTCAGACTCACTGGTATTCTTGTGTGTCTTCACACCGTGGACACAGCATCCTTTTTTAAATTCTTCTATAATTTGGGATTGGTTACACTTTAACACAATTCTGCAGGCTAAGTGAAACATAATTTGCTAATATTTAGACCCCCTACCAATTTTTACCCTAGATATATTTTCAATCTACCCCATTCTTTTGGAACTATGTATTTCACAGACTGTGCAGTGGACTACAATTCTCAGAGGTGAAGAGGTTATTTGACCTAGTTAAGTGTGAACAAGCAGTTCCCTTGAAGTATGATAAAATGGAGAAAGGTCATAGTCTCAGCAAATACAGTCATAAAGGTCATCATCTGAGGTCATACATGCCACATAGTTTTAACTTGCGGTGAGACTACATTTTCAATCTGAAGTTGTGGGGCCCTTGATGTGGGGTCCTGACATAGCATGTCAATTTTAAGAAATGGATATGACGCTAGAGAAACCCCACGTCACATGTGAAATTTAAGAAATACCCCTGTCACAATGTCAATTTTAAGAAAGACCCATGTTGCATGTTGAATTAAAGAAATGCCCCTTTTGCCATGTTGATTTTAGGGGTCTAGGTCCATAGTCTTACCTGTGCAGGTGTCATTGGGCTCCCTGATCCAGCCATTAATGGTACAGGTCATGGTGAAGCTGCTCTGGGTCCTGTCAGTGGGCACCCTGGAGTAGCCAGTGCTACAGGTGCCCTGTGTTACATCCCCATAGTAGGCTGTGTTCACCTGGACTGCATTCTCATAGGTCACTGCCTCACACCACCCTGTGGAATAAGGACCGAGCCAAGGATATGACATTCTAATAATGTTGCAGCAGCATTCTGGATTGATTCTTGTAATGGTACATTGTTAGGTTGCATTGATGTTCTTTTGATGGCTCCCAGTAGCACAGCTGCAACCTACCATTGCAATGTTACATTGTGATGATCTGATAATGTTCTTGTAGCATTATCTATAAGGATAATATTGTGACCTCATCCAATAAGAATGTCACACAAACAGTCTGTTTAGGTGTGGTTCCAACCTCACTGAATGAGAATATTGTAATAATGTTCTCTTTTAGGTGGGGTTAACACCTAACTAAATAAGGTAGTCACAGTAACATTCTGTTTAGGTAAGTTTAAGACCTGATCTAATCAGAATGTTGCAACAATGTTCTGTTTACATGAAGTTGGGACCTCTCCTGGTGAGGAGGTAATAAAAATGTTATTTTTAAGTGAGGTCTGAATTCACCTAATCAGAACTTCACAATGTCATTCTGTTTGGATTTGGTCTTGACATGACCTCATAAGAATGTTATGATAACATCCTCTTTTGGTTAGGTCTCAACAACCCAGAAAAATTATGTAACAGTTACATGACAATTTAGTAAATAACAGAAACCAAAATTGCATGGTTGCTTAACATGACTGTTACGTTGCACCTTTGGCTAGGGAGACAGAGTTGATCTGACTGAACCCTGTGCCCTGTTTTTTTAAAGTGACCACTGATCCAAGGCAAGCAGCAACATAATAGGCACCTCCTACAACCATACTTTTTGGAAATTGTGTTATGTACAAATTTTCATGTAACAGTTATATAACTGTTTACCAATAATCAACTGACTAATGCATGAATTTAACATAATACATGAGGCCTTAACCGATCCCTCCCCACTTAAAAACATTACAAAATCCTGTCCCTTGGCCCTGCACTGCCAACTGTTCCTTTGCAGCTCTAAATAGTCAATTCTTACTATAGAGATGCTATGGTAGGGCCAAAGTTTAAACTGGTAAAATTACATAAGATAAACAAGTGAAGTACATTGGCAATATCACAGTGAAAAATTTGTATCAATTTTGTAGAAAAAGATGAATATTTTTTTCTAGTCATTACTAAGTATTTCTCATAGAAACCTAGAGTAAAGGATTGTATTGTTCCAAATCCTCTAGGTGAAAACCCAAATGGTGTATTTCAATTTAATTTAAACTAAGCATTATTGACATATATTGAAAAGTATTAGGAGAGAATATGAAAAATATCACTGGAATTTCAAATCCTTCTTCATAGGATCCTCTGACTGAGTAGGTACGCACATTTCAAAATAGTTTCAGAGCCTCCTACCCACTTTTGACTGAAGTAGGAATTGAATTTGTACAAGTATGTATGCAATTTAAAAACAAATCATAGCCCCTCTTGCAGCATATGTACTTAATAGAAGACCCCATAAAGGTACAAATAGCAACTAGTTGTGTAAACTTTACCTATCTTCCATCCCACATACTGGTCGTCTTCGGGAGCCCAGTTGACACAGTCTGTAGGGTCTTCCATGTTGATGCAGGGTGGGTCGAGGTTGGCTCCATATGTGAAGCCAGCACAGGCCTCTGTCTGCAGGCACTTGGTGGCACACTCTTGACCTGTCACTTGCCCTGAGTATGTATTGCCATATCCACTCCGCAAGGGGCACCCTGCTCGTCGCACATCATGACCCATCCACACAAACGTACCATTGATGACGGCTGAATCAGAACATATAATGAGGATGATGTATTAGGGTATGAGGTCTACTCAGCAATTTTTCAGCTATATCAAGATCAACTCCAGTTCTTGACCACATGGTTATCATGACTGAGTCACCACAATTGATATCCAAATGAGAGGTATAATTGAAGTCTTTATTCCTACTTACATCAGTATGGTTTCAATTGCAAATGATTTACAGTAGAATACACACACAGCAATCCAACTACACCAAATCCATTTACATACTGAGTGCTCAGCCTTAAATATGAGGTACCTGTGTTTGCTACCCTTGGAAAGGTCACATCAATAACTTAAAGCAACCAAAACCAATCCAACAACATGAATTGTTACAAATTCATGTAAATGTATAAAAATTTTCAACAAGCTTAAGCTCCTTGATGATTCTAAAGTGCCCTGCATATTCATGCATGTGTTAAAAGACACAATATTGCGGTAGAAGCTTTCAAAGTTTTGGGTTTGTTTTGGTTTGCTCAATGACTAAAATACTTGTGGGGAATAGCCAATGTAACCAAGTTATACTCAAGAAATGATGATGTCATTTGACAAAGTACTTGCAGGGCATACCCATTTTTATAGAAGGGGGTATTGGGTTGCACTTTGTAAATAGTTTACATAGGTTCTATAGTTTTGAAGTCCTTTTCCATCCAAGAAATACAATATGTTCCAGGAAAAAAAACTCTTTAAGTGATTTCAAGCATTTCAAGATACATTACTAAAGAAACAGGGCCACTCAAGTGGATTTATACATGAGTGCTCCCCTGCTATCAGTGGACTGGTCTTGAGTTAATTGCAATGTGCATTGAGCTGGAACTGGGACAAGTGAAATGTACATGGTTGACTACAGTATCCATACATTTCACTGGTGGAGCCTGAACCTATGGCCACACTTACACTAGGTGAACCGCTAGCCTATAACAGATGCGTCTTAGGCCAAAAAAAATAAATTATTGTGTTCAGGTAACCCTACCTATCCTAATTTTTTGGCCCTACCATAACTTTTTTAAAAGGAAATTTGTAATTATTTTTTTTTCAAAATCCAAAAGATTTTTCCTGGAAATGCATAGAAAATCATAAAACAACATAAAGATGCTCAGGGTATGTATTTTAGATGCTAAAATTGTGGTTAGGGGATATCTGGAATATTTCTTTTATTTTCAACACTGGCCGCGCTCTTTGGTATGTAAAAGAAGAAAGAAGAGATTTCGACCTACCTACCCTAATTTTTTCAACCTATGTTACCTGAATACAACTATTTTGTTTTTGGTCTTATTCTAATTGCATACCTTATTAGAAAAACCTTATTCAATAGAACCTTATAGGAAATATTAACAAATTAATTAGTAACACTATGGTTTTAATATACTAGAAAATTTTGAACTCTGTATTAAATAAATTCAAAGTAGGCATAATGTGAACAGGGTTTAAGTGGTTGGTCCAGGGGAAATCCTACCATAGTGATGTTATAACTCTCAGTTGTAAACAACTTAAAAGTTGTGTGGATCCACAATAATGTCAACATAACATAAGATATTTGATAAGGTTCAAGCTAGAAATGACTCTTTAGCTTTCCATAGATGTTTGCAATGTATTTCAACAGTTAATGGAACTTGCAATATTTTATCACATTAAATGAAACATTGCTTTTGGGTTGCTTTAAAGGCCCTGGATGGGGGTGCCATTGTGAAATTTTAAATTTAAGAAATGCTGATGTCACATAATTTTGTCACTTAATTTTATCTGTCCAATAAAAAAAGGCTGATGTTGTGCTGTCAGTTTTAGGGGGGTAGACCCACTACCTGCCCTTTGACTGGGGGAATGTCCTTGTCCATAGGCCATGTCTGTCTGACCCTGAAGGTGTATTGGTAGGTTTTGTCATTTATGTGTCTTTTTAGAGGTGATATTGGTGTATGAATTCAAGGTCATGTGATTAGTTGGGCCTGTCCTTTAGGTACACGTTTTAGAGGAGACTTAGGGACTGACGAATATGGAGGAGTTATCTCAGTTAAGGTAAGGTCTGGCTATTGTGTTGGGTAACTGAATATCAGGTTTCCGTCAAGGTAAATTGGTGAATTTGTAGTAGGGATAACTCTTGTTTTACTTGTCTTAACATTGATGACTTTCTTAATTTCCACCACATCCATCATAGCCATCGTGTTAAAGAAAATAAAAATTTCCCACTAATATAACACTACATCATCTGTTTTTTTTTGTGTGTAGCAACAGGCAAACAAAACAAAAAGTAACTGTTTATTTTTGAACTAAAGAAAACAATGAAAACAGACGCTTAGATTTCTCTCACATTATCAGTGCTTGATGTATACAACATGTTGAATTGATTTCTTAAAGAAATAGTGCCTGCAATCATGTGCTAGGTTCCCTTAGGTTTGAATGATTTACCTGCAAGCGTTGATGAACCTGAAATGGATTGGTAACATTTGTTTTGAGAAAAATGTATGGCAGATTGTTTTATTTTACAAATGTTTTCCTAGTTTTCTAAAGGGATGTACATCATTCAAATAAAAAGATTATCATGCATTTTATGCTCTTTCATCTCTTCTCCAAATTGTTATTTGATATCTTTGTTTAAAGAATTGGTATTAGTAGATACAAGCCCGTTACATCATTTTATGGTAGAAGGATGTATATTCAGTATCATGTAAAAAGATGCCATGAAAAATATTTGCATTGTATTGTGAACTCAAGTCAACAAGATTGCTGTGTAATTTCTCTTTGCCCACTCCTTATGTCCAAAAGCTACACCTTGTTACCCAAATAAAATCAATTTCCTAAAGGGAAAGAATCAACTATGAAGTTCCAAGTTATAAGACCAACTAGTACAACTTTAACAAGTTTAACAAGTTATAAAACCAACTAGTACAACTTTAATAATACAAAGTAGAAACCCCAAAAAAGTTATTCAATGCTCTACTGCTGTGAAGTATACCAGGGCATAGGGTAGAATTTGAGAATAAACAGAGCTGATTTTGATTCAAGGCCCTATTACATTATTACACGACTTGAGGTGCAATACACCAATGTTGCAGAGAAGTCACATATATTAGAGATAAAATTCTTTGTTACACATATTTATGTGACATACTCTGAACTGCCAACAATTATATCACTCCTGTGTTTGAATTTTATGATATCACATGCAGGGGCATACCAAGCCCTAAAATGTGAGGGTGTTCCAAGCAAATCAAAGGGGGGTTCCACACAAAAACAAGGATGTTCGGACTCAAAATGTTTGTGCAATTCGCCATATATTTAATCTCATAACATAAACTATGAAAAATCGGAGTGGGTTCCAGACACCCTCAGAACCCCCCCTTGGTAATCTACTGATGTCAAGTCAGGAAGTGTACAACAGTCTTCAGTGTACTCACTTGTGAATCTGTAGTCACATGACCATGTCTGCACAAGGTCTATAGACTTGGTAGCAAGAAAATGTTAAAACATTCTGAATAAGTGCACTCACTTGTGAAGCTGTATACTTCCAGTTCACACAGGCTGAGAGGGGTGTTAGCGGCGTTCCCCTGGAGGTGGACGTAGTGCCCGGTGAGGGGTGTGACGCAGTAGATGACCCCCACTTGACTGACCCCAACCTCCCGGCCCTGCACACACTCAAACATCTCCTCCAGGTTGTCAGTCACCCACACGCTGAAGTTGGTCTGCTGTGTGCTGGATGCACCTGGGGGCAGAGCAGGAAAGAGGCGATCAGATTAGACCAGAAGACCCAGCCAAACATGTTATGTTATTATGATATTGCAGCAATATTCCGTTTGGTTCTGTATTGATTCTCGTTATGCTACTTGATGTCTCTCAATAACATTTCTGCAACATACTGCTGTGACATTGTAATGCAATGTTAATATAATGTTTACGCTGGTCCCTGCGCCTCAAACTCATGCTGTGCTACACTCGCTGTACTTCATGAACGAGCGCAGGTACAAGGCAACACCGAGTTAGCCAGATTTTGGCTAACTTAGTGTCACTAGATGGCTAGTAAAAATTTGTTGTACCTGCAGTCTCTCACGCTGAGTCCCCTAGTGTAGAGGCGGCGGGACCAGCATATATAATGTTCTGGTTATGTTCTTCAACCTAAACCTAGTTGTCAGGTGCCATCTAAGTAAGCAACAGACTGACTAAAAAAGTATGGTTGCAGAACATTTATGCCATGTTGCAACTTGGCTGGGCAGAGGGCATAGGCTGAGACCACTGAGGAGGGAGAGGCAAATTGCCTATTCAGAATTTGACCAAATTTCAAGAAATTCTAGAAAAAAAAAGAAAAAAATGTAAGTTTACTACCAGATATGCTGTTAATACATATACAACTTATCATGAAGCAGTATGCATAAAATAGACCTAAAAGGGGAAACCTTTGAATGTTCATTTCAAATCTGTGTGACTAAATATCTTACTAGAGATGAGCAAAGATATTATAGATTCACAAAGATATGTAACTTAGAGCATTGCCTACACAATTTTTGTGATGCAGTCGATGGTGGCACCCCATAGGAGAGTCTGTGGATGCTGTTACTATGCATTCCCTTTTAGAGTTTTTGTGACGTCATTACCTGTTTGATGATGTTGTGGAAAAGGCTAAAACATATGCGGCCATGTCATTTGTAATGGTTTGCATTGACTCTTGTAGAAGGTGCTCCTGTTGTGACTTTCATGCCGAAATATCACGAATCACTAATCTTTGATCTCAGTAAGAAGCCAGCCTTGTGCATGTCACCCATCCGTGAATGTTACCTGCCTATGCGTGATTCACTTGTGCACGTGACTCTCCTGTACATATGATGTGCCTGTGCATATAATTAGATGTACATGGGACTTTCCTTTGCATGTGACTCACATGTGCGCATGACTCCCCTTTGCATGTCATTCATCTGTGTACATGCCTCACTTGTCCACATGACTCACCTATGCACAGTGATATACCAGTTTAATACTGGGAGTGCTTAAAATGTTTAAATGGTATCATTGCTCATCTCATTAATATCATTGTGTCATCTGTATATAATATTATTCTAAATCTTTAAATTTGTATTTACATTTATAACTATACTATATTTCTTCCTATAATTATATGAAAGATTATATCAACTGAGACCTCTGGAAGAACATGTACTCACGTGAAGATGTTAATGAAGTTGAACTTTAAAAAAAAAAAGACAGGTGTGTGACCCACCTGCGCAGAGGTGTATGACTTACCTTTGCACATGTGCATGTAAATCACCTATGCACATGATGTACCTGCTCATGTGACTCACCTGTTCACGTAACTCACCTGCACATATTACTGGCCGGTTTAAGTGACTCACCTGTGACAATGACAACCTTGAAGATCCTGTGACTTGTGCCAAGGTCAAGAAGTAATTGGGGCATCTCATCCACATTTGCTGGTGCTTCAAAACAACTGAAATAAGTAAAGTAGGATAAAATGGCTAAATTTGAATCAAAACAACTGTCAATGAAATGTACAAGTCTTTTTTCTCCATCTTATTCTCACATTCATTCATAACTTTAAAGTTAACTCTATTGCATTGTATGAATAAATTGCTTGGCTGATCAAAATACATTATATTATATCATGATATATCATAATATAATGATAATAATATGATATAATATTACAATATCTAAATATAATTATATAATAATGCATTATATAATAGTTAATAACAAAATGTATAAACAATATGGTAAAACTGTTCCTCAGTGAATGTGCACCAATATGTAACCATTTAGATCTTTTTTTTTTATTAATTTTTTTTTTTATTAACCACAATCATTGCGTACTGTTCTTCCTTGTAGGTATTTGATAGTTACATACAATTTTCATCGATAATGGACATACAAAATAATACACATATAATTATACATAATCAATCATCAAATTGGTATTCATTTAACCAATATACCCAGTATCCCATGCTAAGATAAGCAATGGCATTTATACTTCATGCAGATATGTTTTATATGCAAGTTGAAAGTTGGTCTTGTCCTGTATCCTGCTCAACCATTCTGGGAGCTTGTTCCACAATGTTGCTCCAGTATAATAAGGGCTACGTCTGTATATTTCCAAATTGACAATATCAGTGTTGTACATAATATGGCTAGATACCCTCGTGAGTCTGTGACTAGTTTTCAGCCATGCCGTATGGCTTTGATATTTAAACATCAAGTTCATTAGATGTATTTTACGCCGATTTTCCAGAGAGTCCATGCTACATAATGCATGTATCTCATCTATGCTGCAATCCCTGGGATTTACAATTCCCAGGCATATCCTCAACGCTCGATTTTGCATCCGTTGTAGTTTGGAAGTATCATGCTTTGTGCATAGGAATAACATCATATCACCATACTCAATCATGGGCAGTACTGTTTGTTTGTAAATCAATATACGTGTTTGGATATTAACATATTTTTTCAGCTTGTTCAACTTAAAAATGCGTTGAGCAAATTTCCTACATACGGCAGAGAAGTGCTTTTGTAAACTCATACATTCATCTAATATGATACCCAAATAGCAATAGGAGTGACACCGGTCTATAACTGTTCCATTAAGTCTAATACTAAAATTTTGTTGATCTTTAACCATCGATTTAGTTCCATACAAACATAATTTTGATTTCTTTGCAGTGATGGTAAGACCATTGGCTGAACACCATTTACCGATGTTTGATGCTACCTTTTGTAGCTCAGACAGAATGTAATTTTTATCTTTATGACATTCATATATTACTGCATCATCTACATAGAGCAGCATCTTGGCAGCAGTACCTTCTAAACAGCTTGTTATGTCATTCAGATATATGATAAAGAGTAATGGGCCACAGGTAGACCCCTGGGGCACTCCTATGCGTATTGGTTTCTCAGAAGAGTACCTATTATTCAGTTTGGTTCGAATTCTCCTGTTACCCAGGTAACTTTCTAGCCATTTGATTAGTTTTCGATCTACACCTAACATAGACAATTTGGACAAAAGCAGCTCGTTATCAATACAATCAAAGGCCTTTGCCAGGTCAAGATACAATGCTCCAGTGTACCAATGATCATTTATCGCATCCACAATATCTTTAGTAATGCAGAAAATAGCATCTATAGTTGATCGTCCTCTACGAAAGCCAAACTGATTATCACTTAGTATTTGCTCATTTTCAACATAATTACTTAGTAATTTATGGATGTATTTCTCTATCAATCTTCCTGGCAGAGGTTGTATAGATATAGGCCTCCAATTCACACTTTTTGTGAGATCGCCGTCTTTTGGTATAGGGGTGATGCATGATATTCCCCAGTCAACGGGATAAATGCCAGTTTCAAATGAGCAATTGAAGAGATTTAAAATCTCCTCTATCAGACAGATGAATGCATCCTTAATAATAAATGATGGTATGTTTTCAATCCCCGAATTTTTGTGAATATTAATTTCCTTGATCAGATCCAAAAGTTCACCTTTTGTTATTGATAGTTTCACATTAGGCTGTGGATCATTCACTACAGTGCATGGCATCTCGACCTGACATGTACTTGCCAATTTCGACCCAATGGTTGCAAAATATGAATTCAAATAATCTGGGCAATCATCGGATTTAATCGTATTCCCATGGTCATCCTGTAGGGTGACAACATTGGTATGTTTATTTGTTGGCTTAATCAGCTGATTTAAGCCACGCCAAAACTTTTTGTGATCATCCTTGCTTTCCTCTAACATTTGTTCTACATAAGACTCTCTCGCCGTGCTAATCAACCGCTTTACTTTACTTTTAAGTATACGTATTTCAGATCTACTACTCTCTGAGTTATCGCGACAATTGTCTTTTACTGCTTTAGCAAGATCATTTATTGCTTCAGTAATTTCTTTAGACCACCAAACTGGTCTATCATCACGTGAACGTATCATTTTAAGTGGACACATCACTGATAAGATCTGTGTTAACAGCATATAAATGAATTTCCATTTAAAATTGGGATCATAGCTTGCATAATAAGGGCCCCAATCTGCCTTCATTAATAATTCATTCAAAACGTTTCTATCATATTGTCTATAAGTACGTCCCTGGATTTTAGTGAAAGTAGGAGATTCCCTGCATTTCTTTTTTATTGCATACACAGCCAGATGGTCACTTAATTGATCCGTAATCGTTCCACTTTCTATAACAAATTCAGCATTTGTTAGTATCAGATCTAGGCATGTTTTACCATGTCTAGAATATCTAGTAGGTACAGTGATAATCTGTTTCAAACAATTCTCTCTGACTAAGTCTATCAGGAGTTTTGTCTTCGGATTACATCGCTTTAAATAGTCTATATTGTAGTCTCCAATCAACCACATTTCTGTTCTTAGGAGTTGATTGTCTTCTAATATGCTCCTAATACTCGATAAAAAATCTTGCACTGTACCATCGGGGGGTCTGTATAGACAGGAGAGAGTCATATGTTTATGATATGGTCTATTGATCTGCAGCGTAAGAATTTCAATGTCCTTTTTAATGTAACTATGTTTAATATTTACAGAGGCATACTGAGCCATGATATTATCAACATAACAAACTATACCACCACCCCTCTTTTTAGATACCCCATTTATATATCCTTCACAACGATCAATTCTAAATAATGTCTTATTGCTTAGTGCAATCATATCATCTGTGAACAAGTCATGTAGCCAAGTCTCTGTGCAGACTAACATATCCACCTTACAATATAATTCATCTATTTCATTCAATTTATTATACAAACCACAAACATTAAGGTGAACCACCTTAAAGCCTTTAGTATCATGTAATTTCTGTGCTGTTATCATCAAGTTGGTGGTTTATTGAATAAATGGGGGATGAAATCAGTTTGCTGTAATCATACAGAGATGGCTTGATCAATATCATGTAAGACAGATATATATATAAACATGTGTAACAATTCAAAAGTGAGCTGGTGGGCGTGCCAAACGTCAAGCCCACTAGCAGAAAAGTCATAAGGTTATACCATATAGACAATTCCATGTCTCTGACAGTGTAAACGGTTATGCCAACAAATTTCAAATACTTAATTACTAAATAGTTCATATCTACACGAGCGGGGGCTCCGTGTTTTCAGGTTATTGTACAGCTGTCTAAGTTAAGAATCAGCTGTACTCACTTAATTCTATAGGTCATGATTTGCAACTAGCATGTCAGTCATTTCAAATAGCCGTCTAAGTTAAGAATCGGCAATATCCCAATGATATATTAGTTCATGACGAATCAGGTATTAATAATACAAATTGTAATTTACTTCCCTATTTTTGCCGATATTACGCCACAGCGTCTTCGCGATTTTCTGCTGGCACATGAACGTGGGGTGGAGTCCGTCTTTCAGTCTACGATACAGGTTACTTACTTGCTGGTGCTTTTCAGAAAACCAGTTAATACCGTAATAAGACCAGCTCTTGTTAAGAAAATGTAAAAAAAAATAGAAAGAAAAATAAGTAGGACTCACCTCCTGAGGAGTGAGTTGCCATAACGGATACCATCCACCAGCCGGACACTGGTCTTGTCTGACAGGTAGGGAGGGGTGGTAGTGAAGGTCTTACCTAGAGCCACGTTCAGGTTTTCTGTAAAACGAAAACAGCTGGATAGAAAGTTTGACTAAGGAGATGATAGGTACATAGATGATTAACTGAAATGTTGCATATTAAAATACTAAAAAGGCTTACCATAAGAAATAAGACATATCTTGGAGAAGGCTAGAAATTCGAAGAAGTGCAGAGAAAACAAACTATAAATTAATTGCAAAAAAGAAATGAACCTTAATTTGTACCATGTTACAACCATATTTTTGTAATGGTGTCATTGCCATCATTATTTCATTGCAGTCCAAAAAGCTGAAAAAGTCCTCATTTACAAGGATACAGTCTTCATTCTAATGAGATTAAGAATGCCTATCTTCTCAACACAAATAACAACTTTTGATAATTTTAATACTCTCCCAAACATATTCTCAACCAAACTACACTCACCTTGCTGTGTGTAAACGGCCAGCTCGCACATTGACATGGTGCCTGCGTAGATGAGCACGGACACAAAACGCCCTTGCCTGGCCTGAACACAAGTGGTGATGTATGTCATCTGGGGATGTGGGGCGGGGTACTGCACCCCCCCACAATACAAGACTTTGTCAGATGATGAGTCTGGCACTGTCCCCTGCTGGAACTCAGGGTCGTTAACCACATAAATTGAGACTACACCTGCCAAGTAGGTAGCAAAAGGGAATACATTACTCCTGTTTTCACTTAACCAAAAGAACTCCTCAAAAAACTGAATAATTCAATGTAAGAACATGTATTGTTCTTGGAAGGTAGTGATCCTCAGGTTGTTGATAGTGCAGAATGAGAGGATCTAAGCAAAACCTTTGCGGCTTTCTGAATTCTGACTCTTAATTATCATTGTATTTTCAAGTTCTACCCAAAAGAAAGTTCTAGTCTGTTGGCCCATGTGTTAACAATAAAAAGGTATTTGCTCTTTGTGATTTTGTTGCAGTGTTTTATGTATACAGGATGAGATAAATGTCTTCTTGCCATGATATAATAGTCGCAATCGCTTATGTCAGATTATGGTTTCAAAATTGAGAAAATCAAAAAGTGGTTCTCTGTGTCTAGATGAGATCATTTCAATCAATACATGAATTTCATATTAAGTCAAGATGTATGTAATCATGCAAGATACATTAAGACCTTGTTCAGTTGTTAAAAATGACTTGATCTAAAATAGGGACTTAGACGTTGTTGGTTGACTTGGACTAACTTTGGACATTCAGTGGCATGTCTGTAAAGTAGGGACCTTAATGTTGACTTAGACAAACTTGGGATAGTGATTAGTACATCTGTAAAATAGGGACTTAGACATTGTCCGATTTGATTTGGCATGTCTATAAAATAAGGACTTAAACATTTTCTTGGCCTAACTTGAGATAGTGAGTAGTGCATTTGTAAAGTACAGACTTACACATCAAATTGGACTAACTTGGGACATTGAGTGGTGTGTCATTATATAACAGACTTAAGCCCATCCCACATTGGGTGTGACAAAGGGTTGGACAAAATATCTACATAAGCCATCCTTGTCTCAAAAAGTGGGGTCACTGAAATAAGCAAGAATTATGTTTTTCTATATCCCCAAGTAGTGCTTAAACATTATGATTTCCTAAGTTTCATTAATTGACAGATTTTTAGTCAAAATGCTGTATTTCAGGGAAAAATAGGGTTGGACATTATAGGCTAATCTGATAGGCTTAACCCTTAGTTCCTGTAGGAAAAAGGCCAAAATATATTTTACAAATTTTAGGAGCAAGCTGTCAGCCAAAATGCTTTGGTTAATTTTGTAGTATCCAACTATCTTCAGGGAATCCCAAGAAACAAAGACTCAAGTTAACATGTGTTTTACAGGAGACAAAAAGAGGTAGTAATCACGAGATTTTGTTAACAACATTTCCGGTGTTTTTCATAGGTTTGTGTTAATCTCGTGTTTCCTGTGGGTTTCTGTAGCTTAAAATCCATTGTAGAACACATAAAAAGCACTAGTTCAACACCAAATCAATAACTTATGTTATAATCTCGTGATTTTCGTGGGGTAAACTTAGAGTTTTATCACCAACTAGTTTACAACTAATAAAACACGTGTTTAAGTGGAAGAAAACATGAACCTTGTTTGCTGGGAATAGGTATGGAGGTAATTTTGAAAATCTTTCAGGGTTAATGTTAATGCAGGTGTAAACTAGGATCGGTTTATTGGCCTGCAGTGGCTGGCTTACCTGCAGCAGGGAAGACCTGGTTGACAGTCATTGCCACCCTGACCACCCTGTACCAGTAGCCCAGGTCAACAGTGACCCAACTGTCGGCTATTTGTTGGCAAGCACCGCCATCGAAGTTCCCATCCACCAAATGTTGTGCAGGGGCTGCACCCACTGTTACCGGCTTGATGTGGGCCACATTAAGGTCACCTGGGGGAGAGGGCAGAACAAGGAGATGCTGATGATTGTTGGTGTTTAACGTCCACTCAGGAATTTCAGCTATATCAGGGCCAACTCACTCAATGTACTACATGCAATTAAATATGCCTCTAACATTTAACATGATATTCTCTTTATCAACTTTGTCAAATAAATGGGATTATGACTTGCTCAATACACTATCCAAACAATTCTAAATCAGTTTTATTGGCAACTTCATGTGAGTGCATGTTCTTCCAGTAGCACATCAGATTGTTTTTTAAATACATATTTAGGTTAGTTTACAAATGAGAATGAGCAAGATGATAACACTGAGTGAAACAGTGCTTCACCATACACATTACATACATTGGTTGAACTACTAAACTACAAAATAGTCTTCTTCCTTCTTGACTACACAATTTCTTCGTAACATTTTAAATTTTACTTTTGTTATTGCTTTCTGCACATAAATAGTCAGCATTTCCCAGATTTTCACACATCGTGCCTGGGGACTTTTCAAGTACAATTCATACTTCCTCTTGCCTTTTTGTCTAAATTTCACTTTCTTATTACTTCTTAAAAATATCTTCAGATGTTCTATTACCAATTCAGTACCAAGTTTACTTTTCCTCTATACATCAAGCATGAAATATACTCTCCACTGAAGTTTTAGTGGTTGTATCCCATATCTAATTTTACATATTTCTTAGATCTTTGATGGGATGTTGTCCATAATCCTTATAATGAACTGCCTTATCCTGAAGTTTTACAGTTCATGATTTTATCATTTAGATTAGTTGCATTATAAACCATGCTACCTAACTATAACTTTACTTGAATTCCATAAAACTCATGTCTTTTATGCCTGAATACAGCAATGTTTGTAAACAAACCAATTTTTGGTGGGTCACAAAAATTGAACAGGGATGAGTTTTTGTGTATTTTATAGTAGTTTAAGTTTGTATTCACAGTCTATATTTCACCACAGGCCTAGGTTATGGCAATAGAATATATTTCAATAGTTAACAGAATTTTCAAATGTTTGGCCCTACATTGCTTTTGGCTCCCTTAAATTGTCAATTTTGAGACCGTCTCAGTAAGTTGCAGCTTTACATCTTGGACACTTTCAATTCAGATGAAGAAAGTGTTTGTCCTGACTCACCCCTGGTGTACACATCAAATGCGCTGTCTCCGGCATATTTGGTGACTGCGATGCTTAGCTCTGCTGGCTCCCCAAGGAGAAGTAGGATACACTGTGGGCCACTGTAGATAAACATATCAGCTTCTCGTTGAAGGGCCTGTGCCTTGCAGGCATCCAATGTCAGGCCAGTAAGGGTGCCCAGACTTGTGATATAGCTATTGCTGATAAGTACATCATAGTCAGCGTCGTAGAGTTTCTGAAAGAGGTGGTCGTAGTCCCTTTCTGGTGTTGGAAAAAATGGGAAATGGAAGAATATTTCATGAGAGTGCTGAATTCCTAAATGTTGCAAAAGCATTAATTACGTTTGATTTATATAAGAGGTATCAGTCATAACCTATTGGCTTGAAGTATATCACTTATTTCGTCCAGCACCATTTAATTACTTACTCCCCAAACTGGTATGTGTGTGTATGGTCTGGTGTGTGAAATGTATGTGGTTCTTGTATCAGGCCCGTACCCAGGGTCTGCTGTGGGGGGGGGGGGGTGTGGGGGGGGGGGTGTGGGGGGGGGGGGGTTGGCAAGGTTCCATAGGTGGAACTTTTGCCTATATTTTCAATAATTTGAACTTGAAGAGCAGGGGGTTGGGGGTGCCAAGCAGTAAAAAGTGGAACTTGTCAATATTTTCCTACTAATTTTAGGGGTTTCTGAGCCTGTAGCCAGGGGAGGTTGTGGGGGGTTTGTACAACCCCCTTTCGGACGAACCCCTAAGTTTCTTAAACATACCAAAAATAACTCCCCATAATAGGATGAAATGGTTAGGATAAAAAGTAAAAACACTGCTCCTGAGTTTAATTTTCTATTTCATTATGCAAGTTATGTACATTGTGTATGCCCCCTACCCACCCGCAAGGATATTTGAGCCCTTGTAATACTCAAAAAACGAACCCCCCTCTGAAAAAAGCTGGCTACGGGCAAGTTTCTACATTAAATTTTGGAAGGAAAGGTGGAACTTTTGGAAACATTTCCTTTATGGAGGGGTGGCCCGCCACCTCCGCCACCCCCCTAGTTATGGACCTGTGTATGTGTGGTGCATGTGTGAGTGTGTATGATGTGTGGTCTATGTTGTATGTTGTGTGTATTGTATGTGTTGCATGTGTATATGAGTGTGTATTGTGTGAGTGATTGTGTGTGATGTGTACATGTACTGTGTAAGTGAAGGCCCATTTGCTGTGGCCAATTGTTCTGTCCCATGGGGCTGCAACAAATTTATTGCAAGGACAAGATAATAACTTCAGGGTCGATAAAATTATCACATGCCAGCTAAATTGAAGAAATAGCATTCACACAGATAAAAGGGGGTCCTTGTGATTGCAAATGATAATTTTCTCAAGTACTAGTCCCCTTGCATCAACTGGAACCAATCCAACATGTTTGATCTGTTCACTTGCAGAGTTGTCATTTACATTATCGTTTGCACCGGGAATTACACACAATTGTTGCAACAGATCCCAAGTGACAACCAGGGCTGATGCATGTGATCCTGATGCGAACGATTGTGAAAACCACAGGCCTGCAAGCAAATGGATCCAAAATGTTGGATTGACTCATTTAAATTTCAAACAATTTTGACTAGCATGCTATAATTATCGGCCCTAAGAAAATCGTCTTGTGAATCCAATAAACTTTTTGCCACTCCAAATGATTGAATCATTGGCCATGCTGAACGGGGCTTTAGGTATTGAGTTACGTGAAAGTTGCAAGGCCCTGTCCGTACCTATGCAGTGTATCTTGGGGTCGAACTCCCCGGAGCTGGTGCAAGTTGTGCGGTAGGAGAGGTCCTGTTCGGGGGTCACAAAACCCGCCTCGCACACAGCCATCACCGACTGCTGGAAGTCAGTCTCTGGGGTGCCCACCACATTACGAGCGTCGTTGTCCTCCAGGGTACAGGTTACACCTACAACACACATATACACTATACACGGTGCAAGGCACATGGCGCGCACACAGCGCACAGTGCACAATGCACACAGGACATGTACAGGACAACACAGACAACAACAACATGTGTGCCCATCTGCCATCCCATTACCCATTGAAAAATGGGAATTTTCAGGAAATTTTGAAAAATTGTTCTAATTTTGAAAAATTGAATTTGGAATAGGTAAATTTGTGTCCATCTGCCATCCCATCAATGATAAATGAAAAGTCGACACCTGAGGTTGGAGTTGTTTATTCAGACTCTGTGTACAATGTTGATGGTTCGCTGGTCCTACACAACACTCTCAGGGTCATCTGAATATGATCACTGGTACTAGCATCAAAACACCAATCATCCTGAAATAACAAGGCTCAGGAGACACGTAGAAAATACAGACATACAGTGGGGACTGATGGACTTTTTCTGACACAAGAGTAGAGGTAACAAAACAGAGGAATACTTATCTGGGACCACACGCTGTCTGTGATACATTGTTGCAATCATCCCTGAAATATAACCGGTTTCATATTAAGTCCATTCTGAAAAATAAATTATAAAGTTTCTTACTAGATGAATACACAATTATTTTCTTGCTGTTAGTATATGCCATACACAGTAAAATAGGGCATTAGAAGCTAACAATATCACATTGTTGCAACTTGGCTACCTTGCAAATTTACATTGTTCCAGTGTTAAATAGGTCACCCATGCTTTTTTTGGTTTTTGAATCTCTAAGACAGGTATAAAATATTAAAGGGATTAAGAGGTGTCTGCACAAGTGCCCCCTTGTGTGAAAATTTCAGTTCCTTGAATATTTTACAAAATTACTTTTTTAGGCAAGAGTATTGGTTAAATTATAACTTATGTGGATGCTAAAACAGATATAGTAATAAGACAACAAATTCAAAGGTATGTAGGTCTTTGCCCACTAATGCCACTTGGTAAGAAAAATGAAATTTCCCAAAATTTAAAAGAATGACTATCAGGCATTGGTAGGGGCCACTCAGAATATGAAACATCACTCCTGTGGATGTAATGCTAACAATGCCAGAGAGAAATAATTTGTACTTGAATGTACTGAAATTACCAAATCATAAAGATGTAAGAGGTTTTAGTTATTTGATTTCATTAGTAACATATACCTTTTCCGGTTGCTAAATTTTGGGGGAGGTCCCAAGGTATGTCTTAGCCAGTTTTTGTTGGTCTCTTATGGATATTGAGTCACATAGAGACATGTAAGTGTGGCTTATTTGATAATTCCCATACACGTGTTAAGGCCACTCTCTTCCTCTGGCATTTACTCTAGGATAAACACAATGACATATGCTTTTTTTGTTTTGTTTTATTACATTCTTCTTGGTCTAATATTGTACTTATCTAAACTTGGTTCTGAGATCTGTAATGGATTTTTACTTTTCGTCAAACACTTCTTACAGGTGAAACACAAAGGGAAAAGCAAAATTTCCAAACATAGTAAAAACCACTTAGTTGTCATATATGTTAAGCAGGATTAAACTTAAATTAGTATATATAGATAATAAAATAGAGTAATTAACCGTTAGGAGTGTGAATAAACTCTCACAGCGCCCAGGGCTGTGATGTCATCTAGGCTTGTAATCATAGGGCTATGCTTGTGCAGTCACCCATAGCAAAACTCTTATCAGCTTGCCCTACTTATCTAATAGAGCCAAGATGACGTCAAATGCACTCAGTAGAAGCCACTATGCAATGTGACTTTTAAATATAAATTTCTCCCATATTTATGACATACTAGCAGTTATTTCTGTAGAAATGTTTCAGGAAATACATGAGTGGCTGTAACACTCACCTGAGACAGAATTCCATGCTTGACGTCCAGTATCCATGACTGACATAGTCCTCCTTACCCCCACCCCCAACGCACAATACCCCCCCCCCCCCCACCCCCTCAATCCTACCCCCACCCGTACTCCCACCTTCCCCCACCCGTACCCCCGCTCATTGGGAGCGCGTTCTCCAGCGCCGTGAGAGCCCCTACCGGCGAGGGCAAGTACTTAATAACCAAGTTAGAATTACCTTTGAGATACTTAACCTTGAGATACTTAATCTTGCTCATTGGGTAATTATCCTAGGACTAGTTCTCCTTTGGGAAAAAACGATCTTTTGGACTGTTACCCGAAAAAGGGCAACTACCCTTGAGGTATTACCCTTTGGGGTATCTACCACTAAGGTTATTGCCCTTAGGGTATTATCCTTTAGGGTAGCCACCATTGAGGTAAATACCCTTGGGGCATTACCCATTGAAGTAGTTATCTTTAAAGTTATTACCCTTGGGGTGTTATCCTTTGGGATAGCTTCGCTCGGAGTAACTACCATTAAAGCCTGTATTCCACGATTCTGAATACTGGTGATTTCGAAAATTAACTATCTGTCATTGGTATTGCAAATCAGCAGCAAATTCGGCTGGTGTTATACAGCCAATAAAAAGTTGCCGTTGACGTAATCATACAGAACTGTACCCAGGCAAGAATATGCATGCAATATTATAGTGATATTGCAGTAAGGTTCTGTTTTGGTTGTTTTATATTATCCTGATGGCACCCAATAACATCTCTAGAACCTAACATTACAATGTAATGCTGTGGCATTATTGTAACATCTCAGTCGCTTTCTTTCCCTAAAAAATATCCTTATCATTATAACATGCTGTATTGGTAAATTTCAGTGCCATAGTTTTATCATAACACCCTCTTTTGGTGAATCTCAACCTAACATAAAATAACCATGCTCTAACATGATAATTTAGCAAGTAACAGACTGACCTAAAGTTGCGGCTGCAGAATAATGCATGCAGAGACCTTGTATGTATATATAGATATATATCGAGACTGGAAAGCTCCTCTATGTTCCTATGTGACCATTCTCCTGGTGGCCGGTGGAACCAATCCAGTAAACCATGTCCATGGGCTGAGCATTAGTAATTTATTTTTGGACTAACCATTATACCACACTGATAATTTTAACCATAGGCATAATGGTCAATCCAAATCCACTCCAACCACAGCCCAGGTGGCAGGCCTGTAGTGCTAATCAGGTTTTGTTCGGGTTTTGCAGTCCATATACATACAAGGTATCTGATTCCTAGCTACTCCATCCCTTATAGTGCGGTGAGTACTTGCCCAGAAGGCCGGTAGGTGGCGCCCCGTGTACCCTGATGACGTCAGACGCCGGACAGACGCCGGTCAGACGCCCTCAGCGCCCCCTCCGCCGAGTCCCAGCATGCACCTGGAGCAGGGCTTTTACGTAGGGCTTTTCCCCGTATAATCCCAGGGGCGGATCAGGGGGGGGGGGGGGGGGCTTTTGGTGGACCCCTAAACAACAAAAAGAGGGGAAATTGTCACGTGCGTACATGTTAATGCGCGCCATTTTAGTACTTAGCCTTTATGCTGACCTCCTCCTTTCGAAAGTCCTGTATCCGCCCCTTAATCCTCACAGGACTTTAACTGGTAAAACAATCCGCTGCCTTTCACTGAAAATATCCAAGTGAATCCAATAGGACAGCCTTCGCTCAATGTCCAGGTGTTAGAAGCCCGGCTATTCTCCGGCTAAAGGAGCGGCAGGTGAGGGTAAGCGCCCAGTGAGCTACGACCAGAACACCAGTTCGATTTATGGCCCGGGCTATACCCGCCGGAACTAGAATCAAAGTCACACAGTACAATCGCTACGTATGACAGAACCTGCGGTCATAGCCCGGCGGTCAAATCGAACTCGCCTTGAGGTCCCGACCCGCCCGGCGGTCAAACCGAACCCGCCCGCCCGGCGAGCAGTTCGCCGTCCGGTCCCCAGGGGTCGCGCGCTCCGACTGAGCGTCTCACCCAGCGTCCCACCTCGTCAGGGGACAAACCACCACAGGAAACTATTTTATAATTTATACATTTTATGTGGAAAGTTACTTTGTATTGATCCCACAATGGGCCCTGCGCACCACAGGCACGATGCTAAAACGCCTTTTGTCTGGGTATGAATTTCACATGGTTGCTAGACAAAGGAACGTCAAGAATGCTGGATTATTTATATGTCCGGCGAATCAACAAACATCCACTTCCGTTCTTGAATGTTCTAGAACTGTATAATTGTCGGATTGTTAGTGGCACATTTCATATTACGTAAAGCATGTCTACTTTGTTTGTGAACTTTGCCAAAGTTTTTACTTTTTTTGTCTGACTGTATTATACATCAGTTTTCTTCACCCCTGACAACAAAAACATCATATCCTTTTACCGGTGCACTTTTTAATGTGGAAGTTTAGTAAACAGTTGAGGAGGTTATGTAACAAATATTCCTGTAAAAGAGCATGTCTATCATCAGAGCACTTTCTGTACATAAATTTGGAAAAATTAAACGTTTCATACGTGCTATTAGCTTCCAAAATAGAAATATTATCCACATCAATGTTATCTGAAGTTTATCCTACTAAGATACCCATGGCTGATATATGCAAATCATGAATTCATCAACTCAATGTACATGTCTTCGGGCATCACTGATTAGAAAATTAAAGATGTTGAAAATACACCATACTTAATTGACAACAGTGTTTATGGACAATGTTGCTATTTATCCAAATAGACACATGAATACATTTCAGCAGATCGACATGTTTTGACTTTTGACAGTCTTCTTCAGACTTGAAAATTGTAATGATCTTTCAAAACTAATTGCTTTAAATGTTGGCACATACAACTATTTCTTTTGGTAAATATCAAGAGAGTATGTAACTTGGGCTTCAACATAACTTCATGCAACCAATTCAGAAGTACATTCTATGATATTTATGCAAAATTATAGGGGAACCTCCATCAGGGGAACCTCCGTCAGGAGAAACTCCATCAGGAGAACCTCCATCTGGGGAAGCTCTATCAGGAGAACCTTACATTAGGGGAACCTTCATCAGGTAAAAACCATCATTAGGGTGACGTTTATCAGGAGAACCTCCGTCGGGTGAACCTCCACAGGGAAACCTCCATCAGGGGAACCTCCATCGGGGAACCTCTATCTGGATAGCCTCCAGCTGGGGAACCTCTATCTGGGGAACCTCCATCAGAGGAACCTGAATCAGGGGGACCCCATCAGAAGAACTTCCATCAGGGAAACCTTTATCTGGGGAACCTCCGTCAGGGGAACCTCCGTCTGGGCAACCTCCGTCAGGGGAACCTCCGTCAGGGGAAGCTCCGTCAGGGGAAGCTCCGTCAGGGGAACCTCCGTCAGGTAAAAACCTCCATCAGGTAAAAACCTCCTTTAGGGTAACTTTCATCATGGGAACCATTATCGGGTGAACCTCCACCAGGGAAACCTCCATCAGAAAAACCTCCATCAGGAGAACCCCATCAGGGGAACCTCCATCAGGAGAACCTCCATCAGGAGAACCTCCATCAGGGGAACCTCCATCAGGGGAACCTCCATCAGGGGAACCTCCATCAGGGGAACCTCCATCAGGGGAACCTCCATCAGGGGAATCTCCATCAGAAAAGCCTCCATCAGGAGAACTTCCATCAGGGGAACCTCCATCAGGGGAACCTCCATCAGGAGAACCTCCAACAGGGGAACCTCCAACAGGGGAACCACCAACAGGGGAACCACCAACAGGGGAACCTCCATCAGGGGAACCTCCATCAGGGAAACCTCCATCGGGAGGACGTCCATGAGGGGAACCTCCATTGGGAATACGTCCATCAGGGGAACCTCCCTCTGTGGAACCTATATTAGGGAACCTCCATCTGGGGAACCCCCATCAGGGGAACATCCATCAGGGGAACCTCCATCAGGGGAACCTCTATCAGGCGAACCTCTATCAGGGGAACCTCCATCAGGAGAACCTCTATTAGGGGAACCTCTATCAGGGGAACCTCCATCAGGGGAACCTCCATCAGGGGAACCTCTATCAGGGGAACCTCCATCAGGGGATCCTCCATCAGGGGAACCTCCATCAGGGGAACCTCTATCAGGGGAACCTCCATCAGGGGATCCTCCATCAGGGGAACCTCTACCTTGAGAGCCTCCATCAGGAGAACCTCCATTAGGAGAACCTCCATTTGGAGAACCTCCATCAGGAGAACCTCCATCATGGGAACTTCTATCAGGAAAACCTCTATCAGGGGAACCTTCATCAAGGGGATCTCCATCTCGGGAACCTCTATCTCAGGAACCTCCATCTTGGGCACCTCCATCAGGAGAACCTTATTCAGGGGAACCTCCATTAAGAGAACCTCCATCAGGGGAACCTCTATCTTGAGAGCCTCCATCAGCAGAACCTCCATTAGGGAAACCTTCATCTGGGGAACCTTCATCAGGGGAACCTCCATCTGGGGAACCTCCATCAGGGGAACCTTCATCTGGGGAACCTTAATCTGGAGTGCATCAATTAGGAGAACCTCCATTGGAAGAACCTCCATCGGGGGAACCTCCATCAGGGGAACTTCTATCAGGAGAACCTTCATCTGGAGAACCTCCATCAGGGGAACCTCCATCTGGGGAACCTCCATCAGGGGAACCTTCATCTGGGGAACCTTAATCTGGAGTGCATCAATTAGGAGAACCTCCATTGGAAGAACCTCCATCGGGGGAACCTCCATCAGGGGAACTTCTATCAGAAAAACCTTCATCAGGGGAACCTCCATCAGGAGAACCTCCATCAGGAGAACCTCCATCTGGGGAGCTTCCATCAGGGGAACCTCCATCTCGGGAACCTCCATCAGGAGAACCTCATTCAGGGGAACCTCTTTCAGGAGAACCTCCATTAGGAAAAGCTCCATTAGGAAAAGCTCCATATGGGGAACCTTTATTAGGGGAACCTCCATTAGGGGAACCTCCATCAGGGGACCTCCCATCAGGGGAAACCTCCATCAGGGGAACCTGTGTCAGGGGAACCTCCGTCAAGAGAACCGCCATCAGGGGAAACCTCCATCAGGGGAACCTCCATCAGGGGAACTTCGTCAGGTCAACTTCTGTCAGGGGAATCTCAATGTCAAAATAGTTTTCCCATAATTGATGTCATTGACTTTAAATGTGTATAACTCTACTCATCAATGATAAGAAAACATTTACTTTCAATGTAATATCTTTGTATTCCATAGACATTAATAAGATTGGCTTGTCAAACTGATGGAGGTCACTTAGTGCTTATAATCTAAAATATTTTTGCCGAAAGATAACTGTATCTCCTTAATAGACATGTGCCATGTGTAAATTCCTTAAGATGACAAAAACTAATAACGTTGGTCTTAAGAAAGCACAATTGCTAAATGCAGAATTGTCCTCATTGTTTTCATTTTGAACACTTAAGATGTAGATTTTAACTTGGAATATGCCTTGTAGCACTGTCACCTTTGTATTCTCACAAAGGATGGTGATTCACATGAATATTGATGTGGATTTTCCTATTTGATTCGCTGAGGATTCAGTAGACCATGACCATGGTGGGCATTGAGTCATGGGTTATTAACAAGATGGAGAGTGTGTTCAGTGAGGCGCGGCGACGTCCCACGTCAGCGGTCATGGCACATTGCCATGTACTCTGACAGCTTATCGCCTTTTCACCGGGATTATCAATACTGAATGACCACTCTAAAGTAGTGCATCTATCTGTCAGAGACTTATATTGATGTATTATGTTTGAAAGCAACACTGCCCAAATACAAAGGTTTTAAATGTGCGCATTTGGCTTGCAAAACACATCTCCATAAAACAGGCCAATCCACGTGTAACTACGCCATGGACCATTGCCTTCATCTGTCTACATCCAAATATAAACCATGTTTAAAGAAAAGAAACAACAGTCATACCAACGTGTGCGTTTTGCCTATCATTTCATAGTTTATACACTGTTGCTAGGAGACAAAGGTTGATTTATTTTCCAGAAAGCTTTTATTTTTTGTGTATAGACTATTAAGTATTTTTCAATTGCAGTGAAACTTACAGTTAAAAAGGTTGTTGTAGTTTTCTCATTTGGACAATTTTGTTCATTGGTTCTTTATCATAATCAAAAACTTGCCACTGGCAATATAGACATTTACAGATAATACCACAATACACACAAAGGTCCTGGGCACTACACAGGTACATAGGTGACCATACTAAATTATTGGTCATTATAAACCTTTCTCAACAGTGTGGCGCGCTGCTAGTGGTATAGGCCCAAACCTCTGTTTTAGGGTATGGAGTCCAATGGGCCTAGGCAAAAGGTTTTGGGAACAAGGCCTCTATGGAAGGGTTCACTGAGCAGGTTTGTGGGAAACGTGTATACACAGTTCAAAACGTCAAGAACACACATTTGTGTAAAATTAATCTAAAAAGCCTTTTGAGATTGTTGGGCAAAATTATCACCTAAACATTTTTATTTGAAATTTATTCAAAAGCTACGTGGTCCACAGGAAACAATGTCTATATATCATCTGCCAGTGTCTACAAAGTAAAATGTTTAATAATGGAAGTTCAGAAAACAGGCATTTTCTTAAGGCTTTGGCCTTCAAATGTCTTATAAATGTTTCATAAAGAAGACTCCCTTTACAATGCCTCCTCTTTTCTTCGCATCTAAACTATTCAGTGACAATAGATACGGTTTCTATTCTTGATTCTCGGTATATTAAATCTTTCATGTAACACAGCCAGTTCGCAATGCACCCATTAGCAGATAATACTAATGGTGAACTATGCTGCACAATAGGACTACATATTTTATGAAATAATGGTATTGGAGGCGGATGTGAATTCTGGACTGTACGGAAGAAATTAAACTTTAGACTCTGCATTAACCCTACATGCATGCATGTAGGGATAATGTGGGGTCTAACACACAGCCACACTTACAGAGACACAATCACAGAGACACTCACATAGACACACTCACACATGTACAGACACACTCATACAGACATACACACTCACACAGTTACTCACACAGCAATACACACTCACACATTTACTCACACAGACACAATCACATACACAGAGACCCTCTCACATACTCACACAAAGAAACTCATATGGACAGACTCACAGAGACACACTCACTAAGACACACTAACATGGACACACTCATGTAGACACACTCATGTAGACACACTCACTCATACACACTCATGCAGACAGATACTCTCACCCAAACACTCACACAGACACACTCACACAGACACGCTCACACAGCCACACTCACAAAGACACACACATACACACACTCACACAGCCACACTCACTCAGACATACTCACCCAGACACACTCCAACAGACACACTCACAAAGACACACTTACACAGCCACACTCTCACAAAAAGACTCTGTAAGACACACTCAGCAAAACACACTCAGTAAGAAACACCGACACAAACAGACACCAACACACTCAATAAGACCCTCAGTCAGACACACTCACTAAGACACATTCACACAGCCACACTCACACAGACAAAGTCACACAGACAAACTCAGAAATACACACTCACACAAACACACTCACAGACACACTCACATAGACAAACTCTCACAGACACACTCACACATACACACAGACACAGACACACTCACACAAACACACTCACACAGACAAAGTCATACACACACACTCACACAGCCACACTTACACAAACACACTCATACATACAAACTCATGCAGCCACACTCACATAGCCACACTCACACAAACAGACATAGACACACTCCCACAGACAAACTCACACAAATACACTCACACACTCACACAGCCACATTCACACAGCCACACTTACACACACAGCCACACTCACACAGACACACCCTGTAAGAGACACACTCAGCAAAACACACTTAGTAGAACACACCGACAGTTACAGACACAGACACAGTCAGTTAGACACTCAGTCAGACACACTCACACACCCACAATCACAAAGACATACACCCTCACACAGACAAACACACTCATACAGCCACACTTAGTAAGACTGACACACTCACACAGACACACTCACACAACCACACATATACTCACACAGACACACTTGTATAGACACACTCATACAGACACACTCATACAGACACACTTAGTAAGACTGACACACTCACACAGACACACTCACACACACAGACACACTCACACAGACACACTCTCACACAGACACTCACACTCACACAGACAAACTCTTATAGACACACTCATACCTACACAATCATACCGACAGACTCACACAGACAGACTCACTACCACAGACACTCACACAGACAGACACTCACACAGACAGACACACTCACAGAGACACACTCACACAGCCAAAGTCATACAGCCACACTCACACAGCCAAAGTCACACAGCCAAAGTCACACAGACAAACTCACACAGACAAACTCACACAGACAGACACACTCACACTCACACAGACAAACTCACACATACACACTCACACAGACACACTCATACAGCCACACTTACACACACAGCCACACTCACACAGCCACACTCATGGAGACACACTCACACAACACACTCAAACACACCCATGCAGACATATTCATGCAGATGCTCATGCAGACACACACATGTAGAAGCACTCATACAGACAGACTCACACATACACTCTCATACATACACACTCACATGCACACTTTCCCAGAAGTCGTCAGGTAGCATTCCATCGGCCAAAATAGTCTAGAGTGGTGCCCCACATACAAACTATGGAAGAGCAGAGCTTAGCCATTTCGGTATGAATCTTAGTGAGGTAACCCATAACTATCCATGAAAGAAACTTACTGTCATGCTTCCTCACTGGCAACGATTCATAAGATAATATGAACAAAAGAGACGTGATTGCACGCCTGAAACGGCATCATATCAAAGTATAAATATCATTTTTGTAAAACAATATCCTCACCCATTTAAACACCCACTAATATAACAAAATAATACAGATTTAATAGAAAATATGAACCAAGAATAGGAATTTTAAAATGTAGAGAACTTGTCTGGGTTCACAATAGTAACAATTAAGAATGAAGGGACAGGTATTGTTGTGCAGGTAATATAATACCAATATAACTGGAAGTTGTGAACCAGAATTTAGAGATTGGTTTTAACAGAAATGTCCCTCCCTTTTACCTTTCCATGCTAGTTATCATATATAAACTTAAGCTGTTGTTTCCTACATTTTGCCAAGGAAAAAGAGACAAACATGTTTATATATATATTGTTCTTTATTACACAAAGTTTTCTTTATAGTCCTCCTTACTTATGTATTGGCAAGGAGAAGGCGACCAGGGTCAACTGTTCTGACTCATAATTTATACAAAATGTGCCAGGTAAATAAGTACATAGTTCTCAGTATCATCCATCAGAGAGCTACCTTCAATGCGGTGATCCACGATACGACCATGGCCTGGTTTTTAACCGATTTTGGAAATTGTGTTTCCAAATGAAGAATTTTGTTGAAAAATAAACATTATTTATTAACAATTTTCAATCAATTGTAATCGAAAACATATAAGTAATTGAAAAATGCTTTTGAAGAAAAATTTTGAATCATTTTTCGCATCAAAGTATCATCCAGGAAAGTGTATATCTCTAAGACGATGATCCATGATGCGATTAAGGCCAGATTTTGAAGTGATTCCCGGAACCAGTTTGTAAACCTTCTGGATAACCAGCAAATGACAACAGACCCTTTTTATAACCTGGAGTGATACAGGGTTAAAAGTCCTTAGGATGATACAGAAAGTAATTCCAACAGTGGAAAATAATTCTGTCAATTCAGATCATCTATGATTTCAGATTTAACTTTAACATCGTGAAGGGTACAATAAATATATAACCAACTGTGCAGGTGGACCGCAATGGTTTCATAAACCCTCGGTGTACCAAGGCCCTGCCCTCAGGCTGATTTACATGGCACACCTAGGATTGGATCTCCGACCCCTCCAGGCAGGGTATATGTACAGAGTGTAAAGCCCCATTCGCCCTGGCCCATGGTCCTTTAGCAGACCAGTGAAAATTCCATCTCATGCATACGCAAATAATCTCAGGTACAACAAAATGATCGCAAGCCAGCGAAATTGAAAAAATAGCTTTCACACAGAGAAGGCCACTCACCAAGCAATCTCAATTAAAATTGCACAGGTTCTCTGTGAAAATATGTCGAATAATTTCATAAGGGACCGGTGGCATAGGGGTGTTATAATCCAACTTGCCAACAAGCGAATGGGGCTTAACTGGACTACCAGGTCGATGCGCCATGTAACTTAGTTTGATATAAACCACCACCATGTATAGTGCACACATGAGATACATGGCTTTGTACAATTACAAGTTTTTATATCTAAGAGTCATATAAGTGAAATATATATTCATGACAATAAAATTGTCTATGAAAAAGATTATCCTCTCTCATACGACTTCATAACAAAACAACGATATATAAAGTGTGTCTATGACATAGACTTTACCCACAATGTGTCCGTTTCAATATGGCTAGATAACAAAATAAGGCATGTTACCACTGAACAGTGTAGTAATATGAGACTAGACGTAATGTACACATGAAGGTTATGTCAAGGACATCGGGGGCTCCAGGGGCGTCGACCCAGCCCCCTCCCTCTCTCCCCTACCCCAAGATAAACATTTATCTGTACATACATAAAGTACCTTTGGTCAGCTAATAGTTCTATACATATTTTTCAACCATGTGGCGCCGCCCTGGTGTTTCAGATTTGAAACAATATTTTGGGAGTTTTCCTATAGTTAAGCTATATAAAGTGAACTGACCAAATTACCAAAAGCCCCAAAAGTTGGCAGAATGGAGGACTGCGCAGGTTCGCGGGAAAGGCGTATAGGCCATAAATGTCAGTGTACAGGCATTCAGGCTTACTCCCTTTATATTGATTAACCCTTTTATGAGGTTTCCAAGCAAGAATATGATGCTATTATAATGTTATTATAGCGTTCTGTTTACTTCTACTTTGGTTCTTGTTATGTTCTTTTGGTGGCACCCAGAAACTCCTTGAGAATGATATCTTGCTTCCAATTTATAATATATTCTTAAGAATAATTGCAGAATACTTTATCAATCATTAGTACTGTTTTGGCAATTATGTGAGCAAAAGGCAACAAATGACATGAATCTAAAATGACAAATTTTGACAATTGTATGGCAATCTAGCAATATATGAAAAGGAATGTAAATGTTCAAATCATGTTATTTAGTTGATGCTGACTCATAATGACAAAGATTGATTATTATTTACATCCTGAAAAATGTTCTAATTCGAATGATTTGGGCATGTTTTTGACTAGTAATTAAGGTAGCAAAAAAACCTGTTTCCATGGAAACCAGGTAACTAAGGCAATGAGTACCTCATAACCATGATATGGGAATAGAAATCTGTCAGATCAAATAGTCACGTTCTAATCGCATTTTTAGAATAATCTTGTCACCAAGGAAAAGCCCAAGACACCCTGTTTCTTTACATATTCTATATCTTATGTGGCGCCTTGTATATATAGTTATTGTATCCTGGAATTCCATTCCTTTGCCCTGCATGTAAAGGACCTAAACAAATCCTGTTTCTTCTTTATTTACAGTTGAATACAAATTTATAATAGACAAATAATCCATTCCCATCCACGTATGTCCGTGGGTATAGGAACTGCACCGGAAGTAAGGAATGGACATGCGCACCAGATGTCCGGTCACGTGGGCCGGAAGTCGGCCATGACGGACAGCGCCCCCCAGTGGCAGGGAGGAGAACACACTGTACTACATCGCCCCGCACCAGTCTGCTACCTTAAAACGTGGGTAGATGGATGGGGCTGTAGTATGGGCCTCGCTGGTCTCAGTCAGGTTTCCACTGAACCCCAGCTGTGAGGACGATGACGAGAATGACCAGCGACAGGACGATGCCGAAGATACACAGGAGCAAGGCTGTGGTGCCATGTCGTTTAGCTGCTAGAACGTCACCATGTTCGTAGGCTGAGTGCGACGCCGCTGAAACAAGAACAATGAAAATATTAGTATTATTGTAAGAGGGGTGGATACAGAGGAGCAAGGCCGTGGTGCCATGTCGTTTGGCTGCCAGTACGTCACCATGCTCGTAGGCCGAATGCGACGCCGCTGAAATAAGAATGATGAAAATAATAGTATTACTGTAAAAGGGGTGAAAGGGGAGACCAGACTGTTTTGCAGTTTCACCGGTTTTGAACTGTGATAGGAAAGAGTGAATCAAGTATTGGCATATATTCTGAGCGACAGATGTATTGTGGAACTTTCTTATGAGTTTCAGATTATTTCAAAGCATTTTCTACCCTTTAAATTGACAAATAAGCAATGTTGATAGTTATAGTATGCACCTATACATAAGAGTGACAAAATAACTTTTTGTATGAAGAGGAATAGTTGGATCCAATGAAACAATATATGTACCCTCCTTTCCAGCTCCGCCTGATTATAATATTTTACAGTAAATGTTATCTGTACATTCTTGACCCTAGGCCTGAAGCACATTGTCACAGGATGCAGTGGCGTCAGGTGCCCGGTGCCCACACTACTTTCACTATACTGCTCACAAGGCAGGAGCCGTGAAGGTTTGGGTACGTTACTCCAGGTGGCGCCACTGATCACAGAGGACAAACCGACCTAGTGAACGTGGGCAGGGCTTAGGGACAGGAAGGTGGAGCAGATTTGGTAGGTTTAGTATGCCTGGAGGAAGGTTTTTGGTAAAAAGATCTGAAAATGCTCAATTCATATCCAAACTTTGACAGCATGTTAAACTATGCCCTTTCATTCCATACCTAGAATTACAATTTTAAAAACTTAAAAAATCTCTAAGTAAAATTGCAAATTATAAGAAGAAACTGCCCTCCAGAACAGCATCTGACCACCCACTGGGCTCTTACTGTGTTAAAAGGGGGTGGCCCTATTTAAATCAATTAACTTCATGCATGCTTTACTAATTAATGTTCTACCACAGGCCATCTATAAGGTGAGGAGCACCATTTGATTTAGTTTAGCACCAATTGGGGACATTTAACATAACACTTTTATGCCTTAAGACAAATAAGCCCTGTCCCCCTCCTTGTCCCTTAATTGTTCCCAGGGACTACGAATCTGCCCCACAAACCAGGCCTAAATCTGGCCTCCCTTACTGACCCAAGACCCCCTGAGGTAGAGCGTTTTGAAGGCTCTGTTTCTATCTCGGAATTCGCCTGTTACAAGAACTGGTGGTCTAACTGTGGAGGAGTCATTTGGTCTAAGGGATATCAAAGGCGGATCAAGGAATTCAATAAAAGGGGGCGCCTATATTAAAAAAGCTGGAAACGTCCCTGAAGATGGTCTCGGATATTTGATCCTGTTCTGACTATGGACGTAGACGAGGACATTAGCCTTGACCAACCCAGCCACAGTCTTGGCATGGCCTGAAGTAAGTTCAGTGCGCAGACTGTATGTAACACGCGAAGAACATCATTTTATAAGTAGTAGAGAAAAAAACAGTTGAATGTTTTTTTTTACCTACCTGAGAAGCAGATGGCGATGAGGCCAAAGAAGGGGCTGAAGCAGAGGCAGGTGACCATGGACAGGGCCAGGTAGCTCTGGGGTTTGTGGGCAGCCACCTCCACCAGACCCCCCGCAGAGCACGACCCCGACTGCGGCTGCGCCAGGATCACGTGCCGCGCTGACGTCACCGGGCCCCCCGCGACGCCCCCTGAGGCTGCGTAGTACTGGGCGTAAGGCTGACCTGGGGGAGGTATATTACATAAAAATTAAAAAATGCTAAAAAAATATATTGAGGGACATATTATCAGCCAGATTCTAGTTTAACATGATTTTTGAATTTTATCTCTATCTGCTTTGGTTCAAGAGTTACAGCCAGTTAAACATGGCACGCTAGTTTTGCTCTGTCAAAATCACATGTCTATTTAGGAGGGTCACTGCGTAGGTCGAGGGCAAATTACAAACCAAAACTATATGTCATTTTGATGGGAAAATAAGGTAGATAAATATTCTTGCAGGGTCATCAAATATTATCTTGAGCTTATATCCTCATTTTATAAGTGAAAAACTTGGTCACAGCTTTTACCTCAAAAACAGGGGACACTTTTGGATGGGAAAACTGATGGAATGTGATATACCAACCTGGGGCATATTGTCCTGTGCCTGGCGCGTACTGTCCATGACTGGGGTCGTATTGTACGTTTCCCGGTGCGTACTGGGGGTTGCGTGGGTCGTACGGTGCATACTGTCCTGGGGGGTAGTAGGCCTCGGGGGGTGGTACCCCGGGCTGGGGGGCTGGGGCGTACCCCGGGTAGGGGGGCGGGGGCGAGTCGGGGGGCTCGCTACCCTTCACCTCCATCCTCAACTACCTGCAAGAAAAACATTAGGTTTCAAATATGTAACAGTGCTATAAATAAGTTATTTTAATTTGTTAATCAAGGAACAAATTTTATTCCTGCTGAAAAGACTGGTGGCCGAAGTCAAATTGGAAGTAGCTAGCTATAAATGATTGAAATGGATAGAGAATTGTCTGGCATCCCTAAAGATATCTCAACATATTGAACTTAGAGGTATTTCTTCCTCTATTTTGGGTTGCTAGTCTCGTCCTAATGACATATTAAGTGTTTTTCTTGCCTTTAAATTAGATTTAAATAGGTTTTTAGTTAATTTTCCGATTTTCCGCGGAAATGGCAATGTTTCTCTGGCATGCCTGGGTCTGAGATTTTTGAGAATGTGTGTATGTTCTAGTACAAAACCAATGCATATTTTGTTAACAAGGGGGGGGGGTCTGATATTTTTTAAAATGGGCTTACATACTAAATGGCAGGCCCCTTATAATATCAAGTGTTTAAAAATAAACAGGAGGTCGCAATGTTCAGGTGGTGGCAAGTCAAGTAACATTTTTCAAAATTTTCTTCAGATTTATCCGTTTTATACAGTAAATTATTAAAGGTAAGGTGGAACGTTTTAAGAAAATTCGTTTGTGGGGGGTGGCGTATCATTGTATGTCAGTTTGGCCCCGGATAACATCAGGCTGGTTCCAGCCTCAGGCTCAGAAAAATGAAATCTGTTGAAATTATAAGGGGGGAGGGGGGAATTTCCAGGCAAAGTTCTGATGTCCAGAACACCTTATAACTTGAAGATGCAATAATTAGGTTACTGATCTAAATTAAATGTAGGTTGTGCATGCATCCAAGTAAAAATTGCCAAAAGAAATTAATAATTTAAAAAAGAAAACTGAAGTAAAACACCAAAAAAATAACATCATAATTTTCATTATTCCAAATACTTTCTGGGGTGATTAAATTTTTTCCCGGGGTGATAACCCCATTTTCTTGTTGAATGCTAGCTTGTCAATAGCGGAAAGGTGAACTCATTGACGAAAAGCATTGGCGTCAATGTTAGAATATCCATATAGGTCTGCACGGATCCAATTGCAAGAACAGGAGGCAGCGAAATTCACCCCATCGGTCATCGTGGCCATGGAGTCTTAAATGAAGATTTAAAACAAAACCCAACTGCTGTGTTTCTTTGACATTGTTCCAATAGAAATGACGCGGCCGTGCCATGCATATCCAAATTCAATTACTATATAAATAAAAATACACACAGAGAATAAAATAGAACCCACTTGCATACCCTTTTTCCTAGAAACCTTACATAATATAACGCAGTATGCAAAACAACATAGTATACAAAACATCTTAATGTCCATTTAAACGAGTGGTTCACCAGCCACGCTCGGACTAGTCAAATATTAAAACTTTAGACCCATATATAGCTTGTTACAAGGCTCGGGGAAGGCCATATTGGTGTCAATATATGTGACAGTCTATGGGATTTCCAGCCTTATGGATATACATATTTATAGCTCTAGAGGTTATATTTAGCTAAGAAATCATGAAAATAAGAAAAATAAGTATTATTTATGTCCAAAATGAAATTTTCCATAGTTTTCATTAACGGTGAAAAATTCAAGATTTTTTGCATATGGTTGCCATGGTAACCGGAATGCCGATGGAATGGCCAAACTAGCCAATGCTATCACTATGTAAATAATGGTTTCCATGGTAACCATGGAATAAAATGAAATTTTTTAAAATAGAAAAGATGAATTTATAGATTCCTTGGCTATGTTATGCAAAAAACAGCTACTGGATATCTCAAATAGAAAAGAAATGGCAGTATATTTCATGAAATTGTATTTGGCATTTCAATTTTCGGCCCAAGTTCTTTTGCGTTTTATCTTAATAAATATCAGAGGCTCACCCATTTTACCAGATTTACTCTATCCGACCTTAGCATTTTCAAAAAGATGTAACTTTTGTTCTTATTGGAATATTGACATAATTCTTTCAGTGTTGGACTCCTCAAGACATATTCTCAATTCAATATATCAGGCCATAAGACTGCTTTTTGCAGAGGATGTCACATATATGGTTCAGTATGTGTCCCCCGTGGAGCCCTAGGTTAGACCAGGGCATGTTTAACGTTTAAGGCTGGTCACATTAAAACCCCGCACGTCGCTGAATCGTTGTTTACCCAGCTGCATTTTTCATGACCCTGTGGGGTGGTGTGGCTAAAGCCCCGGCTCCACTGGCCAACTGAACTCAACTCGACCGTCGTAGCTCCAAGAGGTCCCACAGCGGGCCACAACCTGCAACTGTCTATTCTTAGCAACTAAACTCTACCATGGCACAGGGTAGGACCCGAGTGTCGTGATCAAGAGCATAATATACTGTATGCACAGCCCTGTAAGACCCAATGATCGAATCCTACATTTTCAACAGCTCGACATGTAAGACCCAATGGTCCTGTCGAAGGTGCAGCAATGACTCCCCCAGCTCCACTTTACGACTGAGCCCAACTCAACTCAACTCAACCATCTAGCTTAGTTCAGTTGGACAGTGGAGCCGGGGCTTTAGAATGCAGGGATTCTCCACCAGGAGGAACTGTGAGCACCTCCCGGCAGCCACAGCCTCACACAGGCCTGTAATCCCAAGCCTGTCTACCACCTATAGGTTCTGGGGTAGTATTCTAGCATTCGTTGCAAAGATTACAGACCAGGAGGGTATTTCATAACAAAATAATAAGAAACGGGTGAATCTTTATAATATTCTTAAGATAAAAAGAAAATATAAGAAAGTTCTTTGATACTTTCTTAAAAAGAGCCATCTTGAAGTTTTGTCATTGTTGTGATACTTTTGGCTGTTGAATACAGGATCCAGGAGGCAATGCTTGTGATAGATACATTGAATCAAAGGGTCAAACAAATGAAAGGGTTTTACATAGAATTCTCATAGTTTACTTCCAAGAATGTGTAAGAAATGGTAAATTTGACAAAGATGCTTTTTAAGAATCACTTGATTCTTAACATCATGTTATGAAATACCTAGGTAAAATTACTTTCTTACTTGTGTTTTGCCATTGATATAACATTGGCCATACTGGGTCTAAGATCAGACTTTAGGTCTCTTAGGGGAGTAGGTACATCTATTAGATAGAGCTTTTACTAAGAATTATTTTCTTTTCTTAAAACCTCTCTTATCTTTATGAAAAATCTTATTACAACAAAGAAAAAAGGTCTTACCACAAAGACAACAAATTTAACTACGATTTTGTTCTGAAAATGGCTCCTGGACCCATCGAATCTTTCACCTGCTTTTATTCATTAGAATAGAAATCTGAGATTTTTATTTTGTGCACAGTGGCCCGTTGCACAATGACATATAATAACAGCACAAGCTCAAGGATAACTTTAAGAACGGTTGTGTAAAAGCACAACCCTTGTATCTCTGTTTCTACCGGATCAAATTAAATTCTGTAAATTTATGTAAAAGGGGAAAAAGATATAAAAAAAATCCTGTAAAGATAACAACTTGGTACATGTGCTGATACGATTAAAGCAACAACAAAATTTTGCATTGTTTTATTATTTTCGTTGTTACGAAACCCTTTGCACAACGGGTCACAGGGTACAGAAACCTACACATCCACGACCCTTTGATAAGTTGTGGACTACTTGTGGACTAATATGCATGAAACATGCCTCATCATAATCCATGACCCTAGTAAGATACTGGGTCAGTAATCAAACCAGAGACCTTTGGATTAAAGGACTTTTAATCTTAAAGGGGCACTCCAGTAAAAAAAACCATGTGTTTTACACACAGAGAATATATAACATTTTAAAACCGATTGTAAAAATGGAATGCAAAGCAGAGCAGTGGTTCAAAAGCTATGGACCAAATTAGGGTCTATCGAGCTCACCACTGGGGGCAGCCTGTTTGTTTCTATTACCCAGCATGCACTTCACTAGCTTATCCAATTGTGGTTCCTGTTTGGGTATGTAATATTGTTGTATTTTGTCACTGGTGTTCCCCTTTAATAAGAATATTTTTTGCATAGGGGACAGAATCTTATACACTTATGCCCTTTGGTAAGTTGTGGCCAAAACCTTTGGATTTGTGGACAAAACCTCCACTACTGAGCTGGCTCTCCTCCTTTATTAACGAACCTTTGTTGTCTTCATCAGGCGAATATTGCCCAATCCCACGGCCAACTTGGCGAAAGTGGCATAATTGATTTCTCTTGTTCTCGCCGAAAGACGTCCCGTTGTTTAGGCCTCCAGGGAGCTGATCATTACAGAGCGCTGTTTGAGTGTGGTCGACGAACGAAGGCAGTATTACACTACACGACACAGGCTACTGTATAAGGGAGATATGATGATATTACAGACAATTCACATACAAGACTTATATAGTTGTATAAAATTGGCAATTTTGAGTATCTCTCATATGTGTAACAAGGAATTTTATCTCTTATATTAGAGACTTCTCTGTGACATCATCATATCGCAGCTCAAGTTGTGTAGTGTAATTCCACCTTAAGATGTGCAGCACTGGGGTGGAATCCCTTAAAACCTTAAGGGGCTAACTAAGTTGAGACTCAGCGTGAATTGAAGAAGGTTCTAACTGAGATGTCATTTATCAAAAATTCATTGCCTTTTCAGAAGCGGATTGAAGGAGGGGGAGGGCTGGAGGAGGGGGTGCACAGGGCTTTTATTTGCAGTAGCTTTTTACAATGGGCCAACAGTAGGAGTGTGGAGTGGACAGGGGGAAACTGACATGACTTCTTCTTAAAATGAGAGGGTGGTGGGGGTTTGGAGGGGAAAGAGGGTGACTGACATGACTTCTTCTTTTGATGACAGGCCTGTAGGAGTGTGCAGTGGACATGGAGTGACTGACATGAATTCTCCTTAGAATGAGAGGCCGGTTGGGGCATGGAGGAGATAGGGGGCGACTGACATGACTTCTTCTCTTGATGACACCTGTCTACTCCACAAAATTGGCCAGGTTATAGACTTACAAAAAAAATATGGTTGCAGAACGTGCTTGTTACGTCGCTGCTTGCCTGGGTAGTGTCAAATAGGGATACAACAAGATGGCCACACCTTGGCCAAACTCCTGTAGGCGGTATACCTGAACACCAGGTGCCACATGTTTTATCATGTATATATCTATACATATATCTATCTATCTATCTATATATATATATATATATATATAAATTATTTATAATATATAGATATGATATACATATACAATATAAACCATGTTGTAAACGACTAGCTCCTACATCCTCTGACGGCTATACATACAATATAAACCGTAAATTCTAAGGTTGGGGTAGGCTGGTTGCCTATGATGTCACAGGTGTTCGCCTTTACCATATGTTCTGTGCCCCAGCTGTCTAGTCTAGTTTTCGTAATGACAGCAAAACCGGTATTAGGGTTTGATTCCCAGCTGCAAAACCTCTCCAGTCACTTTCAATGATCCAAGACAGGCCATTAAATTGGATTTGGGGTTAAATTCCCTGCTGCGTGATCCTGTATTCATCTTCTCAATTCCCAGAACATAATTATTTGCATTGCAAATTGCCAAATTAAAAAAAAGTTGGCTTACTTATGAAACACTTTTCTTTTTTTCCATACAGCAGATATATTTCAGTGGTACATTTCTTTTGACATACAGAACAAACCTTATCTTTATCAAGGAAATAAAAAGGCTTGGGATGTCCTATCCTGGATTTCCTGAACACAACCCTTTAATCAACTCACAACCCTGTAAATCATTCGATTATTTAATACTTACAGACGTTGATGTTCACTATTTGTAGCAGTGGGACCCAAGGCGCTCTTCAGCCTCACTGAGATATCATGTCATATGCCCACATGATATCCCACAAAGTCACAATATACTGACATCAGGATTTGCCGTGAAAATGACCCTGGCTGTTGGTATAGCGTAAAACACTCAACAGTGACATCGGGACAACCAGTCATGTTTTGTGGTTCTTACTGCATAGTGAGTGCCAGGCAAGCAGCAACCACTACCATTTCTTAAAAAGTCTATGGCATTACCGGCCGGGGTTTGAACCCACGACCTCCCACATTCACCAGGCACCGTACCAACTGAGCTCCCATATCTGGTGATTATGGGTAGGTTGGGGTATCCTGTGTAGGAAGGGCTTAATATAAGCCCTCCCATTGCACTGACAGCACCAAATTAAGTCGTCACCAGCAGGACGTTTTGGGTGCGAGTGAGCCTTTTGATTATTTGGGACCTGTCTGCTTTGATTCAATGCTCATCAGTCAGCAGAGCCGCAGTGATTGATTAACTCAATCAGCCACTGGAGGGTTGGGGCAGGGTGGTGGTTGGGGGCTCCCCTTCTGGGGTTTGTTGGGACATAGTGGGGATACATTTCTTTATTACACATAAGAGACATGCTTCAAATTGCCAATTCATCCTACCACCTAATTTATAGTATTTTCTGCACCTACAGGCTAATGTCCATAGATTTTGTCGACCAAACCACAAAGGCCTATTGGAAAGATATAAATATTTTCTCTTTATCCATCTGTAATGAACATATGTTGAAACCAGCCTAGAAAATATTAGACATGTATGAATATAAACTGAAAATTACTGACTGTTAGTTTTCTATTGTGTTTAATTACTTATGATGCCATAATCAATGCAAATTCCTATACTTAAGCCGTGTGACTTGGCAACGTATTACCTATCATGCTCCTTGATCAAGGCTAACCTGCAGGTCAAATACAGAAAATAGGCTATCTGAGGTAGCAAGAATTGTTAACAATTATATCACTCCTGTACGTGAATGTGTCTGTAATATCATCATCTTGCACCAATATCAGAGTTCAAGTCGTGTAATGTAATACTGCCTTTACACATGAGATATCTTCAGAAACCTATCCCTTAAAAGATAGTCAACATTACAATCAGATAAAGTTTGACATTTAGAATGAGATCATAAGATTGCTTTAAAGCTGCATACATTGGGTGCGAACTGATCATTAACAAAGGCACATTCACAGAAGGAAAGGGAAGAAAGTCAGAAAAAACTAGAGCTAAGAAACATTTACAGCTTTAAAACATCTCTATTCACTGACAGTGATTCAGTGTTGGTTTTGCCGAGTAAGGCGCATACGAGACATTGTGACATCCAGTGGCTTTATTGTGACATTGTTCAGATATTTCAGCCTCACTTTGAGAGGGGAGTTCTATTTCAAATGTTATGTGACATCTCCCACACACGGTCTGGGAGTGAAGGTGTGGTGACCTTCAGGCAACCTTCAACAGACACATTCACTGTGCCACCATTTACAAATGCTTCCATAGACTGAGTTCTCAGACTTTGATGTATTCTGATGTTCAGTTTTTTCTAAAAGACTTTACCAAGGCAGTATCTACAATTTAAATTGTGATGGAACATTGGCCATAAAACTGTTTCTAAAGCAGCATTCACATTGCTGGCAAATTCTGGCTCTGACTCTCATTCAAATCTGACATAACGGTTTTGTTCAAACTTCTTTTTTATTCTTCTGAACCATTCAGATCTCATTGGACATCAGATACAATTCCAATTCTAACAGATTAATCTGTAGTCTATTTCAAAATTAACTCTCACTTTTTTGCAATATTTCTGTGTGAGACTTGGACTGATCAGTGGACAAGTCAGCCATCTCCAGTTTGTCACTGTATATGATCTTAGGAACCCAGAAAGTTGAGAAGAAACTGGATCCTATTCATACTTTTGCAGGGTACATCCATAATGTATGCTTTTTTCAATTTAACTTGATGTGTATCTTTCATAAAAAGAAGGAAGAAATAATGGCAGGATGAGAAATGGAAAAGCCTTTGGTGTCCATTGGGACCTCATTTGTAATGAACAGGCTATTTCTGGATCTCATGTAATGTCATTTGTATTGTTCACCCACCCCAGAACAAAGGTTATCTTTATTAAAGTAGCAAACACCAAAATAGCAAATTGCAAGTGACATGTCATCTAAATTACTTGCACTTTTAGTTTTCGCTATTGGAGCCAGGAAGGTGCAGGTGGGGGTTGGGGGTTGGGGAGTGGGGAGTGAAGGTGCTTTGGTGAGGGTCTGTGAGTAAAGGCCCTATTACACTACATGACTTTGAGCTACAATATCAGCCCAATATGATGATAGTAAAGAAAATTTGGACAAAGGGGCGACATAATTGTTTGATATTGGCAAAATTTTACACAATTATGTGTAACAGAGAATTTTGTGTCTTAGACATGTGATTCTAAGCGACATCGTCAAATCACAGCTCATGTCTTGTAGTGTAATACCACCTTGAGCGTACAGGTGGTTGGTAGACCTGACCAGGTGGCAGGGAGCTGGCACTAAAAAGCCTCTCTTCCTGTCGTTGCTTTCATACCACCCACCCCCCTGCCCCCCCCTTACCTTCAGCTGGTAGAGTAAAGGGCCAATTACACTACAAGACATTGGGGATACATGAGCTGCAATGCGAGCATGACATGGCTGTACTGTAGCCACCCTTGGACGACCCAAAAGGTGCTTCTATGTTTCATTTTATCACCCAAGCAAAATTAAAATATGCTAAACTTATTGACAACAAGGAGTCTACAGGGAGCATTATGCATGGCCTGACAATACTCACCCTCAATACACATCACTCATTGGCCATGCAGGTGATAAAGTGTAATACTGCCTTTACACATAAAATACCTCCAGAAACCTAGCTCTGAAAAGATTGTCAACATCACTATCAGATACAAGCTGACATTTAGCATCAGTTCATAACATTGCTTCAATGCTGTAGAGATGAACATCAACAAAGACACGTTCACAGAAGGTAAAGAGAAGAAAGTCAGAAAAACCTAGAGCTAAGCAACACAGCTTTCAAACATCTCTGCTTACTGACAGTGACTCAAAGTAAGCTTTACTGAGTAAGGTGAATACGAGACTGTCTCTATTTCCAGTGGCTTTATTGTGACATTGTTAAGATATTTCAGCCTTGGTTTGGGAGGAGAGTTCTATTCAGGTGACATCTCCCACGCACAGTCTGGGCGTGAAGGCGCGGTGACCTTCAGGCAACCTTCAACAGACACATTAACTGCGCCGCCATTAACAAATGCTTCCATAGACCGAGTTCTCAGACTTTGATGTGTTCTGACACCCAGATTTTTCTAAAAGAATTTATCAAGGCAGTATCTCAACCTAAACAGTAACAGAATGTTTGCCATGAAACCTTCGCTATAGCGATATTGACGTTGCTGGCCAATTACGGCTCTGACTCATTCAATTCTGAAATAAATGATTTGTTCAAACTTTTTTCATTCTTCTGAACAATTCAGATTGGATCAGACATCTGATACAATTCCGATTCTCACAGATTAATCTGAAATCTATTTCAAAGTTCACTTTGTTTATTTTTTGCATTTCTTCTATGTCAGATTTGGAATTAGATCTGAATCAGGATCAGTCAGCCATCTTCCGGTTTGTGACCGTATCTAATTTTAGGAACCCAGAAAGATAAACCCAGGTAAAACTGCACCTTAATCATACTTGTACAGATTACATATAAAAGCTCTTTTGGGTTTAATCAGAATGTTTATCTCTTATAGAAAGAAGGAACAAATGATGATTGGGAAATGGAAAAGGTATTTTTTGCCGGTTGGACCTATCATATAATGAGCAGGCTATTTCTGGATGTTATGCAATGTCATTTGTATTGTTTATCCACCCCTGAACCAAGGTTATCTTTTATTGCAATTGCAATTGACATGTGATTTGAATTAGTTACACTTTTAGTTTTCCCTATTGGGCTGTGTAGGTGGAGGTCAAGGAGTAGGGAATGGAGGTGCTTGGGTAGGGGGCTGTGAGTAGAGCTCCTATTATGTGGCATGGCTTTGAGCGGCGAGATCAGTGCAATAAAATGATATTGAGAAAATTTGCACAAAAGGGATGATATAATTGCTTGACATAGGCATAAGTGTATAACAAAGAATTTTGTCTTGTATATGTGTGATTTCTCTGCAACATGGTCAAATCACGGCTCATGTCATATAGTGTAATACCATCTTGAGTGTGGGGCTGGTTGGTAGGCGCTGACCAGGTGGCAGGGAGCTGGCACTAAAAGGAGCCACATCCTGTCGTTGCTTCCTACCTCCCTCTCCCTCCTCCCCTCCTCCCCCTTACCCCCTGCTCATCAGCTGGCACAGAGAAGGCCCGATTAAGGCCCTATCACACTACACGATTTTAGCTGCGATATGGGACGCAATATGATGATATTATAAACAGATAAGAAATGGACTGATATAATTGTTAGAAAATGATAATTTGGAGTATTTTACATTAGTATTATGCGTAAAAAAGATTTCTTCTCTGAAATGCTCTAATTCTCGACAACATCATCATATCGCATCTCATGATGGTAATGTGATAGGGCCTAAACACTAAACGACATGGGGGATACATGGGCTGTGATGTGAGCTATGACATTTATTGAACATATTGGTAAGTGGCAAATGCCTTGAACTATCATCCATGTCATATATATCATGTCATAGCAGTCGGTACTTCCCATAGAAAAACAATGCAGTGTAGTGTCATGCCCTAAATGGTGCAATTAGGTTATGTTAATAGTACGATATGTACCCACGCAAGGTTAGACAGACTGGCTCCTCTCTTGCAATACCAAGTAATGTCATCATGCAATATGGTCCTCTTCTCGTTGACATTTTAATTGTCAGGTGAAATAAGTAGGTTTTATGCTCTGTGATTTTGGTGCAATATGACAATGTCGCAGAGAAGTCGCACAAATAAGAGATACAATTCTTTGTTGCACATGTGAAAAATACTCTGAATTGGCAATTACAATGTTATTGCCCGTGTATGTGAATTGTTTTTTTAATTTCCTCATTTTGCATCATATTGGAGCTTAAAGCCTGGTCCCCACTTGGGCGACTAGATTCCCTTGGTTGGCGGACGACTAAGGTTGTTAAAAGCCTAGCGACCAACTCCACACTGGTGCCGTGTTGTCTGGTGATTAAACCACAAGTCGCTGCCGTTTTCTAGCAAAATATATGACATCTTTAATATTTCCCCATAGCCACAAGCAATTAGTTAGTCGCTGGATGATGTACTAAAGTGTCCTTAAGTGATCTCTAATTGCCGGCAGTTTCCCACATGGTGATTAGGTTTCTAATAGTCTGGTGATTAGTTAGTCGCCAGACGACATATTAAATTCTCTAATAACCAGGGATTAATGTTAATTGCCATAGTTAGTTGCCCAAGTGGAGACATGGCTCAAGTCGCATAGGTGTAAAATGGCCTACAGTGGATTGACAGACCAGGGGGCCCCACCCTGGCTGGCACCGGGCCAAGGTTGTCCTGATTGTTCCGACGTTTACAAGCAATTGAACTACATATCAATTAAAGTTGTCCTCAGGCTCTTGTGACTGTACACGTGATTATGTTAGAAGTAAATTGTTCCATTACACCTTCTAATAGGGGACAGCCGGAGGGAAGGGACATACACGACATAGACCCTTCCAGTGCACCACCTGAAATGACAATGGAGGGCCATACCCACTAAAGCCCCATACCCACTAGGTGATTTTACCAGCGATGGGCGAAGGGCAACTGGCAGAATCACTGTTAAAATCATCACCGATTCAGATCACCTGTCAGTATGTAATATTGAAAGGAACATGTTTGATATGAGTCGGCGTTAAAATCAGCCGACTCTTCTTGTAAAGTCAGCCGATTTTAGCACTAGTGAATTGGCCAACTCTGGTCAAAATCGCCTAGTGGGTATGGGGCTTAACAGATTTGTACAGTGTCGATGCAGAAATCAGCACAGAATTCAGTAAAATGAGCTAGTTTTCCACCAACTTGTGCACCAATTTATACAGTGACCGTGTGTGGGTATGGCATGCACTGATCCATATTATGCATGTTTGGAAATTTGTTGGCCGACTCTGCAAAAAATGGTCGGCTGTCAGTGCATCGTCCTTGTAGGTATGGCGCTTAACAATTTTGCAATAATTCAGTCAACGAAACATTCCTGGTACTTGGCGGAAATTGTGATATGTTTGTCACATTTTCTATGGTCGATTTTCCACTTTTATTGTATGGCAGTATTCAGATTATATCACACAACAATTTCGATTCTGATTCTGCCAAAGACACATCTACCGACAATTTTTAAAAGTTTAACAGTTTTCTAGGCTTATAACTAAGGGGGTCAGGCCGGTGTGAATGCTGCTTAATCTGTTCAGTGTTCTGCTGTGCCTATTGCATCAATCAATTCAATAGGACACAGTATAAAAAGAACATACCTCTGGCTGCACTAAGGGTTTCTGCATGGCTTGCGTTGAATAGAATAATCTCCTTACTCTAGTCTTAGATGGAGTAGGGGACGGCCATGGAGGCGAAGTAGGTGACAGGGCCCGAACATAGAACTTACAACTATCCCATTTAAGATGCTATTACACTACATAACATGAGCTGCGTTATGGCATTACTGCAGAAATATCATCATATCACACCGATATTGTAGCCTAAAGATCTGTAGTGTTTTTTTTTGTTTTTGTTTTTATTAATTCCAACTTCACATACAAGATGTACCGTGTTCTTCCAGTTGTTTGATGGTTTATGTAGATGTTGATGGTTTACAATGAGATGAACACAATGAGTATGGATGGGGCATAAGATGAAAATAATAATCAGCATACATTATTATAGTAATGTTCGGTAAGCCATATATCCAATGTTCGATCCATGTCAGTACACTCTATTCAAATGGTTGGTTGAGTTTGTGCAGTCCCTTCTTGAACTTAACCTTTGTTGTTGCACGCTGAATGTCAACTGGGAGCATATCCCAGAGTTTCACTCCCCTATAGAAGGGGCTTTTATTTACTTTGGTCAATCGGGACATTTTGCATCTGAATTTTACTTTATTGTTACTCCTAAGTAAGATATCAGGGCGTTGCAACACAAGGTTTTCGGTTGCTTTGCTGTGACGATACATTACACAAAGTAAATGATCTTTTCGTCTGTGATAAAGGGATTTCTGACCATATAGTTCCATCAAATCATTGTAATCCAACCCGTAGTGCAGTTTTGAATCGATGGTTTTTAAGGCCCTTTTTTGGAGTGATTCCAATTGCTCTGTTTTGTGCTTAGTACCACAGTCCATTAAAAAATCAGCGTAATCAAGTAATGGGAGAATACAAGTGTTATATATAAGGTTCGCAACTGCATTTGTAATATTAGGTCTTATTTGTTTTAGCACATATAACTTACGATTAGCTTTATTAAAAGTAGTATCAATCATTTGCTCAAAAGTGAGTTGACTATCCAGGTCCACTCCCAGGTACGTATACACATTCACGTTACTGAGTTTTTCACCATTCAGTAAAATTACATCATTAGAAGAGGAAATATCATCATGTGGTGTCCTGGGAAGAAACATATATTTAGTTTTCTTCACATTTACAGTCAACATATTACATATACACCATTCACATAACTTGTTTCCCCAGTCTTGAATATACCCCGCCACCTCGGTTGGACCACAACCTGGGCCGTATATTACTGTGTCGTCTGCGTACATAGCTATTTTGATTCTACTTTGTAATATGGCCTACAGTTTAAACCTCAAACAGCCAGACCAGCCAGGTAGCTCAGTTGGTAGGGTATGGTGTTTAATTGATTTTCGTTGTAACGATCGGTATTATGCAACAGACCACAGGCTTTGATTATGGGAGGGCGTGGGTTCAAACCCCAGCCGAGTCACACCAACAACTTTTTCAAACTGGTAGTAGTTGCTGCTTGTCTGACACTCAGTATGAAGTAAGAACCATGAAGCATAACTGGTTGGCCTGGTGTCAGTATAATGTGACTGGTAACCCAGGCACCACCCTTGATATGACCTTGACAGTTAATATGGGCATAAAGCAACCAATAACCAAGCAACCATCACATCAGTCCGCTCCTATGGTATGTGTAAAACAAGGCAGACACAGTAGCAGGCGTCCATGCTGTTAGCCACTGGTTTGAAGGAAATCTTATAACATGATGCACTTTCCTGTGTCCCAGAGAAATATCCATACGTACAGCAAAGACGTGTGGCAGTGGCAGTGGCACCATCTATCCCTATAAATAAAGAGAATATCTCGCTTCTAAAACCACCTCTAAGACTGCTTATTGACATACGCATAGGCAGCTTTTTAGAATTATAGATCATAGCCAATTAGCCCTGCACTAAGCCCACAGACCCGCCTTTACTTTAACAGAGGGAGAGCCTGACATGATGATCCATAGCCTAACTGTATTACCGGCAGTTGTATGAAAGGGGCATTAACCAGCCAAGGATATGACATTGCAGCATCATTCTGGATTGATTCTTTTTACGTTACACTGTAAGGTTGCAGCAACATTCTTTTGATGACTCCCAATTATGTCGCTGCAACCAACTGTTGCAACATTACATTGTGACGTTCTGATAACATTCTAATAACGATCTGGTATGTAACCTCACTTAATAAGAATGTAACAATAACATTAGGTTTAGGTGTGGTTGAGAAAGTATGGTTGCATAACATGACTGTTACGTCGCACCTTGGCTGGGTGATGTGCTTTTTTACCATTTGTGCAGCTACAACGTGTATCCACATGTAGCAGTGGCAGCGGCACAAAATATCCATACTATATGGAATACCTCACTTCTATGTGAAAAAAACACCTTTAAGACTGCGTATTGACGTACGCACAGGCAGCTTTTTGAATTACAGACTTGTGCCAATTAGCCCCACGCTAAGCTCACAGACCCCTTTACTTTGACAGAGGGAGTCGATGAAGCCGTCCTCTAATACCCTTCACGCCTCCTCACACCTCCCCAATCCCTCCCTGGCCACTCTGCCGCATTGACACCTCAGCTGTGAGAGTGATCTCTACACTGTAGCTTCCACTTGGTCCCACCCCAGGTAGTTGCACCCCACCAGCTAAGACTGCAGAACTATTTTTTAGCCCACAGGGTGTAGTAATCCTATAATGCCGGTGTAGAGTATAGGACCTACATAGAAGAGAGTACTCTCACAGACAATTTTCCAGGAGTGGAGGTGCGAGTGCTGCAGAATGCTCCCTGCCAATAACCGTCTTCCCCCTTATTACACTACATGATGAAAACCTGTCAGCTGTTTATGAAATGAGGACCGTTGTACTCGATGACATTACTTGGTATGGCAGGAAGATGCAACAGTCTGTCAGAAGGCCATATTCCACTTTGCGGTAGGTAGCATTTGCGGCACTTTTTTAAGGTACCACAAGCCACTTTTGGTTTTGATACCAACATGTTAGTATGCCCGATCACAAGCAATCCATAGAAAGCCTATATAAAATCGTCTTCAGTAGCACCTCCCACAAACACATACTGCAAGCAAGTTTGTGACAGTTTGCTTGCATAATTTCATGGTTCCTTTAGCAAATACCACAAAATGGAATATAGCCTTAACTGTTTATGTGTCTATGCAACATTTATTTCCGCATGGTCACACCATTCTTTATCATAGTCATTTCATTACACTGCAGTTTTTCAAGCCTTTGTTGTCTATATGGGGGTACTATTCTCTCCGACATTAGACATGAGATGTGGGGCATCCAACATGGACTGTTAATCAAGGAATTTCCACCTTACCTCAATGACACAATAAATATTGTGGCTTAGATTATGGCCTACGACATTTATTTCCACGAATTTACTGTGATAGAAATCATATTGTACGACTTTCATTTCAAAGCACACTGCCCTATTACATTACTGCAATAAAACTAGTATCGTTGCAGTCTACAACTTGACTACAATCAAAATAAGCTGTCATAGTGTAACCATATTGTAGCTCATGTCGTGTAGCGAAATTGGCCCCTCAATCACTTTAATAAATATTGACCTCGGGGGGGCAGGGGGGGGGGGTCGTCACGTACTGAGGGCAAAGCCTGAGGTTTTTACGATCCTCTTTGGGTCATACGGCCACCCGAGGATGACCCAAAAGGTGCTTCTTTTTTATCACCCAAACAATCCTCTAATTGTTGAGAAAATACTGAGAATATGGAGCGGTTATTACACTCTGCCTACAATACACACCACTCACCAACCGAATGGGTGATAAAATATTTACCACTAAACAGAGACATCAGGATCGAGGGAACCACCTACATGTAGAATGCAATATGTAATGGTTCATCAGTCCTTGTATTGAGAAATACTCCAGCTTCACAGGGGGAAGCAAAGGGCTCTTCTGCGTGGAAGTGGGGAGGGGGGGAGGGAGAAGAAAAGGGGGGGGGTCTGTCAGATATTGGTATTCAGAGCGGCCTCGATCACAAGGCCCTAGAGCCCCACAGAACCGACAGGTCCCGTATGTTATTGGATCCTTACTGTGACATTACACTGACCGCCCCCTGTCACAGTGCATGCCATGACGTCACTTCCGGCCGCGCATGCCCAGAAGAAATCTCTGATTTGCGATATTGGACTGGAGGTAGGGGTGGAGGTGGACGGGAGGGGGGGAGGGGGACAAAGAGCGTACAGAGGATTGAATCACCGTATAATAGATGTAGGTCTTAAGTGGAGGGTGTCATAGCAACTGCTTCTGACACCAATCTATAGAAAATGACTGACAATGTAAATGCCCCAGGAAATGCCCCAGGAAAACCTTCATGTGGGCAACAGAATGTCAAATTACTTCCATACAGCCATATTGTACCTCATGTCGTGTAGTGAAATAGGGCCCTCACATACAGTTTATATCAGTAAACAGAGACATCAGGATTGAGGGAACCACCTACATATAGAATGCAATAAATGTTGGTTCATCAGTCCTTGTTATTGACAAATACTCCAGCTTCATGCTGGAAGCAAGTGCCCTTCGGTGTGGAAGTGGGGAGGGGGAGGGAGAAGAAAGGGGGGGGGGGTCTGTCAGATATTGGTATTCAGAGCAGCCCCGATCACGAGGCCCTAGAGCCCCACAGAACCGACAGGTCCCGTATGTTATTGGATCCTTACTGTGACATTACACTGACCGCCCCCTGTCACAGTGCGTGCCATGACGTCACTTCCCGCCGCGCATGCCCAGAAGAAATCCCTGATTTGCGATATTGGACTGGAGGTAGGGTTGGTGGGGTGGGAGTGGAGGGGTAGGAGGGGGGCAGAGGGCGAACAGAGGATTGAATCACCGTATAATAGATGTAGGTCTTAAGCGGAGGGTGTCATAGCAACTGCTTCTGACACCAAACCATAGAAAATGACTGACAATGTAAATGCTTTATTAAATTGGCCCGGGAAAACCTTCATGTGGGCGACAGAATGTCAAATTACTTCCGAATGCCATTTTCTGATGAGAGAATCCCAGATGCAATCAGATAAAACCTTTTTATTACTGGCGGGCGTCGGTCGGGCCGATTTCCCCACGCGCCCACTTCTCGGGCACTCTGCAATGTATAGCCTCGGCCCCATTCATTGGTCTAAACTAACGCGGCACCTCAATCCATTTATCTCAGCTGCCAGCCATAAGCTGCCACTGCGCAGGCGCAATGGAGAAGTGGCCAGGTGCGTCCCCTACCGGCCGAATTAAACACTAGCGTCTGTAAATTATACAAGAGAGGCTCGATTTGATTGGTGGCCATCAGAATGCGGGTTGCGGCGGGCCGCCGGTAGGGGCGCTGTGAGAGGCGGGCTGTTACGGCGCTCCTGATTGGTTTACACCCCGCCCGCCCCTCCTGCCCTTTACTTCCGGTCTCGTCACGTGACGGGCATGCGCATTGTGGCGGAAGTCGGCCATACTGTAGAGGACGGTAGAAGGGAGTGGATGTAAGGGATGGTAGAGGGGCGAGAAGATGGTATAAAGGGTGGTAAAGGGACGAGGAGATGGTATAAGGGATGGTAGGTGGGGAGTAGGTGTTATCTAGGCCACTTGACTTTACTCTCAGAATGATATAAGGTTTCCACATGACGACTGAACCCTGCCCAGCCAAGCATTAGATGTTATCATAATGTGATCAACATTCTACTTGGTTGTGTGACGTTTAAACCTCACCATCAATAACATGGCTGTTATGTGCCATCTTAGTATATAACAGACTTACTTAAAAGTATGGTTGCAGAATGATTCTTTTATGTCGCAACTTGGCTGGGCGGCACTAGTATAGGCAGGTAACTGTTTTCTAACAGCCACGCCTTCAGTGCCAAAAGGTAATCTGATTATATATGGTCTATAGAATGTGCTACCTATATGCGTGACGTCGCCTATTTAGGCTCCACTGTTTATGCAAATATCGCGTGAATATTGATTGTATACGCAACAATGTACAAAGATGTAAGTAGTATACGGAAATGGGAATTTCGTGCCGTCGCGTACATAGAATATATTCCAGTTGTCTTTATCAGGCCGAGATCCCTGCATGCTGCTAAACAACTGGCAACTGGAAAATACCTAAGCTGCGTGTGCGCCTGTCTGTATGTGTATATCTAAGTGTGTGTTTGTTTGTCTGTGTGGATGTATTTAAGTGCACTTCTGTGTGCTTGTATATGTGCATAGTGTACCCCATCAATGATATGACGTTGCAGACTGTACTAAAAACGTTGCAGAACATCACAGAGCTTTCTCAGAACGTTGCAGAACGTGACCGTTACGTCGCAGCTGAGTTTGTATGTCTCTATCACTGTGCTATTTGGCCTCTAGCTCGCCAAAGTGAAACGGAAAGACATTTCTTAAAGACAGACAAGCCTGTCAATCTCAGCCCGCTTAGTGTAACAGAAAAACCTGAGTTAAGTGGACAATTTGCCTCTTTAAATGTATACAATGAATGTTAATAGTGTGCAATGCTCTATGCCCGTCAGCTAACAGGTATCGAGCCCCCCTCACCTTACCCTCACCTTAAGCCCCATACCCACTAGGCGATTTTACCGTCCATGGCCGACGGGCGACAGGGTGAATTGTCGTCGTCGCTACTGGGCGACGGTAATATTAAGTAATTTTGATAATTTTCTGGTGATTTTACTGGCGATTTTACCGGTGATTCTGTGCCATGTCACCCGTTGCCCAGAAAGTATACCATACCGACAGGGAGTTGCCGGGCGATTATAATCGCCGGTTGATTTTGCAGGCCAAGTTCATGTTGGTATGGTGTGTGTTCTGGGCGATGGGCGATGGGAAACAGGGTCACCTGTCACCCTGTGACGGTAAAATCGCCTAGTGGGTATGGCCCTTTAGTTACCCTCAACTTACCCTCAGGTCGCCTCCTGCGCCAGCCTCCTGACTCCTCTCTGAACAATAGGTCAGCCTCTGAAAGCGGACAGAAAATACAAACATGAACAAGAGTTGTCATCAGGTACAAAGGTTTGACAAGACAGGCAGCACTGCTCATCATCAGGGATCGCGTTGAAGCATCTTTTCTAATCAATATTCCATTAATGTCTTTTTGAAAGTGAGAGTGATACAACTCTTCAAGTAGTTCTTAGGGACGAGGTTGTCTGAGGAAAGGTCATGGAACATGCCTAACTTCAATGCGTTAAAGGTTACTCGCATTTGGCGCTTCTACATACTTGATGATGGCTTTTAAAGTTGAGCAGGCAACTTGATAGGGAGCGCAGACACCGTCTTGCGATCAGTGTTGATATGCAGCACTCTCACGGCGCTAAAAGCACTATGTATGAAGGAGGAATGCATAATGCTTACATAAGGCGGGGGAATTATGCATGGTAAGTGGAGAGAACACTATGGGGAATAGGAATATGGCTGTCCCAAGTCACTCTAAACTCCGAAGTTCCCGCTTGTGCTTTAGTAGCTCTTAGAATCACTGTGCAGTCTCCGTGTAAGAACCATAGGACCATTCCTCTGCAGACTTTGATTATGGGCCGTAGTGGTAAACATGCAGTCGGTTATGAACAGACAGTTATGTATAGAATGCTGTCGGGAGAGCCGAGTAGGGCAATAGGAGGACGTGTTGCTGGAGATGATTATTGTTGTGGCATGGTTGTTCTGGGGAAGGAATGGCCACAGGCAGTCAAGGGATGGGAGGCTCCAGTATAAGTTAGTTTACATAATGAAATAACAAAGTGTTGCTGTACTTCTATTATGCAGTTGAAAAAAAAACCCTCATAGCTTAGATCATTTCATCAGTCAGGCACTTAGAGAATGGTGAAATATTGTTAATTTCCTCTTGTTTATTTGAAGATTTAGTGTTATGAATATCTTTTATGAGTTGTCATAGGCCTATGTGATTCCTCTAGTATTGAAAAATACCATGTTACTAGGCATGGTGGGGTAAGTGGTTCAGTCAGCCATGTATCTTCATAAAGGCAGGACAAAATTCTTGTACAACAGCTGCGCTGCGTATAGTTTCTTCCACCCACTTATACAACTTCCTATAGAATTATATCATATCTTGCTGACTGTGTCCATATATCTTCATCAGGGAAGGCCCCCAAGGGGTCATTACTCTGTATTACTCTATATAAGGGGTCCTGACCCCTGACCGTGCAGCGGTAAACTCCCTCCCACACTGTCCAGACACACATCTTCACAGAGCCTCCATGGGGACCATACGTAGGACTGGTGCATGTATTTCCACACAAACAGAGACCATGTCCTTTAAGGTTGGTTTCCACGATGCGAATTTTTGCATTTGGTCATTTACGATGCAAGTGACACCCAGCCAAACATGTATTGTTTTTATAATGTTGTAGCAACATTCTGTATTGTTCTTGTTACATTATTTTGATGGCTCCCAATAATATTGCAGCAATGTATTGCTGTGATGTTGCACTGCAACATTATTATAACATTCTGGTTACCGTTTTTAACTTAAACAGAATTGTCTTATCATGTTCTGTTTTGGTTTGATTCTAACCTCACCAAAAATAATGTCATATGAATGTTCTGATTTGGTGAGGTTTCAACTTCACAATAAATAATGTAGTTGTTACGTGCCATCTAAGTAAGTAACAAACTGACTAAAAAAGTATGGTTGCAGATGTTTCTGTTAAGTCATAAGTAGGCTATAGGACACTTTTGGTGCCTTGATGGTGGATGGCTAAGTACCCTATAATCATTGGTAAAGATATTGGACATGCCTAATATTTTCCAAACATTTATTAATGAGTAGCAGTTAATTAATTAAGGGTTCATCAACTGAGGCGGGAAAAAACAAAGTGAATAATCATCAATGAAAAGCTGCTATTTCTCAACAAATTAAAGAAGCGTTCTGTGCTTCGTCAGCTAATAAACCCAGTCAATGACGAATCAACAGGTAATTCTCTGCAAATAGTGTGAAATATCAGACATGTCCCAAATATTCTATCATACAGTGGACATAGGTCAATCAACAAATTCTGACCTATAGGAAGGCACTTTACAAAACCCACAGAGCCCTGTTGGATAGGCCCCTCCAAAAGAAAGGAAAATTTGAGAAAGCTTTGTTCGTAGTGGTCTTGAAAAGGGCACCGACGGCCACGTCTCCACACACCATGTCCCAAATTTTCACCTTATTCACCAACAATTTGTGCAACTAGTCGCCCATGAGTCAAGGTGCCTGTATGCATCACCTAAAGGCGCATCCCCAAGGGGGCGATAAGTCGCTGACGATTAGATATAATTCATCAAGGACTAGATGGAATTCATGTACGCATCTTTATTGTTGATGAATTACAGCTAATTGTTGACGAATTACAGCTAGTCATTGATGAATTACAGCTACATGTTGGCAAAATATCGGAAAGTCAGAATTTCTCACTATACTCATTAATGATTAGTGCCTCTAATAGGCTCTATTCGCCTAGCAGCACGGCACCAGTGTGCTCCACCATCGTCGTCGACGATTAGTTGCAAGTATTCGCCTCGTCAGGATCCAGTATTAAGGCATGCCCCACGGGGCGACCAAACCACGGCGATTAACGTTGGTCGCCCGCCGATTAAGGAGTTAAGTACGTCGTCGGACGATTAACTAATCGCCGGTGGAAAAGATAATTAATCGCCACGTTGGGACGCTCACGTTATAAATCTGAGGGCGACTAGAGGACACTTTAGTACGTCGCCGACGACTAACTAGTCGCCCATGGCCATTGAGAAATATTAAACTTGTCCAATATTTCGCCCAGAAACCACGGCGATTAGTTGTTTAGTCGCCAGACATTGTGGCGCCAGGTTTTAGTAAGTCGCCCAGCGATTAAACCACATAGTCGCCGTCGATATTTGAAATATTGGTCGTCCCGTGGGGACCAGCCTTTAGGCGCTTACGAGCGACCAAATGCAAACAATTCAAAACAGCCTCTCGGGGTCGGAGGTTGCAGTAAACGCAGCCAGTCACAATTTATTTCTACAGGTCGAGAAATCCGCCTGAGCTGGTGCCGGCGGGCTGGGAATGGGCCGTGCTTTACTAAGGGGGGACGTGGTAGGCAGGCCGATCACCCCCGAGACGGCCCAATAGGCCCCTCTCCCCCGCGCGCCCCCTGTCGGCCCCTCCCCGCAGCCCCAGAAATAAACCATCTACTATCGATTTCCGGTTGAGAAAACACGGCAATAACCACTTGGTGTTCGTCTTGGGGCGAAGGGAGAGAAATGGGGAGACTTCATGAGAGAAACCTCTGTGAGAAGTGGGACGGAGACAGTGAAAGTGTGTGTGTGTGTGTGTGGGGGGGGGGGGGGGGGGTGGAAGAGGACTATGTACAGCCATGTACCCATCCAGGCAAAGAGTGACGATGCGTTTTTTGGTTGGTCTTTAATCTGCCCAATTTTCACCTGACAGTTATGTTTTTTTAGGTAGAGTTGAGACTTACTAAAGAAGAATGTTATAAAAACATTATATTTTAGTAAAGCTGTTTAAATGTGCAATAATGTCACAATAAAATTACAGTGCAACGTCACATTGTTAGGTTCTGAAGGCGTTTGTGGGTGCCATCAAAATAACATAACAAGGACCAAAGCAGTACTAAACAGAACGTTGCTTGTGGAGTAACAGTACAGTTCTGTAAAGTAAAAATGTAGCAGTTATGTTATATTTATTGAGGTTGAGACTTTACGTAATTATTTATGAGGGGAGGTTAGTGAATGTTGATTGAAACTTCCCCCGGTGTTTGTCATCCCATCCCACCAGAGTAATTATAATATTACTGACAGATATGGATGATCACAGTATCACATGATCACATTATCGCAGTCATAGCGAAAAGGTGGGGGGGGGCAGGACCCCCAGGACCCCCCCTGGGTCTGCTGCTGGGTGAAACACTATCAATTCGGCTATATCGAAGTGTAGAACTTGTTTGCTGTGAAAAAGAAGGCGCATGGTTGATGTCTGATTCTATTTTCCCAGATCTTTTCTCGGAAACTGCGTCATACCATGGGACCAGCTGGAGAAAAACCTACAATACGGAGAAACACAAGGCCATCTGTTTACCTCATTGTTATCTGGGGTAATTGAATCAAAATATTAACTTTTACAGAGGGGAATTACGAGCACGCTTTCTTAAAATAGTCAGCTCAGAATATTAAACTATGGTCATTAACAAACATAGGTATACCCCAGGCTAATACAGATGTTCAAAAACAAAACAAAACATACAAACAAACAAACAAAAAATAGAGAGAGAGATTATGACTAATAGACAGGATAGATACCACTGGTCCATTCTGTGTTGTTCATTTTTTATCATTCTAAATGATATGGCTTCAATGTCATAAATATTGATAAACTCAACCATTATCAATATCGCTGTATCAGTTTTGCCAGTGAAGAACTTGTTTATATGAGATTGGTGATTCATGGATATGATGAGATCTTCCGAAATGCAGGGGATTGGTATACAGCAAATTATCAGTTGCTGCAATTTATGTACGTTCAGTTCAGTAATATGTTTTCTATTTTGGATTGTCGATCCTAACTTTCATTTCAGTGTAACATACATTTCAGTGTTGTGTGTGTCTGTGTGTGTGAGTGAGTGTGTTGTGTGTGTTGTGCATGTGATGTTAGTGTACTGTATGTGTTGTCTGTGCTGTGTTGTGTGTGCTGTGTGTGCTGTGTGTTACATGTGTATGTGTGTGTGTGTGGTGTGTGTGCATGCTTGTGTGTTAAAATCACCAGCATGAGCCCAGGTACAATTAAAATTGTAGACACCTGGCGGCAGTTCAATTAACTACTGAGGAAAATGTAAGCATCCCAGTTTTTTATTATTATTATTATTATTCAAAAGGTCATCCTCAGGGTAACCTCCTCATCTTCCAGATGATACATGACAGTTTAACGAACGCTGCATCGGAACTAGGTCTTTGTATGCACTGTCTCATTACATCTGGTTTCAAATTAGTTAGACCTTTTCTTATACAGGCGATGGGACTCAACATTTCTAAGTCGAAAGACATATGGCGAATGTACTGAAGCTTATCTGTCCGCTGAGACTTTTACCTTTCTTTTAGAAGTATATGGCAGTGGGCAGAAGGTGATTAGCGATATCTTACTCTGCTCCGAGCTACATGATGTATAATGTCATATCACATATCAAACTAGAGAACTTTCTGTATCTAAAGGTACAGAAGATTTGAGAGATGAGAAATTTAAAACAACTTGCCTCATTAATAATTTTGTTGAACTAGATATCTCAATTGATACCTAATGAAATATGAAACTTCACGTACACCAAAGACGCAAAATATATATCCATGTTCGAATCATGAAATTGTTATTTGCATATGGGAGCATTTTTGGGAAAAGGGACCTATTGGCAATTCATCATGTCATGAAATATGATGTGATTGTAGAGAAACAACTCTTTTAAATGCTGCAAACCATTTTAATTTTTTTCAGATAGAAGCTGAGATATGCTTGTATGAACCTTGGTACATTAAGAACACTCTATTCCCAATTACCAGATTTGTCCCCATGTAATGGCAACTTAAAGTTAGATATTTTTAATAAAAAAGAGTAAGTGTTTTAATTATCAAAAATACCAAAAGTGTAATAACTTTTGATAGAAGTGCTTGTTCCACTCACGTTTTTCAATATTGAGAAGAGTAAAGCATTTTCTACAATTGTAAAGGAACTAGATAGGCCGCTATCATAGAATGATGAAATAAAGACTGGAAGAATGCTTAGGACTTCAGAAACATTCTAATACATACTATTTGGCTGCAAGTAATAATCATTTCATAATTCACAACCCCAAAATTGTTGGCCATGAGGTGGCCCAATATGACAATAGGTACTTTTTCCCAAATATGCTCCCAATTATTAAGTGAAGTGACCCAGTTACAAAAGGTCCCAAAGGTCTGCAAAGAGAGAGACCGGGAAAAGGGTATAGTAATATGTAAACCGGGTATTAGGCAGGTGGTTATCGCGTGCCCCGAGGGGGCGGCCTTTTCGTGGTCTATACGCGGCCTTTCAAGATGCGGGTACAGGGCGCGGTGAGTAGTATATGACGCGCGGCTTATTGGTAATGTAAAACCACCTTTATTGGCCAGGGCGGGCCGCGCGGCAGGCCATGTGTTGTCACGAGGGGCGTGGGGGGCGTAAAGGCTATGTTCCATTGCCCGATTTTACTCCTGATTTCATAAACCGTGAGAAGGAATTGGTGCTCATCAAAGACATGTTACATATCATTAGAAATCATTTTCAATTATCTTTCCAAGGATAGGTATCATGCAAGGGTTCTTGTAACTTAAAAATTCGGAAATTTCTAGTTGTCAAAATCGCCTAGTGGAATACAGGCGTTACACCCAGACCTCTCGCTGTCCCTAGTCTGCCCTCACTGTAGGGTGAACAGGGCCAATACTGAGGCAATAATGCACCGTAATATGACTCAAGCTTTCAGAATAGACATGTGGGTATGGTGAAAGTGATCCTGGGTCTTCGTGAAGCTCTCTGAAGGGGTCTGTTTACACGGGGCCTAAAGGCTGTATTACACTAGCCGGTTTTACTGGCTGCAGTTATACATGCGGACACGGCAACAGAAAGCCGCCTACACAGAATTGCTTACATACGCGGATGTGAGGTCCGTGCATACTGGCTAGCCTGTATGGGCGGGATTATAAATTCTGCACATTCAGGTAGTTGTGTACGTGCGGGGTTTTGTTTCTCGTATACAGGCACAGTAATGTATGTGGACGTACCGCATTTTTTTATCATTATATTATTTGTTAATCGGGGGCCAAGCCCCGAACCCCCTGTTATTTTCTTATTTCTATATTTTTATTTTTTTATTTTTCTTAATATAAAGTCTTAGGAATACTTAACAGCCCACCCTACCCTCTGTCCGCGTATATAAGAAGATCTGTATGTGCAGAGTTTGTGTCCGCGTGTGCAAAGAATTGTATATACTCGACTATCGAGTGCGCGACTGTCGCGTGTATAGTCAGCCCCGGTTTTACTCCCAATTTCAAACAAAAGTTGGCAGTAGGAATATTTGTTGATCATAGATATATTATATAACGGTAGAAAGAATTTGTAATTCCCTTTCAAATGATACGTGGGGGTTCAGTTTTTTTACTTAAAGGTACATGTATATACATAACAAAATTACTGGTGGCAAAAGTTTGCCGGTGGAATAGAGCCTACCAGTCAACCTGCAACATAACAGAAGTTATTGATGGTGAGGTTTAAACCTCACCAAATCAGAACAATATTATAACACTATTTTGGTGAGGTTAGGACAAAACCAAATCAGAACATTCTGCTTAGGTTGAAGAACATAACCAGAATGTCATAATCACATTGCAGTGCAATGTCACAACAGTACGTTGCAGCAATGTTATTGGAAGCCATCAAAATTATGTAACAAAAACCAAACTAGAACATTGCTGTGATGTTATCATAATGTAACACCTCCACCTGGGTAGAGTCCTGCAGGTGGGATCACAGGAGGAGATAAGAGGGTGTTTATCTGTGGACATGTGAGCATGCCTCGGGCCAGGAGCAGTATGGTGAGCAGAGATAAGCCGCCATACTTGATGCCGGTATTCAACTAAATGATTCCAACTGCCAGTAATTCAGTAATCATTTATACTTATCCGTTACTATAGCAAAAAACCATGCATCCTCCACATCATTAAAGAAATTTTAAAAACTTATATAATGATGATTAGAGGTTTATGATTGTATTGATAGTATGTCCTGCAATTGGTGAAAAGGTCTGCCGCAAATCTTAGCCTTACCACCTTCTTACATTATACTGTCAGTACCAATGTACAGCACTTTGTACTAATGGAAACCTTATGGATAATAATAAGCTCAACCAATACACTCTGCCTTTCTTTGTGTTATTGTTATGAAAGAGATACCAGCAGTAACCTTGAAGATTTTCCATCAAATCCCTGAATCCAGGAGTCAAATCGGCTCGTTGAGTCCAGCCCAAACACACCACACAGACGGGTATCGATGTCCCAGTGCTAATGAGTGGCATGGATTATGCACGCTCAGAGCCTCGGCATGGATTATGGACGTTCAGGGCCCACACAAGCGGCGACTAAAGCTTTTATTGATGAGTCCCACTTCCGCCACGTAAAAAGGCGGTGCAGGAATGGGCAATAAAACAGATGTTTTGTGTGGGTGTTGCATGCCTCATATTGAAGGAAGATGTTTGAGGGAAAATCTTTAAGGTTACTACTGGTATCTCTTTTATTACACTAACACAAATAAAGATATAGTGCGTGTGTAGAGCTTATTAGTATCCCTAATTGATGCCAGCAGGCTATGTAAGGTTTTAATCAGTAAAGAGTGCTTTACATTGCTTACCGCCCACCCTGAACTTACTGTACCCTTACTGCAGTGGTCCCATGCTATGATACCTTCTTGGACTGAGGTTCTCTCTAATATCCTGATTTGGGCACCAATTTATGGGCCGACAATGTGACTATTGGTATGTGGGTATGGGGCTAAAGCCCGGTTTACACAGCCCGATAGCAATCCTTATGCGAATGGTAACAGTAATCAGCAGAGGGATGGAACAAAATGTCAAAAACTCTTGTGTAAACCCTTTTTCAGAATATTTACTGTTGAAAATATTGGCGGAGCCCTTGGCTGTCGGAGCCCTTGGGACAACTGTCCTCAATTTCAGAGGCCTGGGATAACCATCATCATAAGAGCTTTGATGGCCTGTGTAAACCCTGCTTTAGCTGTCCCCTTACTGAGATCACAATGTGGTGAGGGCCACAATGCATTAGAAGATAACCGTACGATGACGGCCAGCTGGCGCTAACCAGGTCCTTAACCAACGTCAATGTCTGGTCGCCATGGCCACAACAGCACGCCCAAAAGGCAGCCAGTCCAATTCAATTTCCTCCGGGGTAATTGATAGAGTTATAAAGATGGGAGATAGGCTGTCCCCTCGGCTGGCACTGGACCCAATCAGTCTGAGGGCCGCCTGGGCTCCAGCCTGACCGATGCAAGTTGGGAGGAGGAGGAGGAGGGGGGGGGGAAGGGGGCTCCTACATCCAGCCAAGGATGGGACGTCATTATAACATTGCAGCAATGTTCTGGTTGGTTCTGTATTTGGTTCTTGCTACATTCTTTGATGACTCCCAATTACCTCACTCCAACGTACTGCCATGACATTGCACTGTGATGTTATTACAATGTTCTGGCTATATTCTTCAACATAAACAGAATGTTCTTATAATGCTCTGTTTTGGTTGCATCCTAACCTCACCAAAAAATTGTGTTATAGTAATTTTCTGATTTGATGAGGATTCAACCTCACCATCAATAACTTAATTGTAGCATGCCATCTTAGTAAGTGACAGACTGACTAAAACAGTATGGTTGCAATATGTTTCTGTTACATTGCAAGCTGGCTGGGCACCCCTGCCTCCCCCTACTCTCCTATGATCAGTACTCCAGGCATGTACCCCAGCCTGTTACCCTTTTGGTGGGTAAATAAGGGCAGTGGTTCTCCTTGTGGTGGCATGGCATCCTGGAGGACAGGGCTTTCTGAGGTGTTACTGACTTAGGGCATGGTCCTGAGACTAAGAGCCTGATGCAACGGCCTCTTAAGCTTGTGGATTTAGAAGCTGCCCTGCTCCAGGCCACCACTTTGTCCGTATGCTCAACACTGAGGCCAACGAGTAATATTGAGCTAGCTCTGAACCGATTCTCTCTTTTTTTGAAAAAAAAAAATCTTCATGACATCTGTTATCTTTTATAAAATCATTAAAGAGTGGGAATTTAGATCTGAAAATATATGTCCAACTGGATAAAGATGTATGAACGGAGAAGCAGTATTATAGGCATCAGTGGCCAGTACTGTACCCATGTGGGATTACTGGGGTATTTCTGGAATCCCCACTGTTTTATCAATTCATACATATATAATGATCCCAGGCAAGCAGCGATGTAACAAGCACATTCTGTGATCATTCTTTTTTGGTCAGTCTGTAACCTCCCAATTTTTACATAACAGTTACATCTCTTTACACTAGATTGAGACTCTCTAAGACAGAGTGTTATAATAATGTTATATTCTGGTGAAGTTGAAACCTTACCAATAGAGAATGTTATAACAATATTAGGCCACAATGTTATAGTAACTCCACATATCAAAATAATGTAATAAGAACCAAACCAGAACTAAATAATATGTTACTGCAATGTTATAATAACATAACATTCTTGTCTTGGATCCTACAAACATAGGAAATGTAGATATTAGCGTTGTAAACCCCTACCGGCCAAGTAGTCAGGAGTGTCTGATCCCTGCTGGGTTCCGTCCTCTGTCGCAGAGAGGATCTACACATTGACAACTGGCTAGGACTGGTTGATAGGATGTGCATAAAACAACTGTTTGGGCCGGGTCTAGGCAAAGCCCTCTAATGTTACCATACTCGTAATTGCATGAAGAATAAGCCGCTAATTGAAGAATCGGTGGGCTTGGAGACAATTGCTGATTCACACAGAGAGGAGTGGAATTTGTGGCGTCTGTCGTAGGGTAATTAGAAACCTGACCTGGGGCTCCATCTTCCCGGTGTAGCTCCCTCACGCCCCTCATCACTCAGCCTCACTGAGCCCCAACAGGACACAATGACACCCACACACATCCACAATACACTTTGGCTTAAACCCTGGCTCCACTGCCCAACTCAACTTGACTGTCATAGGCTCAAGAGGCTCAAGAACCTGCAAGCATCTGGTATTAGCAATAAACTCTACCATGCCACCGACTCGGACTCGATTGTTGCACATAGGAGTACATTGAAAATGCATGTCACTCTACTGTACACCCCCCTAAGACCCAGTGATCGAGTCCTACATCTTTAACAGCTCAACATGTAGGACCCAAAAGGTTCAGTTGTAGCAATAAACTATGACTCCAGTTGTAACCTCAGCTCTACTGTAAGACTGTGCCCAAATCAACTCAACTCAACTTGACTGTTGGTCAGTGGAGCCGGGGCTTTACTTTCTTATGGGCCTACAATGAAGTTTGTACGCACATTTTAAATAATTCAGACTCTCCTGCGGCCCATTACACAATGATTTTCATAAAAATATATGTTTTCATAACAGGGGAAGCATTCCTTGTCCACCTTGATTGCTGTTTGACCATTTTTCAGACACAGAGAAAAGCTGTAGATATAGAATGCTCTTAATGAATTTTTTTTTTTTTTAATATAGCCTTTTGGTACCCCTTCATATATTAATTGACAGAATTCAATTTGATACATTAGAAAATAAGTTATTGAGGTTATGCAACAAAAATATCTTAACAAAGATGTTGTAAACCACAAGTGCTTAAAGTGATCTCTAAAGTTGTAATTGTTACAGTAGGTCATTGTGCAATTGGCCACTGTGGCCAATTGCACAATGACCTACTGTAATAATTAACACAATGACAATGTTGTTATATAACATCACTGTTACAAAATGGGCTGTAAAATCTTTGGTAATGTATCGCATTGATTTCTGTAAATTGCTATATGTTGGGGCACTCTAGGTCTATGTGCTGTAAAGATTACAACTCATTTACCACATTTGAAATAGTTATTTTTGTATGTGAAAAAGTCTAAGATCGATCAAAGTTGACAACACAATTGTTCATTGTAGGGATTGCATTCATTGTCACAATCAGTATTAATATTGTGCAATGGGCCACTGACCCCCCCCCCCCCCCCCCTCGCTGTATAGATACTTAACGGAAGGCACTTTGATATTTTAGTTGAAAAAGATGAGAACTCAGAATTGCAGACTCTGTGCAAGGCCCCCTCCATCGATCCCTCACCGGCCCTCACGTCCATTACCACGGCCAAGATATGATTATGGGTGATGAATAAGGTCGGTGATGGTGGGGCACCTAGTGATTGTGGGGGGAAGGGGAGGGGCAAGGTTAGCTGAGTTATGAGTCCTCCAGTTTGCTGCTGTACCTGTAAATAAGGGCCCTGCCCAGTGAAGTTGTAATGTTACAGTGCAGTTCCGTATCCATTTTACTTTTGGTAAAGGGCCATACCCACTATTAAGCGACTTTAGCAGCGTCAGACGATGGGGAGAATTGCCAGTAAAGTGGCCGGGCAACTCAGGATTGCGGGGAGACTCTCCTTGGGTATGTTGTTGAACTATATGTTAAAGGAAAACTTGCACATAAATTCATTAAGTGCTATATTTTGTGTAAGTAACTTGACTTAAGTATTCTAAAAATATTTCAGAAGTGAAAACTTGAAAATATTGAGGTCCTAGGGAATTATTCAGGGAATTAATTTAATTTTGGGAATTCCCTGAATTTGCTGGGCTGCTCAGTACTCCCACAGTATGTCACAGCTATGGGAATTACTTCTAAAGTTATTTTGGAATTCCCTGACTAATGAATGGTTGTAGATGTATATATATTTTAATTCATTATGAGTTGCATGAGATCAAATATATAAACTTTGGGTTAGAGAGCATAACTCTTATTACAAATTCTACAGGGATGGGGATTCCCTTCTATGGGCATATGGGATTACCCAAGAACTGCCCTTGCTACGTCATGAATTGGGAGATTTCCCTTAAAATTGTAATAATTTTTTTTTAACATCCCATAACTGTGTGTAAACTAAATATTTTTCTTCCATTTTGCTTACATTGATAGTGCAAGTTATGAGTAATATGACAAATGGAATTAATTTTAAAATAACCATCCTGCAGTTATGTGCAAGTTTTCCTTTAAGGTTTAATATCCGAAAAAGTTGCCTGTCGCAGGGCAATGGTAAAATTAGCTAGTGGGGCTTTAAAATAATGTAACTGTCAGATGAATATTGGCAGGTATCAGACCAAAAAATTGGTTGCAGTGTGTGAGTGTTACATCGCTGCTGGGAAGGGCCTTGATCAGCTAGGCTTATGTCTATGAGGCATTATGTGGTGCATCACATGGTGCATCACATGGTGCATCACGTGGTTTGTCACATGGTGCATCTGTGGTCTGCTATATCGAGCGTCACGTGGTGCATCACATGATATGTCATTTGTGTCACGTAGTCTGTCATGTGGTGAGGCAGGTGGTGCGTCACATGGTGCGTCAAGCGGTGAGTCACGTGGTGCATCACAGTCTTTCACGTGGCGCATCATGTGGTGCATTACATGATGTGTTATGTGGTGGGTCACGTGGTGCATCACATGGTGGGTCACATGGTGTGTCACGTGGTGCGTCAAGCGGTGAGTCACGTGGTGCATCACAGTCTTTCACATGGTGCGTCATGTGGTGCATTACTTGATGTGTTACGTGGTGCATCACGTGATGCATCATGAGGTGCGTCACCTGTGGCCCATTGCACAATGAGTTTCATAACAAAGAGAATAATAAGATGGTGCAACAATTCGTTGTTACTTTTATTATAACAACACACATTTGGACACTAGAAAAAATTATTTAGAATGATTGGAATATGCTGTAATCTTTACAAAAAATTGTTAAAAGTTTTTTTCCCTTTTTTTACATCAATTTACGGAACTTAATTTGATGCAGTAGAAGCAGAGATAATTATAAGGGTTTTGTAACAGCACAAACTTGTGCTGCTACACAACCATTCTTAAAGTTATCCTTAAGCGTGTGCTGTTACGAAATACATCGGGACCAGCTGGAGAAAAACCTACAATACGCAGAAACACAAGGCCATCTGTGTACCTCATCGCTATCTGGGGAAATTGAAGCAAAATATTAACTTTTACAGAAGGGAATTAGGAACACGCTTTCTTAAAATTGTCAGCTCAGAATATTAAACTACTGACATTACCAAACATCACTGCTGTGGTGAAATTGGTTGTCGTGAAATGAATCTGACTGTAGGATAAGAAAGGAGTTTTTATTCTAAAAAGGAGGGATAGGTATTAAGGGTGAGATGGTTGGATGTCACCAATATTATAGAAAGGTAACAATAAGCCCGTCGGACATTAGAACATGTGGGGTTTGGGGGGCTGAATACAAATCTCAGATTTTCCAGCAATACCCTCAGTTTTGGGGGATGGGCCCCCACAGACTCGAAACACTTGCTTACAAGAGAATTTTGACTAGACGGATAAATAGATACCACTGATCCATTTTCTGTTTGTCCTTCTAAATGATATGGCTTCAATGCCATAAATATTGATAAACACAACCATTAGTAACATTGCTGTATCAGTTTTGCCAGTGAAGAACTTTTTTGGGTATGGGATACAGCAAATTATCAATTTGTGTTTGTTCAGTTCAGTAATATCTTTTGTAATTGGGATTGGTGCTCCGAACTTTCACTTCAATGTAACTTTATTTCAGTGCAGTCTGTGCGTGCGCATGTGTGTGTATGTGTGTGCATGTGTGTGGTGTATGTCTGTATGTCATGTGCATGTGTATGCATGGGTGTGTGCATGTGTGTGGTGTGCATGCATGTGGTGTGTGTGTTGTGTGTTTGTGGTGTCTAGTAAATGTGTGTTTTGTGTGTGTGTGCATGTGTGTGTGCATGTGTGTGTATGTGTGTGCATGTTTTGTGTGTGGTGTGTGTGTGTGTTAGATTCTCCAGCCTCAGTCCAGGTACAATAGACACCTGGTGACAGTTCAATGAACTACTGAGGAAAATGTAAGCATCAACGAATGCTGCATTGAGCCTCCCAGCAGGTGGAAACTATAGGCCATGTACATATAGCACTGTCTCATTACATCTTGTTTCAAATTCATTAGACCTTTTCTTATTCAAGCATTGGGACTCAACATTTCTCAGTCGAAGGACATATGGCGAGCGTCCTAAACATTATCGGTCCTCTGAGACTTTATCTCTTTCTTTTAGAAGTATGTGGCAGTAGGCAGAATGTGATTAGCAATATCTCACTCTGCTCTGAGCTACATGATGTATAATGTCATATCACATATCAAACTAAAGGTACAGAAGATATAATGTCTATGTTGAGATTAGAGATTAGAAAATTGTCTTATTAACAATGTTGATGAACTAGATATCTCCACTAATACCCAATGAAATATGAAACACACGTGCATCAAAAACACAAAATAGATATCCTTGTGCAAATGATCGAAATGTTAAGTGCATATGAAGTGAAGTGACCCAGTTTCAAAGGTCCCAAAGGTTGCCAAAGTGAGAGACTCCACAGGTCCAAGGGAAAGGTGCATAGGGAGGTCGGGAGTTGTAGGCTGGTACATATTTTCAAAAACCCAATTCGGCCCCAGCGATCTCACAACTCTCAACAGATAAGGAATGTGTAGACAGAAGGATGCTAAGGGTGGCAGGCTAGCATCCTCACCTCTCTGCTAGCTCACCCAATCAAGCATTGTCCAACTTGATGGTTAAACCCCTAAAACAACATGCTATTGTGATTACAAATTAGGCACTGTGCATACAACCTGCTTAGTAGTCCCTCAGAGGGAAGGGGCAGGGCTTACCTATCTATAACTTCCTTATTATTCAAAGTTTTTAAAAATTTCCAAAAGGGGTATGGGGTTTATTACTGTAGCTATTGAGATGAAATGATAGAGTTTTCTGTTCAGATATTGTTGTCCTGCAATTGTGAACTAAAGATAGTGGGTTTTTGGTAGACAATCACTGGTGATGGGATCTAGCTTGTCCCCCGACAGGCCTGTACTGGGGGACAATGGCTACCTCCATGGTACATTAACCTACAGGCCTATAGTAATGTGTAAACTGGGCATAAGGCAGGCGGGTGTTCATCGCGTGCCCCGAGGGGCGGCCTTTTCTCGACCTTTTCTCAGCCTTTTCTCGGCCTTTACGCGGGGCGTGCGGCTTCTGAAGACATGGCTACAGGGCACGGTGAGTAGTATATGGCGCACGGCTTATTGGTATTGTAAAACCACCTTTATTGGCCGGGGCGGGTGGGGGGCGGCAGGCCACGCATTGTCACAACGGGCACGGGGGGCGTTAAGGCTATATTCCATTGCCCGATTTTACTCCTGATTTCATAAACAAAAAGGAACTGGCGATGATCATAGACATGTTACATATCATTATAAATGATTTTTAATTATCTTTCCAATGATAGGTAACAAAAACTTAAAAATTAGGAAATTTCTGGTTGTCATAATCGCCTAGTGGAATACAGGCTTTATGCCCAGACCCCTGACTGTCCCCAGCCCGACCTCACTGTAGGGCCAACAACGCCAATATTGAGGCAATAATGCATTGAAATATGACTCAAGCTTTCAGCATAGACATGTGGGTATGGTGAAACTGATCCAGGGGCTTGTGAAACTCTTCTGATGGGTCTGTTGAAACGAGGCCTTAAGGTTGTATTACACTAGGCGAATTTACTCCAAATATCAAGATATATGCAGTATGGATATTTGTTATCACAGATATGTCATATACCAGTACAAGGTGTTTGTTATTCCCTTTCAAATGATATGTAGAATGTACAGTCCTTTGTATATTGCTTGTGAAAAGTTATCAATAACGAAATTACTGGTGGTCAAAATTGGCCGGTAGAATAGAGCCTACCCAGCCAACCTGTGACATAACAGAAATATTCCGCAACCACACCTTTTTAGTCAGGTTGTTACTTACTAAGATGGCATGTAACAGTTATGATATTGATGGTGAGGTTGAAACCTCACCAAATCAGAACGTTATTATAACATTATTTTTTGGTGAGGTTAGGACAAAACCAACCTGCTTAGATTGAAGAACATGACCAAAATGTTATAATAACAGTGCAGTGCAACACCACAGCAGTATGTTGCAGCAATGTTATTGGAGGCCATCAAAATAATGTAACAAGAACCAAACCAGAAGGTTGCTGTGAAGTTATTATAATGTAACACCTCCACCTGGGTAGAGTCCTGCAGGTGGGATCACAGGAGGAGATAAGAGGGTGTTTATCCGTGGATGTGTGAGCATGCCTCGGACTGGGGGCAGTATGGGGAGCGGAGATAAGCCACCTTGATGCCTTTTTTCAACTAAGTGGTTCCAACTACTGGTGATTCAGTAATAATTTATGTTTATCCGTTACTATAGCAAAATACCACCTATCCTCCACATCATAAAAAGATATTTTAAACCTTATATAATGAAGTATCACAGGTCTATGTTCAAGTTGATACTATGTCCTGCGATCGGTGAAATGGGTGAGCTGCTGCAGATTTTAGCCTTACCAGTTCCTTACATTCTACTGTCAGTATCAATGTACAGCACTCAGTACTAATTGAAACCTTACATAGCCTACTGGCATCAAGTAGCCTGTGGGGGTTCTTGGTAAGAATATTCCCCCAGTAGCCCCTGCTGATCATAAAAGGCGACGATAGGGGGGACCCAGCACTGACCAAGTGGTTCTTTGGGTTCAATTCCTGGTTGGTGCTGTGGTTTACTAAGGGATGAGGTACATCAAAAATGATTTCCAGGTTTTGATCCCCTGCTGTTTGCCCACCCTGTAACCTTCATCTCATAGATATAATCACCAAAGACAGTTCATCCAAACCTGTTTTCGCCATGAATATGACCTTAGTTGTCGAAACAGTATAAAGCATCCATTACTCCCTCACTCACTGACTCATAAGCTCTACACATGCAACGTACCTTTCTTTGTGTTAATGTTATAAAAGAGATACCAGCAGCAACCTTGAAGATTTTCCCTCAGATACCTGAAACCAGGAGTTAAATCGGCTTGTTGAGTCCAGCCTAAACACACCCCACAGACTGGTATTGATGTCCCAGTGCTAATGGGTGGCATGGATTATGCACGTTCAGGGCCCCGGCATGGATTATGCCCGTTCAGGGCCCATACAAGCGGCGACTAAAGCTTTAATTGATGAGTCTCACTTCCGCTGTGTAAAAAGGCGGTGCAGGAATGGGCGATAAAACAGACGTTTTATGTGGGCGTTCCATGCCTCATATTAGAGGAAGGTATTTGAGTGAAAATCTTCAAGGTTACTGCTTTGTATCTCTTTCATTACATTCACACAAATAATGGTACCATGCGTGTCTAGAGCTTATTATTATCCCTACTGAATAACGAGGGACTATGTAAGGTTTTAATTAGTACTGAGTACTGTACATTGCTTATGGCCCACTTAACACTCACTGTGGCCTCACTGCACTCATCCCATGCTATGACAGGTTCTTGGACTGGTGTTCCCTCTAAGGTCCGATCTTATAATGGCTCACTTCATGTTAAATATCCCTCACTGAGGGTTCAATGTGATGACAGCCAACTTACATTTAACGTCCCCTCACTGAGACAACAATACGCAAACTGTCCACTAACTAACACAACAAGGTGATGATAATAAGCTCTACAATATGGCCATGATAAGAACAGTGGAGCGATGGCTGACATTTTTTTTAAAGAATCCGACAATGGTAATCTGCTGTTGGCATAAAGGCATCATGCTTAATATGGACCAGTGCTCCTGCTGGTGCTCCCGTTGGCCAACTCTGACTGGACAAGACATACTGACATAATATTATATTCGGCCCATAAATCGGTGGAAGGGGTGGTAAGGCTACAGCTTGGTATACACAGCCTGATAGCGACCATTATGACGGGCTACGATATCAGGTGGGGGATGGAATAGAGTTTCAGAAACTCTTGCGTAGACCCTTTTTCAGAATATTTACTGTAAGAAATATTGTCCCGGCTAACTTAAGGCTGTCAGAGGCCTTAGGACAACTATCAAGACTATCCTGAAGCTTAGGATAACCATTATCGTGATAGTTTTGACGACCTGTGTAAACCCTGCTTTAGCTGTCCCCTTATTGAGACTGTAGTGTGGTAAGGACCACAATGCATCAGAAGATAGCCGTACGATGACAGTCTTCCTGGCGCTAACAAGGTCCTTAACCAACATCAATGTCTGGTTGCTATGGCCACAACACCACACCGAAAAAGAGGCCAGTCCAATTCAATTTCCTCTGGGGTAATTGATAGAGTTATAAAGATGGGAGATAGGCTGTCCCCTCGGCTGGCACTGGACCCAATCAGTCTGAGGGCCGCCTAGGATCCAGCCTGACCGATGTAAGGCGGGGAGGGGGGAGTAGGGGGGCTCCTACACTAAACCAAGGATGCGAAGTTATTATAACATTTCAGCAATGTTGGTTCTGTATTCGTTCTTGCTATATTCTTTTGATGACTCCCAATTACCTCCCTGCAACATACTGCTGTAATGTTGCACTGTGACGTTATCAAAACGTTCTGGTTACGTTCTTCATCCCAAACAGAAAGTTCTTATAATGTTCTGTTTTGGTTTGTCCTAACCTCACAAAAAAAAATTACAATATCATTCTGATTTGGTGAGGATTCGACCACACCATCAATAGCGTAATTGTTATGTGCCACCTTAGTAAGTAACAAACTGACTAAAAAAGTATTGTTGCAGAAAGTTTTTGTTATGGTGCAAGCTGGCTGGGCACCCCGCCTTCCCCTTACTCTCCTGTGATCAATACTCCAGGTGTGTACCCCAGTCGGGACGTGTTACCTTTTTGGTGGGTAAATAAGGACAGTGCTCCTCCTTGTTGTCCCGGAGAACAGGGTCTGTCTCTCTGAGGTGTTACTGACTTAGGGACATAGTACACAGACTAAGGGCCTGGTGCAGCGGTGTCTTAAGCTTGTGGATTTAGGAGCTGCCCTGCTCCAGGCCACTGCTTTGTCCCTGTGCTCAACACTGGGGCCCATGAGACGCTATTAGGCCGCTTCTGAACTGATTCTCTCTTTTTTTGACAAAAAAATATTTTCTTCATGAAATATGTTATCTATTATAAAATCATCAAAGAGTGGGAATGTAGATCTGAAATTATATTTCTAAATGGATAAAGATGTATGAAAGGAGAAGCAGTTGGGATAGTGTATCACAGGCGTCAGGGGCCAGTACCACATGGGATTACATGGGTTTCTGAACCCCCTCCTTTTAATCAAAGTTTACATAATGATCCTACAAACATAGGAAATTTAATCAAAATAACTAGAAGGAACTGCCTCAGTTTAGCATGGAACCTCCTCAGATTTACTCCCATAAGCACGGTTTACACAGCCCGATAACCTCACTTAGGTCAATGATTCAATAGGTGAGATTCAGAACAGAATTTTAGAAGATATGGTGTAAACCATATGTAAGAACATATAGGGTCAGAAATATTGTTGGGGCTATCCTTAGGCTGTCGGGACTGTTAGGACAACTGTCATGACTATCCTAAACCTTAGAATAACCATTATCATAAGAGTTTTGATGGCCTGTGTAAACCCCGCTTTAGATATTAGTGTTGTGTACCCCCTACTGGTAAAGTTGTCGGGAGTTTCTAATGCCTCTTGGGGTCTGTCCTCTGTTGCAGAGAGGATCTACGCGTCGACAGCTGGATAGGACTGGTTGATAGGACATGCATAAAACAACTGTTTGGGCCGAGTCTAGGCAAAGCTGTCTAATGTACCACATTTGTAATTGCATGAAGAATAAGCCGCTAATTGAAGAATCGCTGGGGCTCGGCGACAATTGCTAATTCACACAGAGAGGACTGGGATTTGTGGCGTCTGTCATGGGGTAATTAGAAACCTGACGTGGGGCTCTATCTTCCCGGTGTAACTCCCTCACGCCCCTCATCACTCAGCCTCACTCAGCCCCTACAGGACACAATGACACCCACACACATCCACAATACACTTTGTTGTCCTACTCCGTTATGGGCCATCAAATAGGTTTGAACATTTAAAATAATTTCAGACCCCCCTGTTGTGGCCCTTTGCACAATACCCATCGTTGTTATGATGGGTACCAAATTAAGACAACTTTGCATGTTATAACACCTGTTTTCACTCTAAAAAAAAAAATCTTAAAGTTATCTTAAAGTTATTGTTGTTACAATAGGTTATTGAGCAATGGGCCAACGTGGTACTTTGCGAAAAGATTTTCACAACTAGAAAAGTTTTTGTAACGATGAAAGCATTCCTTGTCCACTTTAGTTGATGTGAGGCCATTCTTCAGACACAGAAAAAATGCTATTTAGAATGCCATTTATGAGCTATGTTATTTTAACTGAATATAACCCTAAAGTGCCCCTTGATATATCAATTTTAGAATTAAATTTGATCTATTAGAATAGAAGTCATTCAGGTTTGGCAACAAAGATATTGTAACAGCTCTGTATAAGAGAGATAGAATGAATAAATAATAATAATAATAATAATAATAAAAACAACGTTGTCATTGTAAACCACATGTGCTTAAAGTGATCTTTAAAGTTTTGTTGTTAAGAAGGGTTATTGTGCAATGGGCCATTTGGACCCACAGCACAGTGACCGATTATAACAATGCTTTAAGATCACTTTAAGCATGTATGCGCTTAACTATGACAACTTGTTATGACATCATTTTTGCAAAATGGGCTATAAATTCTTTGGAAATGTATCACATTAAGTCTGTAAATGGATACATATTCAGACCCTATAGGTCTATATACTGTAAAGATTACAGCTCATTTACAGCATTCTAAACAGTTCTTTTTGCATGTAAAAAAGTCTAAGATTGATCAAAGTGGACAACAAATTTGTTCATTATTGAGATTGCATTCATTGTTACAATCGGTATTGTGCAACTGCACCCCCCCCTACACTGTATAAGTACTTAATGGAAGGCCCCTCGGTACTTTAGTTGAAAATGAACTGAGAACTTAGACTTGCAGACTCCTTGCCAGGCCCCCTGCATCCATCCTTCACCGTCCCCCTCACGTCCATTACGTCGGCCAAGATATGATTATGGGTGACGGAGAAGGTTGAGGATGGTGGGGCAGCTAGTGATGGTGGGGGGAGGGGTAGGGGCAGGGTTAGCTGAGGTATGGGTCCTCCAGTCTGCTGCTGGACCCGTAAATAAGGGCCCTGCCCAGCCAAGTTGTAATGTAACAGTGCAGTTTGGCATCTTGTTACATTATTTTGACGTCTTTAGAACCTTACATTGTGATATTGCACTGTAATGTTATTGAAACATTCTGATTACATAATTTCACATAAAAATACCATTATTATAACATTCTGTTTCAGTTAGATCTCAACGGCACCAGAATATAATGTTATTATAACACTCTGTCTCAAAAGAGTCTCAACCTAACTTAAAATAATGTAACTGTTACTTGAATATTGGGCAGGTATCTGACTGACCAAAAAGGTAGGGTTGCAGAACGGGTGTGTTACATTGCTGCTTGTCTGGGAACAGTCTTGATCAGCTAAGGTTATGTCTACGGGGCAGTATGGTGAATCACGTGGTCTGTCACATCTGTCAACATGTATCACGTGGTGCGTCATCAGTCATGCACAAGGTGCAGCATGGTTTATCATTAAGAACATCACTTGGTGTTTCACATGGTGCCTCAAGTGGTGCATCACATAGTCTGTCATATGGTACATTACATTGTGCGTCACGTGGTGAGTCACGTGGTGCATCAAATTGTCTATCACATGGTGCATCACGTGATCTGTCACATGGTGCATCATGTTGTGCGTCACATGGCCTGTCAAGTGGTGCATCACTTGATGCATCACGTGATGCATCAGTCATACACAAGGTGCAGCATGGTTTATCACTAAGAACATCACTTCGTGTGTCACATGGTGCATCACGTGGTGCATCACATGATGCATCATGTGATGCATCATGTGATACGTCACGTGGTGCATCACGTGGTGCGTCAAGTGGTGGTCACGTGGCGCACCAACCCTGATCAATCCGCCTCTTGTCCTCCTCGTTAGGGGCAGCCCCTGTCGGGCGGGGATGAGGCCAACCAATCAGCTGCGCGCTTACTGCACTCACCTCTTATCCCCACGCTGATTGGCTCAGAGCCGGACGGCCGCTCGTTGGTCGGGGGTCTGTATCGACCCTACGCCGGTAGGGGGGATTGGGGGCCTGTTCTCGCCGAATCTCGTCTCGTCTCGGACGGCACGTGACGCGGCAAACGTCACGGCCTAAGGGTATTCCGCTGGTGGGTGGCGTGTGGTCGTATCGGTTAGGGGATCTGAGACCAACTTGCGGGGACCAGCGGCTAAGGTCCTACTGGAGGAAATGCTGTTTACTTTTCCTTTTTCCCGAGGGCAGTCAGAGCTGGTTGGTGGGAAGAGGTATGGAGGGGGCAGTGGGTGGTGTACATTGACCATGGGCTAAGGTGACCAAAGAAGTCGTTATGCGTCATACAGAATTTGTTCCCGTCTGGATATCGATGTGGCTTCTCAGAAGCTGCAGGTCTTTTGGCACCCTCCGCTTAAAAGTACATTCCAAGCTTACGACCCATTTCAGTTTTGTTGCCGGTACTTACTGAATAGTCTTGAGGCCAAACTAGTCTAATCTGTGTGCTTATCATTTTCCCTCTAAATATTGATTATATCATATCATGCTAGGTGATGATTTTGAATTTGTCACATGATGGATTAAACTAAAATGCGTGTCACAAATGTTGACTGTAGCAGACAGGGAAAGCTGCCCTGAGATTATCCCTGTGTGGTCTGAACGTGCCCAGACAAGGGAGAAATAAGAAGGCTCAGTCTGACAGTTAGATAGACCAGAGGAGTTTTGTCTGGAGATATTACTCCCCATGGCTTCGTAAAACACAATTATTACCTAATTCAGAATCGATTAAAACTTATCTTAGCATCTGATAAGCGTTATCTGCCGAGATTTAATCTAATCTGAAGTCTCAGTCTGAAAGTTAAATATGCCAGAGGAGTTTTCGTCTGGAGATAAAAAAAAACTCCCCACGGCTTCACAAAACACAATTATTACCTAATTCTGAAGTGATTAAAAATTATGTAAGTACCGTATAAGCGTTATTTACCGAGAAGTATTTTATAATGAAATAACTGGGGGGAAATCAATTCAAATTAACTCAGACTGCAAGCATTGTGATATGAAGACAAGCAACTCGCCCCCTTTGGGATGATACGTTTGGTGTGTGCATGCCTATACCCGTCCGTCACTTCGCTAACGTAGCCAGATCACCGCGGGACCCAGCAGGTCCGCTGGTCGGCGTGCTGAGACTAAACAACCAGCAACAAGCTCAATTACCCATCAGCCCCACATTACATGTGATAATCGCCGGGTGAAGAAGTCGTGTGCAGATCCCGGTTGTAACTCGATTTGAACTTCCTCTGTTCGTGTTTTAGTCGCTCTATACTTAATGTAGTTTGTAAATGGCTATAGTTGGGGATCATGTGCGATGCTTAAGGCCACGTTGGGACCTTAATATTCGACCTGGCGACATGGTTATTTCTTAAAATTTACATGTGAAACCAAGCGTAGCGACACGAGCGAAAAATTAACGACGTGATTTACTTCTTAACATAACATGACAGCCTCTTAAAGGGAGTTTACATCTCGCAAATTTGACAAGCAACCTAGGGAACCGCCTGCTATCCCTACTACAAAGGGGGACGGGTCGGTACAGTGGGTTTGGTTCGAGCCTGGCCTTGGCCAATTACTCCGCCTTGCCTTGCCGTCGTTTCCGCCCCCATAGATTCGGTCATACAACTGGTATACACAAACGTGAGTGGTCCTGGTATAGCTGAAAAATTGCTGAGCGGACATTAAACTCTAACAATCATCATCACCCCAGCTACAGTGCTCCATGAGACTTTGTGCGTGGGTGGGGTATGGGGCCATGTACATAGGCCCCTCCCACGGGCTGTGGACACCCCCGCCCCTACCACAACGCGGCCGGCCAAAGCCAACGGTGGGAGCGCCGCACCCTGCACTGACGGGGAAATTGGTCTTGGAACTTTGGGTGGGGGCCGACCAGATGTTGTCCTCCAGTGTGTGGTTAGTTCACACGGAGTGTAGAGGGACGTGGGCCGCCCTGGAGCACCGTGTATGGGGGCGACGGGGGCGTCCAGATGTCGCCAGTTGAATTTCAGAAATGCCAGATTCGAGAGCGTCCTAGCCAACCTGTGACATAACAGAAACATTCTCCCACCATACTTTTTTTTAGTCAGTTTGTTACTTACTAAGATGGTGCCTAACAGTTACATTATTGACGGTGAGGTTGAAACCTCACCAAATCAGAACGTTTATTATAATTTTTTTGGTGAGGTTAGGACAAAATCAAAACGGTATGTTATAAGAACATTCTGTTTAGGTTGAAGAACATAACCAGAATGTTATGATAATGTTGTAGTGCAACATCACAGCAGTACGTTGCAGCAACATTATTGGGAGCCATCATAATAACATAACAAGAACCAAACCAGAACGTTGCTACAACGTTATCATAACATCACTCCGCTGGCTGGGGTGGCCAGTGACAGTAAAATACCATAGTATCATGACCCTATCATCCTATTTAATGATTTTAAACTTTCTGAGTGATATACTGAGAGTCACCGCAATGTGCACAGTGTTTACTTTTGAGGTATGACGTCACAGCCGGGAAATATAAATCTATATATATATATATATATATAAAACACAAAAAAAACATGTCAAAAAATGCATAAGCCGCTCTCTTTAAGAAATGCCTCCTTTCGCCCTACTGATTGTAGAGGTCTGGACCCACTGCAGCCAAACTGCCTTCAAGTTGGCCCCAAGTTACATGAAGTTCATAATGAAGTTTACAACTCCCCATTGCATCTACATCCCTGCTAATTTACTTCTGGTTAACTAGGTGCTTCAAAATAGTTACACAATAATAGGTACTATTTGTTTTTTCCTCTGAAAAGTACTAGCGCCGGGAGATAGAATGACATGTCCTCTCCGAGGATAGGTTTTAAATCATATCATATGACGAACAGGACTCTACAAATCAGAGAAACATGAACTACATCTTAATCCTTACATTGCCGATACCAATTTACTGATATTGGGACTTTCACTAAATACTATAAATCATTTAAGGAAATAATTAGAAATATCATACAGCGATTGGGAAATGTAATTTCGTGAATTTGATTCAATCATCAGTTCTCTTCCCGCTCCCGGTAAAGTCATTTCCCTACCTCCCCTAATCACATTGTCTCGGGGCTTCATCCCAGAACCTACCTCTGTCATTATCAGATATTACTTCACTTCATTTTTCAAGCAGGGGATGTCGAACTTAAGGACAATTATATCCCAGCTGAAGAAAGGGGCCGTAGTGCCTAAGGCCCTGTCGTTCTATAGACAATTGTGTTATAATGCCAAGTAGCTGCAGCAAATGTATTGTCACTGTCTTCTCCCCACCCCTTTCACCATTGAGCCTCATACCCACAAGGTGACTTTTACACAGATTGCAAACGGATTGGCGCTGAAATCGGCCAACTCTTAAGGTCGCCTTTAAGTAGAGTATATTGGAGTGTGGCTGTTTCATCTGAATTGCCAATAAAATTGGCCAATTTTACCCCTAGAATTGGCTGATTTTACCACCGATCGATCAGTCAGCCAACTTGGTTAAAATCGCCTAGTAGGTATGGGGCTTTAGTCACCTGGGACATACTTGTGCTCCTCTCCCTTTGCCCAGGCATACAGAGCGACCATTAGATATGCATAGCGGCTTGGTCAACCGTATTGCCAAGGAGTGGGATGGGCTCGGAGGGAATTCGTCCAGGCTGTGTTGACCATTCACTACACAGCATAACTATAAATATATATAGCTCTGGGCATATTGCCGCAAGTATGTGCAGCCTTTTCATAAACCTCTGCAGAGGCGTCCAGGCCAAGGTGGCGGGATGGCATTCTGGGCTTGTAGATGCCGAGGGAATGGTCTGAGAGTTTAGGGTGTATTTTCTATTTAAAGGATTTAAAAAAAAAGACAACAACAAAAACAAACAAAACAAGAAGGGTATGTGTTGATATAGCCTCACCAGGGCTTGAAATCAAACAACTCTGACGCGGCTCTAAACAGGTACCTGTGCCAATTTCCTCATACATGTATTTTAAATTTTCATAGCTTTATCCTATAATATGGGGATAGTTATGGGAGAGGGGCTTAAACACCCTCTAAATTCCTCCCATCAACTGGGTGGTAGTGTCAAACAATCCGGGTATTCAAAAGTATATACACAATAAATACAGTCTTGTCTTTAAAACCAATATCTAATCTTTGATATGCCTAAAACAAACCAGCTATGTACGCGATGTGTATGCGACGTCATTTATACTAAAGTCAGTGTATACACGACATTGCCTGAATAAGATGACCTATACAAGCGACAACAATAAACCATGTAGAAATTCCCATTTTCATATTCTGCTAGCATACCGCATGTATAACAGCATCACTTTTATATATACTTTTTTTTATTAAACCGTACTCACATACATGTGATCTTCCTTATAGGTGAAATTGTATAAACAGCACATATGAAATAAACAGGCAATTACATTGCATTCATACCCTAAAGAAAATGAGTAATTATGAAAAAAAGCAATTATAGATCCCGATAATCATTTTTGTTATGGGACCCTAACACGTTGCATGTATAATAGATGCAATACAAGGAACACTCTCCAAAGTATTGTGAAATGAATCTTGGCGTGTATGCAACATTGATGTTACCATGAACAGTGTGTCGCGTATATTACATTATCTGTTTGACAAGTATGAAAGTATAATAAATTATTGCATGTGAAGTGGATTATATGAAAATGAAGGAACCATCTATAAATTGCCATTTCCATATGCTACTACATGTTGCGCGAATAATAGAGTCAATACACGCGTAAACAGTGGAGCCTATTTAGGCAACGTTGCAAGTATAGGCACAGCGTAGGCGATGAATAACTAATTCCCATGTCCGTGCACTAATAATGCGTCGCATGTATAGCTTACTAGAGGCTTTATTCCACGATGCGTTCAAGTCACTTGGTTGTCAGCATGCGTCCAGATCCGGGTGAAGGGTTCAACGCAAGGTATATTCCACGATGCGTTGTATTTGCATTGTGCTTCTGTTTTACTTGCGTTTTAATTGCATTCATGGAACGCAAGTATAATACTATATTCCACGATGCGTTCAGTGGCGGTTGCATTTCCTTTAATTAGGAAACGCAAGCACCTTGCATTTCAGATGCGTTTTAGTTGCGTTTTAGATACCAACATGATGGTATCTGAAACGCAAGTGAAATGCAAGCTGCTTGCGTTTCCTTATTAGAGGCAACACAAGTACACTGAACGCATCGTGGAATATAGCCTTAAGACTAACGAGATGTTGTCACGTATAGAAGAGCTTGTTGACGCGACGTCCCGTGTGTAGGCATTGCTTTTTTTAAGGGACTTTTATGGTAGAAATTCGAATAGTCGTGTACTTTTCAGCCTTCACACAGTCTGAGAATCCCTTCAGCGACCCACTGATGACCTGGTCCCAGTAGATGAGTGACAATTCTATAATTAGTGAAAATTTGTATGCTAAAGTCCTGTGACTTGTCGACAAATTACCCAGCATGCATCTTGTTTAGGGCTAACCTGCAGGTATTTAGTAGGAAATTGACTATCTGCGAGAATTCCTCGCATCAGAGGTCTGGTAAGAAATACCCGTGGCTTGAATACCCGTAAACAATGTCGGGGTAATTGTTGCTTCGTTGTGCTCACACACCTGTTACCTATTTGTACAAAGTCGGTCAAAGAGGCTTTCTCTCCTTACCTATTTACGTGTGGATGATAATAACATCTATCATGTCCCATTCATTAAATGGACTTTCTCATCCGTAAGGTCGTCGTTATTTGCTACGTTGTAACCCTCTGCCAGGCGTGCCAAATTCGTGACGTGACCATTAACGTCACAGGATTACGTTCCAAAAGTGCAGAACACGTCGCCGGCCGTCACGTTGCTAGGCTTGGCCCCAGGCTTACATGGGGGGATGTATCTCTTTGAACTCAAGGACGAGAATGTCCCTTTAATGTGTGGCCAATGACAACAGCTCTATGTTTCCATTCAGCTTATCAAACTGATATCCTTTGGATAACTCAAATGTGTAGACAATATTGCCCGTCCCTTGATTGTACATGGTTAGTGACAGCAGATATTGCTTGTCATGTTCCTTTGAGGTCAGTAACAACATATTGCTTTTCACCTGTTTTGTATGTGGAAACAATATTTATCCAAATGCGCTAGAGGGGTACAACTAAGTCAGATGAAACAGTAGACCCAGCCCAGAAGTGATCTAACAGCAACATTCTTGAAGTTCTAATAATGTTATGTGTTCTGTGAGATTATTGATAGGTTCTGCAGCTTACCATCTTTAGTTGGGGAGGCATGTACACGTTGTGGCATCACCTGGCTTATCTTGGCGGCCCTGTCACGTGATCAAAGAACACCATCACGTGACCCCTGTGCTGGGTCTTGGCGTGACTGGGGTTTGTGGAAGGTGATTTACCTGTAAAGTGCATCCTCTCAGCTCCAACAGAGAGCATCTTTCTTGGCTGGGGTTCGTGTCCCAACCAACTGAGTGATAGCTTGGACGGCCATATTTTAAATCTATTTACAGACATATACATTGAAACTATTGATAAACGACAACCATTACGCGGAGGTGGGTTGTCATACTTATGCATAGGCATGTCATATCCTCCCTCTGAAAATTGCAAGTATATTCCACATCTATTATATGAAAAATATTATCATCATTATTCGCTAATAATAATTAAAAGGTATGTCAATTATGTACATATTACATAATAGAGTTTATGGTAGTTAGATATGTAGAACCTTTGTTAGCACTCTCCCTTCCCCAATTGGTCAACTGGCCCATAAATGTAATTAGGTCAGAGGCTGAAGGTCAGGTGGGGAAGTGCACCCCTGCTGTAGGGACACTCTGGGTCCAGCAGCAGAACAGACAACATGCAACCACTAAGCAGCAACAGACCTTTAGGCCTACATTACTGGTACTGTAGAGAAATATATTGAACATCAACTGCAACCTCCTGCCTTCAAGTCTCGATTTTATATCCACACGACAAACCTTGAGCCTCACTCCCCTCGAGCCCTTCCTTACAACTTGGTGGTAGTATTGAGCAATTGGGCATACAAGTGGCCCCAAAAAAATGTGTAAAACAAGAACACTTTTGTCTCTAAAGGCCGCCGTTCTAATCAAGGTCCCCTGCTTTCTTGGCCGTTGTAATTCAGGTCTCCTGCTCTCTCGGCAATCCCTGTTAGTTGACCAAATAGCAGGCAATTTGAATTGACCGACCGCAATTCCCAAGCCGGGACACGGGATGAGAGAGGGGGCGGACAGTGGGGCGGACGGGGAGGGGGGGGCGGGGCGAGGGGGAGCACTGAGCACTGTAGGTACCTAAACTGCTAAAGGCCTTATTACACTACATGACATCAGCTGCGACATCAACACGATATGACCATGATATCACTACGTCGTGGTCATGTCGTATAACACTACAATATTGTCCTTAATTCTTTGTATTAAAGCCATGTCGTACTGAAAATATTGTATGGTAAATCTGAAGCCACGATAAATATTTGACTTGTCATATAGATATGTTATATGTTATATGTCATATAGATGACATTCAATATGTCATGAAAAATATAAACTTTCAATTATGTGCAGATGATACAGTATTATATTGTTCTGATAGGAGTTACTTAAAAGCAGTAAATGCTTTACAAGAAAACCTAGATATTTTTTCAAATTGGTGTATTGAAAATGCATTAACTGTCAATGTCAAAAAAACAAAATCAATGATTTTTGGAAGCTCTCATAATATCAAAAAAGCATCTGATATTAAATTGAAAATTAATAACGATATAATCAAGCAAGTTAACAACAAAATCATTTGAAAAATATTATATCAAATATTTCTTCCAAGCTGTTACTATTTGGTAAAATCAGACATCAGATAAATACAGAAGCAGCGACTTTGATATACAAAACTATGACTATTCCATATTTTGATTACTGTGATTTTGTATATTATGTATAGTAAATTACCGGAGTTAGAAAAATTGAATAGAATGCATATAAGAGGGTTTAGAATTTGTCTGAAAACTCAAGGAAAATGTGATGATGTACAATTGTATAAGAACTGTAATATTTCAAGTCTCCACAACAGAAGACTAAATCACTTAATGAACTTTATGTATTCATATAAAACAAAAAATAACGATATACTTCATGGACCAGTTAGACAAACAAGATCTGCTGCTGGTGAATTGTTTACTGTAAACAAACCAAACTGTGAATCTTATATAAGAAATATTTTTTCTTCTGGTTCAATAGATTGGAATAATCAAAAACCCGAAATAAGAAACATTCAAACCAAAATTGAATTCAAGAGAGTTCAAAACACCATTATGTTGAATTCATTTGTGTAATAAAGATTACATGTTTAGCTAATTGTATATAGAAGTAAAATCCGTGTATTACATAAATTCAGAAATACAAAAAAGCTAAAAATGTCATTTGGGTACAACGCTATAAGCACAACATTTATATAGAAAATCATCATTAACCCATATCCCTGTAAGGAAATGAATATGACGGCAGGTTTGGGAAGATAAAATTTTTATTTTATGAAAATTTTATATTTGTTTAATAGTTTGATAAATTTGAATAAGTTTTAATTATATAAAATAAATGGTAAAAGAAGAATTGTAGATGATGATGATTTGGAGTGGGTGGGTGGGAAAATGTTATTTGGGTTATGTGGTAAGGGGTATGGTTGGAGAGAGAGTGGAAGAGGGAGGGGGGTTGTATGTGTGTCAACCCTGTTGAGTGTTGTTAGTTGGTAGGTGGGGTATGTGTGTTTATGATAGTTTTTCCCTCCAGGTGGCGATAATGAGCTGGCCTGATAAAATAAGTATACCATGCCACTCCCATTAACCCATATCCCTGTAAGGAAATGAATATGACGGCAGGTTTGGGAAGATACAATTTTTATTTTATGAAAATTTTATATTTGTTTAATAGTTTGATAAATTTGAATAAGTTTTAATTATATAAAATAAATGCCAAACTGCCATGATAATTGGGAAGTGTGGTGTGGGAGGGTGGGGAAAATTGTTTTTGGTAATATGGATGAGATGGATTAGAAAATATAAGTAATTAATATGTTAAGATTGTCATTGTTGTGAAGGGCGGATTGAGTCAATGAGGACTTTTGAGACCGCCGAGTCTTTGTCCATGTGAATATATTTGCGGTATGCCTCGGACCTCCACCCTCCAAACTCCTGGATTTGGACTTGTGTACAGCCTCCGATGGCCGCCTGAGTTGCTGCGGCCTTTCGGAGGCTGTGTAGGGTGTAGTTTGTAGTATCAACCCCCAGCTGTGACAATGCCGCGAGCCAGATCGCCCTCACTGTGGAGATCGGCACCGGGTTTGTGTCCAGGAACATGAACATGGGGTCGTGCGCTGACCGCGTTGGCACAGCAGCGATAACATTCCTGATCGCCTTTACTGGGCACAGCCATTCGACTTCGCTGGCTCTGACACGCACTGACTTGGACTGTCCTGTCTTTTGCAGATTCTTGGCCCATTTGATGTGCACGTGTGCGGTCGTCCCAGAAACTCTCACGTCTCCTCTTGTGAGGTGCCTGGTAACGTCGAATTTGTTGGCCGTCGGCGGGAGCACCTCCGACTGCCGGAGGGCCCCAAAGTACATCAGTAGTATTGCTGCTTTGGCGACCTTCCCTTCCAGTGTCTCTGGTATCGCCTGTACTGCCGCTCGCAGCACTGCCATAGGTATGGGCAGTTTGATGCGGGGCTGGTACTGCTTGTTGCGATGTATGGCCTCCATGGCCAGCTTGATCCTGAAGTGGTGTGTTGGCCCCTCGTCTCCCCCCGCCAGCCTTATGTACGTCCGCACATGCGATATGTGGTTCGAGATGGTTGCCGGGGCTTGTATTCCCTGTGCCAGGTACTCTATGTATGCGCACAGCCTGTCGGGCGTTGGCCTTAACGGATCCATCCGTACCCTTCTGGCGAAGGCAATGTATGTCCTCACCGCCGCTTTTCTGTTTGCGGTGGTGCCCGTTGCCCTTGCCCCTTCCTGCCTTTTGATCGCCTGTGCCAGCAGCGATCTTAGTGCCGGATCTGGAATGAATATCTAGGTATGAGAGGATGTGTAGACATGGTTGTACGATTTTTAGGCCAAGCCTTTTGGTGATAGAGGTTGCTATGGATTCATACTTTTGGCCGAGGTGTATTCTGCTGAGTGCATCTGCCAATATATTGCTCTCCCCCGTGATGTGCTCGAATGTGATGGCCACGTCCATCGTGGCCTGCAACATCCAGACCGCCCTTGCGCATTCCAGGAGATTGCGGTTGCGGCCTTTCCCAGTTCTGATGACATGCACCGCTGCGCTGTTATCGCACCATACCCTGATGTGTGCCCCCTTATCCTGTGGGGTGATGAATGTATGGAGTGCCATGACAACATTTGCCGCCTCTATCTCCGTTATGTTGTCCCCCTCGTCCTGTAGGTCGGCTATCTGCCCCGCATACGCTGCCCTATTGTCTGCGGCACCTATGCCCGTTAAGCATGCATCTGCAAAGATCTCCTTGTTGGGTTTCTCCGCCGAGATGAGTGAAACCCCATTCCACTGCATAGTGAATTCGAGCAGCCATGCAAAGTCGGCCTTCATATCTGAGTTGATGTTCTTGTATGTGCCTGTGGTCTCCCTAAGTGCCTCCAGTAGCCTGGCGACGAACAGCCTTGCCGCCGGAACGCACTTGGAGATGTGGAGGACTGTGCCTATTATAGACTGTAGTTTTCTCTTGGTGATAGATCTCTTGCCGGTACACTCTGCGATGTCCTCCTGTGCCTGCTTTATCTTCTCTGGCGGCATAGAGATCTGCATGGCGTGCGCATCTATGTCCATGCCCAGCCATCTGACGACGTGTGCTGGCTGTTGCGTCTTTTCCACGGCTTCTGGTAGTCCCAGATCTCGCAGTAGTTGTTGAGCCTGCTCAAATTGCTGCGTTGCCAGTTCCTTGTTTGGCGACACTATGATTAGGTCATCGAGGTACATTTCCGCTTCGATTCCCCAATGGCCCAGTATGCTGACAATGGCCATGGCCACCCTCTGCATGTGGTATGACGATGCGCGACTACCGAAGGGCATCGCCACATCGCAGTAGTATTGGTCCTTCCATGTGGTACAGAGGAGTGGCCAGTCCAGGGGGTCGGATCTAAAGTTCTTGTATGCGTGCGCTATGTCAATAGTAGACATGTAGCTATCCGGGCCCATCCTTCGCAGACGTGTGATGAGCTTGTCCACGGTCGGCAGGCTGTGTTCCCTCTCAATCCCATATATGGCATTCTTGAGGATATATGCGTTAACCGATTTTTCATAAGGGTAGGTAAGGTCCGCTATCACTCTGCGTTCCTCCGTGTCCTTCTTCGGCCGAGACATTAGTGGGGCTATGTGACACCATTGTTGAAATGGCGGCTCCGAATACGGACCCAATAGCCCGCCCACTCGCTGCTCCTTATGAATGTATTTTTCAATTTGGGCCGGGTATTGAACCGCGCTGGCGTGGTTTTCAACTCCCGCTGTGTGCGATGGGGGACCCATGTACCCCATGGGGAAGCCGTACTTCACGAATGGGATCACGTCCGCGCATGCTCCCATAAGAGGGGCATATTCATCCCACCTGTCAGTATTAAGGCCCGACTTGAGTTGTATCCTACAGCCCATGGCGTTTGGGATACCGGACTCCCTGACTTGCTGGTATATATGATTCATACCTCCGATGTCGCACCCTTCGATTATGTCTGGCCATGTTGACTGCCTATTTCCTGCGAATGCCTGGGGCCTGGTGTCTATCCCGTCATTTATCCCGGTACGGCACATCCTTTCGATATGTTTGAATTCCACCGGCTTGTGGTCTGTGCGGTGAGCGGGGGCGGCAATGCCCTCGAGCTCAGGGGCCACTCGGCTGGGCTGTGTCTGATTACTTGCCCCGGTCACTGGGTCAGTGTGCCAGCTGGCATTGAGGTCACGTACATGCTGGTCCGGTCCGGTACAGTCCTTCGTCTTGTACTTGCCCGTCTCGGCTATTTGGTCATGTACACGCTCCGCATTTCTTGTCTCGGGGTCATCGTACTGGCCTATGGGTGGTCCTCGTACAGTACGTATCGTGGTGGTACAAGCCTCGTCCATGTACTTGTGTGTAAGGTTAGGAGGCGCGCCTTGTACATGCGCTGTCGATGCGCCCCCTAGGCGTTTTTCGGCTGTACTTGCCCGTAGACTGGATTATGGATGTGTGGCCTTTGGTTCGCGTATGTTGGATGCTGTTGCTGTGGATATGGTATTCCATGATGTGGTATCTGGGCCATCGGTGTGATGCTGTGTACCTGGTCGTATCTACATTCGGCATCTCTGATCTTGCGCTCACATGCTATGATGTTATGTCCCCGTACTTGTTTACCCGCCAGGTCGCAGTACATGCAGACGTGTAGTTGCCTGCCCGATGCGTCGTCATGAGAGGCACGATGCATACAGCCGTTCTTGGTGTTAAAGTCGCGGCACACCGATTCCCTCTTCTGGCTCTGCCTGCTTGTCTGTTTTTGTTGCGCATACCCTGATGTGTGGCCGGATCCAATCATAGCTATCCTTATGCGCTCGTTCTGTATCCTCTGCGTGTCACCCCACCTGATCTGGCCTTTTTCCACCTGGTCCCACATTGACTGTGACCACTTGCGAACGGCCGTCCAGTCCCTCTCCATGGCGTCGTGTACTACCTGTTGCAGGTGCTCCATAATGTATGTATGGTCCTCCGCGCTGTGAGAGCGTTCATCCCTTAGGAGAGCAATAGTGGCATGTATATACTCAAGGTTAGAGATGGTGGGCCTGATATCTAGCTTCTGTTTTATTGTATAGCATCCTTCCCTTTCTACGTACATGTATGGTTTTATCATGGTCTTATTGCCGTAGAGTTCAGTTGAAACGGTATGCTTACCCTCCGTCGGCGCTGGCTGAAACCGTTCCTTCTCCAGGTAGACGTCAATAAAACCATCCGTGTTTTCCTGTGCGCGGAGTGTTGTAGGGCGGGGGAGGCTCGGGGGAGACGGGTGTCGTGCCGGGTGTTGACGGGTGTGCGCCGGGCGGTCCCTGCGTGTAGCCCTGGTCGGCGAGCCGCGTCGTCTTTCCGGCGTCGGGGGTGTGCTGTGTGAAACAGGAATTTTATTATCCAAAGATGCAGACACCAGAAGATCAAGTTTGCTAGATATACTATACATGTCCTTTTTCATATCGTGCATGTCCTGTTCTAGACGGTCTACTCTGTGACGGCTCGTGTGTGTTGACACCTCCGAGTCGGCTGTGACTTGGTGACTGTCACCGCTCTTTGAGAACTCTCTACTCGTACTCCCTAAACCTCTTCTACTACTGACTCGGTCACTATCAGAACCTGTATCATCACCTGAGTACTGAGGGGTAAACGATATTTCAGGGTCTGCAGCTGTAACTTCTCTCATACGGCGATTTGCTTCAACCTTTGCCGCCCGTGCCCGTGTTGTCGCCGGGGCAGCCCTGGCTCTAGCCTTCCCCGGCATGTTTCTGACCGGGAATATGTCCCGAAAATAGAGAAATAAAAGTTCTGACCGTTTGCTGTTGACCTGTAGTCGGGTAGGCGTAGTCGTAGTATGCGTCCGTCGCCGTAGTTTGGACGGATGGCATGTGATAGATGATTTTTTGCGAAAATGTTATTTGGGTTATGTGGTAAGGGGTATGGTTGGAGAGAGAGTGGAAGAGGGAGGGGGGTTGTATGTGTGTCAACCCTGTTGAGTGTTGTTAGTTGGTAGGTGGGGTATGTGTGTTTATGATAGTTTTTCCCTCCAGGTGGCGATAATGAGCTGGCCTGATAAAATAAGTATACCATGCCACTCCAATTAATAATGCATCTATGTTACTCTTAAGAAAGTTTAGAAATGACTATTTGAACAGCAACTCTAAAATTATCCGTATGTAACTTGATTGATTCTATTTATCATTGTATTAATAATCTAGATTAGGTATTATTAAAATTCGTTGTTCAACATTTGATACAATAATTACAAATAATATTGTAAGCACACTGGTGCAACAACGAAAACCGGAATCACCGAGAGTTGTCCAGTATAATAAAAATGTTAATAATAATAAAAAAAGAAGAAATATGATGTTGTGGGGTTACGCTTGAAATTACATAAATCGCATTCCATGTCGTATGTCTCAGGTCGTACAGAACAATACTTCACATAGATAAAATCCTAAAAATCATCTCAGTGGGGATCAATGTCTAATCTACGACATGGTCATGACTTACACTTGTAAAGTCTTACGACACCATCTCATGCATGTCGAAAGCCATGTATCATGCAGCCCGTGCCCTGTTATAATTAGGCCCTTCAAAAGAGCAACAAAGAAACTCCCCCCCCCCTTCTATTTTACTGTTAAACATGCTGTTTTACTACAGAAGTAATACCATTCTAATCTAAAGATAGTCAGGTTCTTGGTGGATTAAAAGCTACCTGACATACAGAAAACAAAGAGGGCTTGAGACCGATACCTAACATTAATGATTAAAGAAATACAACATAATCCAAATGTTTTGTCACAATGGCGCTTCAATTGAATTAATTATCTTGGCAAACACAGATAGTTCTGGCAATTTATAAAGCTCCCATATATAGTGTGATGTAGGACAAATATCTAGAGATTACTCTTGATAACAAATTGAAATTGGATAGACACATTCGACATGTCACTCCCACTGTATCAGACAGATTGAAGCAGCTCAGCTACATGAGAAGCTGTCTAAATATAAAGGCAGTGTTTATGGTGTTGCAAATATAACTGGATTGCCGTTAATTGAATATGGGGATATTCTAATTTCAGCTGCTTCGCAAGATGACAGAAAAAAACTGCGTATCTTGCAAAACAAAGGGCTTCAGTGTACTCGAGGACGAAAATACTAGCTCAGCAGAACTGCACAGCCTGGTTGTTTTTTTTCCAAACCTAATCGCACAAGAGACCAATGTGCTTTAAACATCATGTATGACAAGTTATTTTTAATGTCAAAATAGTCAATGAGAACAAGATCACTGTTTTTGAAAATTCAGTGGCCGCGAACAGAAGGATATGAAGAAAAGCTTATGTTTGGGCAAAAATAAGTAATGCATTTATCAAAGAACTCCACCTGATCTGAAGCAGTAATAATTTCAGAGAGTGCATATGGATGAAAATAGCAGGGAACTCCTCTAATCTCACTAAGTCTGTTTTATCCACTAATTATAGCATCTAATAAATTACTGCAACACTTGCTACATTAGTTCAGTTTAAGTTTGCAGATTGAGTAATTAGCTGATTAATTAAATATCTGATTGATGTAGCTGGTTGGTTGTTTAAAATCTGATTGTTGATTGCCTGACCGGGTTGTATATCATATTTACTCTCTGTTAATAAGCCTATCCCAGTTTACATCAACATTAAGGTTTACCATGAAATATTTTCAAAATAAGTTCTGTGCTTATTCCATGAAGACAGTTGCATAAGACAAAATTAACCAAAGCGATTTGGTCGATAAATTGCTCCTAAATTGGTATATTCCAGCTATATATATTTGACTTTTTCTCATAGAGACCAATGTTGTAGCCATGAAAAATGATAAACGAAAGATGGTAAAACACAACAGCTCTAAAAGTAAAGTACCCCTCACAGCCCTCTACTAACGGCCTGCAAGATCAGTTACAGTCCCCCTCCCCCTATGGGGATCCGGGGTGGGGTTCCTTCAGGGGCCTCCTGGGAAGAATGTGTCCCAAGCAGCCCCGTGCTGTTCATAGAAGGTGTCAAAATGGGAGACCAGACTTGGTAGCTCAATTGGTAGAGTGCCCCCTTCAAGTCTGGGAGGTCTTGGGATTTATCCGTGGCCAAGTCATACCAAAGACTTTAACAATGGCAGTGGTCACTGCTTGCCTGACACTCACTATAAAGTAAGTACCACAAAACATGACTGGTCGGCCTAGTGTCAGCGTAATGTGACTGGGGGGTGGGGGGGGGGGATATTGAGTGGGCCTATGACATGATATTTTAGTGTGGCGTTACTAAAAAGACAGCATTGGGTCCCATGCACCACGATAGGCACCTCATCTCATAGATGTGGTCACCGCCCATGTGGTGTAATACTAGCTGAAAAGCATTACCTTGTGCAGTCTGGAAAGAACCTGTTGGCTGGACTAAACTACGCCAACAAACAAACAAATATTCCCCATTTTTAACCTAGCCGTGAGTTAAGCCCCATAGCCACTAGGTGATTTCACCATCGCCCGGCAACTATACAGCCGTCAAATTCACTGAACAAATGCCAGGCGATCACAATCAAGGGCGATTCCCCATGGATATGATGTGCATCCTGGGTGACGTATGACAGAATTACCGGCAAAACAGCTTGTAAAATCACTGGTAAATTATCAAACTTGTGTAACATTACCGTTGCCTGGCGATGATGATGGCCATTCTCCCAGTTGCCCATCGCCCGGCGAGGGTAAAATTGACTAGTGTGTATGGCCCTTTACAGTCACACCTTCCTAGACTCCATTGCATGCTCAAACCTAGAGGGAGTGCCCCCTGGGATCCCCTCCCTCCAAGTGGAGGTTTAGGGGGGCCTGTCACCCCCTGTCCTCCCCCTACCACACCTCCCCTTCGCTGAGCTAAGTGCCTGAGAGGTGGCTGATGAAATGCAGTCCTGGCCGAGTGAATGCTAATAGGGCGGAGTGGGATTCTACCTTGACGGGCCGGGGAATCTCATCAATACGATGGGTAAGGGGGATGGGAGCTGACAGGAGAGGGGAGGGTGAGCGGGACGGTGTACGCCGCCGGGTGTCAAACGAACTCATCCTAGTGTTTAAGGAATGAACGGTCTCTCTGACACATTTTACAGACCAGCCCAATATGCGCATTTATGTGCATTATGAGGTTAGTCTATGAAGGGTATGGTAGACTATACGGAGTGTTAAGGGAATATCCTTTCGCATGTCATAGACCTTGTGCATGCGTGGTCACGTTTTGATGATCACCATGTTACTTTATAAGTCTAAAAGTCATAAATCATCAATAGTATTACTAACATATTTTGATTTCTCAAGGTTTATGTATGATGAACTTGACATGTATATGTACTGTACATGCTTATTGCTCATTTCTCATACTCAAATAGCCTTTACAGATCAGCCAAAGGTTATAATTCAAAATCAAATTGTCAACTTATGCGCATTATGAGGCTAATCTGTGAATGGTATACATTATAGAATATACAGAGGGTGTTGAAGGGATTAGCTTTTTTCTACACTAATTTCTTACATGACAACACACAAATGTAATGTAACACACACATACACACACATATAAACATAGAGAGGAGAACTACTTCTCTGGAGCTTTGGCTACCAGCAATAGGTTATCAGCGTACCAAACCAGGAAATTTACTTACCACTGGTTCCTGGCAAGATGCTCCAATAGTGGCCGAGCAAAGTCGTTCTCCTCCTCATTGGCCACTGCAAAACAGAAGTGAAAAAGTTACCACACCTCTCCCTATACATGCCATTAATTTCTGTATGCACAGATTGGTTTACACACAGTGATTAGTGAGGAGCAGGTGGGAGCAGACCACCAGACGGACAGCACCTGGCACCTGTCGGAGCTTCACAAACCTGTAAATACGACGCTTTTTTTTAAATACAATAAAAAAATCTGTATGCCCATTCGCTGTGGCCGATCACTCTGTTAGAGAAACCTACGACAAAATTATAGACGAGACGATATTCTCTGCGCCGATAAAATTATCACAGGCGAGTGAAATTGAAGAAATAGCTTTCATACTGGCAGTTGAGGGTTCTTATGATTGCATGTAATGATTTTCTCAAGTACTTGTGGCCCAGAATCGGCTGGAACTCAAATGATTTGACCCAACATGTTGGATCCGTTCGTTTGCAGACCGGTTGTTTGCACCAGAATAGTAAACGACAAATGTCGCAAAAGGTCAGAAGCACCACATAGGCCATGGCGAATGGGGCTTAACCAAAGTCGCATGTATTCGATAAGCTTTGTATGTCACATGCATCAAAGAACGCTTTTCATATACTACTCAGAGCAACCCGACTTGCCCACCTCGCTCCTTCATAGAATACTTTATGAGCAGTGTGTTTTAAAGTCCCTATCAGGGTACAGTCAGGACAACCGAAAGCTCCAAAAGGTAGGCAATGGGTGGGACTGCGCAGATTCGTGGGAAAGGTATATTACATATACCTTTACATAGAGTCCCTGTGACATATTATAACGGCATTGGTATACACCATACCCTATAAATTTGTATTCCATTGGCTGTTTTCCTAAATAACATTGCGTGTACCAGGGGTTTAATCATTGTGCTAGTTGTGTATTCACCGGAGACTAGTAAGGCGACGTTGCGTGGAGATGCAGTTCCAGGCTCTACCTGTCATTCCCAACATTCACGCACACTATAGACCTTCTGCAGTCGTGGTCACGTGACCACTTTTTGGTGATCAATCCAGATTAGATTAATCCAGAATTAATGAACTCTGACAAATAAAAAATGGCATTTTATGACTTTATCAGATAATTTATGGTACATGTGGTAGAAAAATGTGTTTCGGATACTTTTTACATTTTGAATGGTAACGATCTTAAATTGATCACCTATATGGCGGCCAGACCTTTTTTGGGTTTCGTGACGTCATCTGCACAACGTATATATATGTATATACATATATATGACAGGAATGAATCCCCTGCGGGCCATTAGGCCAATTAAACATCTCAGAAGGTTTCACACTCACTAAGGTCCCTATGGGCAACCGTCCATGCCAGGGGCACTGGACAGACCCTACATTCAAATGGGCCGACTCCCGCCAGTGCATTGATATCATTTGGTAAGTAATACTAGGACATGTAAGTAAGAACATGAAGTTAATTAAAATATAACACAAGTGCTGTCAACGTTCAGTGTATAGTGAGATCCACTATGTACATCCCGCGCCATTGTAGTTTGAAGCGCTAGGTCTATTGCCCTGATTAAATAGTGTTAATGGTGTTGCTGAGTCAAGAGCGTCATTGGGCAGGGAAATTTTGACACCCTCATCCTTATTAAGAGAAACCTATAGGTTCAGTCAGGAACTATAGAAGTATATCTTTTTGTTGCTACTTGAACACTGTGTATAACTGGGAGATGCAGTGTGGGAGGTAGGACCGGAGACACCCAGGTGTGGAGTACTTTCTTTTATTTTTGAGTAGATTTTTGTAATCAACATGTTCACTTGGGATAGACTTGGTAGCTCAGTTGGTAAGGTGCCCACTGCAAGTGTGGGAGGTCGTGGGTTCAAACCCTGGCTGAGTCAGACACCAAAGTCATTTTGAAATGAAGTAAGAACCATAAAATATAACATGGTTATAACTGGTTGTTGGTATAATGTGACTGGGTGGGTATTATGTGGGCCTATGGCATAAAATCAATAACCAATAAACAAGAATGTCCAGGTGTTAAGTAATGAGTTAATCAACTTTAAATGACTACTTGCTGTCCTGTTCAGGCTTCTACTGTCTTAATAAAGTGACTGTAAAGTACATTCTTTTATGATGTGTGAAAGTCATTTACAAATTACAAAACTATTATGGCACAGCATTGGGAGGAACACGATGACCAAAAAATCAAGGTCAAAGAGTTTATATGTATCTGTTGCTGCGTGGTGCTGCTGAAAGTCCATTCTCCTTGTCCAATAAGGTGCTTATGACGTGTTGTGTCATTTGCCATGTGTAATTCTGGTGCAAAATGTTGGATTGATTCATTTGAATTCCAGCTGATTGTTGGTGAAAAGCACTTGGGGAAATGAACGATCGCAATCACAAGGTGCCCCTCTTTTCAGTGTGAATGCTATTTCGCCCTGGCTGTTGCTTGAGATCTGTTGCGACACTTGCTGTGTGCAATTCCTGGTGCAAGCAATAACGCAAATGACATATCAAGCAGATCCAACTGGTTGGATCAATTCGTTTGAGTTTCAGCTGGTTCTAGGGCATTATTGCTACCGCAATTGTCGGTTGCAATTGCATGAACCTTATTTTGTCAGTGTAAAGGCCTGGCATGCAATCATCGGCCCTGATATCGTCTTCTCCATGCGACTAATAAGTCGGGCTTGCTACCGACACAATCATTGTCCACAGCGAATGGGGCTTCAGCCACGGCGAATGGACCTTCATACTGATATATCGGGTAGATGCGTGTTCAGAGGGAACTTGTACTGATGACGTTCGGCCTTGGAAATTGCGGAGGAAACAGGTATATATATATATATATATATATATATATATATATATATATATAGCCTTTTCTTTTTGCACAGCAAGGATCTCAGATTTGTTTTCTTCATGAAGTATCTTGCACAGTAACAGGACCCTCATTGGCCGATGGACAATGGTCAGGCAATTGGGATAACTTTCTAAAGACATTCCCAACTTGATGCGATAACTCATTACCGGCCGTTCGACCAGAGCTCACATACATTTCTACCAACATGAATACACAACTCCATTTGCCGCCTGCATTCCCTTCGATAGACCTTGTGCAGACGTGGTCATGTGATCTCCTTTTGCTGATCACCATAAGGTATCAAGACCACGGGCGTGGCTGTGAAATAAATTAAGAATTGTCAAATTGTAACTGACAATGATTGATGATGATTATTCAGTGTGATTGATTGAGAAAGGAGTATATTCTAAATGGATGCATCACAAATGATACTGATTATGAATTGATCACCAATTGCATAAGGTCAATCCTTTAAGAGAAAATTGTTTGGGTAAATGAGTTTGGTAAAAAAAAAAAAAAAGAAGAAGAAGAAGAAGAAGAAGAAAGGAGAAGATGGCCATTAAGATCACCAACATAGCGGCTATCTCATTTTGTGAGAGGTGACATTATATGCATAGCGTATGTATACACAGACAAAGACACACACAGACACACACAGACACACAGACACACAAGTATAGCTATTCTTTAACAGACAATAGATTTGGCAAATGATTTTAGCAAAAACAAAAAACTGAAATAAATAAAGGAAGAAGAATCATGCCATTATGTGGAATTCTCAGAGAGCCGTTTCCCTGAGTGGTAATGGTAGAACTGGGGTAAGGGGTATGTGAGACGGCCATGAGGGATGGGTGAGGTCACGTGACCCGGGAGGGGGCCGGACAGCAGAAAATTGGGGGCATGGGCGGGGGGACGTGGGCCCCCACTGTAAGGAAATAGGGGTCATTGATCAGGACCAGGGGGCGCTGTCAGCGATACACTCTGTCTGGGCCTTTAAAAGGGGGAAATCCCCGCCGTTAAAAACCTCTGTATTACATGCAAATAGGATGACTAGAATAGATTCAGCGCAGTCAGGCACCGCAGGGGGCTTGGCATGTATTCATGCACACTGGAAGCGTGTTTTACAGAGAGAAAGTTTCAGGACATTGTATAAAATCATATAACATGTCATGACTTCCAAAACAGCTTGCTTTGAAACTCCACTTTAGGCTTTTAAGCTTTACATTGTAACTGTACTCGGCATGTATAGTTTAGGTCCAAAGGCTCTATGACAATCACCGTTACCTTTTTGCTGAGTCAGCAATGAAAAAAAGTTGTGTGACATCAACCTGCTACCTGTACACTGATTAAATGAGGTCCTATGGACCTTGTACAGACAGATTTTGGTGATCACCACGTGCTTTCCATAACATATGTCCTTAGGAAAACCCTCGGAAAGACCCACGTTTTAACATCAATTAGATTTTAAAACCATCAATATATAATTTGTTCGTGATAGTATAACCAATTTTCGTTATACAACCAAATGGAAAATAAAAAATAATCACCAATATGGGAGACAATCCATTTCTGGCTACTTTGACATCATCTGCACAACATCTATAGCCCCCCATCTACTAATGTACTTTACAGCCATATGTCACCAGACAACCCATTCTCAATTAATAAACAAGGTATGGCGTGAAACCATTTATATGATGAACTTTAAGCTCGGAGGGCATTTATATCTAATAAGCTGATACATAGGCATTAGTGGATGTGGGCCCGCAGATCAAGACCAATATGTGCCAACATGGCTCATGGGGCAGGGGGGAGAGAGGGCAGGGGGTGGTGGAAGTCTATTCTTTAAGAGACAATTGTTTGGGTAAGTGAGTTTGGTAACAAAAGAAAAAAGGACAAGGTCGCCATTACGATATATATCCCATTTAAGAGAGGTGATCTGTATTGCCGTATGTATAGCCATTTGTTAACAGACAATAGATTTGGCAAATAAGTTTTACAAAAAAACACACACACGAAAAAAACATAAAAAACATAAAAAAAGAGAGAAGAAGAATCATGCCATTATCATATCTGGAATTCTCAGAAAGCTGTCTCACTGAGTGGTAATGGTAGAACTGGGGTAAGGGGTATGTGAGATGGCCATGAGGGATGGATGAGGTCATGTGACCGGGGAGGGGGGGGCAGTGGAAAATTGGGGGCATGGGTGGGGGGATGTGGGCCCCCCACTGTAAGGAAATAGGGGTCATTGATCAGGTCCAGGGGGCGCTGTCAGCGATACACTCTGTCTGGGCCTTTAAAAGGGGGATATCCCCGCCCTTAAAAACCTCTATATTACATGCAAATAGGATGACTAGAATAGACCCAATGCAGTCAGGCACCACTGGGGGATTGGCATGTATCCAAGTACATTGAATGCGTGTTTTATAGACAGAAAGTTTTAGGACATTGTAGTAAGTCATATAACATGTCATGACTTCAAAAACATTTTGCTTTGAAACTCCACTCTAGGCTTTTAAGCCTTATATTGTAACTGTACTCAGCATGTATATAGTCGGGCGTCAGTGTCCAAAGGCTCTATGACAATTGGAATTAGCTTTTTGCTGAGTCAGCGATGTGATTAGGTTGTGTAACGTCGACCTCCGGCCTGTACACTGATTAAATGAGGTCCAATGGACCTTGTGCAGATGATGTAACATCATGAAAAATAGGCTGGCCGCCATATTGGTCATCAATCTATTATCAATAGTATTCTCAATTCTAGAACTTTTGGAAACAAGTGCTTCATTTAATTGAAACAAACTCATTCAATCATGATCAATAATTTTCATCCCTTAGAATTCAAAATTTTGAATTTATTCCACAGCCACATGATCATGATGATCACGTCACCATGTCTGTACAAGGTCTATAGAACTTGGGCAGACAGATTTTGGTGATCACCATGTGCTATCCATAACATATGTCTTTGGGAAAACACAGGAAATAAATCATGAATGTATAACCTAATTTGAAATGTTATGACCCAAGTATGACTGAAAATACATGCATTTTAGATGTAAATAATACCCCCAATTTTCCTTATACAAGTGGCTTTGCCAGGATTCGAATCCACAACCTTTGGGTTTGGAGGTGAGGGTCTTAACCACTACACCATGAAGTCACATGGAGGGTGAGGCTGGAACTCAGAAATGGGGTCATGACCCAATTCGCTGGTTCCCACAGGTCCTTTTGAAAGCAGTTTAACAAAATAGCAACCAGATGGACAGGTTGGTTATGTCCCATTTCACTTGTTCTTGGTAAGACCTGAAGAAAGTTCAGTATGTAGGCAGCAACATTCGAAAGGACATCATTTTAGAAGAAGTAGGGTAAAAATGTTGATCACCAATATGGATATCTGCAGACCGTCTATAGACCCCATCTACTTATGTACTTTACAGCTATTTGTCACTGGACAACCTGGTCTCATTTAATAAACAAGGTGTGGCGTGAGGCCATTTATATGATGAATTCTTAGCCCGGAGGACATTGCCATTAAATAAGCTGATACGTAGGCATTAGTGAATGTGGGCCTGTGGCCTGATCAAGACCAATGCTGACATGTGCCAACATGGGGGAGAGCAGAGGGGGGGGGTAAGCTGAACCTACCCCAGCCGGAGGTGTGACGTTATAATAACGTTGCAGCTATGTTCTGTGTTGGTTCTTGTTACAATCTTTTGATGACTCCCAATTACGTCGTTGCGACCTACTGCTGTGACATTGCACTGTGACGCTATCATAATGTTCTGGTTACGTTCTTCAACCCAAACAGAATGTTCTTATAACGTTCTATTTTGGTTTCATCCTAACCTCACCAAAAATAATGTTGTAATAACATTCTGCTTTGGTGAGGTTTCAACCTTACCATCAATAATGTAATTGTTATGTGTCATTTTAGTAAGTAACAAACTGACTAAAAACGTATGGTCGCAAAATGTTTCTGTTGCATCGTAAGCTAGCTGGGTATGACATTAACATTTAGATTTATTTTTAATATTCATTATTATGATGACTCCCAATTACACTGCTGCAATGTACTGCCGTTACATTGCAGTGTGACATAATTACAATGTTCTGATTATGTTCTCCAACTAAAACAGAATGTTCTTATAACCTCGCCAAAAAATAATACTATGATAATCTTCTGATATTGTGAGGTTTTAACCTCACCATCGATAACGTAATTGTTACGAGCCATCTTAGTAACAAACTCACTGAAAATGTATGGTTGCAGAACATTTGTGTTATATCGCAAGCTGCCTGGGAAGTGATGGATGTATAAGGTGGTGTAAGGTGTAAGGTGTTGTGAGATGTTGTGAGGTGGTATGACTTTGAATTAGGTAAGAGATGGTATGGGCTGTATGGTAATATAATTTATGGTATGAGGTGGTAACAGAATAGTGACAATAGTTGCTATGAGACAGACGTCCCCGCAGTAACCTGGCGTGAATCAGTGTGGGATGGTGTGAGGTGTTGACAGGTTAAAATAGATTGTGTGAGGTGGTAAAAGATGGTGATGATAGTTGCTATGAGACAGACGTCCCCTGCAGTAAGGCGGTGTGAGTCAGTGTGAGATGGTGTGAGGTGCTAACAGACGATGACAATAGTTGCTACATGACAGACGTCCCCGCAGTAACCTGGCGTGAATCAGTGTGAGATGGTGAGAGGTGGTGACAGGTTAAAATAGATGGTGTGAGGTGGTAAAAGATGGTGATGATATTTGCTATGAGACAGATGTCCCAACAGTAAGCCGGTGTGAGTTGGTGTGAGATGGGGTGAGGCAGTGATAAGTTATAATAGATGGTGTGAGGTGGTAATAGGTGGTGACAATAGTTGCTATGAGACAGACGTCCCCCCACACTAAGCTGGTGTGAGTCCATGAGAGATGGTGTGAGGTGGTATTAGGTAGTTTAAGGTGGTAACAGATAGTGACAGATGTCCCCGCAGTAAGCCGATGTGCATTTGTATGGGATGCAGTGTGAGGTGGTAATAAGTTATAATAGATTGTGTGAGGTGGTGACAGGTGGCGACAATAGTCGCTACGAGACAGACATCCCCCACAGGAAGCCATTGTGAGTCAGTGTGAAATTGTGTGAGGTGGTGATAGGTTATAATATAAGGTGGCAACAGATGGCGGCAATAGTCACTATGAGACAGGCGTTCCCCACAATAAGCCAATATGAGTCAGTGTGAGATGGTGTGAGGCAGTGATATGTTATGACAGATGGCATGAGGTTATAACAGGTTGTGACAATAGCTGTTGTGAGATAGACGTCCCCCGCTGTAACCCTGAGTGAGTCAGTGTGAGATGGTGTGAGGTGGTGATAGGTTATAATAGATGGTGTGAGGTGGTAACAGCTGGTGACAATAGTTGCTATGAGACAGACGTCCCCTGCAGTAAGCTGCTGTGAGCGGCTCCCGCGGGCCGTGAGCTGTTTGTGAGCAGTCCACCAGGCGGCACTGCCTGCAGATTACCCAATTCACTGAGAGCCTCTCACCACCAGAAATACGATATATTGATAGCCACCCAGTATTTGCAGCCTGGCGATCAATGCTAAAACAGGGCCCAGCGGGGGCAGGGACCGAGGGACCAGGGGGGGAGGGGCATGGTACCAAAGGGAGGGGGGTGGGACCGAGGCACCGGCAGGACTATAGATCTGGGACACAAGTAATAACTCAAAAACCTGAACATTTTCTGTCATCTCATGTTAGTTCGTCTGTTCCTATGTTCTCGTAAATTCATCAAAATGCAAATTTAATGGCACATTTAAAGTGTAATGACAAAATGCATATGTGTCTTGTTGATGTACAACACTTGATATAAAATAATATAAATCGGGCCAGAATAGCAATGTCACAATATAAATGGAACACAAAGTTAGCTATTTCTTGCTGACCAGATCTATAGGCTGTGAGGTGGGTGTTGGATGTGGTAAGGCAACACATGCTAGCAAACTGTCATCAACTGCACACCGGGGAGGGGACCACCTTGAAAAGACTGGCCACCCATGAGGTGGTGTAGGCTGGGATGGAGGGGTAGGACTGAATAATAACTCGGTCAGGGACAGTTATTTATAACCACCCAAGGTGTGGTAGACCGACATGTAACCTGGTGCTCAGACTGGTAAATGGGAGATGTAGGTGAGGTAATGGTCACAGTGACAGCAAACTGGTACTCATGGACTCATGTTTCTGTAAAACACTAAAGGTGGTCCTTTCAGGTAAACTAATAAAGTAACTTCCAAAGCAAGAATGGGATGTCGTCATAATGTTGAAGCAACATTCTGTTTAGTTCTGCTGTTGTTCTTGTAACATTATTTAATGGCACCCAAAGATGTCTTTAGAAACATTGCAATGTTGCATTGTAACGTTATTGTGACATTCTTCTTATATTCTTTCATGTAAAAAAACATTATCATGACATTCTTCTTACATTCTTTCATGTAAAAATAACATTATCATGACATTCTGTAGATAAGTCTCAAATGCACTAAAATGTAATGTTTTAAAACACTCTTTTTTTAGTAAGTTTCAACCTTACCTAAAATAATGTAACTGTTACGTCAAAATTTAATAAATAACAATAAATATCTGATGAGGAAGTATGCTTGCAGAATATGCCTGTTACGTCACTGCTTGCATGGCTTGACATTGGCCTATGTGGGGAACAACTGGAAATGTCGATCAGTCTATAAATAACATGTGTCTATAACTGAATCGTCAGGGGCCTGTTTCCAGAGCGATGAAAAAACCACGTACACGCCCGTGCGTGCGTTTTCTGTTTCCAGCTCCAGAGTGCGAAATCCACGCAAGCAGCGTAAACGGAATTCACGCTACTGCGTGAAATTTCTGTTTCCACGATTTTCACGTACACGCTCATCCGCCATCTTTGTTGGCTTAACGTGGCTTTTTTGCCTGAAATGAGCGAGCACCTAAAGAGGTCCTCGTTAGCTTAGCGTGGAATTTTACGGGGGCGGAAGTGAAGTTTTTGGCGCCCTTTCCGAGTGGAGATTGGGGGTTTGACACAATCGGTGACGAAAATTACTGGTTTTTTGGTATTTCTTAGTATTTCTAACATACAAAATGCCTAGTGGTGTACCTGTATTAGGTTATAGGGAGCCCCCGGTGGTCTATCCACGCATAAATCCCATGGAGCGCTTCGACGAACAACGTTTCCTGTCACGCTACAGGCTGGATAAGGCTTTCGTCAGAAATCTCAGCGTTGCTTTCCAGCGTTCAGGGTATTGTCGTACCCAATGCACTAATGTGACAGCGGAGGAGCGAGTATGATTATTTAATAATTTTTCATGAGTGAATGTTAGCATTTATTATTATTATACCTATATTACATGCTTTCATATATATATATATATATAAAGTCACGAAAATAACGTAAAATATTATTTAAACCTACAACTATTTTATTGATTTATGTTTTTCAATGTATTTGAAGGTAGAAAATGTTGAAATGCTTCATTTCTATTTATTATGCTCTTACGCAGATGTGCTTGGCCTTACGCTACTACGCTACTGGAGGAGACTACAAGCTGATAGGGGACTTCCAGGGTGTAACCAAGAGCTTGGTCAGCAAATCCGTCCACGATGTGACCGAGTTCCTCTATGCCTATCAGCAGCGTTTCATCGATTTCCCCTTCAGTGAAGATGAACGTTACGCCGGTGCGAGGGATTTCTATAGGAATTTCGAGCAGAAGCCCTGCGTGTTCGGCTGTATAGATGGAACTCATATAGCCATTAAGTCTCCATCACGTGATACTGAGTACATGTACGTCAACAGGAAGCAGTATCACTCCTTGAATGTGTTGGTAAGCTAATTGCGGTTGTAAAATATAAAACAATCCAAGAAAAGTTACATAGAATAAAATGATAATAATTTTTCTTAATTTACTTCTACCAATTTCCCTGAACTAATAAGTCTATCAAGTAATAAAACCAAATTTAATAATAATTTTACGCTTACCCCTATTTCATTACTATAAATTCCCCTTTTCAGGTTATTTCAGATGCGAATAAAAAGATCATTCACATTGACCCACGGTGGCCGGGATCATGTAACGATGCTATGATTCTACGCAGCAGCGAGGTGTGTGAGATGGGTGACCGTGGCGAGTTCGGAAACTTCTTTCTCCTTGGAGATGGGGGGTGAGCGTTCGTTATTCTTGTTTTTTTATCATGTTGCTGTTCATGCTTTGATTTGAAGGTAAAAAGCAAATATTTGTTTTAAAGCAACAACATCTATAATAGTGTTAGGTAGATAGAAAAGTGATAGCATTAACATTATTTCTTTCAGGTATCCCATCAAGGATTACCTCATGGTTCCAGTCCCAAATCCAACTACGCAGGAAGAGTATGACTTCAACAGGTGGCATCGCTCAACCAGGACATCGGTGGAACACACATTCGGAGTGTGGAAGCAGCGTTTCAGGTAAGATTACACAGCGTTTAAACTACGTATCTAAGCGTTAAAATTTTGAAGAGAATGTGTGTACCTTCTAGCGTAGAAAACACTGTGTTATTCAGAATACTTAGTTATATTTCAATTACTTATTTCAGAGCTCTCGACACCAGTGGGGGTTACCTCTACCATACTCCTTCGTTTGCCGCTAAGGTTATCATCGCATGTGCGTGCCTACACAATGCTGCGAGAGATAGAAGACTGGAAATGCCAGCCGACACTGACATGGAAGTGGATGGGTTTAGGCCGGTTCACCTTCCTCGAGAACAACCACCTACACTACCAGCTGCTCAAGCACGCCGTCAATACAATCTGAGGCGTGCAACTTACATAAGAAATAATTTCGGACAGAGAGAGTGACTTCACTTAATCTTTAATGCCTCCTTAGTACAGACTGAAGATCTTATTCTTCAGCAGCATGTAGAACATGGCAAACTGTAAGCTGCAAATACTGAGTGAAGAGAAATACTGTGAAACATCTGAACATGTAACATGACCTGTCACTTTAGTGTGAACTAACAGATTAAATCTAACCATTAACTTTACATAACTAAACATAAAAATGAAAATCTTTTAATTTTTTTTCCCTGAATGATGACGACAATGACACCTTGGTTACTGAGAAGCTACATAAAACATATATAACGAAAAAACTCCTTGCTATCTAGTTGGTACTACTTCCTTTTCAATTTACTTTTCTAAGTTAAACTAATTAAAGTATGATTCAAACTAATCGACATAAGTTATTGAAAATTCTCGTTAGGGTTGAATTAAAGACTATTATTTCCTAGAAACAAACATAAGATGAACGACCTGTTTACGATAGATTATCACATAAACCATACGATACTACGAAGTTCTTTTAGACGGAAGCCTTATTACCATCAACAGTAACTTAATCACATAAAAAATAAGGTACTACGAAGTTTCTGGCAGACGGGAGGATTATACCAAATAATAGAAATGGAAAGTACGAGTAAGCAACACCTTTCGACCAACATCGCCCTTGCATTTTGAATTTGAACTTTTCTTGAAAGTGAACGTGAAATTTATAACCTAACCTAAAAAGTTCTCATACGAATGTTATGTAAAAAATACTTTGTCTTCACATTAGCGTTTACGTGATCTAGTTCCCATCCGCCTACCACGTTTCTGCTTTTTCTCTTTAGGGGGGGAAGGTTTAACTACACTCTCTGAATCAACAGTCTCTTCAGATGCTTCGACTTTTAAGGGATCTGCCTTTTCCTCCTTGATGGGTGATTCTGCAGCAGCAGACGTAGGGTTCTCCCCCTCCTTCACGTGTGGAACTGCAGCTACGGCAGGCTGAATAGCAGTCTCCTCCTCCTGCTGGTCCATGGGTACTGGGCATTCCTCCTCCACGGGTGGAACTGCAGCTACCGCAGGAGACGTCTTTTCCTCCTCCATGGGCGCTCCTTGATGTTCGTTGGTAGGGTTAGACACGATGGGTGGAGTACGCTTCTCGGGTTGTTCCGAAACAGTCTCAGCAGCGTTCCTCGTCCTCTCCTGATACACGTTAGCTGTCTCCATCTCACCTGAAAGTATATATAAAGCAATGTCGGTTTTCTTCCCTATGATAAATTAAATTTGCACTGAATAATAATTATAACATTCTAAGAGAAGAGTGTATAAACACAATAAAACATAACACAAAGAAAACTAACCACAATCAAAACCTGAAAATGAAGGAGTGGGATTACGCTGAAAGGTGGAATTATTTATTAGTACCACCTACCGAAAATACGTGCGCTCCCAATTTGCTTCCCTCCTTCCATCTCGACTATTGGTATAACGCTCCCAGCAGCCAGCACTTCGTATACTGTATCTGTCTGTACCTGAACTGTCCGCGTTGGTTTGTTCATCTTGTCTACAGCCATCTCGAGAACTGAAATAAAATAATTTGATTAAGACAATACAAATAATGATTATTACACATAATAATATAATTTACTTCTTCTTCTCTCTTTAGAGTGTATGTATCTTCAAGGAATCAGTGTTGGCAGGCTTGCATGGAAAAAGAACACAACATAATATATATATGTGAAAGTCTAAGCAGGAGTCATGCGTGCTTTTTGGGAATCGAAAACTGGACCTGCTGCCGTGTTTTACTTCAACACCTAACAGACTAAGCACACGGCTCTGTTAAAAAGAGAGAACTACAACCCCTACTGTTATGTGCAGTGGTCAAGTAACGAACATATACTGTCGAAGAAAACACTTTATTTACCTGAGGTGAACTTCTCTGTCGTGCGACAGAAAGCGGTCACAAGGCTGGAGAGAATGGCGTTGTGCTCCTCGTTCGACCGTAGAAGAGCACTGTGGTACTTCTGCATTTCCAGTATGGCTGCTGATGTGTGGGACTGGACTACCGCTTTAGGTGTAGGTGTAGGTGTACCTGCAGTACTTGAGGTAGGAGTTTCCACGTTAGGTTTCGGGGTGGTCTTTGGCTTAACACTACTAAGAAGACTTTGGGAGGGTGAGTGCTGATCACTTGAGCTGCTGTCTTCCCCCTCCGTTCGTTCCTCCTTAGGTTGAGTTGAAGCTACCGACACTGAATCGTTGAAGATTACCTTCCTACGTGTCTTTGAAGGTGGAGTACCTGAAAAATATAAACGTTCGTACATATAAGAATAAATAAAACACTGACACATTCTTTTTTAAATCTTAGGAAGTACTACTATAATGAAATATATTTAACCTATATAGTTATTCATTTACTTTTTTCTACTATTGGAATGATAATCTAAGTTTATGTGGTGGAACTGACAAAAGAGTCTATGAAAGGGCGTAGATACACTAGATATCTGATACAATAATATATAATACTTGCCGTTCTCCGATCCACGCTTGAGGCAGGGTTTGGTGTCTTCTAACGGACTGGAGGTAGTACTTGATGTCTCGGATTTATCTGAGTCAATCTCGATGATCTGCACGTCACCATCTGCAGCAGGATTTTTGGATGAGGTGGGTTGGGTTGGTGGCTTTTTCAATGATAGCCTGCTTTGTTTTTTCAGGGGTAATTTCTGTTCCGGTGAATCGGCATCACTTACTCCAGAAGTGTACACATACTCCTGAGAATCCTCCGTCTCTGCTACAAGGAAACGCGGAGTTTTTTTCACGGGAGGAGTAGAGGGAGTCTCCTCACTGAGTCCTTGAAGGAAACTTGGTTTACGCAACTGGGTAGGGGAAGGCGTTTCTTCTTGTCGTTGGAGAAACTTAGGTAGACGTGCATTTACTGTTCCTGACACGACGGGTGAGACCGCAGGTTTGAAGGTGGATTCTATCATCTGCCTGGTTGTACTCTTTTTACTCTTGCTACGAGCGGATGGGGTAGAAATTGTGTGTGACAACTCGGCGTTTATGATGGGTGCCATCTTACGCATCTCTTCTGTTACTGAAGTGAAGTCGCTGTCAAATTGCTTAGCGCTTGGGGGTACAAAACCGGGACGTTTGAAGGGTGATGATATACGGCCTTTCATAGCCTCAGGAACTGAGAAGCCAGCCGCTGCTGCTGCACGTACCTGCTCAGCGTAGGCATGGACTAGATCACCATCCAGGTCAGGAAGACTATCAGTCGGTTCATAGTCAAAGTTTGTGGTTTCTATCTCGTAGGTGCGAGCATCTACTTCCTCGTCTTCTGCGCTGCTGTATGTATACTCTGCTGCTGCAGCTTCGGCTGCTAGAGTACACGATGAAGGTGGTGGTATTGAAGCCAGAGAAGCCTGAGAATCGAGGGTGGAATTTGACGTGGAAGGTGTAGCTGTAGCTTCTGGTTTGACTTTCGTTTTCTTGGTTTTCTTGGGTACCTTCATCTTCGTGTCATCCACGTCCTCGTACTTAGTATGGGCCGACGACCAGACCATGTCTTCCTTCTTTATAGGCTTCACGAACTCCTCTACGGAACACTTTGACAGCGGGGGGACCTTGATGTCGGGGATGCCTTGATAAAAGAAAAAGAAAAGAAAGGGGAAAAAAAATTTGAACGCATTTGTGTAAAATCATACTTTCATTTACCCCATCATATATACATTTCTCTTATAGTTTGATCGAGCGTGGAATGTTTAAAGGGTCTAATGACTGGGTGGTTTTATATTACTGGAATGGGCCTTTTAGTTCGGGCTTGTAATACTGCGTGCATCTGAAGAGGTAGTTGATCTATTACTAGATCTTCATAAAGTTAGGAATCACGTTAACAAAATTAATATTAATATTCAGTTTGATAGTTGTATACGTACCTATAACGACTTCTTCACCAGCGTATTCTAGCGCTAGCATCTCGTTGTTGTTTAAGGCCCTGTCATCCGGGATGGCACCTGCCCCCGTCTTGTTCTTGAAATCTCGAACGAGCTCTTTGTGCTGGAGTAGAAATTTTTTTTTTTTAGTATAAGTGTATATATTTATCTCTTCTGTATCCCCATACATATTGTAAATATAAACTTCTCGCTTCAACGAATCAAACTGGAATCAAACTGGAATCAAACTGGAAAAGTGAAGGTGAAAAAGAAAGGAACGTATAACAGTAACAAAAACATGCATCATATATGACCACAATATCTACCTTACTGCGAGAGTCTGACACATAGTGCTGTATTTTCCCTTGACATTGCTCTACGGTGCGGGCAGGTGACGCGATGACATTTACATCCTCTTAAATAGATATAATTAAGCCTTATGAGTAACTCTAAATATGTATAGATAAAAGTACAAAAAATTATTAGAATGAAGTGGCAATTTTTTGTTTTTCACGTTAAAATTCTAGCTTTTTAATAGGTAGTACTTAAGAGGATGCATATAAAATGAGTCAGTAAGAGCGTATCTAGAAAGAGATGTATATGTAATATATATATAAATCTGTATCTATCTCTGTATTTGGGATATGTAGTCAGAAAATACTTACGGCAGACAAGATTCCACGTTCCTGCCTTGACCGCCTTGCTGTCTTCTGCTTTGGCGAAGGGGCCTTTAAGTTCAGGTTTGTAGTACAGCGCAGATCGGAAGAGATAGTTTACCTCTGAGGCTGACCACGTTCCACAGCGCCTATCTTTAACGGTAACGTCCACATCGTCGGAAGAGGTAGAATTCGGGTTTGTTTTACTAGGGGAGGTCGCCACGTTAAGACGTCCCTGCGCCTCTAACTGGGCCTTGATCTTGTTCTGCCTTTGCACCTCTGCAGCAGCAACTAATACCTCCGGTGGCCGCTTTCTCGGAGCCGGCCTAACGACGTCTTGTACCTTGTTAGGCGAGGTCTGAAACATACACAGTTATACAAAGTTAAGCCTAAGCTGATATGGGGAAACTCACGCGTGAGCGATAATGGGGGAAGTCAAAAATAACGAAATGATATACACGAATTACGTTAAAAAACCTAAATTTCTACACTTAAATTGTAGTCAGTATTGTTCCCGACATAGGATTCTGGTATTATATAGCATATATATAACATGAAATACCTTTGAGCCCTTCTTTTTCTGTGATTTCATGTTGAATGTCAATCGGCAAGCGCTGCGAAAAGTTCGTCATCCGGGTTACTTGCTGGGGGGGTTTTCCGGGGATTTCCACGTATCGTGACGTCATCATGATGAAATCCACGGTTGCTAGGCACGTTCAGGCACGCTCAGGCGTGAATCACATTTTCCACGCGTGTGCGTGGATTTCGCTAGCGTAGGGAGTTCGGAAACAGGTTTGCAAAAGTCACGCCCAGATTCCACGTTGTGAGAACTCACGTAAGACAAAATCCACGCCCAAAATCCACGTCGCTCTGGAAACAGGCCCCTGGGGAAATAGGACAAGGTCCTGGACGTATACAAGTGACGATCCATGAATATTGCTGTGGATGGTAAATTCTGATATAATTGTACCACCCATTTAACTTTCCTATTGAACAGTTTGCAATTAGGAAACTTTTGATAGACATCATTCTGATTTTCCAGCTTGTCAGAGGACCCTTGTGATTGCCAATCACCTCTTGCCACTAGCCACTCTGTCTCTATTCACATGCCATAGGAACTATACATTATATGGTCACTTACTTCCCCCTGAAAATGCTTGTCAACAAATCATATGTTTATATATATTTGAGATTCTATAGACCCCATTCTTTGTGTTTTCAATATAATTTTATGAACTTTCTAACCATAAAACTCAATGAAAGTAATGTTCAAAATGTCAGTTGAACACTAAACGAAAACATGTTTTCTCGAGGTGATCTTGTTTTCCGTTCATTAAAACAGTTTTCAACGAGTTTTACACGTGTTTTTAAGTGATGGAAAACACCTATCCCGTGTCTTGGGAGACCATGCTGCTGCGAAACGACGGGCCCAAAACTGACGTCTAATAACGTCCCGGATGTCGGGTGTCACGTGACCCGGCAGGTCGTAGGTCTCTGTTATCAGGGCCCACAGCCCTCACCTGGGCATGCGCACTGCCTCATATCCGGCCGGCGGGCGGGGGACTTCCGGGTCGGTTATAGACCAGCGCCGAGACAGGTCTGGGTGGGGCCTCATGACACACGGCCACCTCCAGACTAATTAGGTCAACCAGCCAAAGTCGGATACCGGAAAGCATGAGTGGTCAAGCAGGCCTAGGTAGTTTGTGGTATTAATACAAGTAATGGTTCCAAAGCGTACAAAAATTAATGTCATATACAGTAGTTGTTATAAACGGAAAGCATGTAGGAATCATCAACAACAAGCAATGGTTGATTAAATGAGAATTAGTCTACTAGGTTGAGAGACCTAGGGATGAGCGTGGATAAGCGATGCATCCATGATCTCTCTTCCTTGTCTGTTTCCTGTTGTTCCGATCTTTTGGGTGGCAAGCGATAAATCACAAGGCAGTTATTGTATAGCCATCAAGGTTGGCTGGGTTAGGTGGTGGGCAGCGGTTAAAGTGCCATGCTACTGTAGTGTCATGACTATGCATGATGTTACATGTGCTAACGCTTACGACACAATAATCTTGATAATAATCACGTGACGTATCGAGATAGGATGATAAATGAAACTGACCAAACATCATTCTGATAGAAAAAAAACATTCATGTGTTGGTCACAGAGGTCTATTTCAGGAACATAAATAAGGGGGATAGCCTGTTTCGGGGGGACAGACGTTCATTCCTGGCCAATGGCTATTGGGTAAAATAAAGATATATATTCAGGCCCGTACCCAGCTTCTGCTGTGGGGGGGTGGCGAGGTTCCACAAGTGGAACTTTTGCTCATATATTCAATAATTTGAACTTGAAAAGGGGGGTGGTGAGCATTAAAAAGTGGAACTTTTCAATATTTCCGGCTAATTTCAGTTTTTTTTTCACATTCAATTTTGGAAGGGAAGGTGGAACTTTTGGAAAAATTTCATTTGTAGGGGGGTGGCGAGGTTCCACAAGTGGATTTTGCCTATATATTCAATAATTTGAACTTGAAAGGGGGGTGGTGAGCAGTAAAAAGTGGAACTTTTCATTATTTCCTACGAATCTTATTTTTTTCACATTAAATTTTTGAAAGGAAGGTGGAACTTTTGGACAAATTTGATTTGTGGGGGGGTGGCCCGCCACCCCCGCCACCCCCCCTAGTTACGGGCCTGTATATTGTTGTTTTGATGGAATACTAACTTACACAAATATATCCAATGCGTATGAGGGGCAAAGCAGTGAAAGTGTAGTAAATGCCAGTAAAATCAGATTATACAAAAAGTACCTAACCAGACAAGGTGTGTTGACCCAGTTCCCTCGACCCCTCTGTAAGTAGTATGTTCCTTGGTCGTTTAGGTCAGGCTGTCATCATGATGTATGTTTCATACCATCTTCAGTGGTTCCTTATTTCGTACTACCACTAGGTCTTCTGGGCGAAAATAGACACATACTTTGTGCTTTATGAGGTAAGAATATAATAAGTGAAGTGGCCAAGCCTGGGTCAGGAGAATGGATGAGCCTATAGTTATTGTCCGCATACATCAGTCGACAAGGGAGTGTTTGCATTGAGAATTTGGTCATGCAAGACCAACAAGAGTTCTGTAAAAGGGTTAGAACGCAGACTATATACATTTAATATTATATAGGCATATATACACACACACAAAGCTGTGAATATGAGTCACATTTCTTTGACTATTGTAGCTTTTAAAGAGCAGGGGCGGGTACAGGGGGTCCTGACCCCACCCCCCTCTTTTGGTGGACCCCTATACTAAAAAAGAGGGCAAAATGTCATGTGTATGCATGCGAATGAATGCCGTTTTACTTCTTAGCCTATACGCTGAGCCCACCTTTCGGAAATCCTGTATCCATCCCTGGATAGGAGTTTTAGAAAATATCTAACATGTATACTATTAAAAAGCAACCAGGCGTCTATCCCAATCGGAAATGGTTATGACAGCCTGCATAAAAGGCTCAATGAAGAGGAACCATACTCTAGTTGACTGCTGGATTTCAAGGCCAGTGGTGATTGATGTTCTCAGGTGACCTGTGCCCCCCATTCCCTCCCCTGTCCCTTTCTGAACACTTAGAAGTCTGTATTCTACATACCGATTCTGATGCTGGTGACTTTGATTTTCTCCAAGAATATGGCACAAAACCACATATGTTATATACCATTTGAAGTAAAATAGTAAAACCTTTCTAGTGATAGATATTGCACATGTGTCTATGTTTATCCTCAATTCTCCCCGTTCACGGATAGCTTATTTATTGTAGTTCATCTGCAGACTAGCCTAAATACAGGTGCATGTTGAGAAATAGGTCAAAATACCAAATATTCAAAAGTTTTCTATAGTTTTTCTTTAGTTTTTGTCCACAGAATCAGTCAAAATTAACTTGCGGGAGGCTGAAATACCTTGAATCAGCTAACTGTGGTAGGGAAAATTCCCACCGCCTCCTCTTAAATGGGAAACAAAGTCGGCATGTGGAATATAGGCTTTAAGGGCCATACCCACTAGGCGATTACCCCAGAGTCGGTCGACAAATCGGCGCTATAATAAGCCAATTCTGCCCTTAGAATTGGCCAATTTTAGCACTGATTCAGATCAAACATGCACATTTCAATATATCATACTGGCAGGTGATCCTAAGAATCGGATGATTCTCCCAGTCGCCAGTCGCCAGTAAAATCGCCTAGTGGGTAAATCTTTACTGTCAGCCACCTGTGTCTGTAATCAGTCAGGGAGTCGGGACCTTGGGTCTGGGTGGCGTCTAATAACCAGTGCTCTCAGTGACCCCAGAGGCTGCGTGACTAAACGCCAGAGCCCCCATGGTATAGGGCATTGGCCTGTGGTGTTTCCAACTAAACGCTAGAGCCTCAGTGGTACAGGGGATTGGCCTGTAGTGTTTCAATCTAAATATCAGAACCCCTACTGTGTAGGAGAGTAGCCTATAATGCCCCCCACCTAAGAACCCGTATTATGTAGTATATATTGGCCTAGGGTATTCCCATCTAAAAAATCAGAATCCATACTGTATAGGAGGGTGGCCCAGGTGTCACTATTTATATGCCATTGTGTTCTTGATTAAACCTGAGGACCTTTGCTGCATGGGAGAGTGGTCCATGCTTTCCCCATCTAAACATCAGAACCCCTATTGTATAGGATAGTTGCCAATGGTGTCCCCGTCTAAATGTCATAACCCCTATGATAAAGGATAGTGGCCCATGGGGAATTTGTCTAAATACGATAACTCCTGCTATATAGGATATTTGCCAATGGAGTCCCCATCTAAACATCAGAACCCCTATTGTATAGGATATTTGCCAATGGTGTCCCCGTCTAAATGTCAACCCCTATGATAAAGGATAGTGGCCCATGGGGAATTTGTCTAAATACGATAACTCCTGCTATATAGGATATTTGCCAATGGAGTCCCAGTCTAAACGTCAGAACCCCTGCTGTATAGGATAGTGGCCAATGGTGTCCCTGTCTTAATGTCATAACCCCAACTGTGTAGGGGAGTGACCCATAGTTTCCCCGTTCTAAACATCAGAACCCCCTCTGTGTAGGATATTGGCCCATGGTATTGCCATCTAAAGGTCAGAACCCCTTTTTATACCTGTATAATGTCAGAACTCCTATTGTAATAGCTCTGGTTATATATGGCAGTAGCCTGCAATGTTCCTGTCAAAACGAGGGAGCTCCAACTATATTGGACAGTGGCCTGTGGCGTCCCTGTCGAAACAATGATGCCCCCCTGTATCAGACAGCAGCCTGCAGTTTTCCACAAGATGCCAGAGCCAAATGTATGGACAGTGGCCTGTATCAATACTGTCAGTATTGTACAGCTGTTTCTTAGGGTTTCAACATATCACACATATATCATGAAGTCTATTGTATTAAAGGGAGCCAAAACCAATAAAATTGACAAAATTTTCAAAATTTTCTAAACTCAGATAAGTATAGAAATATGTTAGATGAGTCCAGTTAAGATCAGTGGTAAAGTATTAGCTGTGAGAACTAGCTCAAACTGAAGTAGAATGCTACAAGAGATGGTAATATTGACATTTGTTTGTAAACAAACCCTATTTTTGCGGATCCACATTAATTGATTTGAGCAAGAAAAACATGTTTTTAATGATTTTCTACCATATTTCATGGTTTAAATTTTAACATGGGCCAGAAATAGGCTCAAGGAATGGATTTCCATGATTATTTGAGTTTGGAAAATTTCAATGAATTTATTGGTTTTGGCTCCCTTTAAGTACAGTCAAGGGGGTGGGATGATGTAGTGGATAAGGTCCTTGCTTGGCATGTGGCAGACCAGGGTTCGAGTCTGGGCAGTGCCTGTTACACCACCTGGCCTTTCCGTTGTTTCCATCCCCATAGACTTGGTCATACCAACTGGTTCAAACATTTACTTGAGCTGGTCTCGATATAGCTGAAAAATTGCTGAGTAGACATTAAACTCCAACAATCAACATCATCATTAACTACAGTCACCTTTGTCTGTATTAATCCATAATCTGCTACAGGTAGTCTTTAGCTACCCTGTATTCATGGAGTATTCCTACCCTGAATGTTCCACCATGCTGAGGATGTTAAGGATAGACAACACCTCTCAGGGCGTCATTTGCAGTACTTCAAATTGCGCTGTATCTAATAATGGTGCAATTATGTAGTATATATCAAAAGATGCAACATATTTTTGTCTATCTTTTGGTATAAAGTATTCCATCATAACTTTATGATTAAAGAATGTGACAGTAAGAAACTGATTTTTTCAATTTTAGTTTTTGAACAGGTGAGAGGTGTTGTCTATCCCTAAATGAGCTATTTTATCAAGGGACTTAAAAAACACACACCTTTGGGCCTGACTTATCGACAGGTGGCCTTGGTCCAAGGTGTAGTACACCCGACATTGGCAGGGAGCTGTAATGTTATAGGTGGTGCCAGCACGTTTCAGGGGTGGAGTACAAGTTGCCGTCAAAGGCCTTCAAAGGACGTAAACCGTAGCCTTATGTAACAGTATTCTAAAAATAAAAGAAGTACTAAAACATAGATAGGAAAACGTTCAGGGCCGTAAAAATTAGTTAAAAAGTTAATATGGAAACAACCAGGGGGTGCCTGGGCTCACTGTCATATTACCTCACCTGTCACTGGGCCCTCTGTGACATGCCCTTACCTTTCACTGGGCCCTGTGTGACATGGCCTCACCTGTCAATTAGCCCTGTGTGACATGGCCTCGCCTGTCACTGGGTCCTCTGTGACATGGCCTCACCTGTCACTGGGCCCTGTGTGACATGGCCTCATCTGTCACTTGGTCATGTGTGACATGGCCTCACCTGTCACTGGGCCCTGTGTGGCATGGCCTCACCTGTCACTGGGCCCTCGGTGACACGGCCTTACCTGTCACTGTGCCCTCAGTGTCACGGCCTTACCTGTCACTGTGCCCTCTGTGACATGGCCTCACCTGTCACTGGGCCCTGTGTGGCATTGCCTCACCTGTCACTGGGCCCTCGGTGACACGGCCTTACCTGTCACTGTGCCCTCAGTGTCACGGCCTTACCTGTCACTGTGCCCTCAGTGTCACGGCCTTACCTGTCACTGTGCCCTCTGTGACATGGCCTCACCTATCACTGGGCCCTGTGTGACATCTGTCACTTGGTTACTGGTGATATCGCAGTTAGCTTGTGACGTAACAGAAACTTTCTGATTGTCAGTTTGTCACTTACTAAGACGGCATTTAACAATAATGTTATTGATAGTGAGGTTGAAACCTCAATAAATTACGTTTTTATAACATAATTCTTTGGTGACATTAGGACAGAACCAAAACAGAATGTTATAAGAACATTTTGTTTAGTTTTAAGAACATAACCAGAATGCTATAATAATGTCATGGTGCAACATCACAACAGTATGTAGCAGCAATGTTATTGGGAGCCTTCAAAATAATGTAACAAGAACCAATACAGAATGCTGCTGAAACAGTATGATAATGTCGCACCTCCAGCTGGAATAGCCTCACTTGTCACTGGGCCCTCTTCGATACATTCCCCATACTTGGGCTTTCTGTAACAGGCCTCAGCTCTCACGGTAGCTGTGTGTGACAAATACAACTGTTCCCAATCTTATTGGTCACAAACAAGACAGGGCTTTTTACCTCCACACTGTATAATGGAAAGGGACAGTATTCATTAGGTTCCTGGCCTCTCCATGACCAGAAAACATGGCTTTTAGTTACCTGGCTACAACGACCCTCCGCCTTCACAGGCAAGCCACTGCAGAGTCAAATGTCAAAAAGCAGCATTATACGCCTGTGTGTTCTACAGTGAGATTCATCACAGCCGTGTGTGAAGCATGAATACAGTCGGTAAATATAGCCGCCATATGTTATTCGCGACAGCAGTCTGCTCTTAAAACATGCACGTCTGCATGCAAGTCAGAAATACAGTATGCGATATTACCATAATTTATATAATAGATTATAGATTAATATCATAAGTAAATAGTCCTATTTCGCCAAACCTGATATGATGAGCTCGACGTTAGGCTAAAAAATAAGCCTATCAATTTGCACAGCAAAGGCTCTGCAGATGAAATGAGTGGGATGTATTGGCATTACTGATGAAGTCCAATCAGAAACTGATCTGGAAAACTAACTTCATAAGTTACATGCATAGATGAAACCAGGCTTTCTTCGCTTGTCTTATTTAGAATGTAAAGAATATCAAGTCTTCTTTGGGCGTTTTTTTAATGTTATGTTTGTATGTAATTAGTAATTTGAAGACAACTAGCGATGCTTCGAACCATCATAACTATGTATGGCCTATTTCGGTTTGGTTAATGACAACTATAGCTGATAACACATTTTGGGGGTTAGTACCGTATGCTCGGTGGCTATTTTCAGGAGTAAACTTTAATTGAGGTAGAATTATTGCCGACATTAGTGGGGGATCGTTTGTACGGGGTTAATTGGGGTGGAGAGAGAGGCCGGTGTTTTAATTAAAGAGGCTGTTGGGTTCACATATAGCAGATCGATCATTGTGTATCAGTGTGTAGGTTCTGGGATAAGGGCTAGTTAAGCCTGTAATGTTATCATAACTTTGCAGCAACGTTCTGTTTGGTTCTGTATTGGTTCTTGTTATGCTATTCTGATGGCTCCCAACAACATTGCTGCAAAATACTGCTGTGACGTTGCACTGAGATGTTATCATAATGTTCTGGTTATATTCTTCAACATAAACAGAATGTTTTTATTTCGTTCTATTTTGGTTTTGTCCTAACCTTGCCAAAAATAATTTTATGATAAGGTTCTGCTTTGTTGGGCTTTCAACCTCACATCAATAACATAATTGTTACTTGCCATCTTAGTATGTAAGACTGTCAAAAATACATATGGTTGCAGAACATTTCTGTTACGTTGCAAGTTGGCTGGGTCTAGATGCACATTGACCATAGGAGTATAGTTTGGCGCAGTAGGAAGGAGTAGGGATAGAGACCACACCCTGCCTAGGAAGCTTGGACAATGTCCAACCGGGAGGAGAAGCCTGTGCCAAAAGTCTGAATCTATACCTTGGTTTTTTAAGCTTACAGCCATAAACTTCTCCCCTTGAGCCACTGAGCCTTAAACACCACATATATTTGACATTTGCCAAAAGTACAGCCAGTGTCCTTTTTTTTGTTTTTTTTTCCGAATTACTATTTTATAAAAATACTGGGTGTAAAACCAGGTTTGTGTAGAAGGTGAGGGGTGGTTGGGGCAGATGGTGGAGGCTGGGGAGCCCGCTGAAGCCGCTCAGTTGGCTGCCACCCCAGGGGGGGTGGGGGTGGGGTGAGGGGTGGGGGGAGGCAGTTGCAGGGTGGGGGGGGGGGGGGTACGATAAAAAGGGGGATCCCAACATCAGCTGTTGCTGCCCAAATGCCAGAGTGGAGCTTGGAAAAGTCCTACCTGGTCCGTGCACTAAAAGAGGACGGAGGGGAGGACGGGACGGGACGGGCCTTCCCAAGCAAGAATATGACGTTATTATAATGTTGAAGCAACATTCTGTTTAGTCCTGGTTTGGTTCTTATTACATTATTTTGTTGGCACCCAAAAATGTCTTTAGAACCTAACATTGCAACGTCACACTTTAACGTTATTATGACATTCCTGTAACATTCTTTCACGTTATAATAATGTTATTATAACATTCTTTATGAATAAGGTCTCAACTTTACTCAAATATAATGTCGTTATAACATTCTGTTTTAGTAAGTCTCAACTTTACTTAAAATAACATAACTGGTACATAAAAATAGGGCAGGTTACAGACTAACCAAAATAGTATGGTCGCATAATGTACTTGTTACATCGCTGCTTGCCTGGGCTGACATGAGGGGGAGGGGGGTTTGGTTCGGGTTGTGGAGGTATTGGTGTAGTGTGATCAGCATGTGAACACTTTATATAACCACATGCTTATTTGTTCAATCTGAAATAACAAACACTTGTTGATGACAAAGAATTCAGAGACTGGATGAGATTTCCCGAGCCAGCCAGGTACAATGCAAGCGATAGCATCAAATGGACTGCTCCCTCTATGTACATGTTACTAACTTTCTATTCAGCTACATAGTATACATCCAATCAGCCAGGGCAATGCGATACTTTGTATCATGCCTGGTCAGACAGTATCTTGATGCTGTAAACATGTTGCTGTCTGGCAGTGTGGTGATACACTTTGCAAATAGTTTACAAATTGTAAACTGGTTTTTCTCTGGACGTGCCTGGGAAATCCATCAGTGAGCCTGCTGCCTCTGTGATGTCCCATTAGACGTTTTAACGCCATAAATATCATAGGTGGCTTGCATGGGGGTAATGCGTTTAGCCTTAATAACAAACACACCCAGTGCAACCACAACCACCACCATGAACAAACACAATGGTGAGTAATACACTGAAACCTGTTAGGCCTGAAGCGAATCGGGTCGTTGGTGCATGACCAGCAGTTTGTTATCAGTAAGGCGGGGAAGAACACGCCATTACAGATCACTGTTCTCCCCTCGCTGTAAACAGCCTGCTGATTATCTGCTGTCTGCTCGGTTTAGATCAATGAACGAGGCGTTTGCATGCTGCCTTTGAGGGGGATTCATCTAAGCTCTGTCAGCACGTAGAAAATTGCCTCCTTTAAGTCTGAGATGACCCTCAACTTGACTCTGACCTGGGGAGACTGGACCCTGACCTAGGGAGACTGGACCCTGACCTGGGGAGACTGGACCCTGACCTGGGGAGACTGGACCCGGACCTAAAGAGACTGGACCCGGACCTAAAGAGACTGGACCCGGACCTAAAGAGACTGGACCCTGACATGGTAAGACTGGACCTTGACCTGGTGAGACTGGACCCTGACCTGATGAGACTGGACCCTCACCTGGGGAGATTGGACCCTGACCTGGGGAGACTGGACCCTGACATGATGAGACTGGACCCTGACCTGGAGAGACTGGACTCTGACCTGGGGAGCCTGGACCCTGACCTGGTGAGGCTAGGCCTTGACCTGGTGAGACTGGGCCCTGACCTGGTGTGAATTGACCCTGACATGATGAGACTGGACCCTGACCTGGGGAGACTGGACCCTGACCTGGTGAGACTGGACCCTGACATGGGGAGACCAGACTCTGACCTGGGGAGACTGGACCCTGACCTGGTGAGACTGGACCCTGGCCTAGGGAGACTGGACCCTCACCTGGGGAGACTGGACCCTGACCTAGGGAGGTTGGACCCTGACCTGGGGAGCCTGGACCCTGACCTGGTGAGACTGGACCCTGACCTGAGGAGTCTGGGCCCTGACCTGGTGTGAATTGACCCTGACCTGGTGAGACCAGACCCTGACCTTGGGAGACTGGACCCTGACATGATGAGACTGGACCCTGACCTAGGGAGACTGGACCCTCACCTGGAGAGGTTGGACCCTGACCTGGGGAGCCTGGACCCTGACCTGGTGAGACTGGACCCTGACCTGAGGAGACTGGACCCTGACCTGGTGTGAATTGACCCTGACATGATGAGACTGGACCCTGACCTGAGGAGACTGGACCCTGACATGATGAGACTGGACCCTGACCTGGAGAGACTGGACTCTGACCTGGTGAGACCAGACCCTGACCTGGGGAGACTGGACCCTGACATGATGAGACTGGACCCTGACCTGGAGAGACCGGACCCTGACCTGGGGAGACTGGACCCTGACATGGGGAGATTGACAACACCCATAAAAGAGAACAGTTACCATCTGTTTATGATTAAAGACATCTAGGATTGAAATAGTTTTAATGGATGATAAGTCTGAATTGAATAGATAGGACAGAACGAATATAATAACCTTACTGATAACAAAAACAAATAGCATTCCTACCTCATTATAATATGGAGACAGTCAGATGTACGTTTACTGGTCTATTGACTGCTGGCAAGGCTATGGTATGAGTTGGGCGGTACCAGCCACTATGGGTTGTTAAGCCAATTAAGGCTGCACCCATGTTGGCCTCAGTAAGGTGGAAAATGGAGAAAACATCATTAAATGCGTTCACTCGGTGCATTATATTTTATTACCTTCCAGAAAGGATCCTCTCAGAGAATAGAAAGCTAATGGCAACCATGCTCTGCCTACAGGCACATTTCTACAAGGTGAATAATTGTTGGCGATTTGCTGTTAATCAACAACGATGAATATTCAATGTTGGACTCGCACTGTTTGTCTTTTGATGATTAACAGCTGAAGTCATTGATAAATAGTGTAAAAATATTGGGCATGTCCGATATCTTCCCCTTGTACACCTTTCTCACGAATCTGCGCAGTCCCCCACCTTGCCTACCTTTTTGGGGCTTTTTGATAACTTTCATATAACTGATAACTTTATATAAGTTAACTATAGGGAAAAAATCCAAATTTAATCCACCAGGGCAGCGCCACTTTAATGAAAAAGATGTATTTGCTGACCATAAGCATATCTAGTAACCCGCCATCAAGGCACCAGTATGCGTCACTTTAGTCACCGAGTAACAAATGCAACCAATTCGTTGGAAACCAGCCTTCACAGTCGGACCACCTGGCCGTTCAGTGGATCAGGGATGAGCTAACCATTGGACACTGATCCACTTTGTTACTATGGCAGCCCCAGACAATCCCCAAACACATTTATGACGGTAAGCCCCTTATCACGGCTCATCCGTGGTGATCCACCCAGCCTCTGGGGGATTTATCAGAGTTTTTCCGTCCATATAATATCCTGTAAAACATATCGTATTATATGAAAAGGTCTCTCACACCAGTTTCCTGAAAGGGTATAGACACAAAATGGACATTTCGGGAAAGGCTGTGCCATTGTCTTGAATCCAGGTTTGTTCTCACAGTTCACAAAATTAACTGGATCAAAGGCAGATTTTGCCGAAAGCCTCTTTGTAGAATCTATGTATACATCAGAAATACAAGAACACTTTTCAAATAAGAATATTAATATAATTGTCAGGCCTTTATGAAATACTTTTTGTATATATTGGTTTGAAATTGGAGGCTGTGTCCAATCCAGACGCCACTGTGGCACTTGTCTGTTGATGCTAAAGCTAGATTGAAAATAATCTTACTTTGAGATGTATCCAAGACTATTAGAAGGTTTCTATGAACGTAATGTAATTTTGTTTGAATCCGTTTGATTTTGATAAGCCAATGATATAATAAAGTTTTAGTGGAAAGTCTTTGAATATATCTCAATATTAGTATTCATTATGATTAGAACAAAGTAGCCGTTGGTTGGAGCTACATTTCACCTCTAATAGTTCTTTCTTAATTATTTTGTGCTCTCACAATAAAAAGTGTGTACATAGAGTAGTTTGAATGGACAACGGCCGGGCTATATGCCTAGCCACCTATGCCTGCTCAACCAATTAGGGGATTCCCATCTCCATATCAGGCACTGCATACACCTAGGCAAGCAATTATTTAACAAACCGTTGTGTGGCCATACTTTTTCAGTCAGTCTGTTACCTGCCCAATTTTCACATAACAGTTACATCCCTTTACATTAGGTTGAAACACTCAAAGACAGGGTGTTATAATAATGTTATATATTCCAGTAAAGTTGAGACCCTACCAATACAGACTGTTATAATACTTATTTTAACATGAAAGAACATAACAAGAATGTCACAATAGCGTTACAGTGCAACATCACATTATTAGGTTCTAAAGACGTTTTTGGAACCATCAAAATGACATAAAAAGAACCCAAACAGAACTAAACAGAACGCTGCTGCAACATTACAATAACATAATATTCTTGCTTGGGCTGTGTGGTTCAGGGGTGATTCAGGGGCAAGATATTCACCGCGTGTTGTTAGCACGTTTCTCTGCACTCACATCAATTACCGTAGCCCCACGTGACACTATAGCCTAATGGTTATATTTACTAGTCTGAAACGGATCTGTAGAGCACCAGCTCACCTGTGAATGATGACATTTCACTTTATTTGCATTGATTGCCCTGATGAACTCCCCATCCTTAAGCCCGTATTCCACTGGGCGATTTTGACTTCCGACAATTTCGTATTTTGTGACTTGTCACCAATGATATAAAAGAAGACCGTGCATCCTACATATTATTTAAAAGAGATTTAAAAAGCCTTTCTAATTATATTAAAACATGTCTTTAATTAACTGCTATTGACACAGGCATGTCATTATTGACCAGTGGAATACTAGTAGTGCCCTTACCAGTTTACCCACCTCACACACCCATTATTTGATGACACAGTCCTCACGCCCACCTACCTCTGTCAGCTATCATCACTGCATCACATGTCAACAGGTGCGCATCGCAGTGAATTGTCACACAGGCTATTGAAAGCCTTAAGTTTCAGTACCACAATAGCTTCTGATGTTACTGATTTGATAGTCCATGTTAAGTATGCTTGTTTCTGGACATCCGGTCATCACTGCATCACATGTCAACAGGTGTGCGTTTTGCTGAATTGTCACACAAGCTACTGAAAGGGATTGTTTCACTACCACAATAGTCTCTGGTGTAACTGATCTGATAGACCATGTTAAATCCACTTGTTTCTTGACATTTGGTTTGATGTCTCCTTCTGAAAGACTCCTTTACGTTGCGAATTTTAGTGGAAATTCTTTGAATTATCTCAACATTAGTATTCATTATGATTAGAACAAAGTAGCCATTGGTTGGGGCTGCATTTCACCTCTAATAGTTCTTTTTGAATTATTTTGCGCTTTCCTACCAACCCAGTTCTTGCATTAACATTGGTGTCCATGGAATACTTTGAACTGACAATGGGCTATGTGCCCAGCGACTACAATGCCTGCTCAGGGAATTTCCCGCCTCCCTATCAGGGACTGCATACAGTGTGGTTCAGGAGCGAGTCGGGGCATGAAATTCACTTCATGTTGTTGGTATGTTTCTCTGCACTCACATCAATTACCGTAGCCCCACACGTTATATTACAGCCTAATGGTTATATTTACTGGTCTGAAACGGATCTATGGAGCAACAGCTCACCTGTTTACACCTGTGTAATCAGGTCGTGTGAGGTGAATGGCGACATTTCACTTTATTTGCACTAACCACCCTGACGAACTTCCCATCATTAAGCCGCATTCCACTAGGCGATTCTGACTTCCGGCAATTCGTACTTTGCAATCTTTCACCAGTAATATGACAAAAGACTATGCATCCTACATACCAGTTGAGAGAGAATTAAAAAGCCTTTCTAATGATGTATAACATGTCTTCAATTTACTGCTATTCACGCTATTCTGCTATGAAGTTGGGAGTGCTGAATGCTGCCTTTACACATCCCGCACACACTAGTATGTACACACATTTTCAAAAATCTCGCCCCACCCCCCTACCCACCTTGATGCATACATACTAAATGGAAGGTCCCCTACTCGTTGGCAATGTCCTCACGCCCACCACCCCCTTTTGTCAGCTCTCATCACTGCATCAGGTGTCAACAGGTGTGTGCTTGGTTAAATTGTCACATGAGCTGTTGACTGGTGTGATAGTCCATGGTACTTGTTTCTGGACACTTGGTTTGATGTCTTCTTCTGAAGACTGTCATCGACGACGTGACAAAATGCCACTCGATTCTGGTCTCGTAGGATTTTCTTGTATTTAAACATGTCTGTTGGTATTTCAAACTACCCTTTCACATAATAATCATTTTAGTGGATCCAATGAATTGTATATTCCATATTTTCAAAATCGGTCCATAATCAAGCCACATTTGCATGGTGGATGACTGCCTTGATATAATATTAAGTTGTGAATACACAAACCATTCATTTGAATGATATCATCTCACAACTGTTAAATGTGTCTGGAGGTATTGGTAAAAATTGACAAAAAGACCAATATTATCTTGCGCATCATTCAGCTTTAATGATTATACTTTATTCCAGAAGTGGTTCATCCCAAAGAGGCCGAGGCTACGTGTATGTAATCGTTCGGACGTCAGCCATAAATGTGTCGTGGGAATAGGTCGGCTGGTCTGTAGGCAGGTCACACAGGCCCCACCACCGACCAAAACAAGGGCCATCGGAGTCAACCACATGTCGTCGACTTTATATCAACGCAATACATACCAAGATGGTGGGGGGTTAAAACTGGAGTCTTTTCCTGAGTAGTCTTTTCCTGCCTGATCCCTCCTCTTTGGGGCCATGTCATAAACACTTCTCTTTGGTTGGTTTTAATTGATATGTCATATACTACTCTTTAACCGATTTTAATGGCCATGTCATATACTATTTTTTCCTGGTTATAATCGCTATGTCATATACTACTTTTTTTTCCAGGTTACAATTGCCTTGTCCTATACTACTCCTTTGCTGGTTTCACCATGTCATGTATTACTCTCTTGCTGCAGGTTTTAATCACCATGTCATATACTATTGTTTTCCTGGTTTAATCACCATGTCATATACCAGTCTTTAGCTAGTTCTGAACAACGTGTCATTTACTATTCTTTCTCTTGTTTAAACTGCTATTTCATATACTACTCTGTAGCTGATTAAAACCACCATTTCATATACTACTCTTTTGCCGGTATTAAACATCGTTACCCGATGCACATTCTATGACTGTTAACTACAGACCGAATGTGCATTCTAGATCTGAGGCCTAGTCTGAAAAGGGCAGTCGTATACTACTCTTGCGCTGGTCTTGATTGCCATGCGATATTATAGACCTTTCTCATGAACTTTCTTTTTGAAATCTCATCAATACACTAAAAAGAAGCAAAAGTATCATATTAAGCACTCATGATGGTATGCAAGAATATTTGTTCTTTGCTACAAGCAACATAATTTAATGATAAAAGATGTAGTTTAGAAACATTAATGTATTTTTCACCCTGATTTATGTTGAAAGGAGGTCAACTCTAAACACACGTAAATTAGAGGTACTCAGCAAGAGGGGTTGTTGTGGACCTCAGGTTGAGTGGGTGTCCAGGGCTCCTGGGCTGTGGAGCTAATCTGGTATGAACAACCACAACTACCGCCTCTCCCACCCCTCTTCCATACATACAAATTATGAATTACTAACAATTACAGACACTTGGCCATCTGAATGGTCACGAAGTTCTCTTAATTCAGCTCCAAGTACAGTGGTCAGTGTTGCAGACTCATTGGACTGCACTCCCCTCACTAGGGTTCTTATTTTTGCTAAGAGTAGCCACCCTTCATAAGAAGGGTGCATACTACTTTGAGATTGCACTCACTACACCTATACCACTCTTTTCCTGTTTCTAACCACCATGTCTACTCCTTTGCTTGTTTTATTTGTCATCTCATAATTATACTACCTTTTGCTGGTTCATGGAAGGATCATGTTTTATTCTATTTGTCTCAGCCATGACTTTTGCCTGTCCTGCATTTTGCTTTACGAAAAAGGCTCATGAAAACATTTTGTTCCCACTGGTTATTGTTGTAAGGTTCAATAATATGAACTTAGCAGTCGCAGGTGCATGGCGAAAGGTCCATAAAAGCGGTGCTTTCATTCAGGTGTCATGGGGGGACTGGTTGGACTGATTGCCTTCTCTGACACAGGAGGTCCCACCACTGTTAGAACCTAACCCCCCTCCCCTTCTCACCCTCAGTAGAATATGCTGTATGGCCTATTCATGCTGACCGAAGTCCTCACACTATTGTTGACAACCCTCTTGGTCTGGGCGGCGGCCTGTATACTGTGTGAAGGGGGTATTCAACTTTACGACTTGGGCTGCGACACGACGATGTCGCAAGGAAATTGGACATACTATAGATAAAACGCTGTCTAACATGCTCCAAATTAGTTTAAATTTTTAACCATTATATCACTCCTATGCTAATTTTTCTGTAATATCGTCATATCATGGTGATATCACAGACCATGTCTTCTAGTGGAATACCCCCTTGTGCGCGGGTGGGTGTGGTCTGCCAACCCAGGGTGAGAGGGAAAGCACACAGCCCATGACATGATACCCGCTGTCAGGATATGCAGAAACTGCTGAGTCATCAGTCTCTGTGTACCCTGCTGCCTGGTCAGAAAAAACTACATAACCTGATAAAGGCTGTCTGTCTCCTGGACTGGGACCAGGAAGTAGGAGTGCATGGCATTGTATGGTGTAAATTCTATGAAGTATTCAGCAGGCTGTGAACTGCATGTTTAAAGACCCTAACTCTCCCCAGCTGTCATCCACCCTACCTCTCCCCAGCTGTTCACTGCCCTGCCCCTCCCCACCTGTTAACTGCCCCTCCCCACCTATTAACTGCCCCTCCCCACCTGTTAACTGCCCCTTCCCACCTAATAACTGCCCCTCCCCACCTGCTAACTGCCCTCCCCACCTGTTAACTGCCCCTTCCCACCTAATAACTGCCCCTCCCCACCTGTTAACTGCCCTCCCCACCTGTTAACTGCCCCTTCCCACCTAATAACTGCCCCTCCCCACCTGTTAACTGCCCCTCCCAACCTAATAACTGCCCCTCTCACCTGTTAACTGCCCTGCCCACCTGCTAACTGCCCTCCCCACCTGTTAACTGCCCCTTCCCACCTAATAACTGCCCCTCCCCACCTGTTAACTGCCCCTCCCCACCTGTTAACTGCCCCTCCCCACCTGTTAACTGTCCCTCCCCACCTGTTAACTGTCCCTCCCCACCTGTTAACTGCCCCTCCCCACCTGTTAACTGCCCCTCCCACCTGTTAACTGCCCCCCCACCTGTAAACTGCCCCTCCCCACCTGTTAACTGCCCCTCCCCACCTCTTAACTGCCCTGCCCACCTGCTAACTGCCCTGCCCACCTGCTAACTGCCCTCCCCACCTGTTAACTGTCCCTCTCCACCTGTTAACTGTCCCTCCCCACCTGTTAACTGCCCCTCCCACCTGTTAACTGTCCCTCCCCACCTGTTAACTGCCCCTCCCCACCTGTTAACTGCCCTGCCCACCTGCTAACTGCCCCTCGTCACCTGTTAACTGCCCCTCCCCACCGATTAACTGCCCCTCCCCACCTGTTAACTGCCCCTCCCCACCTGTTAACTGCCCCTCCCCACCTGTTAACTGTCCCTCCCCACCTGTTAACTGTCCCTCCCCACCTGTTAACTGCCCCTCCCCACCTGTTAACTGCCCCTCCCACCTGTTAACTGCCCCCCCACCTGTAAACTGCCCCTCCCCACCTGTTAACTGCCCCTCCCCACCTCTTAACTGCCCTGCCCACCTGCTAACTGCCCTGCCCACCTGCTAACTGCCCTCCCCACCTGTTAACTGTCCCTCTCCACCTGTTAACTGTCCCTCCCCACCTGTTACCTGCCCCTCCCACCTGTTACCTGCCCCTCCCACCTGGTAACTGCCCCTCCCCACCTGTTAACTGCCCCTCCCCACCTGTTAACTGCCCCTCCCCACCTGTTAACTGCCCCTCCCCACCTGTTAACTGCCCCTCCCCACCTCTTAACTGCCCTGCCCACCTGCTAACTGCCCTCCCCACCTGTTAACTGCCCCTTCCCACCTGTTAACTGCCCCTCCCCACCTGTCAACTGCCCTCCCCACCTGTTAACTGCCCTCCCCACCTGTTACCTGCCCCTCCCACCTGTTACCTGCCCCTCCCACCTGGTAACTGCCCCTCCCCACCTGTTAACTGCCCCTCCCCACCTGTTAACTGCCCCTCCCCACCTGTTAACTGCCCTCCCCACCTGTTAACTGCCCTCCCCACCTGTTAACTGCCCTGCCCACCTGTTAACTACCCCTCCCCACCTGTTAACTGTCCCTCCCCACCTGTTAACTGCCCTCCCCACCTGTTAACTGCCCTCCCCACCTGTTAACTGCCCTCCCCACCTGTTAACTGCCCTCCCCACCTGTTAACTGCCCTCCCCACCTGTTAACTGCCCTGCCCACCTGTTAACTGCCCCTCCCCACCTGTTAACTGTCCCTCCCCACCTGTTAACTGCCCTCCCCACCTGTCAACTGCCCTCCCCACCTGTTAACTGCCCTCCCCACCTGTTAACTGTCCCTCCCCACCTGTTAACTGCCCTCCCCACCTGTTAACTGCCCTCCCCACCTGTTAACTGTCCCTCCCCACCTGTTAACTGCCCTCCCCACCTGTTAACTGTCCCTCCCCACCTGTCAACTGCCCTCCCCACCTGTTAACTGCCCTCCCCACCTGTTAACTGCCCCTTCCCACCTAATAACTGCCCCTCTCACCTATTAACTGCCCTGCCTCTCCCCACCTAAAAACTTCATATTTCTGTGACCTGTTCACAGAACGTTTTTGAAACAGCACAGAGTTCTATAAGCACGTCAAAGTTAAGGGCGTAGCCAGGCCTAAATTCAAAGGGGTTTCCAGGTAAATTTAAGGGGGTTCTGATTTTTGGCAAGATTTCTTATATTTTGGGAAATTTAACTTTTTCCCTCCTCTCCTCCTACCTCTGCCCTCTGCTACCCCTGTAAAACCTCTTACCCCTGCCAGCCCTCTGCTAGCCCTGTAAAAACTGTCTCTTGTCCTTTACAGCCCTCTGATGAGCATGCCAGATTCACGGTATGACCAAAAATGTTGCTGGATTACATTCAAACATTGCAAAATACGTCGCCAGCTAAAATGTCACTATACTAAGGGCACAATGGACAATACCCTGGCTTTCAGCTATTTTACCTCTACAAAGTTCACTTTTTGGAAATGGTCACCCTGCCCACCACACCCTCCTATGAAAAGGTCTGGATACGGGCCTGCCCTGGCTACGCCACTGTAACAGAACGTTGCAGATAGATCCCTCCTTTTCTGGGTGTTAACTGCCCTACCCCATCCGACTTTCTGCCCGTCCCAATGCTGTGATTACCCGGCCCCTCCCCGTCCGTTAAACACCCCCTCCCCACCCATTTCCATGCGGGGAGGGGGATGGTACTCAGTATATAGAGGTAGGTATACCAACTGCGAAACTACAGCCCCCCCTTTTTTGGGATTTGTCAGCCTCCTGAAAAACTGGGATATTCTGACAACTCCCCTTTTTCAGCATCCCTCATGGACAGCCCCTGTAAATAAGCATTAACTGATACATTTCTTGGGCACAATCCTGTTCCAGAAAGTGACACTTTGTTTGAGATCTTTTATGAAGGAATTTGATGACCTTCAATTTACTTTTAATCTAGTATCAGATAAAATAGGGACAGCTATCCTAAATATAAATGGTTAGATGGTTTGACAGCCCCGCTTTTTTAGTGAATTTGGTGATCATCAGGTACAGCCCTTCATGGTCCAACTGCAGTTGGTACCTATTTCTAGAACAAGTACCCCCACCCCCTCCCCACCCGTTTACAGCCCCCTGCCCACCGTTACGGCCCTAATTCCCGGCGCGGAGTGACGGAGTGCGCTTTGATTGCCGGCTAATGACGCGGTGCGCCGGAAATGGTGGAGTGATCCGGGGGGCGGTGATGAGGCGCGGCCGGGACTACAGATGATATTAGTTTAGCCGCCAGGGGGCTAACGAGCGTGACGGCCGGCGGGGGCGCTGTGTGTATAGTTGGTGCGGGATGGGGCGTTGGTTAGAGCTGGTAAGGTAATACTCGGTCAGGGACATTGGAGTTACGTGGTTTGGTTAGGGGAGATCAACTGTGGCCTGCTTTAGATCCAAGAAATCAAGAGGATGGCATCGGTATTTGTTGAGGTCATCTTGTGGCAGTGACCCTCTGAACCATGGTTTCTTTTCGTTGGGGCGGTGTCCAGGGGGTCCTGATCCCCCCCCCCCCCCTTTTGGTGGACCCCTAAACTACAAAAAGAGGGGGAAATGACGCGTGTGTACACACGATTGCACGCAGTTTTAGTACTTAGCCTTTATACTGACCCCCCTTTCAAAAACTCTGTATCCACCCTTAGTCTTTTCTTCATGACAGATTGCTGGCGTTACATACGAGGCATGGAAAACTCGTTTCCCACAGTGCAGTCTTAAGTTCTTTACATTTCTTTGACGGTGGTACTTGACTGTACATATTAACTCATTCAATTTTTTCTCAGTTTTGGTGATGGTAACTATTTGCCCCACTTAAAACATATTATTCATTGGGGCCTGTCAATTACCACAGTAGTAATCTAAATAGCAATAAAAGTCAAAAAGTATTTCCAAGCCATCTCTTCACTTGTATATCATATTATCAAATATCATACCAGGGAGTTAGTTGAATAGACTCACTGCTAATGTATGACAAGGTAGGTAAAATGCCTTAGGGGCTTATATAAAGCAGGATGAATTAAGGTGGGAGGGGGTCTGAAAGTTTTGGAAATATTCATACGTAATTAATGGAAGTCCCATTATCTAATGATTTTCACCTTGTAGGCACACATAAACAGCTATTGAAGTGTCACATCCTTTGTGCTTCAGTCTATATAGAAACAGATATTAAGCCTTTATATAATATCAGTCACGCAATATTATCTTAGGCTTAACTGAATGCTTCTCAATTCTGCATAATGACTTAATAAATGTTACAACCAAGTGGATTATGAAACCAGCACCATAGGTTGGTCAATATAGCAGGCACTAGATTTAATTTGGTTGGTTGGTTGGTTGGTTATTGGTTGCTTTACACCCTAATTAACTGCCAGGGTCATATCAAGGGTGGTGATGGTGATCGAATCTATGAGAAGGTAGAGACCATACCCCTACACTTTTACCGAGGCAGGTGTTCTTTAATGTGCAGGGTCCCATAGGCATAGATTTAATTTGGAGTAGACAGGAATAGATACTATTCCATATCCAGAAAAGCCACTCTCCCAGTGTCCATATACATAAAACATCAACAAGGTGTATTTATGGATGAGTATTCTGGTACTTGTTCATAACTCACTTACAGGGTTTATTTACAGGCTGCTATTCTGGTCCCTGACTGTATGTGTTACTTGTTAATTGAGTCATGCACAAGAAAACGTCTGACAACAGGTATGTAGGTTGGTCATTTGTGGATGGCTTCATGAAGCCTCACCACAGCACCCGGGAACAGGTCTTGGTACAGTACTAATTAAGTATATTGCTCTGCCTTAATTGTTCATTTTGTCATATCATTAGCTGTCTTGACATGCCATCTGCCATACCATCAGCAATGTACAACCCTAAAATAGGGGGACTTATTTCCTCAAATTGGCATTATACATGTAAAACAAAATAAATAAAATGCCTTAGTGGCCTTCAATTAAGTAGTATACATCAAGGGGGAGGGGGCATTGTATATACATAAACTGCTATGAAAGTAATAAGTACTTTAGTCTATGTATAATAATAGAAATTAGCCCTATGTATAATGCAGATACCCCATGCTGTCATACACTGAATACATCTCAGTACTGCATAATAACCTAATAACCACAATACTCAAGTAGTTTATGAAACTGGCACCCTATGCAGGTCAAAAGAGCCGGCATCAGATATATTCAATTTGATAGCAACAAGAATAGATGCTGTCCATATCCATGAAGCCGCTCTACCATTGCCCCTCTGAACAAAACAAGCTGACAGGATGTATACGGGTTGGTATTCTGGGCTTGTCTGTATGCATAACTTGTTAATTGAGTTGTGCATAGCAATTTGACTAATGACAGCTAATGACACATAGGTGGGGCTTCACGAAGCCCCATCACAGCATCCCAAAACCACTATTTCTGCTTGGTACAATACTTATCTGATTCATTTTCCTGCACTTTGCATTTTGGTCTATATATAGAAATAAACATTAGGCCTATATATAATGTAAATACCTTATGCTGGTATACACTGAGCACATCTCAGTGCTGCATAATTACTTGATAAATGTGTCAGGGGGTCTGACTGGGTGTATTTATGGTGTGGTATTCCAGTCTCTGTCCAGATGTGCTACTGGCTAATTGAGCCATTGATGGCAACATACCTATACCTACAGGTAGGTAGGTTGGGCTGGCCACTCGTTAACAGCTTCATGAAGCCCGCCACAATGGCCCAGAACTAGCATTTTCTGCTCTACATCTCGGCCTTTTTAATCTTTTTATATCTTTGGCTGTCTCAGCATGTCAACAGCCATACCTTCAGCACTGTACAAACATAAGATAGGGGACTTTTAGTTTATCTGAATTGGCAGTATGCATGCACAAAGAAATAGATAGAATGCCTTCAAGGGCTTCGGTTAAGGAGTATGCATCAAGGGGGAAAAGGGTTTGACATTTTTTTAAAATTTGCAAATGTTTCTGTTTAATGCTTATTTCAGCCCGATGGTGAAAGGGGTCCTGAAATATTCAAAATTGTGCATGTATACATACCGAATGGCATCAGACCAAATGATATTTGGCTTCATCAGGAATGGATGCTATCTATAAAGATCCTCTCCCTGTGCCCCTGCCCTTACAGCGTGTATTTATGGCTTGGTATTCTGGTTGCTGTCCATGTGTGTTACTCTTTAATCAAGTCATACACAACAACATGCCTACCAACCGATAGGTAGGTGGGGCTGGGCACTCATGAATGGCTTCATATGAAACCCCACCACAGCACCTGAATGCATTCTCGGTACATTACTAATTTGATCTATTTCTCTGCCTTGCTGATCTTTTCAGACCATTAGCTGTCTCGACATGCCAACCACCATATCTCCATTACTGAACATCCATAAAAGAGGGAGCTATTATCTTATCGAAAGTGGCATTCTGTATGTATGACAAAATATATAGAATGCTAAGGCGTATAAACTTGTAATCATATCTGGGTCTGTACAAAGAAACTGACATTAGGCCTACATATGCTACGGGTACCTAGCGTTATTATATACTGAATTAATCTCAATGCTGCATGATAACTCTGACAATCATGTGGTCTATGAAACTGGCACCACATGCCAGTCAATAGAGCTGGCATCAGATATATTCAATTTGGTGTCAACAGGAATAGATGCTATCCATATCCATGAAGTAATTTTACCAGTGCCTCTCTGAACATAACAAGCCAATAGGGTCTATTTAAGGGCTGGTATTCTGGTCCTTGTCTGTATGCATAACTTGTTAATTGAGTTGTACATGGCAACATGCCTAACAACAGGTAGGTAGGTGGGGCTTTATGAGGCCTCACAACTGTGTCCTGAAACCACCAGTTCTGCTTGGTAGGCCTACAATAGTTATTTGATTTATCTCCCTGCATCACTCACTTTTTCATATCATTAGCTGTTTTGACATTCACCATACCTCCAGTAATGAACACCCACAAAATAGAGGAACTCTCATTTTTGGTGCATGGGCATCATATATGCAGGAGAAAAATATAATCTAGGATTTTCATCTTGTATGTATATAAACATATATGAAAGTGACTCATATTTTGTACCTTGGTCTATAAATGGAAACAGAAATTAACCCTAGATATATAATACAGGTACCTTATGCTACTACAACTGAGTGCATCATAATGCTGCATAATAGTTCAATTAATGTGACAGTCAAGTGGTTTATCAAACCGGAGTCATATGACAGTCAATACAGCTGGCATTGGATCAGCTTAAATTCGGCTTGAACAGGAATAGATGCTATCCATAAAGCTGCTCTCCCTGCTTCATAACATGCTAACAGGGTGTATTTATGGCCGGGTATTCTGGTTGCTGTCCATGTGTGTTACTCTTTAATCAAGTCATTCATGGCGACATTCCTACCAACAGGTAGGTAGGTGGGGCTGGCCACTCATGAATGACTTCTTGAAGCCTTACCATAGCACCTGAATGCATTCTCTGTACAGTACTGATTTAATCTATTTCTCTGCCTTGCTGATCTGTTCAGACCACTAGCTACCTTGACATGCCAACCTACCTACCTCCAGCAGAGAACACCCATAAAATAGGGGGGCTATTATTTGATCCAAATTGCCATTCTGTATGTATGACAAAATATATAGAATGCTGAGGATTTTAATCTTGTAGGCATATAAACTCCTCATTATGTCTGGGTCTATACATAGAAAAAGACATTAGGCGTACATATGGTACAGGTACCTTTTGTTATTATAATTATACTGAATGCATCTAAATGCTACATACTGACTTAATAACTGTGACAGTTATGTGGTCTATGAAACTAGCGCCATATGCCAGTCAATATATCTGGCATAAGATATATTCAATTTGGCATCAACAGGAATATGTGCTGTACTTATCCATGAAGCCACTCTACCAGTGTTCCTCTGAACATGACAAGCTAGTAGGGTCTATTCGCAGGCTTGTATTCTGGTCCTTGTCTGTATGCATAACTTGTTAAATGAGTTGTGCATCACAACATACCTAATGACAGGTAGGTGACGGGGCTTCATGAACCCCCACCACAGTGTCCCAAAACCGCCATTTCTGCTTGGTACAAAACTTATTTGATATATGCCACTGCATCACTCATATTTTCATATCATTAGCTGTTTTGATATGCCATCTGCCATACCTCTAGCACTGAATGCCAATAAAATAGGGGGACTATCATTTATGATGCATGGGCATCATGCATGCAGGACAAAACAAATATTATCTGAGGATTTTCATTTTGTAGGCATATAGACAGTTATGTAAGTGAATCATATTTTGCTCCTTGGTCTATATATAGAAACAGGCATTAGCCCTTTACACTGAGTGCATCTCAATACTGCATAATAGCTCAATCAAGTGACAATCAAGTATTCTGTCAAACTGGTGTCATATGCCTGTCAATACAGCTGGCATTGGATCAGCTTAAATTCTGCTTGAACAGGAATAGATGCTATCCATGAAACCACTCTCCCTGCTCCAAAACATGCTTACAGTATGTATTTTTTTGCCGGGTATTCTGGTTGCTGTCCATGTGTGTTACTCTTTAATCAAGTCATACACGACAACATTCCTACCAACAGGCGGGTAGGTGGTCTGGCCACTCGTGAATGGCTTCATGAAACCCCACCACAGGACCTGAATGTATTTTCGGTACAGTACTGATTTAATCTATTTCTCTGCCTTGCTGATCGTTTCGGACCATTACCTGTCTTGATCATGACATGCCAACCAACCTACCTCCAGCAGTGAAAACCCATAAAATAGGGGGGGCACTATTTTATTCAAATTGGCATTCTGTTTATATGATAAAATAATATAGAATGTTAAGGATTTTAATCTTGTAGGCATATAAACTGATCATCATGTCTGGGTCTATCCATAGAAATAGACATTAGACCTACATGTAAAAGAGGCACCTTGTGGTTATATATACTGAATGCACCTCAATGCTGCATAATAACTTAAATACCATGACAATTATGTGGTCTATGAAACTGGCACCATATGCTGGTCAGTAGAGCTGACATTAGACACAAGTATTCAATTTGGCATCAACTGGAATAGTTCTATGAAGCCATTCTACTGGTGCCACTCTGAATATGACAGGCCAATAGGGTGTATTTAGGGACAGGTATCTGGTCCTTGTCTGTATGCATAACTTGTTGAGTTGTGCATGACAACATGCCTTACGACAGGTAGGTAGGTGGGGTTTCATGAAGCCCCACCACAGTGTTTCAAACTGCCATTTCTGCTTGGTACAATACTTATTTGATTTATCCCCCTGCCTCACTGATCTGTTCATATCATTAGCTGTTTCAAAATGTCATCTGCCATACCTCCAGCACAAAACACCCATAGGGGGACTATCATTTTTGCTGTATGGGCATCATACATATAGGACAATACAAATATTTTCTGCAGATTTTCATTTTGTAGGCATATAAACATGCATCTATGAAAGTAACTCATATTTTGCACCTTGGTCCATATATAGAAATAGACATTAGCCCTATGTATAATGCAGGTTACTTATGGTAGTATACACTGAGTGCATCTCAATATTGCATAATAGCTTAATAAAGAATCAAGTGTTTTATCAAACTGGCGTCATATGCCAGTCAATACCGTTGGCATGAGATCAGCATGTATTTATGGCCGGGTATTCTGGTTGCTGTCCATGTGTGTTACTCTTTAATCAAGTCATACATGGCAACACGCCTACCAACAGGTGGGTAGGTGGGGCTGGCACTCATGAATGGTTTCATGAAGCCCTGACACAGCACCCAAGAACCGTCTCAGTACAATACTAATTCAATCTATTTCTTTGTCTCACTCAATGTTTCATATCATTAGCTGTCTCAACATGCCTCCGTGTCTCCAGCACTAAACACTCATACGATAGGAGAACTATTACTTTTATCCAAATCGGCAGTATGCATACTTGACAAAATAAATATTGACCTACCTAAGTTTTCCATATTGTTATTCCAGATCTATGAAAGTGACTGAAGCTTTTTGCCTTGCTCTAGAAACAGATATGGTATGACATTTAATGCAGCTGCCCAAGTCAAACTACACTAGAAATTGTTGAACAATAGCTTTGTCGTTCAGGCTCCGTCTACATCTAAAGATCCCTTACAACAACTGGTGAAGGTCTGTGTTTTCTGTAGAGGTTAAACGGGGTGATGAGTGTAGTCTAAACATGACACGGCTCGGTCTACAGGAGGAGAAAAGGTCTGTTATACTCCTGAGTCCTGGTGAGGGACAGAGGCTTGCTGTGACCTAACAATCCTGCAGCATGGCTGGGGGGGGGGGCAGGGACGTCAAAGATTGAATTTAGAGCAAAGAAGGGTTTACGCCGACAACATTCTATGACACCAAATAACAGTCATCACAAGGCTCACCACATTTTTTATCATTGACGTGAGCCTATCGACCATCCAAAAAACATTTTTTGTTGCATATTTATTTTATTACTACTTCATGTACAGGCATATTCTTCCAGTAGTGTAACATAGCATATACGAGGCTTGAAAGGCTGTTGGTGGGGTAGTATTAATATCAGAAAAGATAAAGAGAAAAAGACATAAGAAAAGACAGACGCTCAATGGGATAGCTTCTATTCTGCCTGTCACTCGGTGATTGTACGATGTGTGGATCCCATTCCTCCCCCCCTCCGGACCAAAACTGTTCTCATAACACCCCCGGATGGTAAAACAGACCCATTTGTCGGAGTCAGCGATGCTTACAGCGCCATGCCGTGTAAATCATCGGAGTGATACTAAAAAAAAAAAGACAAAAAAAGAAGAAAAAGGTGTTGTCACACAGACCACAAAAGCAGCGACCTGAAACATCAGCTCTGTCTTTTTTTCAGTTCGATCCGTTATAAAACCTCAGCATCCTGTCAGCTCAGTCTGGCCAGACTTTACCCCCTGGAGGGGCACTTGTCTCGGAAATGGCTACCAACTGTGGTCGGAACCTCTGGGGACTGTAGCTGTGAATCACCAATTTGGCTAAAAAGGGAGGGGCTGTCAAATAATCAGACCATCTTTTGGGGGAGCTGTCAATGATATATTATCCTTTATACTATATCAAAGATTTATTTTATGCAACTCAGCTACTTCATAAACAAATTATTGAATTCAGATATCAAAATAATGACAATATTTCTTAAACAAATACTTTTTTGGAGGGGCTGTCCTAGATATAGCCTATGTCCAAAAAGGGGGGCTGTAGTTTTGCAGTTGGTACCCACATTCAAAGAATAAGTGCCCCCCTACCCCACGGGCCTGGCCACCTTTTCCCAGCAGACCTGGTTGGTTCTTATCGCTACTTCCGGTCACGTGACGTCGGACACTTCCGGCCTGTCGTCGCCCTGACGCCCGGAGCGGCCACCAGGGGGACGGGCGGGAACGAGGCTCGGTCATGTGACCTCCTCGTGGCCGTACAAAAAGCGGAGATCAATATGGCGGACGGTAACGGGCCCAATTAGCCCGTGCACCAATAAGGGCGCCCCCAGCTGGGTAAACAGCAATATGTACAGACGTGCGGACCCCCTCAGGCATGGTGAAAAGGGGGGGGGGGGAGAGGTCCACTAAGGGTGGGTTATGAATCCATCATACTGACCCCTGTGTTTGTTGTTTGCCAAGTCAAATAACAGTACTGTTCTGCGACCATACTTTTTTGGTCAGCCTGTAAAATTGCACATAACAGTTACTTCATTGTTTTGCTAGCCCAGACAAGTCGCAGAAAAACAGTACTGTTCTGCGACCATACTTTATTTGGTTGGTCTGTCACTTACTCAAATGTTACGTTACAAATACACAATTTGTGATGAGGTTGAGACCCAACTAATTCAGAACCTTATTGTAATGTTGTTTTGTGGCAATGCTGAGACTGAACCACACCAGAATGTTATAATAACATTCTAGTTTGATTGAAGGAATAACTTGAATGATATAATACAGTGTGATGTCACAAAACTATATCGCTGCAAAGTTATTGGGAGCCATAAAGAAGGTAGCAAGAACCATAACAGGATACAACAGGAAGTCACTACAACGTTTTCATAACGTCACACCTTTGCACCTTTTGCTGAGACGGGCTGCTCTTTTGTGGCCCGGGGGGGGGGGGGGGGGGGAGTGCGGTGCGATAGGAGCTCCAGGCTCTTCTCTTTTTCTCTGCGGGTTAGGAGGGGGATGGGGTGGCGATGTGGCGGATATCCCCGGGGACATAAGCGGTGGTAGGGGACAGCGGCGAGCCGGCTGCCTTTTATAGACCTTCCCTGCTAAAATGTTGGCAGAAGTTGAGTGCCTTTTAATTGTTGTAAATATTTGTATGTGGAGACCGCCGGGCGTGTGTGTCGGGGGCGGGGGGCGGGGGTAGGGCCTCTGGAATGGTAAAGAATAGTGGCTTTTATGTATGTATGTATGTATGTATGTATGTATGTATGTATGTATGTATGTAAGTATGTATGTATGTATGTATGTATGTATGTATGTGTCTGTCTGTCTGACTGTCTGTCTGTCTGTCTGTCTGTCTGGCTGTCTGTATGTATGTATGTTTGTATGTTTGTATATACATGTATGTATGTATGTATGTGTCTGTCTGTCTGTCTGTCTGTCTGTCTGTCTGTATGTATGTATGTATGTATGTTTGTATGTATGTATGTACATGTATGTATGTATGTATACATTTATTTCACCCCCGATACGTAGTCGCCTATCTTTTAACCCTGACGGACACCTGAGAGCCAGCCCGGGCAATACAGGGTTTGTATTGCCCGGGCGTGACGTCACGAAGTCCGCATTGCCCGGCGATGACGTCACACGTAAACAAACGTAAACAACTACGCATAAAACCCGCATAATAACGCATAATTACCGTCGTAAACGCATAATTAGTAAACAAATATGTAAGGGGAGGTGAAATAAATCCGATACTAACCTTGTCTGGGACCCTGAGCCTTGTATTTGGTCTCGGGGTCTTGTTTCTCTTGGTCCCGCTCTCGGGACCTACGGTCCCTCTAGCGGAACCAAGAGAAACAAGACCCCTCGACCAAATACGGCGGCCAGGATCCCAGCCCGGTTAGTATCTACCTAGTATGTATGATTGTGTCTGTCTGTCTGTCTGTCTGTCTGTCTGTCTGTCTGCCTGGCTGTATGTATGTATGTATGTATGTATGTATGTATGTATGTATGATTGTATACACATATGCGTGGTTTGCACGATACATGTTCTATAATACAGACAACTTAATTCATTCAGTCATCCCCTCTTTTCTGCAATGCTTCTTGTACATCTCCTGCTCAGAAAGACGAAAGACGTGATTTACAAGAAAAATCGAAAATATCTTTAAATATGTTCCTCTTCACAATGTGAAGAATTTCATTGCTCTTTTGATATACTACTGTCTTGTTCAGAATTTCAAAGACCGCCCTCGGGCGGTGGGAGTACGATGGTGGGTTCATAAAGAAGATTCGGCATGGCATATCCTCCCACTAACAATAACAAGTGTTTACCAAATCTATTATATAAAATATATTAATACCATAATTCCCTAAATAATAATCAAAAGATATGTCAAATATGTATATACCACATTATAGACTTTATCGTAATTAAACATGAAAAACTTTTGTTAGCACCCCTCCCCTCCCTGCCCTCATTGGTCAACTGGCCAATTAATATAATTAGGTCAGAGGCCAAGGGTGAGATGGGGAAGTGCAACCCTGCTGTAGGAACACTCTGGATCCACAGCCAAAGACTGAAAGAAAGGTAACCATGTAACCACTCAAAACCCAAAGGTATATTGGCCACCACACCTGGTACTGTAGAAATATATTACAACATCATAACAACTCCTGTCTTCAAGTCTTCATTTATCTACACTACAAACCACAGTTTCACAGTGGTTCAGGTGACGAGTTGATCCCCGCCCCAGGTAAGGGCCGACTGGATCCTATAATGAAGGACCTCGGGGGTGATTAATGTAAACTACAGGTAGGACGTTTAAAGGAACGTTCACACAGGCCGTCGAAATTGTCATGCTATTACCCTGATTAACAGTTACCCTGATCCTTAAATTTGTCCTAACCATGAACACATTTATGGGGAAGCATAGGGTGCGCACCGTCCCCTCTGCTTTTTTTTGTAATTGTATTTGTGTTGTTATGTTAAACTGGACATTTGAAATGTGGACCCCCCTTCTTGGGGATTCGCCACAGTGTTGTCTTAACGGCCCAAACATTCCGATGGCAGCCCCAACAATATTCCAAACACTATAAGCTTTTCTAAAGGGGTGAACATGAGAATTCTGTCTTGATCCTCCGCAACTGCTATCTTAATCATTATGGTTACACTGTAAGAAGTAACTACTGTAAATTTACAGCAAAAGTTGCTGGCAGCAAAGGTTCCAGCAATTTTTGCTGTAAATTTACAGTACTTGCTGTATTTTTACAGTATGCTAAATCAAACATTTTACCATTTTATCTTTATCAATTTCCTTTTTAAAATCCAACTAAATGTTGGATAAAGGTATAATTCCAACCTCAAACCCAATGTATATTAGATGAGGGATGTATTTATGCTAAGTGCATTAGCAAATACATGCTTGGAATGATGATATGATGAGGCACTGCCAATCTAACACATGCCTATGAAGGCAATTTGCTACCAAAAAGGTGTCTCAATCAGACAATTATCTCTGTATCTTGAAATTATTAAGACAGAGTGGGGATATCTATTATGTGATATACTAGATAAGTCTATTGATATATTCATCATATTTAATCTTAATTAAAAGTAAATAATTCATCTTAAAATATAGTTTTAAGGTAAAAACTAAAAACGTTTTACTGATGATAAACATTTGCCCCACCTGGTGGAGAATAAATTTACAGAAAAAGTACTGTAAAATTACAAAGTTACTGTAATTTAGTAAATTTACAGTACTAATACTACAATTTCACAGTAAATATTGCTGTTTAATTTCCAACAGCAGAAAGTGCTGTAAATTCACTGCAAGAACTGCTGTAAATTAACAGCAACTTTTTACAGTGTTATAGTGTACCTATCATACTGTGTAAACCGTGCTTAACTTGCCGCCCTCCGTGATGTTTCAACTCCCACCTCCCCTGTTATAGAGACCTGTGTCGGACAGACCTGTCAATACTCCCCGCTCCCCCCTAAGCTCCCCAGAAATATCTCAACTCACCCCGCGGCCACAGGAAATTAAACTCCTGGGCCAGGACGGAGAAAGGGGTCTCCATAGCAACATGATTAATTATACACCATATCAGGAGTTCCTTTGGCTGGCGGGGGCTGTGGTGGTGGGGGGCTGGGGGCTATAGAAATAGAGTAAACATCTGCCAGGAACAACTGGAGATGAACACTTCGGTTGGAGTCGTGAGTTCGTTTGTCGCTGGGTATTAGGATCGTCGGGGCAAGGGGATCACTCCACCAAGAGACAGTACAAAAACTGGGAACGTGTGGCTCGAACCAACGTCCTAACATAAGAAGAACTTTGGGGGTCGTCCAAGTGTAACACAGCAGGCCGTACGATCCCCGTGGGTCGTACAGCCACCCAAGATCGACCCAAAAGGTTCTTCTATAGAATATTACCCAAATTTGTGTAAAATCATCAAGGTGCGGAGCGTACCGCCTGACATCATTCACTCCCCCCTTTCACCAACCGCTTAACCCATGATAACTACGTCATAACTGTTTGTATGGTTGTCAAGCCCTGACAGTCCCAGAATCCAATCCCACCTGTCATTGTCATGAGCGGTTCATTTAGTCGTATTAGAGTTGTATGTCCGTGCAATTGCTTGCCAACCATAATCATGTAATGGTAGTTGTTCGTCTATAGACAACACTGAGATAACGTGACGAAATGAATAGTAGTGTGACATTGCATTAGACAAAGACTTGATAAACATTCAATTTCACTTATACATGGTCGTATTTGACCTGATCTTATAATAACCTCATATATGTTTTTTCAAGTTTAAAATCCCCCTTGAATGAAATTCAATACGTTTGTTACATTTGTTTTAACTGCCTTTATCTAGGTAAATGATTTCTGAAACGCAATCTTCCAATCCACTGCCTCTTTAGCGACCTTCCATTAAGTACGTACCCACATTTTCAAAAAGTTCAGACCCTCCACACCCATGGGTCAAAGTTCGCATTGGATTTATATAGGAAGGTAAGTACATTTCCAAAAATTCCAGACCCCCCTCCCCCCTTGGTGCATACGTACATAATGGAAGGCCCCTTACTTGAATATCTACATAATATTTCAGGCAGTACTATATCATTATTTTACATAACAATATAGTTGGCAGCAGACCGACCAAACTATTCAATGGCAGGAGGTCAGCATTTCTCTGCTACCAGGCGTGGTACAGGTGCAATGACTGCATCCCCAGGCTTTCTACCCAGGCAAGCAGCGATGAAACAAGCACGTTGTGTGACCATACATATTTGGTCAGTCGGTTACCTGGCCAATTTTCACTTAACAGTTACATCTCTTTACATAAGGTTGAGACTCTCCAACACAGAATGTCATAATGACATTATAATTATTCTGGTGAAGTTGAGACCTTCCTGATACATAATGCAATAATAATGTTATATATTGATGGAACAGTGTAACCAGAATGTTATTGCAATGATGCACTGTCAGATTCTAAAGATGTTATTGGGTACCATCAAAACAACCTATATATAATATGATAAGTAATACAAAACGTGAGTTGTTGATTACCTTGTCCTGGAGATCAAGCCATGAACTAGCATCGATGAAGTGCCGGTCACTGTCAAAAGACTCGTCAATGGTTTTTCCATCAGATAATGTTACATTCTTGCCTGGGTACCATGTGATACAGTCACGTTTTTAGGGTTCACACCAAGCATAGCTCCCACCAGCAGCTGCTATATATAGAACCAATCCCACCGGGCACGCCTTCAGCAGAGAACATTTTATGAAATCCTGCCCCAAAACCCACATTCACCACTGCGCAGTAAATGTCAGACACTCCCCTGACACCGCGCCGCCTTTTATTTGTCACCAGCGGTATTGAAGAACTGAACCTACTCTTAAGCCCTATACCCACTAGGCGATTTCACCATTGCCGGGCAATGGGAAACTGGGCGAATCGTTGTCGCCGGCCTTGGGTGACTACAGTATTAAACAAGTTTGATATTAATTTTCACCAGAAATTTAAGGGGCAATCCTATACCACGTCGTCTGTGGCTGAGAAAGCACACCATACCATTGGGGAATCACCCGGCGATCCTGAGTTGCCCAACGACTTTACCAGACAATTCTCCCAGTAGCCTGTTGCCTGTTGCTGCTAAAGTTGCTTACTGGGTATTGTCCTTTAAGGCCCTATAACACTGTGTGACTCAAGAACCAAACCTATTCTTAAGGCCCTATTACACTCTGTGATTGAAGAACTGAACCTTCTCTTAACGCCCTTTTACACTCTGTGGCTCAAGAACTGAACCTATTCTTAAGGCCCTATTACACTCTGTGATTGAAGAACTGAACCTACTCTTAAGGCCCTTTTACACTGTGTACTGAAGAACCGAACCTACTCTTAAGGCCCTATTACACTGTGAGACTGAAGAACCAAACCTACTCTTAAGACCACAAAATGATTACTGTGGAGTCTGAAGTGACGGTGGGATATGGCAAGAGTCATCCCACAGTCTGACAGGGGCTTGAGTCTTAAGAGAGGTCGGACAATGTAATGCAACTTATACAACGACTCTATCTATTTGATAACTCATGCCACAAGAAATGCCAACCTGCGTCCCTGTCTTATCAATGACACATCTTACTCAGCCTTCTAGCTTTCCTACAGGAATCTCAAACTAATTATATCCTGTTTCCATCTGCAAACATTACTTGAAAAATTTACTTTGTTCTGTTCGTTTTAACATCGATAGCTGCTAAGGTATACTGTAAGCAGCATGTACACAAGTGTTTATGATTTATGGACTGTTCTTTAAAATGTTAACATCAGGAAACAATGTACTTATATGAAGAAATCCCTACTTCATCAATACCCTACTAACAAATTGACTTTGAACAAAGTAGCCACGAGACAATGTATATATATGACAGGTTCCCCACTGTATCAAAACTCCGACAGCAATGGCAGCAAGGATGATCTATTATGATATAGAGCCTTTAGGCTGCCGTGTAAGCCCACGGAGATTGAACCAAAGATCAACATCAATTACTGGTAGAATCCATCAACCATAAAAGCCTACTAAAAGACATCAGTGTTCATGCAAATGACTCCAACCTTTGTTCTTCTCTTAAACCATCATGGCAATAAGAAGTGTATGACAGATAACCTAGGGAGCGGCAGTCAGTGTGTGTATGTTGGCATAAGGCAGAATAATGGTCGACAGTCGGGGCAGGAGGGGCAACAGAGGAGTGAGAGGAAGATGAAAGACGACGTGTTAGTGGGGGAGGGAGAGTACGGGGTGGGGGGTTGTCAGAAGGGAGTGTGGTTATATTATGGAGCATACATATGGGGAGAGGTACAGTAAGACACGTATCCACAGCGTGCATGGTGACTCATCATACATGTCAGTTTGTCTAAAGCTACATTTCATACTGTTACAGGGTGCTTTGATCAAGGCAGTTGGTTTTGAACATAAAGAGGCATAATATATTCTTTATGTGCAGACTTTGTTGACATGACTAGCCTCCAAAAACATATTGGTAAGAGGGCAGCCTCACATAATTCAGTAAAGGGTTTTCGAGTATTAATATGGGGGTGGATATAGGGGGTCCAGGGGGTTCTGATCCCTCTCACTTTTGGTAGACCAAAAAACGAAGCGAAAATGATGCACGCCATTTATGTACTTAGCTGTACACGCCATTTATGTACCCGCCCCACGCCCCCGGTCAGAAATTCTGTATCCACCCTTGAAATATAGAGAAATTGAAACTCCGACAGGTTTGTATAGAACCTCTTGCGATGTGTCTGGAACCCTCTCAGGCTTTAGAGCTTGGTCGACAGTGCCTGGTTTTCTCAGTCACTGTGTCCATCTGTTATCACTGCGCTGTTCCATACCTCATACCACCCAAGACATACCCCTGACACGCCATTCTTGGGAGCCCACGAAGATTAAGGCAAACATCAGATCTTCATCAATTACCAGCGGAATCCATCAACGATAAAAGCCTATTAAAAAGCCTGCAAAAAAGACATCAGTGTTCATGCAAATGACTCCCACCTTTGTTCTACTCCTACACCATCACAGTGAGAAGATGTGTATGATAAATAACCTAGGGAGCGGAAGTTGGTCTGTGTATGTTGGCATAAGGCAGAATAATGCAATAGAGAAGGGAGAGGAAGATGAAAGAGGGCGTGTTGGGGGGGGAGAGACTAGGGGGGAAAGGGGGTGGAGGGTTGTCAGAAGGGAGTGTGATTATATTATGAAGCATACATATGGGGAGAGGTACAGTAAGAGGTACAGCAAGACACATATCCACAGTCTACAGCTACCTTTCATAATGTCCCAGGCTACTTTGATCAAGGCATTTGGGGTTTGAACATCAAGAGGCATGATATATGCTTTACGTGTAGACTTTGTTTACATGACTAGCCTCCATATTGGTAAGAGGGCAGACCAACATAATTCAGTGGAGGCTTTTCGAGTATGAATACAGGGCTGGATCCAAGGGGACCAAGGGATCCTGATCCCTCCCATTTTTGGTGGGCCCAAAAACTCCAAAAAAAAAGAAGGGAAAACCTAGGGAGCGGAAGTTGGTCTGTGTATGTTGGCATAAGGCAGAATAATGCAATAGAGAAGGGAGAAAATGGGAGGGATCAGGATCCCTTGGTCCCCTTGGATCCAGCCCTGTATTCATACTCGAAAAGCCTCCACTGAATTATGTTGGTCTGCCCTCTTACCAATATGGAGGCTAGTCATGTAAACAAAGTCTACACGTAAAGCATATATCATGCCTCTTGATGTTCAAACCCCAAGGGAGGTAGAGGTGACGCCATGACGGTCACACTTAGGGGCTAAGCGTTGCTTAAAAATACACCCATGAACTGATAACACTGGAGCAGAAGGATATACCAAAAGTGGAAGAATACGTCTGATGCAACAGTGAGTGACTAGGACGGACATTGTTAGCAGAATATTACTGTAATAAGGTTATTTTGGGAATTCCTTGCTGCGCTGCTGTTGACATTGTATATCGAGTGTGTAATTACCTGATATATCGCTCAACATGGCCACGGTGACCAAAACAAAAACAACAGAGAAGCCGGCTACTACAAAGGCACAGACCAAGAGGGATCGTGAAATTACGCCCCCAAGGGAAAAGCAAAGTAGAGATAAGGGAGGTGATAGGAGTGTGTTGTCGCCGGAGTACAAGAGACAATTTGTTAAAGCTTTCCGGGAGAAATTTTTCGGAAAGAAGAAGGCCTGTGATGATTACGATACAGAAGATGAACAACCTCTTAGCCAGTTACGCATGGGGAAAGTGAAGGAGGTGAATAATGATACTTCATTGTTTATCATCGAGGAAAAAGAGGAGGCACAGGAGGTTAATGGTGAGAATGATAAGAACACAGAAACTGACACGGGAGTCAGTGATCGAGACGATGTGGAGCGACACGAGCAGTCAACATACCACAGTGCTAATGAGGCGGAACGAGCCGCCGAGCCGAGTACGAATAAACAAGCTACTGACCCACTGGTGGAGTTGGTAAACAAGGATCAGCTGATTGACGGGGCGTCCAAGGGGTCAGTAGACGTTAGATCAGGTGATAGTGATGATGGCCAGGATTTACCAGGCACAGATATGAACAAGGACGATGGTGATCTTCTGAGTAATATCCGTACGATTATGTCAGATATTCAGGCCATGCGTGGCGAAATGGTGAATAAAAATGATCTAAAGCAAGTAGTACACGATCAAATGATGCCGATAAAATTGCGTTTAAACACGCAGGATCTGCGAATAAGCAAGCTAGAAAGGGAACAGAAAGAGCTGAAGGATATTATTAAGACTATGAAGGACACAAAAATTGAGGGTCGGAGTGAAATGACATACGCAGCTGCAGTTAGGCAAACTCAGCAGCCCCCTCCGGTGAGCAGAGAGAAGAATGTCATAGTTCATGGTGTAGAGGAGACAAAATCAGTGGATGACATTCAAAAGGTACGGGATGTTGCAGATGGTATAGGAGTCTCCATTCACAGATGGGATATAAACAAAACCTCACGCTTGGGTGCGTTTGATGCACGGAAAAAACGCCCCATAAAGGTGGAGTTTGTATCAGAAACGGCCAGGACGGACCTAATGAGAAGTAAGAAACGACTGAAGGACTCAAGAATATATAGTGATATACACATCGTAGCCGATGAAGACAAAGCTACACGGTACAAGAAGGCTATAATGCGGCAGGCAGCCTATCTGGCCAAGAAACAAGGCAAGACAGTGAGACAGCGACATGATGTGGTGTGGATAGAGGGTGTCAAATATACTGTGGAAACGGCTGATGACATCCCCAATGAATGGAGATTCGACAGGAACAAGAAACCCACTGATAGTAAAGCAGACAAAAAGGACATAGACTCAGAAGTGAATGAGAGTGTGCCGGTGAACACAGACTGGGACAGAAGGGCTAAGCAGGATGCGCAGGCCCCTCCAAGTCGTTATGATAAAGACAAATGGGAGCCCACACAGAAAACAGTGAGAGGACTTGCTTTTTTCAGTGAACATACTTTTTTGAGTAATTTCTATGCAGTAGATTTGAAATTTAATGGGATTGACTTTAAGAGTTCGGAGCAGGCCTATCAGTACGAACATGCTAAGGTGGTGGGAGATGTAGAGATCATGAAGAAGATCCTAGCATGTGACACTCCCAAGGAGGCAAAACGGTTGGGTAGATCATTGAAATATGATGCAAAGTGGGAGACCATGAAAGAGGACAGAATGTACGACATCCTCCATGCCAAGTTCATGCGAAACAAAAACTTGAGGGATCTGTTGTTAAATACTGGTAATATTTACCTAATAGAAGGAAGTACAGATATGTGGTGGGGTGCAGGATGCCGACTGCATAGCAAGAGACTGACCAATGGGGAATGGACAGGATTAAATAAATTAGGGGAGCTGCTCGTAAAACTCCGTGATGAACTGAGACGACAAGGATGAGATGGTAAAGATTATGGGTGTAAAGTGTATTGTAACTATTTAGGATGAAAAAGACCCTAATTCCTTTTATGGGGTTAGGGCGGGAGGGTAATTGGTTAGATACCGCGCCATCCTTTGGCGGCATTTACAAAAGATTAGAGTTATGTCGTTTGTATATATATGTACATGTTTCGTTTGTATATATGTATAAGTACTTGTGTGGTATCCTCGATTTAATATTGTATCTTGTTGTAGAATGGGCAAAGGCTTGAGAATAATGCACCTGAACATCCGGAGCTTAAGAAAAAACCAGGCAGAGTTGTTCTATGAATTTGGTGATTATGATATTTTGATCCTGACCGAGACTTGGTTACATTCGGCGATTGGAAGTAATATGGTGAACCAACCTGGCTTTGTGTTATTTAGACAGGATAGGGATGTTGCCATATCTAAACGTGGTGGAGGTATTGCTATGTATATAAAGGATAATATTGCACCTCACTGCGACATTGTTGATACTTGTAGTGGGGTGACTTCATTTTTTGAAAAAATGTGGGTTACAATGAGAGTGCCGAATCATAAGTTTATAAATATAGGGGTGGGATATAGGCCGCCTAATGGTAAGATTGATAGATTCCTCGAGGAGGTGAGTTCAGATGTTGGGATTATATCTGAAAATTACAGTGGGGAAATATTATTGATAGGAGATTTTAATATAGATTTTAGTAAGAGTAAGGATAAACATGTCGTTATGTTGAAAGAGAGTATGAAGCAGTATAATCTGCATCAAAAGATCTTGAGCCATACGCGGATATCAGAAAAATCAAAAAGTATTATTGATTTAGTTTTTACCAACATGGAACACATACAGGAAATATCAGTAAAATGTTGTATTATAAGTGATCATCTTCCTATAAGTATTGTGAAGAAAAAAGACAGGGAACATAAGGAGTATGTATACCGTAGAGTAAGAGATTACAGAAATTATGATTTCAACATTATTGAAGATGTAATAAGGAAAAATCCGTGTTGGATTAAATTTTGGGATGAGCAGAATGATGTCAATACTTTATGGGAAATTATGTACCATATATTTGTTGATACAATAGATGAGGTTTGTCCTTATAAAACAAGACGATTTGAGAAAGATAGGCCATATTGGTTGACTGGGGAAATTATAGAGGCAATTAAAGAGAAAAATTTACTATTTAGGGAAGCTTTATCCCTGAATACGGAAAGTGCTTGGAATACATACAAGAATGGAAAAAAGAATGTGCCTAAATTAATTAATGCAAGCAAAGCTAAAACTATTAAGGATATTTTACGGGAGAACAGACAGGATCCTAAATGTTTATGGAGAACAATAAATACGAAGGTTTTGGGAAAACAAAAAACATCTGGTCCAACATGTATTTATGATAAACATGGTGATATGAGAACAGGGGTTGATGCCGCAGATTTTATGAATGAATTCTATGTTAACATTGGGAAAGATCCCAAAAATAATGCAGAGAAAATTTGGAATTGTAAAATGATGCATATGGAACATAAATTAACTAAGTTTGATTTTGTTTTTATAGAACTTGATGACATCGATGAATTGCTAAAAGGCATCGATGTTAATAAAGCATCTGGGTTTGATGAATTGAGTGCTAAGGTTTTGAAAGATTGTCTGACAATATGTCATTATGAAATTATGTATTTATTTAACATGTCTCTATTTTCTGGTACATTTCCTACAGCTTGGAAATGCACTGTGGTGACCCCGATACCAAAGGAAGGGAATAAAAAGTATGCCGAGAATTGGAGACCTGTGAATAACATATGTTTACCCGGTAAATTGTTAGAGAGATGTATATATGAACAACTTATGAATTATTTTGAGGTGAATAATTATTTCACAAATTGTCAACATGGTTTTAGACGTGGAAGAGGGACAGATACTGCTATAATGAACTTAGTTCGCAAATTGTTTGATGATATTAGGTTGGGCAACGTTTCAAGTTGTTGTTTTCTCGACGACAGCAAAGCGTTTAATACGGTTAATCATGATATATTATTGTATAAACTTAGTATGTATGGTTTATCCAGTGATGTATTAAAATGGTTTAAAAGTTACTTGATAGAGCGTAAGCAGAAAACCCGATTGGGTGAACATATTTCTTCAGAGTTATCGGTACAAAAAGGTGTGGTGCAGGGGTCGTGTATCGGCCCAATGCTGTTTACCATTTATATAAATGATATTGTTAATATTTTAGGTGACTCTTATTGTAATATCTATGCTGATGACACCGTTATAGTGGAGAGTGGAAACAATAAATATGAGGCCTGTATAAAATCTGGTCAAACAATACAGTTAATAGATCACTGGTGTAAACAGAATGATGTGAATATTAATTATGCTAAAACTAAGCATTTACTATCAGGTCCAAGGCAAAGGATCGATTATGCGAATGTTGAGATACATGTCGACAAAAGGGTTCTTGAGAACGTGGAAGTGTATAAATATTTGGGAATCAAAATTGATAAATTATTGAGGTTTGAAAAGCAATTATCAACTACAATTGGTATTGTGAATGACAAGTTGATTACACTGGCTATGGTTCGTAAATTTATTGACCAGAAAACCTGTGTATTACTTTATAAGCAAGGTATTTTACCATTAATAGATTATGTATCCTTGGTAACTGATTCCAGTAACCAGAAGTGGGTAAAGAAGTTGCAACCGTTACAAAATCGGGCTATAAAGACCTGTTTAAATGTCTTTGAACAAGTACATACAGATGACATGATGCTATATCATAAGGAATTAAAATTATTATCATTATATGATCGTAGAAAAATATTGATGTTACGGCGAATGTTTAAATTGAGTAAGATAAGTGAGAATGTAAAACTTGATAGACCAGATGTGATGTTGAGAGGAAGGAATAAGAAGAAGTTAATTATACCTTTTACTGATATGGAACGAGTAAGGAAGAGTCCTTATTATTTGGGAGGTAAGCTCTGGGATCAATTGGGAGCATGTACACAAAATGTTGATACAATAGTGGAGTTCAATAAGGCCCTGCAACATATTGATTTATCTAGATTGAACTTATAGACATTTGGAACGGATACCGCACTACCATTATTATTATAATCATTATTTATGTATTCTTGTTTGTAATTGTTTGTTTGAGGTTATTGTATATTGTGTTATTTGATAATTAATAACGAATCAGTGTCAAAATTGATGGAAAATATATTTGAATGCGGATATTATAATGTACTATCAATGCTATCGGAAGAGCTCTGTATAAGAGAGATAGAATAAAGAATTGAAAAAAAAAAAAAAAAAAAAAAACGCTGCACGCCATTTTATTACTTAGCCTATACTCTGACCCCACCCCCTCCCCCCATTCAAATGTTCTGTAACCACCCTGAAATATAGAGAATTTTTGTCGAATTGAAACCCCCCGGGTTCGTATGGTACCTCCTCCGGTGTTTTTGGAACGGTCTCAGGTCTTAGAGGATGGTCGATAGCACCTGCTTTTTTCAGCAGTCATGTCCATCTGCTACCACTGAGATTCCCCATACCTCATACCCCTTGTCTCCTCTCCACCCCAGACCCACCATATATGGGGCCGGATCGACAGCCTTCTGCCATCACGAGGGCAGCCTCGTTCTGGTCAGAGGTCACATGATAAGCTATCGGTCTTGGACCAGCCTCGGTCTGGTGAGGAAAAGAGGACAGGGTGAAATGTACGGTGGCCCAGAGGTAGAAAAATAGAACCCTTGTCTGATACTAAAATGTCATAATCTTTGGGGTACACTTCTATGAACATCCCCCCCCCCCCCAATCAAAAAAGGTAAACATCCCAGCGATAATCTCTGGTGCAAACACCCAACCAGGTACCAGGTAGGGGGTATGTGAGAAAGAGCGGGGAGAGGGTTAGAGGGTGTGTGCTTTTCACCTCTGGGCCACCTTAGATAGGACCTTCAGGGAAAGGGAAGATCTGACGGCACAGAGGTAAAGGCTTAGGTGGGTTTGGGGATTGATTGGGAAAGGGAACGGGGCTGGTGAGGATGGGATAGGCAGCCAACAGTCCTAGGTAAATACAGATAAAATGGACACACATCGATTTAGATCGATTAATTGCTATGTCCCTGGCTTGCACATACCACTTATATTGAGGATTAAGCTCGAGACATAGGTGTATGTAAACTGGGGCAATAACAATAATTACTGAAAGAACTAGCTGTCTGTACTTGATATATAATATATCAATAACACCGAAAATGTTGAAAATTTGACAAACAAAAATTGCCATTAAAATTCACAGACAGGAATTATATATTCCCCTTGAAGGCTGATAACAGATATTTCATTCACCAGCTGCTTTTTAGAGTGTAGGACAATGCTGACAGTATAGGGCCCCAGGGTTGGAATCCTGATATAGAATAATAACAGAGAAAATTATACTATACTTTATAGTATAATTCTCTATGATAATACAGAGAAAGTGAGGCGGGAAGTCGGGTAAAGTCATCAGCACAGAGCTCAGCTGTAAGTCACGTTACTTCTGTTTTAAGGCAATAATCTAATAGAGCGGATCAACGTCCAGAACTATGTATAGACCGTAAAAGGTTGGGCCTGAAATGTCGAGCTGAAATTGGCCTTAGAATAGGACACCATTGGTACCAGGAGGTGAATTCGAGACAGTCGCCGGGGAACTGCCGCCGGAACCGGAACTCAACGCTACTGTATACCCTCGAAATGCATGCTGGTTAGCCGTGGCGGTCCGCCCGCCAGTGAAACGGACTCACCTACTGTTACGGTAATGGCCGTGCCTACCCGAACCCATATTGGCTCTATTACACTACAAGACTTTAGCTGCCATGTCACTGCCATGTCGCAACGATATGGCCACATCGCAGCCATATTGTAGATCTGTTGTCATACCTAAGAATTGCTAAGACATATCTTTGAACTAAAATCCCTCATCTTTCAAATCTAATAAATGATTTATCAATTAAGGTCAAAGTCCAGGGGGAGCTACCTGTTACACCTTTACCTTGACCAACCAATCAGGGCCCTGGAGCTTCTAGAGCCAGAGAAATTTGAATGCTCCACTGGGCAGTGGGAGTCTGGACACCAAGGTGGACACATGTTCTTTGTGTAAGAGCCTAGGCCTATGGTTAATGACCTGTGACCTGCAATTATACAACATTATCAACAACTACTCCTGTCTTCAACTCTTCAATACTCCCCTCAACTATGAACAGAAAGTTCTACCCCAAAAACTTAAAGTACTTCACCGTTGTAATTTCAGATATGTTACAGGGTAAGTCATATTGGCTGTGATAAATCGTATGATACCATTTTTATTGCAGTAAAGTCATGGGAATAAATGTCTCGGGCCGAAACTAAGGCCATGACATTATTCAACAAGTTGAATAAAATAATGTGAGCCCTCAGCCTAACATCCTCAGGCAGTAGATTTTCAATGCCCACCTCATATTCAGGGCAGTACTGTCAACCTCTGTATGTTTTCCTATATAATACCAGGTTTTGTCATGTGCAACATGCTCCTCATATCGTAGACAGTTTTTATCGCTTAGTGTTATAAGGGCTTCAGGAGGCTTTGGCTGGTCGGGGATATAAGTGGACCATTACCGCCGACACCTGCCCGCAGCGACACCACCCGGGGCACCCCCGAACTACACCTCACCTGGGGCCGGCTAATGGGGTGGGCCTGAAGGTCAAGGACGGAGGTCAGCTGGGGTCAGCTGGGGTCAGCTGGGGTCAGCTGGGGTCAGCATGGGCATTCTAATCTTAGAGAGACAATGTATGGCTAGTGAATAATTAAATGCAAATAAAGAAAGATAACAAAAAGCCAAATGTAAAAGCTATCCATAACTTAAAGGAAACCTTGCACATAAATTCACAAAGTGCTATTTTTTGTGCAATAAGCTTGACATAAGCAATCTGAAAATATGTCAAAAGTAAAAATTTGAAAATGTTGAGGTTTAAGGGAGTTATTTAGGAAAGGAATCTTATTTTGGGAATTCCCTTAATGCTGGGCTGCTCAGTACTCCCCTTGCTACGTCATAGCTATGGAAATTCCCTCAAAAGGAATTCTGGGATTCCCTGAATGACAAATGGTTGTAGATGAATATCTATAAAATTTATTATGAATTGCATTGGGTCAAATATATATAATTTAGGTTAGAGAGCATAACCCTTATTAGAAATTCTACAGGGATGGGGATTCCCTTCTAAGGGCAGACGGGATTCCCCAAGAACTCCCCTTGCTATGTCATTAATTAGGGGATTTCCCCTAAAAAATGAAATAAACAACATGTTTTTTAATGTCCCATAAGTATGTGTAAACTGGGAATTATCCTTCCATTTTGCATACATTGATAGTGCAAGTTTTGAATAACCTGCTCAATAGAATTCATTGAAAAATAACTATTCTGCAGTTATGTGCAAGGTTTCCTTTAAGGAATATTTCCTAAAACCTCATTCACTATGTATAGCGTGCGTGAGTGTTCCCCCAACCCTCAATGAGAAGCCAGCTCTTAAGGCACCTCCCGCCCCATGGGACGGTCGCTGAGGCCACCGACACTTTACCAGACAGTCGGAGGTTAACAGCCTCCGATCCCCACGCCAGGTTTCCCTGTACGTGTTGCCCATGGGAGTAACTATAGACGCTGTGCAGATGACATCACTTTTTTCAGGTTAACAGCCTCCGATCCCCACGCAAGGTTTCACTGTACGTGTTGCCCAGGGGAGTAACTATAGACGCTGTGCAGATGACATCACTTTGTTGGGGGGCTGAGACTTGTGTTCTGGCAATTTCTGAGTAATGTTAGCTTTTTGATACGCTTTGTCATGGCAATGCACCTATGTTACTTCCATGTTTTAAAGCAATATTTAGATATTATGTGACCGGGATGGTTCCATCATGCTGCCTAGAATTACACCTGGCTATATTTGTAGCAATGTTCTGATATTATTCTAGTGGCAATCTGGTGAAGTGACATGTGCAGCAGGTGTGTTTCACTATAGCTAGTTGTTAAAAGTGTCATCACCGAGTAATGCTACCCCTTATCAATACACCACTGGCCTGCCAGCTGAGCCCAGAACCTCCTAGACTTGTGTTTTAGCAATTTCTGAGTAACGTTAGTTTGCTGATACGTTATAATTTTTGGAGTTGAATACCTATAACAAATACATTTATAAAACCACGACATCATGTGTGTATGAGTGCATGTGTGACGGGGTTGGTTCCATAATGCTATAATTGCTACCTCATAACAAACTTAAAAAACAACTTTGAATTACACCTGCTCATGTCTGTATTAATATTCTGACACCATAGTATCATTTCAGTAACAACCCCTACGTACAACGTAGTACATTTCAGCGATGACAGTTGGCACACTTACTTAAAATAGAACGGAAATTACCAGAGGAGCAAAGTGGGCAGTATCCCAATGTATTGATTATGCACACACTTTGACTGGTCTCAAGTTTACCCTAATATTCATTATGTTATCTTAATTATAGGGCTATATCAACATCTCCATCAGACTGCATTATTTTAAGCAAGGTGGGTAGTATACACAAATACCTCACAGCTTGCCAATACACCCAAATATTAAATAGAAGTGTCTGGTTAGTATTCATAACTTATCCCGGCATTGGTATAATTATATAATACAACATAATACATTTCAGTAATTGTGCCAACTGTGATCACCATGTAATACCTCCAAGGCTGTCCCCACTCACCTATTGTCGCTGGTTCCCGCGCCTCCCTGCGCTGATTCCGGCGGTATCCGGCCTTCAGCTCGCTGTTCCCCGGCGAGCTGCTCACATTGTACTCCTGGTCCCCGAGCAGCCTTCGCTGGTCACACGCCGCACGCGACTACTGCTCGCCCCGCTCACCGGGACCCAGCCACCAGCTGATCACGTGGTCGTCGAGACGCCGCCTGGTGGTGAGGGGGGCGGGTAGGGGGCTGGGCGCATGCGCAGTGGGGACGGACGGGTATCGATCAGAGGTTAAAGGGGTGGAGGAGGGTGTTGGAAGTGAGTGATTCTTATAGAAAAATGTCATATTATAGTAATAAGTTCAGCAGACAGACCTGTACAGACCCACACACAGACACACACATAGAGAGACAGACAGACATACAGACAGATAGACAGACAGGCAGGCAGGCAGGCAGACAAACACAGACACACACAGACACACACACGTACAAACACAGCTGGGGCACCAGAGAAAAAACTGTCTAATATTAGCAAAAATACTCTACCATGCCAGAGGGTGTAGTGCAACTCAGTTGCTGCACATATACTGTATAGTAAAATATTTGCAGCCCTAGGACCCAAAAATCGAGTCATGCATCTTCAACAACTTTAACATATATATATATGTGTGTGTGTGTGTGTGTGTGTGTGTGTGTGTGTGTGTGTGTGTGTGTGTGTGTGTGTGTGTACTGTTTGTATGTGCTATCTGTGTCCAACAGTCTATCTAATACTCTCGTTAAAACAACAGACTGATATCTAACTCACAGAGACATGTATTTTTCCGGAGAATAAACAATATACATTTTAGAAACAGATATGACTTACTTAGGGGTATAGAGATAAAAGTCTACCTCTATGTAGCCATAAAAATAACGACTAAAAGCCTCTGTGTACCAGTCAACTTGTATATATACTAATATAGATAAAAATCGAGACCGGAAAGCCGGAGGGGAACCTGTTATTAACAGCAGTTGCGCCCTCTGGGGGGGTATTTCAAAAGAAATTCCAAGAATTTCGGGGAACTTTCAACATTTTCTTGAAATACAAAGAAAAGTCTTAGAATTTTCTTTAGCATTTCTTGAAAAGGTCTATTGTAATGTTTTCTTTGTTGTATCTGATATTAAATTCATGTGCCCCTCCCTTCTTCCCCTCTCCCAAAGTGAAAGGAAATTACACTCTTAATCACATTCTCTGGATCAATATAGGGTCAAAGCACGAATAGATATGCTGGGAGAAAGATTTTATTGTGAAAGGTTTTTACAAAGAATTCTTAAAATGTAAGTTTGAGAATGTTACGAAACTAAAATGAAGCAGGAATTCCTGTCTGTGTAGAGATTTTGATAAGTCTTTTATGAAATACCAAGGTCAAAAATGATTCTCACCTAAGTTTAAACCATTGGATTTCAAACCGGTAAGATTTAAATCTTAGGTCATTTTAGAGTACCAAGATAAATAGATCATAGATAGATACAAAGGGTTTTGGATATGAAAGGGTTTTACAAAGAATTCTTAAAGTTTTTTCCTAAGAATTTCTTACATCAAGAAATTGAACTAAGAAAAAAGAGCAAAGATTTCTTGATATAAGATTTATTCTAAAATCACCTCCTGGTCTGTTGTAAGATTGGATTGGGGTTGATCATTTTAATATTGCTTTTCCACTGGACTAGCTGTTTCAAAAATTCACTGTAATGATCAGACCATGGATATGGTAGACCATATTGGTTCCAACTGGTCACCAGGGGAAAGGTCACATAGGAACAAAGATGATCGAGTCTCCATTATACATACAATGTCTCAACATGCACCACGATGACTGTAGTAGCATAAGACTGTAGACAGAATGTGTGTCGGGTGGCTGGAGGTAAGGGGGTTGCATCACCAGAGCCATCTGGTGTGAGCTGAACGAGGTTGGTTCATAGGCCCGTCCCAAGGTATAGGTTATGCACAACGTTAAACAACAAGCTATGCTCCCTTGAACTTCATATCATAAAGGTTTTTCAATTACACCCTTGAGCTCACTCTTTCTTGACGAGAAATATATTTCTGATATCCTCACTTTGATAGAAGGAGGTTTTTAGTTGATTTATTAGGGATAGAATAGGGAGAGGGAGGTGTTACTTTAGTCTTCCGTGCTAAACCTCTATACCTTTGTTCACATATAAGATATCTTGACATATGATACACCTGAAAATAGCTGATTATCACATCTGTCTGAACTTATAAGTCCCAAGAGGTATTAAAACAGTGTGAAAGACAAGCTGTAAAATATCAAACTTATATTTTCATAAAATTTATAACTATTTTGAAAACAGGTGATTATGAACCTTCTCGAGAATGTAAAAGGAAACACTCTTTGTATGGAAGAATATCTCAGAATATTAATTTATGTAATCCATGTAAGGTTATCATATTAATTTTAATATTTCTGAGAATCATTCGTTTTAAATAAAAAGGGAGCATAACAGAGTTTAAAATGTCTTTTGAGATAGTACCAGCACACGCATATTTGATCAAAAATTTCATACTTAACTGGGTCCTCTGCTATGCATGGCTTCTTTAGTTGCCGAAATCTTACATATGTGGCTTCTATTGAGGCTTCTCAACTTGTGGTGTTCAGTATTGTTCCCGTTCTGGTTCTACTTTGACTTATTTATTTGTGATATTCAGTAATTCTTCAACTGTGGCTTCTTTTGTGACTTCTTCAGTCAGGGTATTAAAACTATCATCACTACTTCAAGTATAGCCCCTTCTGAAGCCTGTTTAGTTTAAAGAGTTTAATACCCATTATTTAACAGCATCTTCTTCTCTTAGTTCTGTGTACGTTCATGTTGAGCAGTGGACTCTGGACCTATTTTCGACGTTAGACCTACTACGCACCAAAGCAAAACTAAACAGGACATTACTTCAATGCTATAATGACATTGCATTCTTGCTTGGGAAGGGACACCCAGACTCTTGGCTGCTGAGTTTCACGTCCACCACGCGACGACCAACTGTCGCCGAGTCGGTTTGGCGAGGTTTCATTTCAGTTTTTGTCCAGCCCAGCCGTCTGAGCTTGGGTAAACGGTTTGATTATTTCCAGCACGAACGACAATAGCCATTGTATTGGGAGAAAAAAATCTTTAAGAGGAACACCAAAAGAAAAGGCCATTGTGTGATTTTACGGCGAAATTCTATTAGATATGAATAACTTTTACTGATAATTCAAAGTTGATAAGGTTTGTCTGGTCATTGGAAAAGTACAAGTGCTATTAACTGTGGATGACGTCTTGAACGGCAGAGAAAGCACACCAATAAATATCCCTGTATGGAGAGCCATAAAACACGAAATGAAATGGCGATTGGACGAGATAAGGGGCTGGGGCTGGGGGGAGGGGTATGGAAATGTTAACAAGGACTGGCGGGACGAGGGCCGTGTGGGTATGGAGATACTAAAGAGGGGTTGTGCACAAGCAGTATAAACACATCGACTTTACATATTTTCATAACTTAAAATCACTTATCATCTTCAACTGGAAGAACACGTGTATAATGTGATGTTGAAATTAAATTGATATAAAAAAAACATGTACTCTTTGTTGTGTATACATGTGTGAATGGCTGAGCATATATGTGGGCATGTGCAAACAAGTATGCATGTCTTTGTGTGTATACATACATGTATGTTTGTGTGTTCATGCTAGTAAATATGAATCTGTTTGCATGTGCACAGTCATGTGCGTGTATATATATATATATATATATATATATATATATATATATATATATACATGTGTGTGATTGTAGCAGATACATCACAGTGTGTGCATGTTTGTGTATAAGTGTGTCTGTGCATGTGCAGGCATGTCGTGTACATGTGCATGTATGTGTGCATGCTAGTGAGTGTGTGTATGTGCAGGTATGTGCGCGTGTTCACGGTATGTTTGTGTGTGTGTGTGTGTGTGTGTGTGTGTGATGCGTATAGCAGATAGGCAGACGTATTTTGTAAATGCCTACATAATGGGGTCAGGAAGAAGGGATTGGAAAAGACACAGATGTGATGGACGCCAGGACAGATCAGAGAGAGGGATCCAATCCATGATAAGATGCGGCCAGAGATAGTAAAGGGGGTATTCCACTACACGACTTGGGCTGCGATATGACGATGTCGCAAGGAAATTACAGATATTACAGATAATATTCTATGTTAAACATGTGTGACATACTCCAAATTGCTAGTTTTTCATCATTTTATTACTCATGTATGCGAATTAGTCTGTAATATCGTCACATTGCGCTGATATCGCAGTCCATGTCGTGTCGTGGAATACCCCCTTGCCCGGCGTCACACGGGCGTCGGCCGGGGTACAGCGCTCGCCTGTCCGTCACCAGCGGATGGTGTTGGATGGGTGGGGGTGGTAATGCCCTATTACAGTTCAAGACATGAGCTGCGATATGGGATGCAATACGACCATATTATCGCCATGTTGTTGCCTCATATAATAATTATTGTCAGTCCCGCATTAGTGCAATAGGGTATAAAGCAGTTGGCTGTGACATTAAAGTCTCCCACTTTTTTCTCATATATGATATAGTTATCAGGCATGTGCACCCTTTGTATAACTTTGTATAACTTTGTATAACTTTGATCACAGGTTAAACCCAGACGGCATCGTTTTAGGGGTAGGGGACCAGGGCGTATTGCTTCCCCTAATCATCTAAGGCAGGCTCACTAGTCTTGTTAACAAGAGAGAAAAAGACTGGAAACTGCAGGTGTCAAGACACCTTTTCAAAATCCGCCACTGGGAGGAAAACTTGGAAAAAGACATCTTATTAGAGCAGATCAAAGTTAAGAGGTGTTTAGAGGCCGGTTGTCGTGTCGCTGCCTCCTGACGACCTCTTGTTCGTCTCATTTTGAAATAGTGAGGCAATTCAATGTCTTGGAACAAGGACAAAGCTGTAATGTTGAATAAGCCAATCCCCAATTGGGTATACCCTAGGGTACTGCTTGAAAATTAAGATTTCTTAAATTCTATGAGTTGACAGATTTCCAGGATTGCCAATCAAAAAACTGTATTTAAGGGCAAAATAGGGTTCAATATCATGGACTGGGCTGACAGCCTTTAACATTGGGAAAAAGGCCAAAATATAAAGCTCCACTTCATAAATCTTAGCAGCAATCTGTCAACCAAATTGATTTGGTAAATTTTGTTTTATACAACTCACTTCAGGGAATTAGCTTGGAGGCAAAGTATCTAATAGTGAACCTTAATGTTGGTGTAAACTGGGATGGGCTTAGTGTGGCTGTTCCACTAGGTCAATTTTAATTTGGGAAAAATTTCTTAAAATAGACATTTTGATCTAAAAATCATGAGATTTTCCGCCCAAAAACTTAATAGAAGTGGGTGTTATTTGATGATGGTCTTCTTTTTACGACAATGCGTGATTTGACAAAACGATGGTTCCCTGTTATACGTACCATTGTGTGACGGGGCACAGGTCCGGGAGCCGTCAGAGATAGGATCTGTAGGGAGGCAGGAGGCCGCCACACCGCCGCCCACAATGACTAGAGTTTTTTTATTTCAGTGTAGCGTCATTGAACAGCTACAGATAAATCTGATCTTCGAGTTATTCCAAATGAGGAATAGGAATTAATGTCATTCTTTGCTGTCTAAGCCATTCTTTGTGAGTTTTCAAGGCGGTTGCTAGGCAACCAGAGTAGTATGAGGTATTAATGTTTCCATATATGTATGTCTGGGGGACGCTTGTTCTTTATAGAAGTGTTCCCAGGAAAGCAACTATGAAATGGGCATGTTCTGCGACCATACTTTTAAAGAGAGCCTGTTACTTGCTAAATCTTCACCTAACAATTATGTTATTTTAGCCTAAGTTGAGACTTACTGAAATATAGTGTTATAATAACATCACATTTTAGTGAAGTCACGACTTTACCAATACAGCATGTTATAATAACATATTTACCTGAAAGAATGTAACTAGATTTTCAAAATAACATCACAGTGCAATTTATCACAGTTTTATGAAGTCGAGACCTTACCAATACAGAATGTTATAATCAAGTTATAATTTACCTGAAAGAATCTAACCAGAATGTCACAATAACATCACAGTGCAACTGAGCTAAACTGGTGTTATTTTATCTTTAGTTAATTCCAAGGATGTTTCGTTGTTAATGTTCATATTTATTAGCATCCTATACAAGTATGTAGAATCGTTGTTAGACTGCGTGATGTTTTATTGCATATCATTTACATTTTACTTATCAGAAGATATCAATAAACGTTCGTTATTCGAAGTAAAGGGGAGTTCTTCATTATTAATCATCGAATTAGCTACCTTAGTTCTTTAGTCCAGGCAGATCTTCATTCTGGATAATTGTTCGTTCTTTAGTGGTAGAGATTCTAAGTAAAGGGGCTCAGACCTATACAAAGAACATGCGCTTGGCAAGAGGTAATTTTATTATATCCATGTAGACATACTGAAGATACAAGTACATAGTTCTTCCGTCCATACAATACATGCCATCCATCTCACAGTGCTAACAACATCAGTAATGTTCCAACCAGGTATAGCTATGTTTAAGCTTCCCCATTCGTAAGGTATATACACTCCGCAACTGTTGAGAGAGTCACCTCCCGTCTACCTGTGTCGGAGACCATTGGTAGGATCTCTGTTACATCCAGTACTCCATCCGTAAGGCTAAGCCTAAGCTGTCCCAATCCTTACTATCCCCTAATCTAATGGTTACTACCATCTCAGCACTACCCGTCTTGATCCGTATGTTAGACTATTGCTCCCATGTGTTCTGATCGAACTCTATCTTGGTCTGCTCGTCTATCCCAAGTCTCATACCACTTATATAGCGACAGCCAAAGGCTTGGCGCTATACACTCATACTCTAACACCTATAACAGTGTTCCCTCTATCTTTCATACTTCCCATTCTTACTTACATCAACTAATTCTATTTCTAACTACATACAAGCTATCGTAGATGACAAGGCCCTTTACCCCACAGTGTTCTTAAACTGGGTATTTCATATACCGAACTCATAACGCTCCCCAACAGGTTTTCCATTGCACTAGTGTCTCCTTCGTACCTGTGCGTACCTGTAGAAGAGTGAACTAACTCAGTTACAGCCTTTTGCGCGTGGGGGCGTCATCATTCACAACAACTCCCATACACTATACCTAGGCCACAAGACAGTGGCGCCGCTTGGCGTTCAGCACACGTATCAGCGTTACATGTTTCACTATGTATCCTTGCCAGTACCGACGAACTTACAATACTTACTATTAATTTCTAAAGACTATAATAATTCTTTTGCGCTGGACTTCAGTGCACAACGTTGCAATGTTAGGTTCCAAAGACAATTTTGAGTGCCACCATAATGACGTGACAAGAACATAACTGCTGTGTTATAATGACAATACATTCTTTCTTTGGCTCCCTGTTTGTCCTTTGTGCTCTAAACGTTGGCCTTGCATGGCAATAGGTTGTATGAGTTGCATGATGTCTGGATGTTATAACGACAATATGAAACGAAGATGACGTGCTATCATGTTATCATGTATTGTTTCTCTCTATCTTGATCTTGGTAACACTACATGGTGAAACCTTGGCGTCTACCATGGCTAAATTGTTTATTTCAAGTCTAGCAACCACAGTTTTTCTGCACCTGGAGGTCAATTTGGACTAATTTAGTAAACGAACACATAAAAATAAAACAGGTTAAACTATAATATCATATAATATACAAATATTATGTCAATCTTTTTATCTGAAATTAAAATATTCATAAACCAACTTATAAAATATTGGAATAGATTCAGATATAAACTGAAAAAAGTATTCAATATACCAACAACCAATTCAAAAATAAACGAAAAAGTACTTGCTTCAGCCTTGTGCGCTGTCTCCATTTTTTTCCATCATGCATCCTGATCTAGGCTAGCCTCAGGTGAACTAAACAAAATATATCAGCAGTGGAGAGAATTAAAAGACAATATCCTCACATATCTAATGGTCCTATATGGTAAATCATTCGAGCATCACCTCCTTCAACTCACAGGTGAAACAACCCTGTAGTTTAAGCTTGTAGTTTATATCAATTTAGAATGTACTCATTCCAACACACTGCCCAACCGCCGCAGACACCAAGGATTGGTGAAAGCCAAACCATGAAATGCAGGCAAGGAGGAATTCCGCCCCTCCTCACCCTGCCCACGCAGTGGCAGATTTAGAGGGGGCACGCCCCCCCCCCCCCCCCATTTTTGGCCAAATATTACTTTTTCCATTATAAACCCCCTGGTTGTTATAAGGAACAAGATTTAGGCAGGACTTTAGTGGCGGATTTAGATGGGGCGCAGGGAATGTGCACCTCCCTATTTTTTGCCAAATATTAATTCTGATATGAAATTCACGGCCCTGGACGGTCCCCTCTTTTGAAAAGCTCTTGATCCGCCCCTGCCACGTGCCCGACTTGGGAAATGACCACTTATTGCGCTGGTTTGACGTGCTTGGATTAGGTGGATTACCCCAGGAGTGGTTGACCAGGCCATCACCGATCCACACCCAGGCAAGAATGGGACGTTATCATAACATGGCAGTAACATTCTATATGGTTCTGTTTTGGTTCATGTTGCATTATTTTGATGGCACCCAATAACTTCTTTAGAACCTAACATTGTAATGTTGTGTTGTGATGTCATTATAATATTCTGGTTAAGTCATTCCGTGTAGAAAAAATATTATTATAACTTTCTGTATTGGTAAGGTCTCAATTTCACTACAATAAAAATGTTATTATAACACTCTGTATTGAAGAGTTTTAAGCTGACGTAAAGTGATGTAACTGTTAAGTGAAAACTGGGTAGGTAACAGACTGACCAAAATAGTATGGTCACAGAATGTAATTGTTACGTCGCTGCTTGCCTGGGTACCTCCAGCCCTCACAGGGACAACATCCCGTCACCTTAGAACTCACACATATGTGTCACAGCCAGCTGCAGAGCAACGTCTGATTTTATGTAAGGATTCATACTCACTGAAGTGCATTCTTTGATTAATTATATGTGTCTTTGATTATAAAAAAACGATACAGATGTTGTTTCTGCCCTTACCCCTGCAGAATAAATGTTAGAGCTTTCTGGCTTTATTAGGGTGAGTAACTTGCAAAAGTTCTTTAGGCTGAAATAGGATGCATATGGTGGAGGGAAATCCAAAGTCAGATCAGAGTCATACACTAAAATTTAATGTCAATTGTTATAGAACTTACAAAATATTGTCACTCATGCAGGGTAAAATGGAGATAGGTTCCATTAAGGTTTATAAAGTGTCCAATCAATTAACCAGGTAACGTCCAGGGGATGCTGATACTTCTTTTTAACGTCTGAGATGGAGAGGCACCGTGCTGCCATCTGGTGGTAAGACCAGGAGTCCCCTACAGTTGTTCACTATCGGACTACGGTGAAGAAGCCGTGTGTATACAATAGGAAAATCCGGGACTGGGTGGGCCTCAGAGAGGTGTCTGAGAAGAAATGTTGATTTGAAAATATCAGCAAAAATCAGCTTTTTTGGCAATCATTTTGTTATTCAAAAAGATGTAAAGAATGTAGGGACTTGCATACAGAAAGATCCAGAGTAGAATATTATTCATTTTACCTCTTGTTTCTAAGATTTGATATCTAAAGGCCGTATTCCACATACCGAAAGTGTGCGCTGCCAATATTGGGCATTTCCATGGTAATGTTCCATACCGGCAGCCACTACTTTTGGTGTAATTTCGGCGGCCAAAATTGCATTATCAGTGGCCAGTCCAAAATCGTCAGGGAAAATTTACCAACATGTTTATCAAATTCATCGCCAGTACCGCTGATATTATATCGGCAGTAGCAAAAATGTATCAGCGTCAAATCGGCCACGCACTTTCGGTATTTGGTATTCTCTCAATATAACGACCACACATGAATAAAAAAAATGTCAAAAGTCAATTTCAATTCTATATTTGTCATGCTCTATACATACATAACCGCAAAACCTCGATTTAATCCGCACCCTACCTTTTGGGTTGTTCTTTGAGCATTTTTTCATAGTATTTGTTTTTTTAAGTGACATTCATTTCAAGGTAAAACCCTAATTTAAGTCGCACCCTCAAAGCCCCTTTTGACTCCCAATTCTGAACTTTACCCTAATTCAAGCCGCGGCTCAAATTAGGAGTTTTACTGTAGAAAAGAAACCACAGCTTGACTTCATGCAACTATTTCTTGTTGGCCTTATCCACTAAATATTACTTAATCCAACATTTCTCCATGAGAGCACTTTCAAAATTAACGTAGTCCAAAGTAGCAAGGTAAAGTTTAAACAAGTGTTTAACTCTGATATTCAGCCGCTGTACGGGCTTGTAAGCCTGTTGTATAACGCCGACCTCCCTGACCAGTGGCCACTCAGGCCTGTGGTCAGTCTTTTGAGTCAGACTCACTGTTTCCCAAAGTGGGTCTGTAAACCAGTGACCATTTTAGGTAGGAATTCCCATCCAAATCCCAGCATGCTTTGCAGCCACTGGTTTATGGCAGGTAGGACCATACGGGTGCACCAGCCAGCAGCCAAACAACCATCAAGGGATTACCCATGTTATTCATAGATGGCCGATAAAAGAATTCTTAACAGATTCGAAGCGGCCAATAAAAGCCATGGACTGTTGTGTGTGTACGGCCCCATTGTGGAATAGCTAATCTGGTTAGAACGGACTAGCCTGTGGTCAGTACGGTCAGTGCCTGGTCAGGTGGACTTAAGGCGTCAGGGCCCAACGTGGGACCCAGGGCTGCCTCACACAGGACACCAGGATAACAGTAACAGGTAGGTTGGACTTCATATAGGTGCTGGGTAATTGAGCTGATGTACTGCCTATGTAAAGGTATTCTGGGTTAGGAAAAAACAACAGGTTAATTGATAGCATCGACCTTTTGCATTAGGGCGCATTACTGTGCCTCCCTACTAGTGGATTTGTCTGAACCAGAGAGTTGGGGTATGGTTTCCTATGGAGCTCCCCCTCTGCATGTCCCCCTGTGCCAATGACAGGGTTATCAAAGGTCCATATAGAGGAGCACTGGCTGTTGTGTGTATCACCCTGTCTATGGGACCAGGCACATCAAAAACACCTGCCTCAGTAAAAGTGTAGGGGTATGGTCTCTATCTTCTCATAGATTTGATCATTCCATAGATACGTTCATCAAGGACAGAACCGTCAAATCTTGTTCACGACATGACATGACCTTAGATGTTGATATGGCTTTGAACCCCAATAACCAACCAACCAACCAACTTATGGAGCTGAGCCTGCGGTTTTGGGTACAAGCTGTCTATGGGAGAGTCCACTGCGCAAACTTGTGAAAAGGGTCAATACCACGACAGGAGGTTCCTGTGATTGTATACACTGCCTTGACTGGGCTGCTGGTCGAAGTGTTCTCACTGACCATTAGCCACATGCATATGGTCACTGTTCATTGAGTATTGGGCCAACTTCCAATACTTGCACAATTCTTAGTCAGTCTCCTTCTCCGCCTCAATGGTTTCTTTAATACCAGGGGCTAGGAGACTGACCACATAGGCCCTGGAGGAAGTGTCCAGTCTGAAGTAAGTGGGGTTCTATCCTAGATTTTTCACTACTCCTATGATTTACTCAATCAAAGGGGATTCCCGATACCCAGGAACCCCCTACCCAAGCTAGGCCACTGCATCTGTGTATAATAATCTATTGTCTGTGGTTGGTGGTCACACTTATAATATAAGAAGACCCTGCTTTCTAATGGTTTATTCTATACCAACTTCGTAGTGCCTATACCTTCATCATTGTCCTGCCCCTCTAGCAAAGATGGAATAATGGATGGCGTTATTGCCCCGCCAGTGAATAATCAAAAATATTTGCCTGGGTTATTTTTTCGGGTTATTGGTATAGAATAAGATAAGAACTAACCTCGGGGGCCTTCAGCCACGATTATTGCCCCTTGTTGAAGTGGGGCAATAATTGCGGCTTCGGGCCCCCTCGGTTAGTTCTTTGTATATATTACAAATCCATGATTAACCAATATTTCCCTACCGACTTTTTAAATGGGGAGAAAAAACAGCTAGTGGAATAGAGTCTTCAGTCACTTTCCCAAACACGTGGCGGTGTGTTTACAGGTGGGAGGTGGGCCCAGTGTAGGTATGATCCTATTTCATAGTCATACACCTGTTGTAAGGCGACCTTAGCCTTTACCTGATCTACTCACCCAATGCCTTATCCCCCAATCTGCCTACTTACAAACAATTAGTGTTCTCTGGGTTAGTTTGGCTGTGCCTGATCAGGTGTATATATCACGAAACGGCAACACCAATGCTCAAACACCAAAGCCCACTCTCACAGTCTGAAGACCGAGAGTTGTTGTGTCCATCTTTACCATGAACCTTAACGTCGTAACTCTGAGTTGTATAGAAATGTACTAAGGTTCTTTTTTTTTACCAAAGCTCATTAAGACTATGAGAGGGAAGCCTTAACTTTCCTGGTAATGTCATTAGTATTTACACTTGAGCTTCTGTTGCAAGTTCTCATATAAAAACCATAGATGTTGAACGTCTATGCTTGACTTTAATATTGAAGTCATTTGCAATTGCGGGCATTAGATAGTGTTTCGGTTATATGAAGAAAGCAGGTTCATCATATTGTCAATTTTTTTCTGCAGTTTAGAAATACTTGAATTGAATTCAAGTTCCCAGGTACTTCTCACAGACTAGCTAGCTGGATCTATCGCAAATTCACCATTTCTTTCATTTATATTTATGAAAAAATACACTTCAATTAGACTAGCTTTGGTGGCATTGCATAATACTGGAGTCCTGTCAGGGTAACGAAGTAACACCGGTGAATTACTTTATGAAAAAGGCAAATTTCCATATCCATTGGTGGTATACAAAAGGAGTCTAGATGCACAGATCGTCGCTTCTCCTTACTACAGACCTTTTTCATTAGGGTGTGGCGCCACCTGGTGAATTAGATAGAAACACATTTTTAGGTCTATTCCTACAGTTAACCTGTATGAAGTGAAGCATATAGGTTTACTATAGGAAAAGACTTAAAACACTGTTTCAATTTAATTCACCAGGGGCGCCATACTCTTAATGAAAAAAGTCTATAGGTAGGTCTAACCTTAGCCATATACACCTTTCCCGCGAACCTGCGCAGTCCTGCACAGTCCTCCACCTTGCCTACCTGCGACATAATGAGCATATGCTGTGACCATAGTTTTTTGGTCGAGCTGTTATTTGCTCAATGTTCACACAAAAGTTATACCAACTAAAACAGAGTGTTATGATAACATTACATTTTAGTGAAGTTGGGACCCTACGAATAAGGAATACATTGTTCCTAGTGAATGAACATAACAATAATGTCACAGTATGATCTAGCAATAGCAGGTTCCAGAGACATTATTGGATGCCATCAAAATAACGTAACAAGGACCAAAACTAAAACAAACAAGACATTGCTGCAACGTTGAATGCCTGTCAGATTTGGCTGTGGAACATGCTATTATGTACATTTAAGGACCCAAAATTGTAACAAATATCTTATGTGGCTGGGTAAACTCCAGTGTATCCAGCAATTTGGCCCACCAGTAATGTGTTTCCTTGTTTTTAGATGTTCATGCACTGATCATGCTTCATGACCTAGGTCTAAGGTCATGGCCTTGTAGCTCGTTACCGGCCGGTCAGTAGAAGGGTTTGTGACAGCTGCCAGCGAGCCCCGCCAGAATCGGAATTCAATGTCACAATATAGCCACGCTCTGGTCAACAAGAAACAGCTCATTTTGTGTTTCTTTTATTGTGACATCATGATAATTAAGAGTTCTGGCTAGATATTATAAATTTCATTGTATATGAAGAGCTGTACATTAACAGGACACATATTGTCATTACACCTTGAATGTGCCATTAGAGTTGCATTTTGGTGAATTTACAAGAACATAGGAAAAGACAAACTAACAGGAGGTGACAGAAAACGTTCAGGTTTGTGAGTTGTATTTGTGTCCCAGATCTTGCCTGCTGTATGGTTCTTGTAGCTGTCCAATGACCTGTGACATCAGTGATCTGAAAACAAACATGGCTGCAAATGGCTTGGCAGGAGATTTTGCAATCTGATTTTGCCCCACAACTCACTTATATGGAGCATCACTACATGCAATGGGAGTGTTACCTGAAATACAGACATATATAAGTACATGTATAAATTCACAGAACTGTCTTACACAATTTGCCATTTATATATATTAGAATTTGACAAGATAGCCTCTGACTTTTTTAAAATTCATATCTCTTCGTGTACACAAGGTTCTTCCGACATGGTGACAACATATTAATACAAATAAGTACAAGATGATCAAAGTGATGAACATTTTTGATATCTAGACACCGTATGCTGCGCTAGAGCTCTAGAACTAGGGTTACTCTGCCCAGTTCCCTGTGGTCAAGGCTAGTCTGACCTTAGCGGTGACCTGGGGAAGGAACTCCCGGTACATGGCATTCATCCTGTAAATGGGTTTCTATGGCCCCGCAAACACGTGGTGGGAGCAAGTCGGGGAGTAGGGTCCAAACACAGAGAGACTTGCACCAATTATACCCTGCCAACTCCAAGCATCTACCCAGCCAGCTTTCCACGTAACAGAAACGTTCTGCAACCATAATGTTTTAGTCAGTTTGTGCTTACTAAGATGGCACATAACAATTACATTATTGATGGTGAGGATGAAACCTCACCAAATCAGAATGTAATCATAACATCATTTTTAATGAGGATAGGACTATACCAATACAAAATCTTATAAGAACATTCTGTTTGGGTTGAAGAACGTAACTAGAATGTTGTTATAACATCACAGTGCAACGTCATGGCAGTATGTTGCAGCGACGTAATTGGGAGTCATCAAAAGAACTTAACAAGAACCAAATATAGAACTGACCAGAACGTTATAATAACGTCCCATCCTTGGCTGGGTACTACATGAACTCTCCCTATCAAGGATAGCTTATTTACTATATTTAAGGAACCTGCAGGGTAATTTTGACTGATTTTGTAGAAAAATATCCTGGAAAAACTGTAGAAAATCTACATATAATTGTTATTTATCTTTCTGAAATGAATGAATTTTCAAACCGGTTTGAAAAATATCAAATACATATAAATACAAAACGGATAGATAGGCAATGCTATATTTCCATCATATTAAACCACAGGTTATGCCATGATTATTGAAAATTCCTATACTTAAGGCTTGTGACTTGTCTACATATTTACCAGCATGCACCTTTATTAAAGTAAGTCTGCAGGACAACTAAAATAAATAAGCTACCCGTGGTAGGGAGAACTGCACTTACTATAATTAAGAAGATTCACAACCCAAATGCAACACTTGTGTTAAAGGTGTAATTGAGAGAAATGGTAGAAAAGTTCCCAACCGTGACGCCATTCATCAGGACAGCCATGTTCATGAAATAACTATGATTACCAGTACACCACAATGTTAATGCATCTATAAATGCTTTAATAAAGATTTTCGATATAAATATTTGTCTTTGCCTGCAGAAACAGAGGCCAATGGTATCCAGGCCCTGCTTGGGGACTGTGGCAAGTCTAGTGGCGTCAGCCGGTGAAGGGACAGGCAGCGCTGAGCAGCTGGCACCCCTAGCCCCTCCCCCACACCTCCTCCAGCCTCTATAGATCTGGGACGCAAGAAACAACTCAAGAACCTGAACATTTTCTGTCACCTCCTGTATATCCAGAACTCTTTACCATTGCTATACACCCTTTCTCAATAAAGTGGCGCCCCCTGGTGAATAAATTTGAAACAGCTTGTTAGGGCAGTCCTATAGTTAACCTACATGAAGTGAGGTGACCCATTCACCAAAAGCCCCAAAAGGTAGGCATAGTGGGGGACTGCCCAGGTTCATGGGAAGGTTGTATGTCACAATATAAACACCACAAAGCTGTTTCTTGCTGACCAGATCACTAGCCCCTATCCAGCCGTATCTCTCCCCTCCAGTACCTCCCACGCCCCTTAGTGACCTGCACCTGCCCAGGAGGCCCCATTAGCACCTCGCCTGCCGAGCGGCCCCGAGTAACTCCGAGCAACTCCGAGTAGTGCTCCGAACAACTCCGAGCAGTTCCGAGCAGCTCCGAGCAGCTCTGAGCAGTTCCGAGCAGCTCTGAGCAGTTCTCAGCAGCTGCCGTCTGCGAGTAGGTCGCTCAGTCTGAAAGGGCCGAGGACACAGCGAGGGACGCAGGAGGGACGCAGAAGGGACGCAGGACCTGGCGTCGTCATGGCGGGCGCAGACGGGAGACGCCGTCAAGGTAAGGTGACTGTCAGTGTTGGGGGGGTGGGGGGACACGCCGGTACCACTGGGACGCGGGTACCTGGGTGTAAGGGTGACGGGGGTGTGGGGTATACATTGCCAGGGCCACCAGTATCCACCCACCAAGGGTGGCCTTCCAGCCCGCCCGCCCTGGGAGGGGTGTCAGGTCTGACACCTGCAGACATGCCAAACGCGCCTAGGTGTCACCCACCTCAAGGCTGTATTCCACGGTTTGACTCCCGATTTCAAAAATTGCCTGTTGAAAATTTGGCTAGTCGTGTACGTGTTGTATACCACTAGAACGGCCTTCAAATTCTCTTCCAAATTATATGTAACATTCAAGACTTCCTTTTAAACTTCTAATAACTATTCGAAAATTGCCAAGTTCCAGCTAAAGTGGCTAGGTGAAATACAGGCCCCGAGGTGTGGAGAGTCAATGGGGGTGATGTGGGGGGGGGGGGGGGGGTGAGTATGTTTGATACATATGCCAAATGAGGGGCCCAATATTGGTCAAAGAGACAGACCCGAACTTGTATGACTTTGACAGGAACTTGTAAGGAAGCTACATTAAAGGAAATTGTATTTCTTAAGGCATATCAAATAACAAAAATCATATAGCATAAATTAGTATTTTGATGTTGATTTATGTATATTTACACTGTTATCATATTGCACCACTCAAAAAGACGTACAAATACGGAAGGAAGCCACAACATCCAGGCGAAACCTTCCTGGGCCAAATAGGATCCATCCAGAGGCGTTAAAAGGCTTATTTTATTCTATACCAACTTCGTAGTGCCTATACCTTCATCATTGTCCTCCCCCGTTAGAGACTGGTGGATAACAGTATGCGTTATTGCCCCGGAGGGCAATAATCAAATCGCTATTGCCCCGTAGGGCAATCTCGGGGTCCCTCAGCAATGATTATTTGCCCCTCGTCTCCGCGCATTGCTGTGTCACGGGCTAAAGCCCTCCACGCATCAACGCGCTCCGACTCGGGGAAATAGTCATTGCTTCGTGCCCTCTCAGTCTGTATTGTGTATATATATATACAAGGTGCATACAGCCAGCAACATTTTACTGTGACCAGAACGTCACAGGGGAACATTTTAGAGCATACCCAGATAAATTTGGCAGAAAGCATGGTTGAGTAACCAAAGGTCGTATATCATCTTATTAATATGTTAATATACGACCTTTGGTTACTCAGCCTGTCGGTGGGCAAACCATCCTGTTCAGTTTGATGATGAGTAATCATGTCTGACTATATTGCTCTTTTGCCAGGCAATTCTCCCTACGTACCACGGATAGCTACTGTACAGTATTTCAAAGTCCTGCAGGCTAATTTGGACTGATTTTTTCAACAAGATCCCTAGAAAAACTATAAACAAATAAACAAGTAATTGTTATTTATCAATCTATGATGAATGATCAATTCAGGAAATATTAAACTAAATGGGTGTTGATTAAAAAAATAATGATGGCTTATTCAATGCTAATCTATAATTCATGATACAATTCATGCAAATTTCTATGTTTAAGCCATGCATGTTGAACATGCATCCTTTTCTAGTGTAACCTGCAAGTAAAACTCAAGAAACTGCTTATCTGCGGTAGGGAAGGCACAGAGAGGGCCCTAGACCTCTCAAATCCGACAGGGTGACATTGGCGCTAGGGACAACATGGGCCTTAGACATAAAGTGATAGGGGACGTTAGAATTCCTTACATTCGACATGTGACCTGAGAAAAAGATAAGCAGCAATGACATACAACATTGGCATTTCTTGAATTCAACTTGACCCCATCTAGGGCCCCACGTGCCCATTCAAACTTGGCACGTGGTCACTCCAACCTGCCACACCCTGGTTAACGAGCTCAGCTTCAAATGGAGCATAGCAGGTCAGTCTCAGAGGGAGGTTCCTGAACAGGTGCCAACTGCCAAATGGCCATGTGAAGCAGAGGCTGTCCAACTCAATCATGTGACGTTAGTATAACGTTGCAGCAACAGTCTGGTTTGGTTCTCGTTACGTTATTTTGATGGCTCCCAATAATACTTTTTTAGTCAGTTTGTTACTTACTAAGATGGCACATAACAATTATCTTATTGATGGTGAGGTTGAAACCTCACCAAATCAGAACACTTCTAAAAAAAAATTGGTGAGGTAAGGACAAAACCAAAACAGAATATTACTAGAACATCCTGTCTAGGTTCAAGAACATAACCAGAATGTTAAAATAATGTGGCAATACAACATCACAGCAGTAGGTTGCAGCAATGTTATTGAGAGCCATCAAAATAATATAACAAGAACCAAACCAGAGTGTTGATAGAATGTTGACGTTATTATAACATAACACCTTCGCCTGAGCTGCTTCACAGTTGCCGTCTGAGGAGGAAGGACTATTCATATTCAACATCTGCCTGGGGGCCAAAAATCGAACCCAGGATGTTTTGATTATCAGACCAGTGCCCTATCACTGAGCTTACTGCACTATATCTGCCTCATCTCAATTTGCCTAGAATCACAGATATAATATGAAGGTCAAGCAGGGAGGCCCTGCCCCCCGCGGTTCGAGCCCCCAGCTGATTAGTGGGGTGTTACATTAGTCTGTGATAAGAGATCCAGCAAATGGTTACACTTACACCATGGGAGGGGGGGTACTCCTTCTTTGATGGTAGGTACCCTACAGCAAACTCCGATTTTGAGATAAGACAGCTCTGTGTGATTCCCATATGTGTGTTTACAGCACCCTGTTTTTTGAGATGTCAAGGGACCGCCTCTTGTTTTCACACAGCTACTGTGTTTGGCTTCAAAACAAATATACCTTACTGTGCCTTTGATGCTTTCTTCTCACTATAAAAAAAGGTGCTTGTACAGTCCTTAAAAGATAGTAAGCCTCGACAGTCCCCTTATTAGGGCTGTCTGGTCAGTGACAGACCCCCCTATTTCCTTCCTTTGCCGTGATTACAGCCATTTTGTCTGTGTTAAACTGGGTACCCAAACCCAAGCCAAGTACCCCCCACCCCCTGGGCCCTTACAGCAGGGGTTGGTTTACTGTTCCCCCACCAGGTGGAAGCACTTAGACCCACCCTTTATATACAGGTAAACAGGACACCAGCCGGTATGCTACCAACAGGGGTGGGCGGGCTAAATCTGTCTAAAATTATCTGTACAGAATCTAGTTTTTAGTTTTTATATTTCGTACTAAGTTGAAGAGGTGCAGGCTAAGATATACTCAATGACAAAAAAAAATATTATAGCTATGCAAAGATTATTGATTTGTGACGTTTCGCTGTGAATGTGGTGCAGGCAGTGCCCCCTATGAGAGACAGTGCAGTCTGCTACAACGCGTCATCAGTTTGGCTATTTTCATGATGTCATTGCCATTTGTTAACTTCCTTTTTTAATAAGGGAACGTTTTCTATACTGCATGACATGGAGACAGTAAGGCTTAAATCTGTTTTGTGCAGTGCAACAGTTTGCTCCTCCAGTGTCTAGCCTCGAGTAACACATGACCTTCAAACCCATCCAAATCTTCTAAAGTTCTCAATTATACAACACAAATTTCCTGATACATAGTCTTTTATGTTAGTAATTATTTAGCATTAGTTTTATCTATTTACTACGACTTCTACCCTCATTACTGATAATATTTCAAAGAGGCAAGAGGCATCTTCCCGGCACTGTCAGTGGTGCCGGCCTAGTCCTGGGGGACAGGGCAGGCCGACCAGAGGACGGGGGAAACGTGGGAACAAACCAAGCATCTTCCCGGGAGTGACAGGGGTGATGGTCCGGCACTGGAGGACGGGGGAGGCCGCCCGGAGGACGGGGGAAACGTGGGAACAAACCCAGCATCTTCCCGGGAGTGACAGGGGAGATGGTCCGGCACTGGAGGACGGGGGAGGCCGCCCGGAGGACGGGGGAAACGTGGGAACAAACCCAGCATCTTCCCGGGATTGACAGGGGAGATGGTCCGGCACTGGAGGACGGGGGAGGCCGCCCGGAGGACGGGGGAAACGTGGGAACAAACCCAGCATCTTCCCGGGAGTGACAGGGGTGAGGGTCCGGCACTGGAGGACGGGGGAGGCCGCCCGGAGGACGGGGGAAACGTGGGAACAAACCCAGCATCTTCCCGGGAGTGACAGGGGTGAGGGTCCGGCACTGGAGGATGGGCCAGACCGCCCGGAGGACAGGGGAAAGCCCAGCATCTTCCCGGGAGTGACAGCATGCTGGGCCGGCCCTCGAGGACGGGACAGGACGCCCGGAGAATGGGGGAAAGCCCAGCATCTTCCCGGGAGTGAAAGCATGCTGGGTCGGCCCTGGAGGACGGGACAGGACGCCCGGAGGACGGGGGAAACGTGGGAAGGACTCCCAGACTCCTCCCGGCACTGTCAGGGGTGCTTGGCCGGCCCTGGGGGACAGGGCAGGCTGCCCAGAGAACGGGGCAAAAGTGGGAACAAACCCGGCGTCTTCCCAGGAGTGACAGTGGTATATAAGTTTTAACCAGTGGTGGTGGGCTGGCCCTGGGGGATAGGGTCAGGCTGCCTGGAGGACGGGGGGACGTAGGAACAAACCCAGCATCTTCCCGGCACTGTCAGTGAATAAAAGGGATAAAATACCTATTTTTTTGATTTGGTGTCATATTTTACATTAAAAATTAGAGGAGGGTTCCTCCAGGGGGGGGGGGGGGGTCCATACGAACCCCCGAACCCCCCCCCCCCCCCCCTGGCTACGGGCCTGTTGGGCCGGCCCTGGAGGACGGGGAGAACGTCGGAAGGGTTGGGGCGCACGGAGGACTGGGGAAACGTTGGAACAAACCTAGCATCTTCCCGGCACTCATTGGCGTACCCAGCGGGGTTACCAGGGTGTCTGGAACCCTCTCAGATTTCTCAAGGTTATATAATTTAACCACACATATAGGAAAATATCATCAAAATGACGGGTCAGAACCCCCTTACGTTTGCATGGAACCCCCTTGATTTACATGGAACCCGGGGGAAACGTACACATTCTAGATTATTCTAATCCGCACTAGAAGATCGCAACAGGGGTAACATAGAAAAGTAATAGAACTTTTTATATATTAGATATCATATAGAGAGAATACTTCTTAAGTGTTTGCGAATTTTATTTTACTTCCAGATGTTATAAAAGCTTGATAAGCTTGGAAATATAAGTCAACAAATTTACTCAATTAACATTAACTAATGGCTGCACAAAGCAGCCTACTTAGTCACTCTCCATACACAAGGAGTTAGGTATAGTTAGCTGTCCTGTATAGAGTTATGGTTGTTTTTAGACTAATTAAGAAGTAAAATCCCAAAGCAGTGTATGTATTTCGGTATACATCTCTAAAACGTTATGAAAGATGCACAAATACTGCTTATAGTATGACCCAAGTTCCATTTCATGGCTGTTTTGAAATATAAAGAGGCATTCATATTTCTATAGGCCTATTCTAAAATATGATTTTTTTTCCTTTCAAATAAATTGAATTTATAAATTGTAAGAATATAGGTCCTTATCAGACTTGAGGGATGAAATGCAGAAGACACGATGCTAGGGCCCAATCATTCATATATGGTTGCATCTTCAAAAAAAAAGAGGGTAAGACGTGCTTTCTAGATTGAAAATATTTGCTTACACTTCTGGTGCCGAAGGCACTTGTTTACAATTCAAAAAAGATTGAAAAAGATGCACTGTTTTTTTATTTGTATCTGGTAGCACAGAATCTCATAGGGGGCACTCGTATCTACGACGTCACAGAAAAACATGTAGGAGATGGTCCAAGTTGCATATCTGTGCTTGCCTACAGAATCGTTGATGACAATGCCTGCACATTGAGGGAGGGGGAGGTTGGACGCCATCTTGTCCATTAGAAACCAGGAAGCATAGCCAACAGATGGCTGAGGGAGGGGTTGACCTGGCCAGCCGTTGGTGTTTGTTTGGCAGGGGCGGGACAGGTGTGAGTAAGAGGGTGGGAATGGGGTCAGATCCAGCATTTTGTAAAGCCGGGTTTGAGGGTCCACATAAAGGCTAAAGCCCCATATATACCCACTAGGCGATCTCACTGTTAATGGATGATGGTTGACTGGAAGAATCATCATCACGGGGTGACTGCAATATTCAGCAAGTTTGATATTTTTTGGGGCAATTTTTCCAGCGATTTTCTTAGCGATCCCGTCATCTCTAACCTGTCAACCAGAATGCACACCATACCCATAGGAAATCGCCCGGCAATCGTTTGATATGATAGTCGGCCGGCGACTTTACTGGCAATGGTAAAATCGCCAAGTGGGTATCGGGCTTTAGGAGGCGTGGATTTGAAGGGGGCAATGCCAGGCACACACTCCTCCCTATTTTGAGCCAAATTTTAATATCTTAAGTGTAAATTTTGCTATAGCACGCCCCTCTCCCTTCTTTTCAAAATTCTGAATCCACCCCTGTTTACTATTGTTCAGGTGCCATTCTTTTGTGACCCCTTTTTTTCAATTAGTTGTGTCTACAGTAATTCAATTCAATTCAATGACTGGTTACACAATGTCATGTTCAGCAGCTGAAATGTATTGCTCTGTAATTGTTGTAAAAATCAAGATGTGTGAAAATCCAGAAGTAGGTTATATAACCACTGCCAGGGCCAAACACCCCTCATCTGTCAGCAGGCCTGCAGAGCTATTGCCATGGCCATTATAGATGTAAGCATTCTCTAGTCTACACAACCATGCTCGTTTAATAGGCTCTGTCTATCCACCTGAGAACCTTGAAGGGAGCCCATATAACGAGTTTCCTACCAAGCAAAACCTCATGGAGGGCGCATCAACCAATGTTTTATCAAGGTACACCCCAATAATACAGATGGGCTGAACCATCAAAATGGCCCGAGATCAATACTGTACTCAATGTCACCCTGAAGGGACACATAAACTTACATAACCAACATGAAACCTCTACGGGCACACCTTCAGGGTCAGGTCCATGTATGACCTACCAATACCAACAAGGACATTGTCCCATCTAGAAGGCTACCTGAAAGGCATTAATGTAACTTTCAAAAGCTAAGGGCAATGTCAGACACAGGTAGTTCATAATCAAATGGGGAGTCTGGATGGGGGGGGGGGGGTGTCCCATGTCGCCTGTCGATCTTGGCTATGTCCCCATGTGGAATGTCACTAAGGGCTATGTCGCCTGTCAATTTTAAGAATTAGCTTTGTTTCCGTGTCGAATTTAAGAATGGGCCATATCGCATGTCTAAGCAGAAAATAGGCAGTGTCGCCATGTCGAATTTAGGGGTCTATTATAGACCCATTATATGAGGCTAAACATTTAGTACCCAGATGAAATACTTTAATTAGTTGGATAGCTGTGTATCTTACACTACTGGCTGGACTTAACTTGTTACTGTTGTATGTATCCTTGCCACTATTGAGGCTACATTGAATTCTGTAGGAATAAAGGCTGTAGTACTTTTTATTTGGATATTAGTTTTAATAACAATAGAAGTTTTTTTGCATCTAACCCTTTATTGTTCCATCAATTATTCACAATGATGCTCAGAAATGTTAGCCATAGACTCATCATCATGCCTTGAAGATATCGAAATCCAAAAGAGCCTATACCTCCGCCGGATATCAAATATTTTGATGATAATGTGACAATATTTTAAACTTGCGTACCCATGTTTCTGTTATTCAAGCTATGTCCTATTTTCATGGTCACTAGTCCAAATCTAAAGATTTGAGATGGTATAATAAGATTTGAGATGGATAATTACTGCTGTTAAGAGACCCGCAATTGGTTGCAATTGCTTACACTGCTTACTATGCTGTATAGGCGTGGATGTGGGGAGCAGGGTGGGGTGGGTGGGTTTGGCGATGTCGGAGTGTGAGGAGTAAGGAGAGGGTGGGGGAGTCCTGGCAGTACTAGTGCTTTGTGTACACAGTGGCCAACCAGCATAAGGTTGTCTGCATTAACCCCAGCTGAACCGGGAACCAGCTCCAACTAAAAGCCATGTTTTTGAGGATCCGGCCAGGTTTTGACACCTGCCGAGGGGAGGGGGCCCTCACTGGGGCTGCGTTCTTAGAGAAGGTTATTGTAGAGAACGAGATAGTAGTCAGGGATAGGCATACAGTAATTTAGACATTTTATCACCCGCACGGCCGATGAGCGGTGCGTATTGTGAGCAGTGCATATTGCACGTACCGCTCCTAATATTCATGTTTTTCAACATAATTTGAATTTTGTTTGGGTGTTAAAATAAGGAGAACCTTTGGGGTCCTCCTCTGGTGTCTGTATGACCCATGGGAATCGTACGAACCTTGGCTTCACCCTCGGGTCATGACGATCCCCTCTGGGTTATACAGACACCCTCTGCCGCCCCCTGCGGTTCTTTTCTATATTGTAAGAACACTGCCCTTGTACTAGGATGATTACTAGAGTATTGCATTATGATTATGTCCCAAAGTAAGTGATCACCTTTTCGTTTATCCATAGTTGTCACTGAATAAAACAGCAGGTACTCTTCCCGAGGGCAGAAGGTTTAGGCAGAAGGTTTAGGTCAGCTGCTAAGGGCTGATTCAAATGTCACTGGTTACCTTATCCCGGAAAAAGATTGTGGCAGAATATTCCATTTTAGATTGACTAGAACTGACGACAGACAAACACAAAGGAGCCTCTCTTTCTATTTCTTTCATTGTGTTGAGGATTGAAACTTGCTTTATTTAGGATTTGCAAACTTTTGAATCTAGAGTTCGTCCAGTCATAGCAGTTTATATTATTCTGAGTCTAAGTCTGGTGGTTACAGGTAACATTGGGCGTAGATCCCTGGCCTGCCTGGCCCCAGACACCTGCCTCCTGGGCAACAACATACAGGTCAGACTCCAGCCTCACCATCTGCTGCCCACCTCACCAGAGAACTGAAACCAGGAAGAATGGCCACTTAGGGGTCTGCCTGGTATGGTCTACTGTTGCACCACCGTAGTGCAAATGCAGCTTTAAACACTTGGTTGACCATTAGAAATCACAATTACCCAAGCGGCTATCACCCCTAAAGTACTTACGTTATAAATTATCAGCCTGAACAAGTCTTTGATAAGTACCAGCATACGTTAACGGTGGTTTATATTTGGTCTAGGCCTTTCGCTGGCTCCTGCTCAAAGAGGAGATACTTTCTATAGCCCATGATGATACTGGTGATATACATATATGACAATATAGCCTTGTTAGTCCAGAATGCGTCGATCGTTTACAGTGCAGTTTGCATACGGTACAATAATCTACCTGCGGCACTGAGTATAGGAGTGGTCATCTTGGTCATGCAAAACAACTGCATAATTATAGACAATGCAAAGAAGTTTACATGATCATGATAATGTAATTTCAAATTAGTTCCCATAAGTCTTCGCTACACAGCCTTACCCAAAGGCTGCTAGCTCAAACTCAAACCCCGGCTCATTGGGTGGGTCTATAATATAAGTCAAGTACTTCTATTACAAGCCCGTGGTCATAGCTCACTGACTGGGATCATACCAACACATGGATTTGTTCACATAGCCACAAATGCCACAGGTCGCTGTGAGTAAAGCCCTGCTTCTGGCACCCTGCATATTAAAAAAAGACTACCTAGGTAAATGTGTAGGAGTATGGTCTCTATCATTCATAGATTCGATTAATAAAGACAGAATTGTCAAACCTTGATTTCACCATGATATGAACATAGCTATTGATACAGCATTAAACCCAATAGCCAACCAACCATAGACACAGAGGAATGAACTACCTCTGTGCATTATATCAGAGATCTTGTATGTATATTGGATATATAGAGACTGGAAAGCTTCTCTTTGGGCCTATGTGCTCATTCCCCTAGTGGCTGGTTGGAACCAACCTGGTCAACCATGACCAGGGTCTGATCATTACGAATGTATTTTTAAAATGGCAGGTGGTCATTTTAACCATAGGCATAATTGTCAATCCAAATCCAATCCAACCAGCACCTAGGTGGCAGGCCTGTAGTGCATGTTTCTCCCTGGCTTTCCAGTCTCGATATATCCTATATATGTACATACAAGGTCTCTGATTATATGTACTGCCCACTTGAGGCCAGGTCAACAAGGCTCGGCCCTCCTGGCCCACCCACTCAGCCACCCCAGCCCCTTTCACCCCCTCCTCACCCCCACTCAACACCACCATTAGCCCATCTAAAGGTGGTATTACACTACAAGACATGAGCTTTGGTACAGCTATGCTGCAGAGAAATAGTACATATTAGAGATATCTTAGTTATAGATATGTAAAACACTCCAAATTGCCAATTTCATTCAATTATGAATCCTGCTTGGACATTGTTTGTAGTATCATCATATCACACAGATCTCATAGCTCACAGTCATGTAGTGTAATAGGGCCTTAAGCTACACATGGCCAGCTGTGCTGGGGACAGTCAGATGTCCTTTTAACAGCCATGTCCCATCAAAAGGCAGCTAGAGAAGACCCAGCCGAGTTAGATAATGAAAAGCCATCTACAGAAGGCCCAACCAGCCTGGCCCCATGGAGGATAATGAGTGGTGAGTGTGCTGTTTAGTTGGTTTGCATCCCATGTAATGGCCAGAGGGTCATATCAAAGGAGGTTATATCAAGGGATATTCCTTGCCCTTACATAATATATAAGTGCAGGTATATTTCTACGTTCTGCAGTGCAGAGAGGCGGGATGGAAGGGACAGGCCTTCATTACTGTTGTATATCTACACTTAATGAAAGACATCTACACTGCAGATTTAGACAACTAGTACATGAATATACAAGACTGGATAAGAAAAAGAAGAGCTGTATCGACCTCATTTTGACTAATATGCAATATGTATTATATGTTACTGTATTAGAAATGCTTGTTAGTGATCACTGCCCAATAGTTATCATACGTAAAAAGAAGAAGGAAAAACACGTTAAAAGACGTGTATGGGGCAGAAGTTATAAAAATTACAACAAAGAATTATATAACGATCTGTTATTGCAATGTGATTGGAATGATATTTTTTCTGAAACCAATCCAACCGTGTTATGGAGTATGATTTATACTAATTTATCGAGATGCCTTGATATACTGTGTCTGCTTAGATTTTTATTGGTTGAAGATGCTAAACCAGAATGGCTAACCCAGCATGTTATCGATTCAATTCACGAAAAAAGAAATGCTTTTGTCAGATATAAAAACTCAGACTTGCATGAGGATTGGGATTATTTTAAAAAATTGCGAAAAGACACTGCTAAGCTGATTCGGAAAACTAAAGCGAATTTGATTAAAACAAAATTAAACAACAATAAGGATAATCCGAAAAAGTTCTGGGAAATAATAAACTGCTGCTTTGGAGATTTAAAAGGTATAGATCCTGGAGTAACATTTATTGAAGACGATATTACAGGGACGATGTTGAATGAATTTGAATCGGTTGAATATCTAAATGAATTCTTTAGTAAACTAGGTAGTGCGAATACCCCTTCTAATGACTATCCTTATGTAGTAAATGAAAATCTCCAAACTGAGATTAGTTTTGAATTCTCTTCAGTGGATGAGGATGAAGTCAAAAACACTATTAAGAATATTTCAATTAACAAATCCTCTGCCATAGATAATATGAATAGTATGGTACTTCGAGATGCCTTTATGATTCTATTACCAATTATTACACATTTGTTCAATTGCTCGTTAGGAACTGGTGTCTTTCCTGATGTCTGGAAGAAGGGAAAGGTTTTACCTATTCCCAAATGTAAAGAAATTAAACATGCAAAAAATTGGAGGCCTATAAGCCTTCTACCTTTTCCCGAGAAAATTTTAGAGAGGTTAGTACACAAACAATTGATAAATTATATGGAATTGAATGATTTGTTTGCACCAAAGCAATTTGGTTTTCGAAAAGGAAAAAGTACTCGATTAGCCATTCAACATTTTATTGATTTTATTACAGAATGCATGAACAAAGGCGAAATTGTAGGTTGTATTTATATCGATTTGTCCAAGGCATTTAATTGTTTGCAACATCCTAAGTTATTAAGAAAATTAGAATTATTAGGATTGGGCAAATTGGAAATGCAGTGGTTTACTTCATACCTATCAGGTCGTACTCAACAAACACTGTTTAATAACATGCTTTCAACAGAAAAACCAGTATGTACTGGCGTACCTCAAGGTAGCAGCCTCGGGCCGCTACTCTACATTATATATGTAAATGATTGTTTTGAATTTATGGAAAATAATGTTGCAGATAACTTACGAATGCTTATGTACGCTGATGATACAGTGCTACTATCTAGCGGAGTCTCTATAAACCAAGTGGTCAGTCAATTGCAAACAGGTCTAGCACAGTACGACACCTGGTGTAATTCTAATGACCTAAGTGTAAACAAGTATAAAACGCAAATGATGGTCTTTACTACTCCACATAAAATAGAAAATATATATATAATCAATGCGAAAATATTACTATCAAAAATGAACAGATTAAAAAGGTTAGAAATTATTGTTATTTAGGTGTTGATTTTGACAGTTGTCTTACATATGAAAGATTTTTGAATGCAATAATTAAAAAGGTGTCTTATAAATTATTTATGTTTGCTAAGATACGTTACATGCTTACTTTCAACGCTGCTTTGTTAGTTTTTAAACAAATGGTTCTGCCATTCTTTGATTATTTAGATATTCTGATTGATGGTGGTTATAAAAACCTAATCGATAGACTGCAGAAATTGCAATTTCGAGCTCTGAAAATTGTAAATAATTATGTCTTCGAAGGTGTGACTATTACTAATAGGATTGAAAATAATGTACATAACTATTGTAAAGTTGAAAAATTAGTTATAAGGCGAACAAGGCGATTATTATTGATGTTACATTACTATATATACAATACTGACCATGTGAAGCCTGTGTTGAATGACAATGGTCATGAATTACGAAGTGATATTGGTAAAAAGATTGCGCTTGATAAACCTAATCTAGAGATTTACAAAAAGAATTGGAAATACCGAGCTTATACTTTATGGAAGTTATTACCTGTAAATATACAACGAACTGACTCCCAGTATGATTTTAAGCAAATGTTGACACATGAACTACTTGAATGTATATGGAAAAAAATACATGAAGTAGGAATTACTTAATTGTAATATGAATTAAATTGCAAAGATGTACAAATGTATATAGATGAACTGTGTATACGTTTAGTTACGCATCATGAAAAGCACTGTAAAGTGATGATGTTTTGTTCAATAAAAAAAAATTAAAAAAATCTAGAGGGATAGTATGGAATTAATTGGATATTTGCACTGCAGAGAGGAAACATCGAAAGGCGATGTCTTTATTATTGTAGTATATCTACACTGTAGCAGAGACCTTGTATGTATGTATAGAGATATATTGAAACTTGAAGCTAGAGGTAAACCTGTTATTCACTGCAGGGGCACCACCTGGGCTGTGGTTGGACTAGAAATGGACTGACCATTGTGGCTATGGCACTGGTGCAATATGAGGTGCCACTAAACTATTCCCAAAATACACAGGTAATGATCAGACCACGGTCACAGTTGAGTGGCTAGGTTCCAACCGGCCACCAGGGAAATGGTCACATAGGTTCATAGAGGTCTCGACATTCCTATATATATATATACATATACCTACAAGGTCTCTGACTGTAGGACAGAATAGTATATCTGCGCTGCAGAAAGGCAATGATTATTGAAAGGAGAGAACAAGCCTGTGTAAACCGCCATTTTCTTCTGAACCATTGCCAGGATAACAACCTTGTGTGTTATGGCTTCCCTGCAAGTTCCCAGGCCCGTAACTAGGGGGAGGGGAGGGGGGGGTGGGGGTGGGGGGGCCACCCCCCCCCCCCCCCGCAGAAGAAATTTGTTAAAAAGTTCCACCTTTTCATTTAAAAATTCACTGTAGAACCCCCTAAAAACGGGACAAAATATTGATAAGTTCCACTCTGTGGAGCTCGCCACCCCTTTTTGAGTTTAAATTATTGAAATTATAAATAAATGTTCCATTGAGGGATTCTCGCCACCCCCCCCCCCCCCCCCCCCACAGCAGACCCTGGGTACGGGCCTGAAGTTCCTATTAATAGCAAATCAGTTCCATTTTCTGTTTAGTTGAATTTGGACCCTCTTATGCCATAAATCTCAGCTGACACATTCGGACATTGAGCATGTTAAATCTTACCTCAGCTGACATAATTATATAGATACCAATTGTGTTACAATTATATCTAAGCTGTAGGTAGCATAGGTATGATAAGCAGCATTTTAAATTTATCACTTTAAACTGACCCAGCTACACATTCTCAAGTTTTGTTCCTTTTATCATGGACAATTGTTAGGGGTATAGGTATAGATGTATTTGCCTGTAGGTGTACTTGATTAACACAAAATACAATTGAAGACTTTTTGAGTACTTTTGCAAATCTTAATTCTTTCCACAGCGATGGTGAGTTTGGCTTCAATTGTCTACTGAGACCAGAATACTCACATTTCTAACCAAGTGAAGCAAAAATCAATTAAAATGGTCTCGATGCACATGTCACAACTTAAAAGGTCAGCTCTGAAACGTACTTTTTGAAAACTCTCAAAATAGGAAAGGATTTAAAAAGATAACAACTATTCAAACTACGAAATACTGCTACAACTTGAATATCTAAGAACGCCAAATGATAAAAAGAGGGACAGATAGCGGAAGAAGTGCAGGCTCATGTAAGTTAAACAAGTACCTCCTTAGCTGCTGAGACTTACTGTTGTTATCGCTGGACATGTAAACTTCTCCAACTCTTCTGGAAGAACATGCAGTTATCAGGCACACTCACGAAGAGCGGTACGTACAGGGGCCAGTGCGTATTGACAAGCCGTATGTACCGCTCCTCATTGACAGTTGTTAAAGGGAGCCAAAACCAAGAAATGGAACAAAATTTTCCAAACTCAAATAATCATGAAAATCCATTCCTTGAGCCTACTTCTGGCGCATGTTAAAATCTAAAACATGAAATATGGTAGAAAATCATTAAAAACAACTTTTCCTCGCTCAAATGAATTAATGTGGATCCACAAAAATGGGGTTTGTTTACAAACAAATGGAAATATTATCATCTCTCACGGAATTCTACTTGGGTTTGAGCAAGTTTTCATGCCTTATACTTTACCACTGACCTTAATTAGACTCATCAAACATATTTCTGTACTTATCTGAGTTTTGAAAATGTTGGCAATTATATTGGTTTTGGCTCCCTTTAACATAGTGTGAATAATGTTTGGATGATCAAATAAAGAAGAACCCGTGGGGGGGTCATTCTCTGGTGGCTGTACGATCTATCTAAGAAGCCAATGAAGTTACTTTTTCAAGACAAAAAAAAAGAGAAAATGATAATAATTGAGGAAGTTGTCTGGTTCGAGAACATGCTTTGATCAATTATGCATGCTTGTAAATATATATAGAATGTGTGTCCATGTGTGTGTATGGAGAGAGTGACACACGCACACACATACACATTGCATAGCCTCACATATATATATGCAACAATACAGAAAGACACACACATACGGCTTCTTTACCTAGTAAGGGTCTTTTGACAAGATATTGAGGCTCATTTGTATAGGGTAAAGTCAAAAAGGGTGAAACGACCCATTTTGCATGGCTTATACTGCCATGAGCCTCAAAAGTGTCATATGTCGACAGTTCAAAACAGGCATACTTTGCCATATTGTCTTTATCCTATCCATAGTTGTTTAAAGCTAGACAATTTCTGCTAGCCTTCGTCTTTTAAGTACCACTCCGACAAGAAAGAACACAGGCCTGTTCACATACGCATCTGTAATATAATTCTCATAATTATACTATGACTCCTTATGATTTATTAAAAAGGAAGGTACCAACACCTAGTCTACCCACGATACCGGTTCCCATAAGTAACTCAAGCTGTTTGGCCAGGAGGTTACTATTGGTTACTCACTAGAGGGGAGTTATTGGCATTAGGATGGGGGTGTTATCTCTGCCCTGTCTGTATATCTGTCCTCACAGGTCGTGGGGGGGGGGGGGGTAGGGCATCCGGGGGGGGGGGGGCATGCCAAAGGGCGAGGAGCAGAGGAGGAGCAGAGCGGGGGGTCACTTACTCTTTGAAGGTTACTACCTAACGCCATACTACAACCCCTGCTTTTTGTGACTGACTGCTCCTGAATTTTAGTTAACCACTCCTTGATTTTAGAGGACACAGATCACCCCCAAAAACTAGGGTCTGTCAATACCACAAAATATACAGAAGTCACCAAAGCTGCTTAGGAACACCTCTGATAACATTCCATCACTATTTTTTTTTCTAAATTAAAGTATCAATAAGACAAAATTTGAAGTTGTTGCCCTTATGTTGTTCTATGGATGTAGTTTACCACCCAATTTTTTAACTAAAATGTGGTTGACCGGGGTTGACCGCCCCTCAATTTTGATTGCACTGCCTTCGCTTCACGGGTCTGTTTGGCAGTGGGTACCTGTTCAAGCTTGAGTGACCCCCCCCCCCCCCCCCCCCCCCCCCCCCCCCCCCCCAGGGAGAGGGGTATGAAGGGGCAAAGGGCGTTTGTACCTGTCTACTCCTGCCTTTTAAAACTGAAGGGAACTCGGGGTCATCTCACGGGTCATGTGACCGGTATTCGGGGAAGTGCTTGCAGGTGCATGCTGGGTAATAGATCCGGGGTATTGGTGCAGTGATGTGTGCTGATGACGTCATGACTGACAGATGAGATGACGTCATGAATGACAGATACAGACCATGTTTACCTGTTTACGAACTAAGACCTTGGGTAAAGGGGTAATTTCAAGGTGAGCTGAGAAAGATGTAATTAATGGGCCTAAATGATAGATGGTGTATCATTTTGGGGCCTTCCATGAAGGATGTAACATCTAGTTAGAAAGAAAAAGCTCATTTTGAGTTTGTTTTGTTGTGACATAGTGATAGTTAAGAGTTCTTGCTAGATATCATAAATGCTTTTTTCATATGAATTGTTGTAAAACCATTTTAAATGTGGCATTAGAATTACATTTTGGCGAATTTATGCGGTAAAGATTAACTAGGCCAACAGGAGGTGAGAGAAAATGTTCAGATTTTTTTTATTTGTTTCTTGTGTCCCAGATCCGTAGTACAGATCCAATCCGTATTTTTGCCTGAGGTGGCTGTGGTGTCTAAGACTTTTGAAAATATGTGTACATACTAAATGGAAAGCCCCTTATGAGATTGATTTGCTGGAAACTTAGAGATGCCCTGTGGGTTTTACTGATAAAATGATAATGTCATTTCCACATTGTAAGGATTTGACATCTTATCTCGATCACAGAGAACATTGACATAGTCTCAAGACCCGGTCTCAAGACGTCTATCTTCTTAAGGCCTTGCCTCTCTTAACTAAAAGCAAAAAAGACAAGAACATACAAACGAAATTGTATCTTAATGACATTATCGATACATTAATTTTATACTCTATTTTCAGATTCATCTTTCACTACAATGCACGCGCACCTACAATCATGAAGACCCATCCGACAACGTTCCACGCCCCTGGCGTCCACACTCAAAGCGATGACGTCACCAAAGTGGTGCCCTCTGACGCCTACGTCACGGACGACGTCACGGTGACGTCATCAGGCGGCGCGCGGACGTCACTGGTGGAGGCGGGTCGTCCGGTGAAACCCCCGTCTGGGATGTACGAGACTGGCCACCAGACCTACATGGTGCTTTCTGTGGTGGTGTCCGTGTGTTTTAACCTGCCCATGGGTCTCCTCGCCTTCTTTGTCTCTGTCAAGTCGTCCAACAGTTTCCAGGCGGGCGACATCCCTGGGGGGCGGGTCAGGGCCAGGTGTTCGCTGGTCATCAGCATGCTGGGGATTGTTGTGACAGTGTCCATCGTTATGGCTGTTGTGTTTTACATCGCTGATAAACATCGCCAACTGCAGTACTCATATGGCTGATGACAACCATGGGGACGGCCCGCTGTATAGGGGTCATATATAGTGTTCGCTATTTAGTAGCAGTGTTTGTCTTCATGGCTACATCACGGACAAGCACTGCCAACAGCAGTACTTGTAAAGTAATGGCTGCCAGGAAAGCCCACTATAATAGGGGTTGTAGTAACAGTGTCCGTCGTCATGGCTACATTACTAACAAGAATGGCCAACTGCAATACTCATACGGCTGATGACATCCAGGGGGACGGCCCACTATATAAGGGTCATAATGACTGTGTCTGTCCATCATCATGGCCACATCACTGACAAGAACAGCTAACTGCAGTACTCATATGACTGGTAACAACCATGGGGGATGGCCCGCTATATAGGGTCATAGTAACGGTGTCTGTCGTCATGGCTACATCACCAACAAGCACCGGCCAACTGCAGTACTCGTGCAGCAGATGATAACTAGAGGGATGGCCCACTTTACAGGGGTCATAGTAACGGTGTCTATCATCATGGCTACATCACTAACAAGCAATGGCAACTGTGGTATTCATATGGCTGATGACAACCATGGGGATGGCCTGCTATGTAGGGGTTGTAGTAACGGTGTCTGTCTGTTGTCATGGCTACATCACTGACAAGCACAGCAAACTGCAGTACTTGTATTGCTGACGGCTGCCAGAAGGTTGGCCTGCTATATAATGGTCATTGTAACTGTCTGTCATCATAGTTGTAGTGTTTTTCAATGCCAACAAGCACCACCAACTGGCTGACGGCCAATAGGGGAATGACCTGTCTGTCCTTATGGCCGTCACCTTCTATGTTGCCAACAAGCACCGCCAACTGCAGTACTCATATATTTGATGGCCACTAGGGGAATGACCACTTTTTAGAGGTCGTTATAACAGTGTCTGTCCTCATGGCCATTGTGTTCTACATCGCCAACGATCACCACCAACTGCATGACATGTATGTCTGATGGTCCCTAGGGGAATGACCCTATATAGGGGTCATTCTTACAGTGTCCGTCGTCATGACTGTTGTCTTCTACATCACCGACAAGCACTGCCTGCTGCAGTACTCATATGGCTGATGGCCCATAGAGAGACGCCCGCAGCCGTATTATATGTGTAGTGTCATATCATACCGTAGTAATGTATATTAGGAGGAGGAGCAGACCCAGGGGGACCCCAAAGGTGTCTAAATGAGGACCTATCCAATTTTGAGGTGATTAAACTACCTGGATGCGTCGCTGGAGAAGCCAAACATAGCCTGTCACATGGGCAGTCCCGATTCAAGGATATATTGGTATAAAACTTAAACATATTCTTGATATTTGAGTCCTCAACGGTACTCTGATTTTACATCTTCGACAACAGTCCTGACATTTACATGTACAAGTGAAGCTTGACTATAAAATAACAATCAAGTCTAATGGCAGTCTATCATTTAACCAAACATATCATGAACCCCGCTATAATCCTCTGTAATATTTGCTTAATTTGAAAGAAATATAAAATATTTCTTTACGATTTCACGGCCAATAGGCCCCATGGGGCTACATGTATATATATAATCAAAAACACCAGAACCAAAACTGTGATGTCACTCCTTCTCTAAGGCCAGGCCTGAAAACCCTAACTTAAAATCTGGGCAATATAGACCTATTTCAATAGGGTAGCACCCTGTAAGCAGAATTGGCCTGGACAATCAATCGGGATATGGGTTTCAATGGGAATCGTTGGGAAGCAATGCTTCTATGGGAAGGTTCACTGCGCAGGTTCGTGGAAAGGGTGAATGCTGCAGTTCACACCGGTGAGCCGCCTAGTGGTAGTTTCAGAAACTATACCCAAAGATGGGCGAGGGGAGGACTGCGACGAGACACCACAACGCCTTTGCGATGCTACAGAGGCCTGGTTATTGCATATGGAAATCCACTAAGGGCACTCTCTGGCTTAATGCAACCTAACTGCTATAAATGGACATGTATTATCACGGCACCAACTGCTGACTATTATTAATATTATGTAAATTGACTGACTTTTACATATACCCAGTTCAGCTGCATACGGATTAGTAGTAACTCTGAGATATTATATGAAATTACCTTTGTGAATAAAAACAAAGTCTAGTCATTTATATGAATTATGTGGGTAGGACACATGTAGGATATATGTGTTCTAGTTCTGTATCTTCAAGTAATTTCCCAGACCACGGTGTTCACCTTCTGTATATAAAAGTACTAAAGGTGTACACGGTAATGTAACCTATAAGTAGCCTGGTAGAGGTACAGTTCAGAATCCGACATGAGTGTGCTTATCAACAATAAAAACATTCAATGAGAGATGCCTCACTTATTGTATACATGCGCTACCAAATATTATTATTCTCTGTGGAACCTAGAGCGCCCAAGTGTCAAATTGTGATTACTCATACAATAGACTTTCCCCTCAGATATACAGACATACCTAACATTTCATACACTCACTTCCTGGTCTTAATTACTAACAAAAAGTTAACCCCCTAAAAATAGCGACCGATTTTATTTCGTTTGCGCGAATCTTCCTTTTTGGATGTGATGTTTCGCTCAAGTTTGACTCAAATCCCTTGTCAGTGGCGCCCCCTAGTAGGTTTCACCAGTACTGCCACCTGGTGTCAGAAATTAGCATTACTCCCAGCAACTCCAGCAATGATGTCACACTTTTTCAGGGTGCTTTTAGGACCCACTTTCCCCCTGTCACACTGAATTCTTTGTTTAAAACATGAAAATAAGGTATGTTTTCAGGCAGTGGCACACTGTTCAACCTACCCAGTTACCCCCTTGCGTGTGATATCATTAATTGTATGGTCCCACTCTCCAAGGAACGGCCTCGTCCTGCTGCACTGAAACCTGGCGTCCAGGAGGAGGGCCGATGGCCTGATGGTGCTACTTGATAATAGGATGGGTAGCTCAAAAGTCAAAAGAATACATGCGAAAATCAAACTAAAATTAATGCAATGAATAATAGCATTCACACATTCAAATGAAACATCGAAGATGGTACCAAATCTGAAGTATGCAACACCCCGTCTCAGTACCAGGACAGAACCGTTTTTGATTGTCTATAACGCCAGATTTTTTAAAACAGTTAGTTCAAGGAAATGATGAAATCACACAGAAGACAAATATATGATGATAATTATGGTACAAAGAGGAGTAATGTGGTCACGAAACAGGTGTTCATCTAAAGTAATAAAGGTGCATTGTATATTAGTTTTAGTCTTTCACATGTCACTTTTTTTCCATAAATACATATATATATATGTGTGTGTGTGTGTGTGTGTGTGTGTGTGTGTGTGTGTGTGTGTGTGTGTGTGTGTGTGTGTGTGTGTGTGTGTGTGTGTGTGTGGATATCTTTTTGTCTATGTTGTGTGTTGCCTTTGATACTTGTTTTAATCTTTTCATGGATTGCTATGCATTAAGTATATTGCCATAGCCTTACGCCCCTATAGCATGACGTCTGATGCACTTTATTTCCGAAACTTTCATCCTGAATCCTGCCCAACCACGTTACCTCCAACCTCCCGGCTGGTGTGTTAAGCCCTACACAATAGGCCTAAGTCGGCGATGAAGGCTCCGGCAAACAACCTGTTTCAATATTCCCACAGTCGCATGGCAGGGGTCACAACGCCAAATAAACATCTATATGATCATCGCTGTTGCACGACCACAGACTGGTGGACAACCCGATGCTTCGATTTGCAGAAATCAAGCCTGGTTTACATGGTCGCTTGATTAATGTTGCGATTCTTGGAAACTCACGGAGAGCACCGAGATTCACAAATACGAGTTATTCTAAATAATTATGATGAAATGCATGTATAAATACTAAAGCTTATTAGATTCACTTGAATTGTGACTCTTATTTTTCTATCTTTAGTTTAAATTAATTTTGACAGTTCATCTGAGCTTGGCTTCACCTCCTACATGTATCCTCTTTGATTTGTAATTCAAATAATCACATCTTCTCAAATCGTCCGCCATTTTATTATGGCTATCACACAGAGCGCCAGTGATACATATTTTTGACATTGATATAAGGAAAGATTGAGATAAGTATTGACTGGTTATTATCTAAAGAGAAAGAAGTAAACACTAATGCTAGGACGATGATAGGAGAAATCCTGAACTGCTCTCCGCCTCGCAAAGGATTCTGGGAAACATCAATGCGGTGAATGTAACAGACAGAGATATGGCAGCCTCAGGTCTGCGAAATGCTAAGGTATCACTTAAATATTTTCCATATACATACGTGATGAACATATGATTATATTGCTTATCTGGGACTCTTCCTCGCGACAATAATTCGTATATTGCAGCCATATTGCAGTCATATGTGCTGCTTTATTGCATACACACCTATGTGCCTATGTGGAAAGCCCCCTTGGGAAATTACTACAGCAGCCCAGTGCAGAATGGCCCTTACACAACTCTGAATTCATCGGAATCCACTACTGTAAAATGGTTAATGCAGATGCAGAATCAAGTGCTTTAAGTCTAAAATTATAAGATGTACCAATTGCAATATGCTGTGAATTGGATTGCTTAACTTCGAATAATGTGCTTGACTCGGAGGATTTCATCAAAATGAGAATCCGTATAATAATTATGATGTACGCTTGGATGAAATGATAAGATGGTGGCATTAGCATGTAATGCTCGAAATGCGTAAAATACCAACAGAAAAGATTTCAATGCTTTAAGCTGTCTCTAAACTTTTAATGCACGCCTAAGGTCAGACTAATGGATTTATTATTCACGCTTCTAAAGTGCGATTTTCACGTTTTGACTGAAAATAAAAAGCTCGTTATTCGTTCCAGGTCCTTTAGCGACTTTGTTGCAAGGATTTTTCCCAAGGGAACTTCACCTTTTGTTGGTAGTCAATGCTCACGTGGAAGATACGTTTCAGAAAGTATAAAGGCTGATATGTATGGCTAGTTTCAGTCAGCAAATGCTGACCAAGTTACTTTTCTATATCGTGATCGCCCTATACCTTCAGTACTGTCATGTCCTCTTACAAGCAGGATAACAAAATATCTCTTACCTCTCGAGGGACAATAATGCCTGTCTGTGAATGCTTATGCCGATGTTTGTGTTGTCAGTAAATGAAACACACCCATGTCTTGGGCTAAAGCCCTGAATGGTGTGTGCGAACCAGGGCAATAACATCTGCTTTATGCCCCTTGGTCTGTACTATGTATTTATTTGGTTTGGTGGATGTTGAGCCTACAAACACCTGTAGATAAGAATGTGACCTTAACTGACTGATACCTCTGACCTACCACTAAACCATGACCTACAGAAAGGCCTTAGACCATGCTCTCAACCCTGAAACATCTCCTTCAAAACTCACCTTTCACATCAAGTACAGACTTAAAAAGGTTAAAGTGAAAGGCCATAAAATACAGCACTGTGTACAGTGACATATGGACCCAACGGGTTAGGAAAAGGGTGGGTCTATGCCTTTTGGGTATAGCAGGTAAATCCTTACTGTTAAGTTTTAAAAGGCAATTTCTATTAAGATGGGCATCTATAATACATGGACAAACACTGTCCATGAGAGTGGGAGAGGTTCCCCGTGGGTCCTCCTGCAACCAGTAACACACCCTACATGTGGCCTGTAGCTCTGCTTCAATTATTTAATTCCTCATGATAAGGTCTTGAAGTTAGGGTAGTCTTTTGGGACAGTCGGTTAGGATATTTCATACCTCATAACTGGACATATTTAACCGAAAAACTAAAATTAAGCTGCTTAAAGTAGATGTTTCAGTTTAGATAAACACATCCTTATCATAGTTGTAATTAGGGGTAATTCTAGATCCAACATTAAATTATAACCAGCACATTGCATCAGTAATAAGAAATGTTACTTACAAATTGACCATGCTGACCAAAATTAAGCGCTACCTAAATGACTCTGTAGCTCTTCAGATTTATAAATCAATGTTGTTACCCTACCTTGACTATGCTGATGTTATATTCCACAATGCGAACTGTGCTGATCTAAACAAACTACAACGTCTTCAAAACAGATGTCTCAGAGTGTGTCTGGGTCAAAACAGGAGATTTAGTTCAGATGCTGCTCACAAACTAGCCAAAGTTCCATTCTTAGCTGATAGGAGAAAAGCGCATGTGTTGAACTTCATGTATATTAGGACGTCTCGCCCTAATCTCCTGAACCAGAGGGAAATCAGAACTAGAGCCCATGATGCCCCACTGTTTGATGTAGCAGTCCCCAGATGTGAAGCTTTTAAGCGTAGTGTTGGTTATTTCGGAGCCACACTATGGAATAATATGCCCCCAAATGTACGAAATTTGAACCCTTACCTAACATTTAAGGAGCATCAACGCAAGCTAATGTTACAGCCGGTAAATCAATTAATTGTAGATAATGAGTAAAGTCAAATCGTCTGATTAATGTTTAATGTTCAATCTTTATTTTGTCATTTGTACATACCTAATGTAGGTTCCCACAAGCCACTCAACGTTCACATTTGTAACAATGTTGTTTAAAACTGTTGGCTATCTTTAAACTTAAATGCATGACTCCTGCTAGGCATAAGTGATGTTTCTTATCAATATCAATGTTACTTGATCGAATCACTGTTATGAATTGCACACCGTATAATACAATGTTTTAAGAAGATCGGAGTGATACAGCTTTAAGGGCATTGGACAATATCTCTAGCAGTAAGCGGTGTAAATTCCTGCCTCATTACTGACAGTTGACCTTCTGAATTTAGCTATCGTGACTGGTGATAAATTAAGCTTTTCCTCACATGTTGTACTTTAAGTCTCGCTCCACGGTCACGATACTTGCCAAAATGTCACAGTACAAGTCATATCTATAAGACACAGCCTCTGCCTGAATAGACGAATCAAAGACCAAATGGTAATCCATCAAGCCGCTTTGCAAATTCCATCTAAAGGTATCAATACATGCTAATGGTAAGGCCTACGTCGAACACCAGCTTGTCAGGAGTCACAATACAAGACACATCAAGTCACTGTACCTGTCAGGGGTCACAATACAAAGTGTATCATTAGGTCATAGTACTAGTTCAGTCAAGCTACTGTTTGTGCTCGTACTAACCACAATGTATTGTATGAAGACTGATATGGAGTCAATATGTCAGCGTACTTGCCTAGAGATGTTTGTTTCTGATTTCTGATTTCTGGTACAGAAGGTGCTGCATCCAGCAGCCATTTTAGCCCACTAACATCCTGAGAAGACAAAAATGTCCCGATACAGCCTTCAACCCCCTCACTCCGTCCTAGGGATGGATGTTCATGACTTAGTCAGCAGTCACTATACATTTCTATCCACTTGTCCATCACTAATGTGAATTTGGAAAACCAGCAAAACTAACTCCTAAAATATTACACTGTTGAATCTCAATCACTGATGCTGCACCTAATATCATTGATGTTTATTCTTATGATTTCATTGAATATTGAATGTTGAATGTTATTACCACTGAACTTCGCCCAGCCAATCTTGATGTAACCTCACGCTGGATATACAATGTAAACTGGCGTGCGCCAATGTTTATCCAGGATAAATAAAAGATTTTAAAAAAAAAATAGTTCTCTCATTATTCTCTTAATCTAGGAAAAGGGGAGTCAGCAGTACATTGTACTTTGTTTGCAAAAAAACTCATATCACTGTCAGATATCACAGCAGTACAATATGCTTACTATATTTCAAAGGCTTTTGGTAATGATCACACTTTCAACTGTAGGATTATAGACCCATATATATATGCCTGTACATGTAGCTTTAGCATCCCTGATCTTAGAAGCTATATGTATCATGGGTCATGGGACTTTCATAGTTGGTTAGTTTGGAAAAGGTACATTTAAGATGTGGGATTTTCTTCATGGCACTATTTATTCTATCTTCCGTACATAATTTTCAAAAGATGACCATTAATCTGGAGTTACTCCAGTAAGTGTATACAGCTCATTTGTGGTTGGCAATCTATTTTAAGGTAAACATTGTCTTAGAAATTATGTAATTGATTGATTTTGTTATATACTTATTTATATATGTCGATATAGTATCAATAAAGATCTCATTATAATTAGAGTAAGGTTGAATAAAAAACTAATAAAGTTTAATCAATAATGGTTTATCGATGTATCTTTTAATCTAAATTAAGCAATTAATTTTGTCAGAAGCCAACTTCAAGGTTTGTTTTAGAAAGTTTTAGGTTTGTATGAAAGTGTGTTTCCAGATGTTTGTATCCTGTAACATGTTTCGATCTTTGTAGTACCTACTTTAATATTTAAGCGGCTAGCTGGTCACTCCTGATGCATGGCCCAGAGACCAACCCGGCCAAACATGTGACGTTATTATAACGTTGCAGCAACACTCTGTATTAGTTCTTCTTACGTTATTTTGATGGCTCCAAATAACATTGCTACAATGTACTGCTTTGACGTTGCACTGTGACATTATCATAATGTTCTAGAGCTGGCTACATTCTTCAACCTAAACAGAATGTTCTTATCAAATTCTGTTTTGGTTTCATTCTAACCTTACCAAAAATAATGTTATGATAACATTCTGATTTGGGGAGGTTTCAACCTCACCATCAATGACATAATTTTTACATGCCATCTTGGTAACAAACCGACTAAAAACGTATGGTTGCAGAACGTTTCTGTTACGTTGCAAGTTGGCTGGGAAGTCCTGGGGGTAACCGGGTCCCACACTCCCATACAGTGCTGCTGCCCACCACTGCCTGCAACAATAGCCATAATGACCACTGCGCCCCCTACCCCGGGGAAGGGGGGGGGGGGTAGAGGTGTACGTTAGGGGGGGGGGGGTATGCCTGGTTAACCTCGCCTCCCCCCCCCCCCTCCCCTGTGAGTTGGAAATAATATTTGTACCAGTAGGAACGATACTTGCTGTATACAAATAGTGTACCCTGGCATACTTGTATTATTGGGATATTTCGAAGACACGGACGGTAATATGCCCATTTGGATATGCTTATTAGGGAATGAAATTGTGGAACCTATACCGAATTCGACGATGACTTGGACTTAATGCTTTTTGAATGATTATTTGGTTGGTGAATTTATATGTTTCAGTTCTTTTTACAGCATTTATCTCTTATTACAGAAGAACGTACAGGCCACGAACAATGGCCAGCTGGAAAAGTCCGAATAAATAGAGACCCTCTTTTGTTCTAGTGCATAGGCATTGCAATAAAACAAAATAATATCACCTGCGTTTAATGGGATTTACAAGAGGACATCGGTTGTGTTGGTGCCGAATAAAAATGTTCAGCATTTTTCAGAGCCATTTGTGGTTTACACGTATTTCTGTATTCCGTAGAAACCTGAACACAAACAATGCGGCAGCGTTCACAAACTCGGTCTATAAATGTGTTTTATTATTGCGTGGCTTGTAATTACAAGACATGATGTCAGAGCTATGTCTTTAATGTAAGAAGTTATATATATATAGATATATATATATATATATATTTTGCTGAAGTAAGCTAGGCTAGAACCAGTGAGGCGGAGAACGGGTATTAAAGTTTGGAAGGCTGCTATAGATTGTTATGAAGCAGTGAAGGGTTATATTCCACTGACCGACTTTACTTGTGATTTCTGAACTCGCCATTAGGAATTAGTGATAATTATTATAGACATGTCATATATCATTAGAAGAATATGAAATTGCCTTTATCATGGTATTATATGGTTTCCTGATATATTCCTCATTAAAGCTTAAACACGTACTAAGTTGCTGGTCAGCAGTCGAATTTGCATGCCTATAAAGCTTGGTACTTGGTATAGAAATGGGTATCAATTGCAGTCAAACCATCAAGGGGCTGAAGTTGTCAATCGCCAATTTGGCTAAAAGAAAATTAAAAAATAATTATATTATTGTGGGTAATTCCTTCATGATAGCTCTCAAACAAAATGTCATCTTTTGATACTGTATAGTGAGAAAGGAATGTGTAGGTTAATGCTTTAATATTAATCTACGGGTCGTTCTGAAAAAGGGGTGCTGTCAGGGTATCCAAGTTTTTCCAGGGGCTGTTAAATCCCCCCAAAAAGGAAGCTGTAGTTTCCCAGTTGGTACCTACCCTCTTAGATTGTGTGCCCTCCTCCCCCGGTCATCCCGTTGCCATCGCATTGGCTTAAGGCTGCTTTTACATTTCATGCAGTCATATCCATCAATTCTCAACAATTTGATGAAAGTCTGCATTTTTCTAGATGGCCTCATCCATCAACCGCTAGGGAGATCTGACTCACTAAGTGCGAGGCTAGGAAGATGTATCATAAGGGATCAAATGACCGTCAACAGAGTGGGTGTAGTAACGTTGTGGAGCCATCGCTGTTGCATCAATCAATCTGAAGTCATTTGGTGGTATTTAGTCTACATTATATCAACCCCGGTCCTAGACATGCAACCATCGTTGTTAGGTAACTGGGGAAGTATAAGATTATATAACCAGTCGAATCCTTTCAATGGATTCTCTAAGAAGTCCGTTTTACATGGTCACGACCTTTTTCGTGACGAAAATGTAAGCTCCGTGACCTTTGATGTTTTTAGTTATTTATCATTTATTAATCCACATTCATACAAGATGATCTTCCATGTTGGTATTTTTGTAAATGAAACTAGACAAATTGTAAACCATATCCATAGTTTAAATACAATAAATATTATAATGATGCCATTTAAAATCTCCTTATGGTATCTGTTTGTGGACATTTCGAAGGAAGACATATTTTTCTCAGGCGTTTATATTTGCTGACCTTTCACCTTGACCTCAAGTTGCTCCCCCATAAACCTATAAACAGACTCCTTGTGGGAAGTGAGACATATCCCACTGTCTGGTGGGAGGTGGTCCACGTGAACCCAGCCAACCTGCGACATAACAGAAACATTCTGCAACCATACCTTTTTTTGGTCAATCTGTTACTTACTAAGACGGCACGTAACAATTATGTTATTTATGGTGAATTTGAAACCTCACCAAATAAGAATGTTATTATAACATTATTTTTTGGTGAGGTTAGGACATAACCATAACAGAATGTTATAAGAACATTCTGTTAAGGTTGAAGAACGTAACCAGACAATAATAACATCACATTGCAACGTCACAGCAGAGCGTTGCAGTGATGCAATTGGGAGTTATTAAAAGAACATAACAACAACCAACACAGGAACAAACAGAACGTTGTTGTAACATTATAATAACGTCACATCCTTGGCTGGGCAACTGCCCATGGTCTGCCATCAGCTCGGGTCAGACAGTGGAGTATTCTTAGATCATGCATAGTGGCGGGGCAGAGTGGTCTAGCGGCTCTCGAAAGAGAGAACAGGTTTCAATCAAAGCTTTACCATTCAGTATCTACAGGTGCACTTTAGTATGCATGGGGCGCGCGCCACTGCCATTTTTCTGGAAAATAATATACATATTTTAACTTTAACTTTGGAACAAAACTCATAAGGAAAGAGTTTCAAAAGCAACCCTCACCTTTCAAAATTCAACCAAGGAGATTATCATTAATTTCTGTAACAAAAAGATGCTCGTTTCCAATTCAGAGGGCAACACTGGGCCTCTTTTCTCCGCAACAGATGGCAGTATTCTAGGTTATTCTTTCCAAGGATAATGTGGGGGCCCTAGATGGGGGGGGGGGGGGGGGGGGGTCCCAGTGTCACATGTCGAATTTAAGAAATCATTACTCTCTTGTCACCTGACTTCCCACGTCCCATGTCACCTCTAAGAACTTCTGATTTCTCATGTGGAATATAAGAAATGGTCTCTGTCATGTCCTTTATTTATTTCTTCATGTCACTAAGCCCTATGTCGCATGTCGATTTCAAGAAATGGCCATGTCACTGTGTCGAGTTTAAGGGTCTAGGACCCTAACAGCTAGTTGGGTAAATGGTGAGGACTGGTAAATTCTAGTAGTGTCCGTCCTGGTGTACCCTCCCCGCTCGCTGCTCTCCGTCTGAGCAGCTCGCTAGTGGTATCCCGCGCCGGGAACCAGCAACCAGCAGTAGTCACGTGGTCTGGGTGCGTTATGACGTCCGACGACCAGCGGAGACCTACAGGCGTCAGGGCGGGGCACGCCGAACCCAGCGGAGGGCAGCTGGTTGCCGGCAGTGGGCGCGGGCGGGCGGCGGAGGACGGAGCGGGACCAGCGAAACGCCGACAGGTTGACTTTTGGGGGTCAAGTAGTGTGACGTCGGTCCGCCAGGGGGCTCTGAGCGGGGAGGGGTGCATACTGCTACAGTCAGCGCCACGTGCTGCACCCTGAAAACCAACACCTGGAGTAGCCCAGGAGGCCCGCCCCACACCACTACACAGGGTAGGAGCCGCACCGTGATGCACAGGGATGAAGGGGTACCAACGTACAACAAAGGATATCAGAGCGCAATGCATAGGATATAGTGATGTAACAACGTGTGAACACAGGTTCTATGGTGGTACTGATGTGTAACACTCATTATCAAAGCGTAACAAGCAGGATATACAGTGGTACCATTGGTTCCATGAGACATGAAAGTGTCAAGCATAGGATACAGTTATACCAATTGTAGCACGCAGGGTATAGAGTGGTACCAATTGTAACCCACAGGGTACACTGTGGTACCAATGTGTAACACAGGATATCGAAACGTAACACACAGGATTACAGTTGTACAACCTTTAATATATGTAACTATACCTCTTGTACCACACAAGCTACTCATTTGTGTCAACGTGAAATACGTGATAGATTTGTACGAAACTTGACACACAGGGAATTCATTGATACCATTATAGTACAGGATGTATGGTTGTATTGAAAGCTAATGCACAGGGGTAATTATAACAACTGCACCACTGTGGGGTTAAGAGTGTACCCAGTCACAGTGGTACCTCACAGCATTTATATGTACAGTTGTACCAGAGTATAACAAACAGGGTAAAAATTGTATCATGCCATATTACACAGGATAAACTCTAGTACAACAATGTGATACAAAAGATACACTTCTGTACCAAACTACAACACACAGCAAACACACCCATACTTCACTGTTCTGCACAGGTCATACACTCATACGATATTGTGCTGCAGAGGATATGCAGTCATATTGCACAACAACAACACAGGATAGTCAGTCATAATACACTGCATCACACAATATAAACACCCCATTCACACTGTGACACTCGTCGGACGGACCACACCGACTATCCGCGGACCGTATCACTCACCCCATTACATCCACTACAGTGGTCCCAGCCGGCCGGGCCGAGTCCACAACAAACAGACGGGAGAGGTGTAAACGTGCACACGGCGGGAGGACCTGCTCGGCCGGCAGTGTACGGAGCAGCTCACAGGCCGCTTATCTTATCGCGGGTAGATAAAGGGCAGGGCTCAGTACCACCAGCTACAACCCGCCCCTACGGCTCACCACCAGGGCCCCGGGCGCCGCTATCACGGGCCGAGAACTGCCGCCTCAGCCCTATAGGCCGGCGTTGGGGGCTGACCAGGGACCAGAAGGGGCGCTCACGGGTTGGTGGTATATATGCTGGAGCATTATGCGCGCGTGCACGTGAGGCGGGCGGTGTGGGGCGAGTCTGGTGCCGGCCTGGTACGAGTCTGGTGCCGGTCTGGTAGCAGGGGACTCTGCAGCCATCAGTGGATTCACAGACGGGGTGGATTCTACCAGGACTGCTGCATTCACAGAGCAGCAGGACCAGGACCACTGCACTCACAGAGCAGTGGGACCTGAGCCTACAGCTGAGTCTGAGTGCCTTATAGGTGGGCCTCTGCCCGTGCCTGACCACCCTGGGACAGACCAGGGCGGGGTATGAACCTCCGCCAACTGGCCATTAACTCTATATTGTGTTCACTAAGAGGACCAAAACCTCCTGTTTCACCTCGCACTTTGGGTTACCATACAACTGACCGACGGAACCCATCTCTGGGGCCACGCGCCCTTCGCGCCTTAAGGATACACAGTTAACTCTCTGTATTAAGGATATATATAGTTTACCCTCTGTATTAAGGATACCCAGTTTACCCTCTGTATTAAGGATACACAGTTTACCCTCTTTATTAAGGATACACAGTTTACTCTCTGTATTAAGGATACGCAGTTTACCCTCTGTATTAAGGATACACAGTTTACTCCCTGTATTAAGGATACCCCACCTCCTGTTATTACCCAGGACCCCCCGCGGCCCCCGGAACCTACCTGTGGCCAACACCTCGGGATTAGTTCTCCCGATGGCCGGCGGCGGCGCTGAGTGTACGGTAAGTGGTGTATTACCCGGGGCGGGCCGTATTTACCTACGGCCCCTGAACTTGATGACGTTTGTTGGTTTGGGCCCGTGTTGTAGTGAGGTGTCCGGGCTGAGCGGACCAATGAGCCCGAGTGAGTCAGTCCATGAGTCCAGGTCAACACGGCACCACCCACTTATAACAGGGGATTGTGAGGTCCAAATTAAGGTGTAGTTGTAGTAAAACAGTATGTTGAGGTATTTCTCGTACTGTTATATGACATATCATTTTATTCCTTATACACGAAGTGCAATTCATAGTTTGGGGAAAGAAGCCACAATAGAAGCCACAAGGGAATAATACTGAAAAAAATGATATTTCATAAGGAAGCTCAACAAGAACCAAATTAGAAAGAATAGCCAAGCTAACAAGTAAAGCAGCCACAAAACAAATAAAACTTAATATCATTATTTGAGAAGCCACAGTAGAAGCCATAGTAGAAGCCACAGCTTAAATAATACTAAACGCCACAAATGAAGAAGCCATATTAGAAGCCACACCTGAAAAATACAGAACAGCACTAGTAAAAACTCCATATTGAGAGCCGCAGATTAAACTGCATATTGCAAGTAAGGAAGCCACTATAGAAGGTATTGCTGATATAATACTGTGAACTTAAAGTAAATAATCCAAAGAAGCCGGGGTTGATGAGGTCCAAACACAGGGGACGTAGTATTAAAGAATAAGTAGAGTTATTTCTCATACTGTAATATGATATATAATTTAGCTTCTTGTACATAAAGTGTAAATTATAGTTTGGTAGAGAAGCCACAATAGAAGCCACAACTGAAATAATACTGAACATCATCAAATTTAATAAAGAAGCCCCAGTAAAGGCCAAAGCTCAAACCAAATAAAACTGAACTCCACTTCTTTGGAAGTTACAGTAGAAGCCACAGTTGATAATTACTAATCCACAAGTAAAAAGGTCACAGTAGAAGCCACAGACAAATCAATAATGCACGCTGCTAGTAGAGAAGCCACTGTTGAAGCCATTGCTGAAAAAATACCGAGTACTTAAAGTAAATAACTCAAAGTACGTAAAAGCCACAGTAGAAGCCACATCTAAAATAGTACTGAACGCCAGAATTAAAATGCCATATTAGAAGCCACAATCAAATATTCTGAAAACCGCAAGTAAAAGTTCCACATTAGAAGCCAGAGATCGAGCAATACTGCATATCGCAAGTAAGGAAGCCACAGTAGATGGTATGCCTGAAACAATTCTGTGTACTGAAAGTGAAAGGCCAAAGAAGAAGCCACGGAAGAACTGAAAAAATCCTGAACATCACAAGTACAGACACTAATGTTGAAGGCACAGTTGTAACAACACTGACTACCACGAGTCAAGAATTCAGGAACCACACATAAAGTAATATAGAAGCCACTAATTACGAAGCCAATGCTGAAAGAATACTGAACACACAAAAGCATTTTAAAACCAACTCTGTAACACTCTTGCACCAGACATATAGACCTTGTGCAGGTGTGATTACATGATAACATTTTGGTGATCACCATGCGCTGGCCATAACCACATAGTTTGAGAATTCTAAAAGATGAAGATTGTTGATCATGATTAAAATAGTTTATCTAAAAAAAGTTCAACAAAAATATTTGTTCAAAATATTACAGAATAAGAAATAACAATGATAACTAATTGATCACCAATATGGTGGCCACCCCATATTGGCCCATATGACGTTATCTGACGTTGTCTATATCAACTTAATATATACATTTGATATTCAATATCTAACGACAATCCCCGAGTCCATTCTTAAGGATGTTTCCTGTTATTACATAGTCTGGGAGTACGATGCGTCCAGACATTAGAAGAGGGTTATTAGGATGTATCTTTCACTATTCCCTGACAAGAACCAAGTACTATTAGTTGGTGGGAGAGAATGCACACCCATAGACTTACATCGACCGTTGACTGATCGTCAGTGGCAATGCGCCCCCACGTCCAGTATACATATCTCGCCGTGCCCCGTCAAATACTTCCTCCCAGAGCCTCCCCCCCCCCCCCCCCCCCTTTAGGCCAGGATGTGTCTGACAGATCAGTGGTCCCTGACGACTGAGCCATCCCTCTCACAGGACAGCACGTATCTCTGGTCCGCCATGGGCCCCACTCCCATCAGGGTGAGCTGGGTCAGTTTGATTAGCATGATGGACAGGGGGGGAAAGGATGGGCAGGGTTAGCATAGTTAGCATGGTAAGCATCGTTAGTAAGGTCAGCAAGATAGCAAAGGTTAGTAAAGGTTATCAGGGTCAGCCAGGTTAGCAAAGATTGGCAGGTTCAGCAGGGCTATCATGATTGAGAGGTTTACCAGATTTAGTTGACATTATTGGCCCAAATGAGTTGCGACGTAACAGAACCAGTCTGCAACCATACTTGTATGGTCAGTCTGTTACTTAATAAGATGGCATGTAACAGTTATGTTACTGATGGTTAGGTTGAAACCTCTCTGAATCAGAATGTTTTTATAATGTAAGTTTTGGTGAGGTCAAGACCAAACCATAACAGCATGCTATAAGAACATTCTGTTTGGGTTGAAGAATGTAACAAGAACATTGTAATAATGTGACAATGCAACAATACTGGAGAGCGTTGAAGTGACATGATTGGGAGTCATCAAAAGAATGTAACAAAAACCAATAGAGAACCAACCAGAACATTGCTGCAACATTATAATAACGCCACATCCTTGGCTGGGGGAAGCTTTAGCACGATTAGTTTGCTAACATCCTTCCTGTACATTGAACATGGATCTTTGTGTCAAAGCAAAGTCCTCTAAAACCTTGCCTGACAACTGTTTATAGTTCTCCGTGGTTCTTATTATCTGTACCAGGAGAATGAATCTTGTTGAATAATTTGTGTCATCAGGCAAATCAATCTAGCTCACTTTGTCTAATCCTTTGCATTTTTTATACAAAATAATTGATATGCTTCCAGTGCACTTTGATGTGCAGTCCTAAAAGGCCAAGGATGTCGGCATGAGGAAGTCTAGATGTGTCAATCATTCAGTATGTTTGAGTCTGAATCGTGGGGTACATCTGTACGTCGGTCAGGAAGTATAATATGTGTGACTAGGGATTTCCTCACTAGCTAGGTCTGTATCTGTCAGCAGGTATGTCAGGCTGAGTGTGAGTAGGGAGCCCCTCACTAGGTCTGTATCTGTCTGTAGGTATGTCAGGCTGTGTGTGTGTGAGTAGGGAGCCCCTCACTAGGCCTGTATCTGTCAGTAGGTACGTCAGGCTGTGTGTGAGTAGGGAGCCCCTCACTAGGCCTGTATCTGTCAGTAGGTACGTCAGGCTGTGTGTGAGTAGGGAGCCCCTCACTAGGTCTGTATCTGTCAGTAAGTATGTCAGGCTGTGTGTGAGTAGGGAGCCCCTCACTAGGCCTGTATCTGTCAGTAGGTACGTCAGGCTGTGTGTGAGTAGGGAGCCCCTCACTAGGTCTGTATCTGTCAGTAAGTATGTCAGGCTGTGTGTGAGTAGGGAGCCCCTCACTAGGCCTGTATCTGTCAGTAGGTACGTCAGGCTGTGTGTGAGTAGGGAGCCCCTCTCTAGGCCTGTATCTGTCAGTAGGTATGTCAGGCTGTGTGTGAGTAGGGAGCCCCTCACTAGGTCTGTATCTGTCAGTAGGTACGTCAGGCTGTGTGTGAGTAGGGAGCCCCTCACTAGGCCTGTATCTGTCAGTAGGTACGTCAGGATGTGTGTGTGAGAGTAGGGAGCCCCTCACTAGGCCTGTATCTGTCAGTAGGTACGTCAGGCTGTGTGTGAGTAGGGAGCCCCTCTCTAGGCCTGTATCTGTCAGTAGGTACGTCAGGCTGTGTGTGAGTAGGGAGCCCCTCACTAGGCCTGTATCTGTCAGTAGGTACGTCAGGCTGTGTGAGAGTAGGGAGCCCCTCACTAGGTCTGTATCTGTCAGTAGGTATGTCAGGCTGTGTGTGAGTAGGGAGCCCCTCTCTAGGCCTGTATCTGTCAGTAGGTACGTCAGGCTGTGTGTGAGTAGGGAGCCCCTCACTAGGTCTGTATCTGTCAGTAGGTACGTCAGGCTGTGTGTGAGTAGGGAGCCCCTCACTAGGCCTGTATCTGTCAGTAGGTACGTCAGGATGTGTGTGTGAGAGTAGGGAGCCCCTCACTAGGCCTGTATCTGTCAGTAGGTACGTCAGGCTGTGTGTGTGAGTAGGGAGCCCCTCTCTAGGCCTGTATCTGTCAGTAGGTACGTCAGGCTGTGTGTGAGTAGGGAGCCCCTCACTAGGCCTGTATCTGTCAGTAGGTACGTCAGGCTGTGTGTGTGTGAGCAGGGAGCCCCTCACTAGGTCTGTATCTGTCAGTAGGTACGTCAGGCTGTGTGTGAGTAGGGAGCCCCTCTCTAGGCCTGTATCTGTCAGTAGGTACTTCAGGCTGTGTGTGAGTAGGGAGCCCCTCACTAGGCCTGTATCTGTCAGTAGGTACGTCAGGCTGTGTGTGTGTGAGTAGGGAGCCCCTCACTAGGTCTGTATCTGTCAGTAGGTACGTCAGGCTGTGTGTGAGTAGGGAGCCCCTCACTAGGTCTGTATCTGTCAGTAGGTACATCAGGCTGTGTGTGAGTAGGGAGCCCCTCACTAGGCCTGTATCTGTCAGTAGGTACATCAGGCTGTGTGTGAGTAGGGAGCCCCTCTCTAGGCCTGTATCTGTCAGTAGGTACGTCAGGCTGTGTGTGAGTAGGGAGCCCCTCACTCGGCCTGTATCTGTCAGTAGGTACGTCAGGCTGTGTGTGTGTGAGTAGGGAGTCCCTCACTAGGTCTGCATCTGTCAGTAGGTACGTCAGGCTGTGTGTGTGTGAGAGTAGGGAGCCCCTTACTAGGCCTTTATCTGTCAGTAGGTACGTCAGGATGTGTGTGTGAGTAGGGAGCCCCTCACTAGGTCTGTATCTGTCAGTAGGTACGTCAGGCTGTGTGTGAGTAGGGAGCCCCTCTCTAGGTCTGTATCTGTCAGTAGGTACATCAGGCCGTGTATGTGTGAGTAGCGAGCCCCTCACTAGGCTTGTATCTGTCAGTAGGTACGTCAGGCTGTGTGTGTGAGTAGGGAGCCCCTCACTAGGCCTGTATCTGTCAGTAGGTACATCCGGCCGTGCGTGTGTGAGAGTAGGGAGCCCCTTACTAGGCCTTTATCTGTCAGTAGGTACGTCAGGATGTTTGTGTGAGTAGGGAGCCCCTTACTAGGTCTGTATCTGTCAGTAGGTATGTCAGGTTGTGTGTGTGGGTAGGGGGCCCCTCAGTAGGTCTGTATCTGTCAGTAAGTATATCAGGCTGTATGTGTGAGTAGGGAGACCCTCACTAGGTCTGTATCTGTCAGTAGGTACGTCAGGCTGTATATGTGTGAGTAGCTTACCCCGCACTATGTCGAAGATATTTTTATGTCCTCCTGAGTATGGCCGGGGTCATGTGGTCCGTAAATACCGGCTGGTACCTGGCGTATGTTACGTGTACCTGTAGGTTTAGGCCGGTGAGCGGCGGGGTGGGGCTGTGACATTTGGCTGGAATCCGTCCAAGTTCCGGCCGTCGGAGGGGTAGGTGGTAGGAGGGAGTAGACCATCTGAGTCATGCGGGTAGTGTGCCTTCCATTAAGTACATACCCACATTTTCAAAAGGTATCAGACCCCTCCCCCTTCCCCCAAGGTCATTAGTATACTCAATGCATTTGTACTAGAATTAATCAGCCGCACGACCGAGGAGCCGTACACACAAGGGGTTTTGCATAATGACAGGCAGTACATACCGCTACTTATCAGTATTTTAAACATAAAAAATGTATTGAAAGCTTTGAACGGGTGATAAAATATGAAAGATCCTTTGGGGTCGTCCTCGGGTGGCTGTACGACCCATAGGGATCGTACAAACCCCTGATGGTCGTATGGCCACCCTCTGACGAATCCCACTATTCTTCTTTTATTAGTACTCACATTTTAAAAAAATCCAAATTAAACCCCCCATCTCCCTCTTGATTGACAAGTATATATACTTAATGGACGGTCCCTAGGGCCTACAGCTGGTTGTATGGTAAACCGTCTATAAGACAGCCGACATTTTACACCTACAAAGCTGATTTTTGTGAAAATCAGTCATTTGTCCTTACTCCCTGACGAGGCTATTTATTGAGTTACACTTAAGTCCCATTTGCCCTGGGCGGCTTTTCAATGCAATCTAAGACATAATTGCATATCTTCTTGTATTTAGAATTATCATTTTTGGAGAATTTGTTTCTGGTTTACAAAAGAGCTATCGGTGTATAAGGTTATATGATAATGCAGTCAAGATAATAGTTTTTTATGCTTGCGGTTTTAAGATCGTAGTGAAAAAAATCCCAGGGCGAATGGGACTTCAGCCAGTCTTGCTGGTAAGCTGAGTACTATAAGCGGACCTGTTTATTTTGACAAAAACAACCTCTACACCATTGAAGTCTTTACATCATTCCTTCTGACAGCTGCATATTGTAGGTGTCAAAAACTGCCTGGCATATAATCCTTTCACCACTCTGAAACAGAGCCGTATATTCCAACATATATATAACGTGCAGTCATACCTCACCATTACTCTAGGTACTCTAACCCTTGGAACACCCGCTTATCATGTCAAATACTGCCAGTCATGTCGGCTTCTATTTTCATGGAGGCGATATAAAAATAACCTAGTACAGAAACCTATGGTATACAGAGTCAGGGCTAAATTTATAGCAGTAGGATTCCTCCAAAAATAATACTTTGTCAGTTAATAGTTTTTATTGGGCATGTCAGAACTGTTTCTGTCCTTTGCAAGATGTCTCTCAAACCTGCAACTCGCATGTCTGTCAAATGTATCTGTGTTCAAAGGTATTAAGGCAGTAAAATTGCGGGGTCTATGAACTGGAAAAATTGCCAGGTTCCCAACGTTCCTCCTCCGAAAAGAAAAGCGTCGTTGCACAGGAAGAGAAACGTCTTGGCTGCTTGAAGTTAAAATTGAATAAAATTTGAAATTCTAATCAATTTCTTCATTCTCATCCGGCCTTGTGGCCTAATGGATAAGGCGTCGGTTTCCGGAGCCGAAGATTGTGGGTTCGAGTCCCACCAAGGTCGCTATTGATTTTGCATCTCAGGACGTCCCTGGGCATTCAGAGCCTTATATTGAGTATTGAGCGATGGGACACATAAATCCCTATAACCCTGTTAGGTGCAGCGGACCCCCCACCACGGTCCGACGGGCGTACAGAGTGGTGCTAATACTATAAAGGAGATTCGAGATTTATTTACAGAAATGGGCCTTAGTAGCTAAGTAATGTTCTCTTAAATAGTCTTAATCGATTTGATTTTTCTTGTGAAATGGAATGAACGTTCATTGATTATATGGAGAAGGTCCGTTGTGGTTAAGGAGAGGGATGGGAAGGAGATTCGCTGCAGGAAGTGATTAGGGCTGGATGCTATACAGCCTATGAGAGTTCCTAGTCAGCCAATCAGAGTTTCCGGAAATACAACGTTTATGACTGGAAGTAGATTGTGAAAACGCTCTTGAACATTATAATTTTGACAGGTATTTCAAAGAAATGTAATCAAAAATACCCAAATAGATATTTTCATGCTTCAGAAACACATAAGAAATCAGAGTTACCCCTCTTACTCTCAAGAAACGTTGACACAAGTAGGTATAAGAATACAACATGGTGGAACCCGCATGGTGGGTATAATAAGAAGGACCACAGGGGCATCCAAGGGTGGCCGTACGACCCATAGGAGATTGTCACATACCGAGGGCAAAGACTGAGGTTTTTACAATTCACATGTAACGTACAGCCACCTTAGGATGACCCCTAAGGTCCTTCTTCATTTTATCTCCCAAGCATTATTCAAACTATGATAAAACAGCTAACAATGCAGAGCGGTACGTACGGCCTGGCAATACGCACTGCCTGCAGTACACTGCTCACCAGCTGTGCGGGTGATAAATTGGATTTCCAGGTCATACTGCTTGCCCCATCTAACAAATTATCTACATAAAGTAGGACACCAATATGCAGTGCCGAGCAAAAAAAAATTATTACTGGTGGAACCAAGCACCTGTTGTTATACATAGCATCAACCCGAGACTTATTTTGAGTCTGGGTCCGGCCAAAGCCTCCTTGTTCGGAACTAAATTAAATACATCCACCTAGGTTGTAAATTCGTAGCGATACTAGGTTGTAAATTGGTAACAATACAAAGTGGTGAACAATGATGTTGCAATCATTTTTGGAATTAGCAATCTCGTTACAACTAAAAGGCAATGCTGTAGCAACGTTGTAACAACGTGGAATTGTTAGTTGGGTTTGGAGGGAACTGCTGTTTTGATGTTTTGGCTCCCCCCAAATACTTTGATATTTAGGTTATTGTAACAAACGCACTAGTAAAATTTCTGCTTTGAATTCGTTGGACCGAGTATAATAGGGTATACTGCAGTCAGCTGCCGTATCAAAGACATATAGTACAATATATTTACCTCATTAAGGTCTTGGAAAATGGTGTCGTGGGCCTTATTTTGGGCCACAAGATTTAGTTGGCATGTTGATCCTGCCACGTGGTCCACATATCATAGGCAGATTTTATTGTGTAGTATAATACATCTTTTTCATTAAGGTGGTGCCACCCTGGTGGATTAAAATTGAAACAACTTTTTAGGGGTTTTCTATAGCAAACCTATATGAATTAACATGATATAGTTACCAAAAGCCCCAAAAGTTGGCAGACTGGGAAACTGCGCAGGTTTGTGGGAAAGGTGTATAACCCGGCCAGAAGTGTGACGTTATAATAACGTTGCCGCAACGTTCTGGGTTGGTTCTTGTTACGTTCTTTGATAATTCCCAATTACATTGCTGTGACCTACTGCTGTGACCTACTGCTGTGACCTACTGCTGTGACATTCACTGCAACATTATTATAACGTTCTGGTTATGTTTTTCAACCTAAACAGAATGTTCTGTTGAGGTTCTTTTTTGGTTTTGTCCTAACCTCACCAAAAAATAATGTTATAATAACATTCTAATTTGGTGAGGTTTCAACCTCAATATCAATAACATAATTGTTACATGCTATCTTAGCAAGTAACAAACTGACCAATAAAGTATTGTTGCAGAACGTTTCTGTTACGTTGCAAGCTGGCTGGGAAGGCCTCCAAGAGGACCTTTGTATCTCAGCCGTTTCTGTACGAGTGGCATAGGGTGCGGGACTGTTTTTACCTGAACGACCTTGGCGTATGCCCGCCAGCGTCCACCACTCCATAAATCAGGGGTAGTTCTACCTGCCCGTGCCAACAGGTAGGAACCCCCGGGGAACCCCCATACCTCACTCTCCGCCCAGAGTTCTGCTCCCCAGGGAACCCCCATACCTCACTCTCCGCCCAGAGTTCTGCTCCCCAGGGAACCCCCATACCTCACTCTCCGGCCAGAGTTGGAGCTCCCCTGGGGTTCATAATAAGTTGACTTGTATCGTTGAGTGGGATGTTTACCGTTAAGTCAGGCTGACCTCAGTATCCAACACACACATATCCAAAGCAAGAATATGACGTTATCACAACATTATTATAACGTTCTGATTAGTTCTACTCTGGTTCTTGTTATGTTATTTTGATAGCACCCAAAAACGTTTTTAGAACCTAACATTGCAATGTTGCACTGTGATGTTATTGTGACAATCTTGTAATTTTCTTTTACATTATAATAGTGTTATTATTACATTCTCTATTAGTAAGGTCTCAACTTCACTAAAATATAATGTCATTATAACATTCTTTTTTAGAATGTCTCAACTTTACCTAAAATAACATTACTGTTACATGAAAATTGGGCAGGTTACAGACTAACCAAAGAAGTACGGTCACAGAACATGCTTGTTGCATCACTGCTTGCCTGGGACACACACACACACAAAACTGCCATGCCAAAATAAGTTTGTCTTTGTTTCTTCCATAATCAGAACGGTTGTTTTTGGATATGCCAAAAAAAACAATAGAAACCCCCTTTCTTGCAGCAGCTAGTGTAGTTGCCTGGCAAATTCAACAAGTGTTATTCTTTTTGTTATTGAGACAAAGCTACATCACAAATGAGTTGTGCTCTTCCAATAGCTGCAGAGGTGAAAATAATATCTGAAATTGGTGAATGATATAATGGCACAATTTATCATAATAATATAGTCAACAAAACATTTCAACAATATCATATCCAGAGGGATAGTTCCTCCTTGACAACCTCGCACATGATTTTGTTGTGGTATTCATATCAAGTATTCCCGATAGAGGTAGTTTCCCTTCAGTCATAGCTTGATATAGCTTAAAAATCAAGCTAAAGAATTTCTATATTGCCACATTTGAGAAATTGGAATATGATTTTCAAATATCCTTATAACTATTGAAACCGAAACCCAAATTTAATGCATTCTTCTCTTCATAGTAAACATAATATATGAATGCTAAAGGTCAAATCTAGTAGGTGGAGAGTGAAGCTGGAGAAGAGTGGACAGGGCGGATACAGGATTTTTGAAAGGGGGTGTGTCAGCATAAAGGTTAAGTACTAAAACCGTGTGCATTTGCGCATATGCGAGGGGCATTTTCCCCTCTTTTTGTAGTTTAGGGGTCCACCAAAAGGGGGGGTCAGGACCCCTGGACCGCCCCCCCCCCTCCCTGGATCCGCCCCTGGTGGAGGTGGTTGAGTGTGGAGAGTGGAACTGGTGGAGGTTGGAACCGACCGAATCTCAGCAACCTGGACCCATTTAAATATTCCAACAGCCAAACAGAGCCCAAATGGAAAGCACCAGTGCATCAATCATTTAGCAAAATCTAATTTAATGATACTGATAAGATAGTCAAAGGGTTATATCTTAAATGAATAACTTAGGAAGATTAATTCATCAGCTTATGCATTAGCCATGTTACATATGTCGTGTTTACGTTACGGGATGCATTGGAGTTGCTTATTGCTTACAGATGCACTACCCAACACGTCAAGGTGTTGAGGGTACCGATTTAGCTGGAGTAACCAGGCCTACATTATTTATGATTTATGACCAGAAATAGTCTGCGAGGAAGACCCTGTGAAACATTATTATTTTGATAGATTCTAAACGGAAAGAATATCAAAAACGGAAAGAATATCAAAATATTTGAATGAATGTTCTTCATCTTAAAGGAAGGAATAGGAGACAAAATAATACCAATTTCTATCTAGAAACATTGAGGAAAAAAGTGTGAACAAACAAGATGGTGGAAGCCCCTGCCTGTTTCTTTACCTGCCTCCGGGAGGTGCCTGGTCGGCCACGTGGTAATACCTACCTGTGGAGCCGGCCTACACCCACCGGCACCGCCTTACTCTATACAGCGCCAACTGTACACTCCAGAAAACCAGCATGTCCTCCACATTGACCTATAGTTAAAATACTACTTTTAAATTATGTCCTTTCGCATGAAGCAGTCTGCACACTGAATTTACTTCAAGTCATACCAAGAACCAGCGAAATAGGCTGCTATCAGCCTGTCAATGTGATTCTTGTTGTGTTAAAGTGCTTATTAAAGGACCTGTGGAAACGGGCAAATTGGGTCATGACCCATTTGTTTTAGTTCTACTCTCATCCTCTCTTTGCGACTGCATGGTGTAGTGGTTAGGACCACCACCTCCCAACTCAAAAATTGTGGATTCGAAACCTGAAAGATTTTTTCTTTGGCAGCATTTTTCAGCCTGGTGAAGCCACTTGTTATATACTACTATTTTTTTTTGTACACAAATAAGCAGAGCTCCTTTTATGTCAAGAAGAAAAGGTACAATGTGTAGAATATTTTTTATTATTCCATCTACATAAATACTTTTTCAACATATCCTACATCAGGCCGGTTCCTAAAATCGTCGGCTTTATGACTGTCATCTATGACTCATGGTAGCTGTTGTGTTCTAGCTCCAATTAAAACATCAAATTTGGAACAAGTCTGCAATCATCACTGACTCTACATTACCAACAATATATCTATACTGCCATTTGTTGATTAGTCGAGAAACCAGTATTCCCAGGGTCGCCCCTCCCCAACACACCCAGACGCCTCCAGAACGCTGGACCCCTAATTTCTAGCCCGTTAACTTTATAGTTCCAATGGAACCTAGTCAAAAGTGGCGTGTTTAAGAAGTCTATGGGAGTCTACGGGAGTCGAAAATGCGCACACTTGTCCACAAGTATTTATATTTTAGGTATTCTACCAGGGGTTCAGTTTCCAGAGGTTACGTCAGTAGGTTGCTTTCCTTGAATTATTTGATCTCTGTTTATGTTTCCCTATTTGCTGATGGATGCATGGACTTCGCCGGTATCCCATTAAACTTCCTCTCTGTATGTTTACAACCGCCCCTCCCCGCCCCCTCTCCTGCCTGTAGTCCTGGTTCTATTCACCCCGTGATGCTCAACCTTTACCTCCCCACACCTGGTTCACAGCATACGATGAATTTACAATGTTCATGGCAGAATCTCAACGGAATTAGAACACTTGTTACTTTTTTCGACCATTGAAAGAGCTGCTCTGACATTCCTAATTTCTACACATGATTAACATTATTTAGCATTTTCCATACAAATCTTGTTATAATTCTGTTCTCACATTATTTTGGTGCACGACATAAATACATAGGCCAGACCAAGGGGGCACAAAGCAATTCATTTAACACTGGTTTGCACACACTGTTGAGGGCCTAGCCTGAGGTATATGTGTGGAAACTGGGGCAATAACAATTGTTGAGTGTTCCTTTGGTTTGTACTTGATTTGTTCTATGTCAATTTCACAGAAACATATTTTAATGTTGTAGAACTTTGCTGACAACACTACAATACAAAAATTGGCATTATCATTCATAGTCAGGCTTTATTGTCTTCTGAGGCAATAATAGATCTTTTATTCTCCTGCTTTTGAGAGGGCTGGACAATACTGAAGGTAGCCCAGCAAGAAAGTAATGTTATTATATCATTGTAGTAACGTTCTATTTGGTTCTGGTTTGGTTCTTGTTACGTTATTTTGATGGCACCCAATAATGTCTTTAGAACCTAACATTACGATTTTGCACCGTGACGTTTTTATAACATTCTGGTTATGTTATTTCACACAAAAATAAGTTATTGTAACATTCTGTTTTGGTAAGGTCTCAACTTCACCAGAATATAACATTATTATAACACTCTGTCTTGGGGAGTCTCAACCTAATGTAAAGTAATGTAACTGTTGCATGAATTTTGAGCAGGTCACTTACCAAAAAAGTGTGTCACAGAACGTGCTTATTACGTTGCTGCTTGCCTGGAAGGCCTATAAGGATTGGAATCATGATATAGAATAAAGGAAACTATCTGAACGTGTGATCCCGGCTTTACCCTCGCCCTACCCGTGTTTTCCAGGCATCCCCTCCCCCCTCCCCTCTCCCTCTCCCCCTCCCCCCCCCCCCGTATCTGTGGTGGTCGTGTTTTTAGCCCTCCATGTTTACCTTTCTGACTCGCTACTCACTGAATGCACCTCCTTATAGTTCAAATAAATAATAAAAAAAATCCCGACCACTCGACTTGGGTCTGTAACGTCCTTAACCCTGGTGCTGCCCCCTCGTGGTGTAGCTCGGACCCACCCGCCAGGGGGCGTCTGTTTATAGCAGTGGGTGCGTCTTTTTACCCGGGGGTCTGGGACTGGTCGTGTCCGGGGGTAAATATCCTGTCGAGTTCAGACCCACTGTTTCCCAAAGTAAGTCTGTACAACAGCAACCATTTTAGGTGGGAATTCCCACCCAAATCCTAGCATGCTTTCCAGCTGTTGGTATGGTAGGTAGGGGGCCGTTCATAAATGATGTCACGCACAAGGGGGTGGGTGGGTGGTTTGAACAGTGTGACACAGAATGTAGTGTGACGGGGGGTGGGTGGGTCCTAAAAATACCCTGGAAAAGTGTGACATCATTTATGGACAGCCCCCAGGATCATAAACCAGCCAGAACCCCAACGACCATCAAAGGGGTTGCCCATGCCATTTATAGAGGGCCAATACAAGAATTCCTTACAACGTTTATGTGTCCAATAAAAGCCATGGACTGTTGTGGGTGTATGGTCCCATTCTGCAATAGCTAATCTGGATCAGATCGGACTATGAGCTTCATAGAATGTTTGCCAGTTTCCTCTTGCTGCGGAACTACTTCATGACATTGGCCCTCTGCTTCAGCATTGGAGATGGCAGAAAACATTGGTTTTCTTAGCTATTTCTCATAAAATTATACTGCTTTCTAGTATGTAATAGATAAGGGCCACAGCTATCCAAAAATATCAACATTTTTTTCTGTGAACTAATGATAAGAGATACAGGGAGACAAAAACTAATTCCTAAGTAATGAGTCTATGGGCAGAAAGTTAGTTTTTGGGAGGCGTCTCATGCCATAATTTACCTCACGATGTGAACTGGCAAACGGTCTACGGGGAAGTCGGGGCTTCTGGTCTACGGATAATGTACTCTGACCTCGCATCAGGGAAGGCTCGAAAAATATATATCAATTTTCGGGGAATCCTGACTGTCCGTATTGAATATCAGGCCCCCTCCCGAGGGGCCTAATTACAAACGTCATTGTGCCCGTTGGAGTAGCATAGCAAGTAGATATGGGTAGGGAAGGTGACAGTAGTATTGCTCTGGGGTCTGGACAAGCTTTTTAAAGGGGAACACTAGTGACAAACAACAACAAAAATGTAAAATGTCATGTCATGTAAAATGTCATCAGTCAAAACAGCATTAAAATCAGATAAGCAGTTCAAAAATTATTGATGAAATAAGGTTCTCCTGGGCTCCCCACTGGGGTGGCCATTTTGAATAGATTTCCCAGCATGCACCTCACCATTAAACCAAATTGCGGTTCCTGTTTAGATTCCTGTAGGCTTAGCTATAGTATTTTGTTCATTTTTAGAATGCTTTTATGAAAATATTATTTGACGAAATATCATGAAACTTCATATCTTTAGTGGAGATACTTTGAGGCACATTTTGTAATAGGAATTTCATAGGAATTTACATCCTAATATAGTAAAGTTGCCATGGCAACATTAGTATGTATAGCAACCCCACCATAAGAATAACAGCCACTATTAATTATTTATAGGGTATTTAATCTGACCAGACCATATATACCATGAAAAAGAAGATCAATTCAATGGTTAAGAGTCAATCAATTGTTACTGGTTGCCTAGCAATCCACAGTTTTCATACGGAGTAGTATAGTAACCATTGGTTCTGCCTAGCAACAGCCTGTTGCTTAGCAACCCAACATCAGAATTGGCTGCTTAGTAACCTGTATGCATTGTACAAGTTTAGTGTGAAGGGCTTTCAGCATTCTGGTACCATTAATGAGGTTTACATGGCTGGTTGCTATGGTAATACCAAATCTTAGAAATGATTGCTTCGGAAAAACTACATCATAGTTATGATTTCTATGTAGTTTAAAATTTATGGCCATACTCAGTTTTCATCATTTTGATTATAACTCAATATGACACAGCAAAGTAATAAATGACACTTATATATCACCAACCCAAACAGGAACCTAAATTGGATAAGTTGGTGAAGTGCATGCTGGGTAATAAAAGCAAAATGGCTGCCCCTAGTGGAAAGCTTGATAGACCCTTATCTGGTTAATACCTTTTGAACCGTTGCTCCGGTTTGCATTTCGTTTTCACCATCAGTTTGAGAATTTCATATTCTCTATTCATGGATAACTTGTTTTTTCACTGGAGTGCCCCTTTAATTCTTCCGATCATAGAGATACATATTGTTTATAGGATTATAGGAATGTCACATAAGAGGGAAGGGCTTGTAACCTTTTGGGGCACAATAGAGATAACTAGTATGTGTCATCATCTATAGTTCATTCCTTTTAAAACAAAGATAGATATATATTTGGTCACCCAGTGCCCCTTGTGAGCACTGTGTGCCACACTCCATGGTACAGCCAACTCCCGCCAACAGGTGGTAGAAGTTGTGACCAGCCCTGAGCCCGCTACCCATTACAACGGGGCTGTGAGAACAAATAAACCCATTACTGCCTCAGACCGTACCTTCAGGGCTGGGCGTACAGATGGTCAGATCCGAGGCCCCTGTCCTGTGATGTGTGTTGCTTCCTGCTTTTTGTACACCGTAACTGCCCCGCCAAACATGTGACATCATTATAACATTGCAGCAAGATTCTGTATTACACTGTTTCCCCATGTCATTATGATGGCTCCCAATAATGTTGCTGCCAAGTAATGCTGTGACGTTGCACTGCGATGTTATTGTGATTGGTTAAGTTCTTCAACCCCAACAGAATGTTCTTATAACATTCCCTTTTGGTTTAATCCTTATCTCACCGAAAAATAATGTTATAACAACATTCTGATTTGGTGAGGTTTCATCATCAATAACATCATTATTATGTGCCATCTTAGTAAGTAACTAAAAAAGTATGGTTGCAGAATGTTTCTGTTATGTACAAGTTGGCTGGGTGTACTGTCAGGGCCAACCTGTCACATGGGCTCTCACTATGTCATGTTTTATTCACACTATATATCATATTGAACTATTTCAAGGTGTAGTTATTGACAAATGGCTCTACTACTAAACAGAAAGTTAGCTCAATGATATAATAAGAAAGTTGTCATTTTATCTGTTGTCAGCTCTAGATTGTTCAGGTCCAGAAGTGAAGAGGAACTCGTAGTTTCAGATACAGATGTTATTTATTAAGTCTATGCATACATGAATACATGTCACAATCTCCCTTCTCACTCCACTCAATGTCTATATGTCCATTCAGACTGCACTCTGGGCAGCTCTCACAGCCAGCCCACTTAGTCGTAGAGGCAATGTCCCCATCAGCGTAAGGCAGCTCGTGAGTATCTGTGACTTCACAGCCAGCCCACTCGGTCATAGAGGGATTGTCCCTGGCAGCGTAAGGCGGCTCGTGGGTATCAGCGAACTCAGAGCCAGCCCACTCAGTCCTGGAGGCATTGTCCCCATCAGCGTAAGGCAGCTCATGAGTATCTGTGACTTCACAGCCAGCCCACTCGGTCATAGAGGGATTGTCCCTGGCAGCGTAAGGCGGCTTGTGGGTATCAGCGAACTCACAGCCAGCCCACTCAGTCCTGGAGGCATTGTCCCCATCAGCGTAAGGCAGCTCATGAGTATCTGTGACTTCACAGCCAGCCCACTCGGTCATAGAGGGATTGTCCCTGGCAGCGTAAGGCGGTTCGTTGGTATCAGCGAACTCACAGCCAGGCCATTTAGTTGTAGAGGCGTCGTCTCCACACTTGTCACGTAGGTCTGGAAATTGAAACCTATATGACCTATCAATGATGGTTATGAATATGTAGTCTCCAGGATGAACAGGCACTGTCCCTAAGACCATCCGGTCGTTCAGCAGAACAGGGTAGGCTCGACTTAATTTAGTCAGGAATATCCCATACCCTTGACTTATCTATAGTCTGCAATGCTCATATCCAACACCATATAGGTTAATGCAAATATCACAATCCCTGCAACTGCCAAATGAACAGGCTGGGGCTCTCAAAGGGAAATAGCCCCATCTCGGCCGGGCATCTCGGCCACTTCGTACTTTGATTACCACCACCTCACCATATAGCATCTCTCAAGAAAATAGACTAGTTCAGGAGTACGACCCTTAAGTTCAAAAGTCAGGCCTAAAATAACTAGAATTCAACAATGATTGACCGTAAACAGTGTGTAAATCCTTATGTAGTAGGACAATAAAAATCGGGATTCATACACAGAAACAATCCATCAAAGATCCCCAGACCTGCAAAAGCCTACCTAGCCTGTGCTGAGCCTAAAACAGTGGAAGCTAGCTAGCTAGCCCTAGGGAAGCAGTTGCCTGCCCAATTTGTGTTAGCCCAAACCGTGGTACTGGCAGGCGGCAACTTGTGTTAGGCCTGCACCCGGTCTGCCCACTCAGGTGATAACGGGAGGACACATCATCGTTCTTCAAAATGGAAAATACCCCCTTTCCACGAATTTTTTACTCCAAAAAATGACCCTTATTTTTGAAAAACGCTGACTTTTTGTGGCTATAAATTACCCTTTTTTCTCGATTCAAGGGAAAAAAGGTCACAGATGGGGGTATGGATGGGGGGGTCCCGTGTCGATTGTCGAATTTAAAAAATGGCCATATCGCCTGTCCTTATATCTAGATTTAGACCCTTGTCCCATGTCGAATTTAAGAAATGGCCATGTCCCTTGTCCATATCTTTTTAAAGCCCCTGTCGCATGTCAAATAAGGAAAGGGGGATGTCATTTGTCCCTTAACCCTTTGCTGACGGTACAAAATGGGGTTTTATCAAATGAAATAGGAATAGATATTTTCACCTTGATGTTGTGAGATTATCTGACAGCATTGGATAATAAAGTCATATATCATTGGATAACCCATTATGCAAGGATTTGAAAAATATGCACATGTCTTTTATTTCGGTTGCTATGGTAACCATAGAACATTTTCATTAGCAGATTTTTTTCTGAAAAAGACACCATTTTGAAGCCTATTTTCTCAAAAATTGTCAAAATTTGGAGGAAATATTGATTTTACAGAATCAGTTTGAATTTAGAAGTTGTTCCTCATGCAATTTTCTATCATTTGAATCCAGATTCTTTAGAATATTTGCATTCTTTGTGTATTTGCCTTGAAGAGAAGCAATGGGACATCATGGCCCAAAAATCATGAAATTTCCCTAAATTATAGCTATTTATGATACTATACATTTTCATTTTGAGGAAAAATATAATCTAATCAAGGGAAATGATCAAATGACAAATAAAAATGATATCAGAAAATGTGAGCAGCCTATTTAAGAGGTTTTGGTCAATGTTGCTTAAGAAATAATTTAGAAAATTATCAAAACTCTAAAATGCTAGTTTTCATGGGCGGCCATCTTGAAAATGGCTCAAAATGGGTAATTCATAGCCATTTTCCATTCCAGTAGTATGAAACAAATCTGACTGTAGGTCAAAGAAATGAATGAAAAAATAAGTCAAAAGTGCAAAGTTATGTAGATATGATGTTGTTGTACATTTCACAATCTATTAAAGAGAAAAATATTAAAATTGGAATTTCAAAAATGGCAATTAGAACTAAATATTGGGAACCTTTTTTTGGGTAAATTAAGGGGCCCTCATAAATGGAGTTCCAGAATTACTGAAGGTACCCCCCATTAGGACCTCACAAAATTAAAATAAAACTATTAATGGACAAAAAAGTATCATCTGATAGCAGAAACGTCACCTCTAGTACAATTATATCAAAAGACAATTTTGAGCTGTTAAAATTAAAAATACAACAGCCAATACAGTGACCATCGATCATATATGATCAATTTCCTATGGAGCCGTCACTAAAGGGTTAATTGCCATGTCGCCTGTCAAATTTAAGAAACAGCCATGTCGCCATGTCAAATCTAAGAAATGGCTATGCTGCAGTGTTGATTTTAGGGATCTACACCCCAACAGATATGTTGGTGGAAAAGGTAGCCTACCCTTTTTTCTAAAAACATGGACATGCGAAATTTCACAAAATGGACCCTTTCTCTGGTTTTTTTTAGAACAATGATGCGCACCCCCTTACACTGTGAGTGATAGAGTGGACAGACAGGGGGCCTACACGGGGGCCTACAACAGTGGTATAGGCGGCAAACCAGGGGCGGCAAACAAGCCAGCCTAAACTCACCGGGTAACGGCCGGTAACGTCAGAACTGACAGACTGCCAAATCTGTTTTTCGCCGAATCAACCCAAAACTTTACATCGACGGCGGCCGTTTCTAGACCCGAAATCCAGTTCCTAAATACACCAAAATCGCTCAGAAATATCTCTAACACGTCAGAGATCGGCGGCAAGTGGCGGCCGTTTCTCCACGATATCCACACGGAACTTCTCGTCAAAGATGATGGGCATCCGATGGGAAATGTAGCATCGGAATCCACCCAATTCGGGGGGTCTAGATGGGGGGTCCCCATGTCGCATGTCGAATTTAAGAAATGGCCATGTCGCCTGTCCTTAAATTTAAAAACCTTCTGTCCTTGTCACTAAGCTCCATGTCATCTGTCGATTTTAAGAATAGGCTATGTCGCAGTGTCGAATTTAAGAATGGGCTATGTCGCATGTCACTAAGCCTAAAAACGGCCGTGTCGCCGTGTCGAATTTAGGGGTCTAGACCCATAATTCGATCAGTAGTATCTCACGGATTTAATTGACAATCTGAACAACAAGTTGAATGATTGTAGGGGTGGAAACGGCCGAGATAGGCGGCCGGGGACTGCCCTTCCTCGCCGTACCACTCCGGGGTACCACTACAGAATGGTATCGGGCCAAGTGGCTTCCTCCCGGCGTGTCGGCCAGTTTGTGCACGAAATTTCCGATTACTAACGTTACAAGACTTCATCAACTGTATCCTCGACACCTAGCTAGATGAAAGCTTTAATCAAAAGTTTGAGAATTCTGGGGGTTATTTCAGCATTTAACCATTAGAAAGGTTTCAAACGGCTGAGATGGGCGGCCAGGGTGTGCCGATCTTCACTGTGAGCCCACCTCAGCGCGGGAACCACCGGATAACGTCGGACCAGGGCCGTGACGTCACCGCTAACTTGTTACGTCATACGGCGTCTCCAAGGTGACCAAAAGAGACCTCTGACGGACGGACGGCTTCCTCAAACTTCTTGTCCTCAAACTCCTCCGAAATCAGACAAAAGTTGACCACAATTAAAGTTGACTACTATAATAACCTCAAGTAGAACCTGAGGTAAGATTTTACAATTTTTGTCGGAATATTCACAGGAAAAGAGCCGACAGAAGGCTGTGACTTGGTCGGTTTTTGTTCGACGTCGTCACTGACGGCCCTCAACGTCGGCAATTTGCTCCGACAGAACTGTAATAATATTCAGACCAAAATATTGCCCTTAAGGTGTACACGCTGGTGGACAGATAATGCGTATTCCGGAGCCTACCCCGAGAAAGTGCATACCTCGGCCCGGATAATGCATACCTCGGAGCCTTCCGCATTTTCACGACACAAACAAACTCTTCTTTTTCATGACATGAAATAAAAATATTACTAGATTCTGAAATGACCACGGAATGCAAACTAATAAATTCAATTCATTTTTATTATTCCATTTTCGTGAGGAAAGTGTGGGTTTTCAGAGGGTCTTTTTGGATCCAAGATTCGCCCCTTTCAAATATTTTGTCCCACACTATTCTAGTGTAAGTACACAAATTTACATAAATATAATGGTAAAAATGTAAGAACTAGAGCTAGAAATATTCCGTGAGCAAGTTGAATCTGACAAATATTGGGTATATTGTAAAATAACAGTGAATTTCCGAAACCGGCTTTCGAAAATTGGCTCTGGAAGTAGCATTATCGGGGCCGAGGTTAGCACTTTCCGTGCGCTGGCTCCGGAATACGCATTATCTGTCCACCAGCGTGGTGTAGAAGTGGTATAAGTCGGACAGGACACACTTTTGGGTATATCTTAATGTAATGGTTTAAATTTGTAAAATTTGTCCAGCTTTTTGTATTTAGATAACGGGGAAAATTCTCAGGTACTATAATACGGAGTAAACGGGTTAGTGGTATCCTCGGCATTTCCGAAATCGCGCAGTGAAATTTTGGGATCTGTATGTTGGCTACTTAGCATTGGCGCCTATGGGGAAAATCAGAATTTTCCCAATGCAATTGTGCAGAAAATTGATCTACTAGGAAAATTTGGAGGATTGTAGGCCTATGGCATGCCTAGGATTAATTCTAACATTTTTCTCATTTACTGTTTGAAGATTGGACCGGTATTTTAAAAGTTATCGCGAAATAACATGTTTTCTCCCATAGAATCCTATGTTTAACGTCCATCCAACCTCCGTTCGCGATTTCCACAAAATTTCGCCGCACGATGCGCTATTTTTAGACCCGCATACGGCGTATAATAAGATTTTTAAGAAGACGCTATTATGGAGTATGAGGTAGGATATATTTACCCCAGGACGGATTGGACCGTAAATATGGGGGTATAGACCCTTAAAATCAACAGGGCGACATGGCCATTTGGCATTTCTTAAATTCGACATGCGACATGGGGCTTAGTGACAGGAAGAATAAAATAAACGACATGACATGGGCTATTTCTTAAAGGGTTCCTTGCACATAATTTTACAAGTTTCCAATTTTTGCGTTTTTCAATTCAGTTTTGTGTTTTAAAAATGTAATGAACAAAAAGAAGGGCTAAATGTTAAGATATTAGAGAATAATTCAGGAAAGAAAATTTAATTCGGGAATTCCTTCAATTGTGGGCTGTTAGTTCTGTCCTTGCTACGTCATAATGAAGGGAATTCCCTTTTAAAATAACTTGGGAATCCCAGGTTATTGAAAATAATTAGGTTAGTAAATAACACAATTAATAAAAGCCTGTAGGGGCCTTAAGAAAAATATTCTATGCCCAACTTCAGTTTGTTTTCTATGTCTTTTTTAGGGTGGGGGATTCCCTTTGATAGTTACATGGGATTCCTCATTAACTCACCGTGTGACGTCACAAATTTGAGGATTTCCCTCAAAAATGAAATAAAATTCAAATATTTGAATGTCCCCTCATTGCGTCCAAATAAGGAATTTTCTTTAGATTTTCCTCACATTAAATGTCCAAGACATGAATGACATGCTATACTGATTTCATTGAAAAATAACTCTGCTGTACTTATGTGCAAGGTTTCCTTTAAATTCAACATGGGACATAGCCATTTCTTAAAATCGACATGAATATGAAAAATATAGCGACATTGGACATGGTCATTTCCTAAATTCAACATGCGACATCAGCACCCCCCATCTACACCCCCAAATATATCCTACCGAATACGACATAAGTGTATCTTCTTTATTTTATGTGATGGCTAAATGCCTGAGATATCACCAATTTATTGACAAAGACGGTGATGTTGTAGTGCCGACGGCGATTTAAACTTCTTATTTTGTTTACCTATGACGATGCGGCCGTCATTAACTGACCAAATATATGACTTAATAGTATTTTCTTTATCTCATGTGATCAAAAGAAACCCAATAATGACTGATTTATTGGGAAAAAACAGCGATGTCGTAGTGCCGATGGCGATGTCATTTTCACAACGTCAACGGCGATGTCGACATCTTGTTTGTTTACCTAATGCTGGTTTCTGATTGGCCAATACCATGGCAACAGGGGTCACGTGGTACTTTTTCATTTTGGAATTTCTCGGGGTTAGTATAAATCAGTATATATTTACCTCAGGCGCAGCGGTGCTTATTTCGTTCGAAACGGCACAATATTTATGTAATGGCTGGGGGGTGGTGCGGGGCGTATTGTGCCGTTTCGAACGAAATAAGCACCGCTGCAGCCGAGGTAAATATATCCTGAATTATACTAACCTATAGAAATGTGCCTGGAGAATGTACGCAATCTGATTGGCCGATGTACGCCACGTGATGCGTACACTCTCCAAACAGAGGCCTGGTTAGAACCACGTGACCACTGTTGCCATGGTGTTGGCCAATCAACGTCGAGAATTAGGTAAACAAACAAGATGTTGGAGTGCCGATGCGGCGATGTTGGAGTGCCGATGCATCGATGTTGGAGTGCCGATTTTCCGGTATATATCCAACAGATTGATAATTTTGCAGCTTATTATCGCGTGTGTAGCCATCACATAAAATAAGGAAGACACACTTATGTCGTATATCGGTCTGATATATTTACCCCGGGGCCGACGGGACCTTGGCCTGACGGCCGCGGTCCCGTCGGCCCCGGGGTAAATATATCTGACCTCATACTCCATAATAGTGTCTTCTTATTATAGTACTGCTGCACCCCCCAGCCATTACATAAAACACAGAAAAAGAATTTTCTTGATTAATTTTTTACACAAGGGCCATAGAGACCTTGTGCAACGTCGTTTTCGTGATGTATTATGGCATGCGACACCGGCGAGTGGCAGACTTCCGGTCCGTTCGGGGTTATAGGATAAAGAGCAGGGGGCTGGTGTTTTTGTTCCCTGTGTCTCTTAAAGTTAAACACAATTCCCATGGAAAATTTGAAAAGTTATGTGTAGCTTAGGCCTTTCTCTACAAAATATCACAAAATGAACTTTAACTTATCGTAGAAAGATTAGACAATCTGAGTTGTTTGCCGCTCCCAATGCTAAAAGATAGGCAGGGAGTCCTCCACCAGCCCGCAGCAAACGAAGTTGCGCAACCTCTCTATTTGAATGTTCCAAAACACCTGCTTTTTGTGTCAAAAGGCACACGTGTCAAAAGTCGGACATATTATAATATTATAAGAACACCCGCCAGGGAGTTATTTGGGAAGTTATAATGCCCGCGAAGCCCCAGGAAGCCCACGGCCGTAGGCCAAGGGCTTCCTGGGGCTTCACAGGCGTTATAACTTCCCAAATCACTCCCTGAAGGGTGTTCTTTATTTTATTTCACCATATTTTATTGAAAAATAATGTTTTTTGGTCATTTTATGGCCAGGGAGTTATGTTTCTGGTTATAACCCCCGCTGAGCCAGAGGGGGTTATAAATGATATAACTCCTGCTGGTGGCCATATAACCACCATGTAGTGTGTTGATGGGGAAATAAAATTACATACTTTTAATATTTTTATGTAATCAAAAGCATTCTTTTGAAAAATAATAGCCGTCCGACTTTTGACGCCTCTCCCCTACGTCCTTACGACCCTGACCCGACCGTCGCAGATCACACATAATCCAGCACACACTGATAAGGTTGTTGCAGAGCGTCGGGGACTATACAGAAGATGCGAGTCTGAGGATTTGGGGGGAATTCCCAACCATTTGCATATCGCGCGATGAATGTAACGATGGGAAATATTACTGGGTAAAGCTCCAAGCAGATCCTTCCTATGACACATTGAATTACAGTGACGAAAGCTCAGCCTGGAGACTGTAAAAGAGGGATTCCCCAAGAATTGCGAAATAATTAGGCTTTCCCTGACAATTCTCCCAACCACGGATAGCTTAATTATTGAGGTGTACCTGCAGACTATCCTAAACCAAGGTGCATTCTGGGAAATATGTAGACAAATCTCAAGGCTTAAGTATAGAAATTTTCAAAATTCATGGCATAACTTTGCTTTAAAATAATGCAAAACTAATATTCACTATGTTTCCATTTCATACCTATAAATATTTGATATTTTTCAAAATGGATTGAAAATTCATTCATTTCGCATGGAAATAAAGCAAATATTTGTAAGTTTTCTATAGGTTTTCCTGATTTTTTGTCTACAAAATCAGTCTAAATTAACCTGCAGGTGCTTAAAATACAGTAAATCAGCTATCCGTGGTAGGGAGAATTCTGAGGCATGTTCGGGATTCCTTGGGTCAATAACAAACTTTTTCTCACTTACTCCTGTTTCTCTCCATACGTATTCCCACTTTATTTACATCGTACTTGTACTGCCAAATGGCTTCTTCTCACATGTGAAATAGTAATAATAATATAGGCAACATAGTAGTTTCAAAATTTAACAAACCCCATTGAGACTGCTATGGTTATAAACGTTGGTAAGCTGCGTCCCCATTTGGGGGACTAGGATTTTAGTAGCTGGGTGACCAGTGTTAACCCTTTCCAACCACAGCAACTAGTGGTTTTAATTGGTCTTGGTTGCCGTTGAAATAAAGGGTTAATGAATGTACTCGTTGTTTATAGTATTGATTAATAAATGGGGAACTGTTTGTGGTATTCACTATCTTCGTCCTTACTATTTCTCTCTCCGTTGCTAGTCAAATGGTAGGTGAGTTCACAAGATGGGCGCTCAATCCATAACATGAACAACGCTTGGGTGTAGATAAGGTTTATTCGGTGGAAACGGTGATGTGTTCATTTGCCAGTGAGATGATGATAAGTCTCCAAAGTTCACAATTCCAATCTGATGGAGGGTAAGCTTTCTCCTAATAGTCCACCTAATCTCTCATCCAATGATAGCACAATGGTTGTTTCGTTAGTCACCAGATGTCCCTTTGTCAATGTATAGCTATCCAAACCCCTCGGATCTCCCGATCCATGTTGTTCAAACGATAAAGGTTCTCTCTCCCTTACCATGGGCTCTTACTCATTATATAGCAGTCTGGTATTGATTTTCCCAAGCATCGACGCTCGCTGGGAGGTGTGCCCTGTCGGCTGCCATCCAACAGGTGTATTCCCCTCTCCAAGCGCTCATGCTATATTTATACTATGTGTTATGGTAATTTATATAATTTGGATGACTTCTTGTTATTCCCTTATGTACAACTGGTGACATTCTTATCGTTTCATTCTTATACAATTGGTTATATGCGCAAAGTGAGTGAGTTACTTTCTACCTTTGTGCATTAACACTAATTGCCGGGCCACTAACATTTTAGTCACCCAAGTGGGGATGCTGCTTAAGTTTCAAACATTTCAGACAATATCTTTCTATAAATGATGAGCTGACCTCCGTCTGGTACTCTTTACCATGGACGAACATAAGGCTTATACTCTGATAAAAGATATGATTTAGATACATGTATCAGTAAAAATATGCATGCTGTCACTAGCCTGTACAAAGTATTTCTAGTATTGCAGAGCGTAGACCGATGTTGGTACCGACATGTTTTCCCTCCATTCGCTGGGAGCCAGGCTCTAGGTGCACACACACCAGGGACCAGCTCATCAGCCGTCACCATGTTATTTCATTATCACTAACCCCTACCAGACGGGCCTGGGGCTTGAGCCCCATACCCACTAGGCAACTTTCACACAGTCGGCTGATCAGTTGGCACTAAAATCAGCCTATTCCTATGATCCCCTGTTAGTATAACACATTGAAAAGTGTATCTTTGATCTGAATCAGTCCTAAAATCAGCCGATTATTGAGGTAGAATCTGTCGATTTTAGGGCCATCGGCCGACTCGGTGAAAATGTCCTAGTGGGCCTAGGGCTTTATGGCCTTGGGAGGGTGTTTTATCAAACATGTTCATTTCAGCATGTTCATGTTCAGTACAGCATACTGACGGGTGGTGAGGCCAAAATTGCCTAGTGCTTATGGGGCTTTAGGGTACACTAGGGGTGCAAGAGGGTGTAAAGGGTAGAGAACGGGTTGTGAAACTGTATGATTGAAGAAACACAATGGGCTGAATTGCAAAATTGTTTTAAGCTCCATACCCACTAGGCAATTTGGGCCTCGGCAATCATGTTTTCCCCTGATCGCCCGTCAGTGTGGTGTATTAAAATATACATGTTTGAATTACCAGAAAAATTGCCTGATGATTCGGACGATAATTTTATCAAACATGCTCATGTCAATATAGAATACTGATGGGCATCAAAGCCCGAATCACCCAGCGGGTATGGGGCTTTATGGTTAGGGAAGGGACAGACAGGACGAATAACCCTATGCAGCCAACGTGCGACTTAAAAGTAATGTTCTGCAATGTTTCTATAACATTCTCTGGCATTCCGAGCCGTTACAACAGAACACAGCAGCTGGGTACCAGGATTGATAGGTAATTTGAAAAAGAGACAACTGCATCCAGACATAATCACACAACTTTAGCACTTACTTTGAAGGATAATTTCGTTTTTCTATCTATTCATGTATATCTTCTTTTTTTGACCCGTGAAATAACATAAAATTGTTGCATACCAGGTATAGTGTCTGGTATAGTGAATATGGTCCCCAAAACAGGTATATTATCAAATCCTGGTAATTGGCGTCCTATAACTCAGACTCCTGCACCAGCAAAAATCTTAGAAAAACTCTTTCTGACACGTTTTATGAAGCATCTAGGGGATATTGGTTATTTACATCCAAAACAGTAACGATTTCTTCCTGGGTGTTTATCTCATGAAGCAGTCTTTGACATCTTGAAAGATGCACATTGGGCTCTTAATAGTAATTTGATGACAGGATTGATTTTCTTAGATATCTAGAAAGCTTTTTGATTCTTTATTGATTGATAAACTGCAAAAAAATGGTTTAAATAAGAAATTACTCTTATGGTTAATGAGTTATCTTGTTTGTTATCAAACTGTTAAGTTCAATGGTATTTCATCTGCCTCAAACAAGGTAATTTCTGGAATAGGGCAGGGTACAAATACTTGGTCCAACCCTCTTTGTCTTTTATATCAATGATGTAATTGATGTCCTTAAAGAAGTTAAATTAAATATGTATGCTGATGACTGTGTTCTCTATTTCAGTGATCCCAACTTGAATCATGTACACAAAGTTGTCCAAAATGTTCTAGATAATTTTGTTGTATGGGGAAACCAGAACGGTTTAAGATTAAATGTTGATAAAACTAAATATATGGTTATTGCCAAAAGTAACCCTAGGCTGGCCACTAGTGCAACACCTATTTTTAAAGCAGATAATAGATCTTTGTCATGGGTCGAACATTATACTTACCTTGGAATTGTAATTGCTGAAAATCTCACTTATGTCAATTATTTTGCACATATAAGGTGGATCGTGAAAAACAAGATATTCCAACTTTCTAAACTGAGAAGATACATAGATACTAATACTGCAATTTCATTTCATAAACAAACAATATTGCCATGATTTATTGATTATACTGGCCTATTATTACTTACTATAAGTCTTGATCTCAAGAGGGAAATTTATATTCTTCAAAATACAGCACTTAAGGCACTTAAGGCACTTAAGCAGAATTTGCTTTAGAGTTTCTCTACAGGATCATAATCTTTTGAGGGAGCTACATTCTACATTTAATATATATAGCCTTGAACAAAGATGGATTATGAAATTGTTGAAAATAATGTTTGTACACAGTAATAAGTCAAATGTCTTACAGATTCCAGTGCGTGATACTTGGTCTGTTGTCAAAAAGGTATTTAAGTTGCCTGCAAAAGTAAATACTAAATTTCAGAAAAGCCCTTTCTATAGTTTGAGTGCAGATACACAACACTCCGTAAGTAGGGACTCCTTCATACCAAAAGTTTGTGTGTTACATAGGCATTATCAAGATATGTTCTAGTATTGATACAATGACTGTGTATTTATGTACTGAATTCCTACAATCTATATTGATTATATATGTGATATGATGTGTTATGATGTCTATGCTCCTACTCTTAATTTGGTGATGTAATATCATTGATTACTGTTTTGCCAATTCCACTTTTGTACATTTTCACATTAAATACATACTATAAAATCAATATAATAATCTGAAAACCAGGGGCAACTCTGATGGCTATTGCAAATAAAACCTTAAAACCGGTGACATTTTGTGAGGTTCTAATAACATTCTATAGCGTTTTGGGACATTGCAATAACGTTCTGTGACATAATATAGACCCTGTGCCAGTTCCCTTTTGCTGCGGTCCGATTTCTGACATCCGGCCTATGCTACAGCATTGGAGGTGATAGAAAACGTTGGTTTTCTTGGCTATCCCTTGTAAATTAATCTTTATTTTCTTATAGATTATAGATAAAGAAGACATCTATCCAGAATTGACAATATTTACCCTGGAAAGTAATTATAAGAGATACAGGGAGCCATAAACTAATCCTTAACCATTGCGTCAATGGGCCGGAACTTCGAAATTCGCCATCAATTCCGCGCGTCTAATGGGGGTGGCTGCGCGACCGGCACAGGGTCTATCCTTGGCTGGATCTCAGTAGGCCCCTATTAAAGCAATAATTTGAAGAAAACCATCAATTGCATAAGCAAAGGCCTATAGGCCCTAATGACAAGCACAAATGATTGATAATTTCGTTAAGATTTAATGTCACACTTTCCCATATATAGGTTAATTGTTTACTTAAGTTTATATCCTCCCGTCCCCTCCGTACAGGTGACTTCAGCACCGCGCAGTGCACCCTGGGGGCAGGACGCTGGGTGAGGTGAACCGTTGATGACGTCATGGCGCGCGCAGTGGAGCGTGCCGGGGGTGGACGATAATGAGGGAGTGAAGCCATGGAGGCTCGCAACTCGCTGCTCCAGTCGGCCGACATTAGCGAAGACAGCAGCTCGGGAACCAGCCGGGAACACCATCGCCACCTGCGGGACCGGCGCCGCCTGTCCTGCGTCAGCGAGGAGTGGGTACGTACTATAGGGCTAAGGCGGGTCCCACCATACTGTTTATATTATAGCTTCTTATAATGTGCCATTACGTAGATTTTAGAGTAACTAAGTATAATCATGATATCTAAATCCCAACAAATTAAAACATCTATTTAAGTTGCCCTCATTTGTCCCTATTCAGCCAATCAGAGAAACCGGAACTACATTGTTTTTGACTGGAACTAGTGTGTGAAGCCACTTAAAAACAGCATCTAGATCCAATCCATATCAAAATGTTCATAACATTATCTTTTAAGATAATAATTATACCTAAAACATTATCTTTTAGGGTAATAATTGTACCTAAATAAATAAATGTGAAATAAAAAAATGTGAAAATAATTGCTATCTGAACCAGTAAACATCAACCGAAAAGGATATGAACATACAACATGATGGAATCCGCTTGTTTGCTATAGCCCAGGCAGGACCAGACAAAATGTCCTTATTGTGGCTGCTTCCCATAACCTAGATTTAAGAGGAACTAAGTTAAATACGATTTTCAATTACTCAACATTGAATTAAAACATCTATTTGAGTGGCCCTTATTCATTACTTTTTGATATTTTTTCCAAAAATGAGTGGCTTTTATACAATTTCCGGTCAAAATCGAACAAGTTCCGGTCTTTCTGATTAGCTAAATAGTGACCCTCATATACCGTATAATATCCAACACAACCCTAGCCAGGAAAGGCCTAAAATGTTTCTCGAGTATATATAATATATGAATTTCTCGATGAAGTCATTAAAAGTTTGTGATATCAGTCTTCATATTTTCACTCCTGCGTGTCTTTTTTCACATGTGTGTAAAAGGTAAACAGGAGATTGTGGTGGTGGACCGCTCTGTTTGTCTCTTTTCTTGTGTTCGTTATTGTGCAGACACCTTGGAACTTGAGGATTTCAAACAGAAACCCCAACCATATTTTCCTTTCAGCCTACAATGTATGCAGTCAGCCTGGCCTTGACTTGGCGCAGGGCTAGGTGCCAGAGAGAATAAAAGATGTGTGGAATTGATCTCATTCTTAGAGTTGGTAATCCTGGTACTTGTGCATATGATAGGTCCTAGTTGGTCTCATCTTCCCATTATGGTGACTTTTACAACAGTTGGCGCTCGGTCTCCTCTTAGAGGGCCCAATTAACGTCCCTTTCAAAAGGCAATCAAATCTGGTCTCGTCAGCTTGCCATCTGTCTGTGTTAGGGCTGGGGTGTCTTTTACCTCCCATGTTCCCATTATGAGTCATCCCCATGGTAGCCCCATTACAGGAAGCCCTGAGGGTAGTCATATTGTGGGACGTCTCAAGGGCAGCTCCATTGTTGGACGTCCTGAGGGCAGCCCCGTTGTGGGACATCCTTAGGGCAGCCCCATTGTGGGACGTCCTGAGGACAGCCCCATTGTGGGACATCCTGAGGACAGCCCCATTGTGGGATGTCCTGAGGACAGCCCCATTGTGGGACGTCCTGAGAACAGCCCCATTGTGGGACGTCCTGAGGACAGCCCCATTGTGGGACGCCCTGAGGGCAGCCCCATTGTGGGACGTCCTGAGGGCAGCCCCATTGTGGGACGTCCTGAGGGCAGCCCCATTGTGGGACGTCCTGAGGGCAGCCCCATTGTGGGACGTCCTGAGGGCAGCCCCAATGTGGGATGTCCTGAGGGCAACCCCATTGCGGGACATCCTGGAGGGATCCCTATTGTTGGACGTCCTGAGGGCAACCCCATTGCGGGACATCCTGGAGGCATCCCTATTGTTGGACGTCCTGAGGGCAGCCAGGGCAAGGACCACCTTGTAAGACCAGGGTGCCCACACAAGTCTTAAAAGGTCTTAAATTGATTTTCTCAAATTTAAGGCCGTAAAAGGTCTTAACTTTCAACTTTTTCTTACAAGAGGTCTTAAAAAGGTCTTAAAGTGGATCTGATTAGGAAATTAAAACCAAATTTTTGGATGAGCAAAATTGGTGCTTTTTTCTGCATGTTGTGACATCAAACAGTTCTTTTCGTGACCTGTGGCAAATTGGCCTTAAATTTGCCAAACATAGGTCTTAAATAGGTCTTAAAAAGGTCTTAAATTGATTTTTGAAAAAGAGTGGGCACCTTGAAGACACATTACAAAACAGACCCATTTGCAAATTGTATTTATTTACAGACTGATAAGTTTTGTTTGAATAGTTAAATTTGGTGGCATTCATCTAGCGAGAGATGATAACTAAAACAGACAGATCAGATTATCGATCTGCTACGTATCGCTGAGCTGAGCTGGCCACGGGGAAATTAGCAAACGGTCCCTGCCAGAGGCAGAGCCCGTCCCCGGGTGACACGTACTGCTGACCAGCTCCCAGGAAATCGCGTGTCTCCTCTTGATTGTATCCTGAGAATACTCAATACAAATTATATTGGCCTGTGGCACATAACAACTGAGATATCTATGTTCAAATACTATCCACAAAAATATCTAAATTTTACTGAACTGTATTTCAATCAATTTTCACCCATTCACATTTGCTTTATTTCAACACAAAAAAAAAACCTTGTGAAACCGCGTTTTAAACATTGGATTTAACATATATATTACAATTAAAAATTGAATCGGATAAATGTTCAAGACTTGGGTAACTCCGAATCAAGAATCGTGGACAGGGCCCCCTTATCAATCACGGTTAGGGGGTGGGGGGGGGGGGCGGCTTCTAGAACCGTTTTTCAGTACTATTGGCTAAGGAAGTGGTTGGGGAGGGCTTTTGAAATTAAGGGCAAAATGTATACTTCTTACTATAATAGACAGTCCCTTTTCTCAAAGTTGAAGGTTGTATAACCAGCCGTCAGTCCATGGGTGAAGGGGGTGGGGGGGTGGGGGGGGGGGGGCGAGAGGTCAGACTCCGGGTCGACACCCCGCCTAGCCCCACCCCCTCCAACCCACCCCTTCCACCTGCCACGCCCAGCCGGGGCTACTCCTCCACGTCCAGTACCCATAAAAAGGGCCGTAGCTTTCCCCTGCCCGGAAATTAAATGTCACAATGCAGAGTAGTAAGGGGTAAAATGCTATGGGGCATTGAGTGTGTAACGCAGCGGGGGGTAGGGTAGTGAATAATGACTGGACGGACAGACACACAGACAGACAAACCAGCCGACAGAGAGTTAAATACACCAACAAACAGAAAAAAGGAATGGATAACTTAGCGGATGAACGGACTGAGATAAAGACACATCAACACACAGAGACAAATAGATAGACTGACTGACAGACATATAGACAGACAAAGAGACAGACAAACTGTAGCAAAGACAGATAGACCAACCAACCAGTAGACGGGCAAGTATTCAAGCCAGCCGGCCGGCCAACAACCAGACAGACAGATAGACAGTTGAGCAGACAGGCAGAATACCAGATGCCGTTTGCCAGATACATAGACAGAGCAAAAAGCAGAGAGACAGACAGACAGAAAGGCAAATATACCTAGTCATTCGGACAGAGCAAGATAATTGACACACACACAACCTCACGCACACAGAGCAGTGTGTTGCTGTGTCAATTGCACTATCTGGCCTGTTTAATGTACAGAGTGGGTAATTCCAAATCCTACTTGTTACAAACAACCAGTCAAGTACTCAACCCATTGATACATGTATTCGGGAGATTACAGGACAGATTCACTCATGGGGTTAGACCGTACGGTTTAATGAATAATTCATGCTGTCTGCTGGATAAAGTCCACGTGTATAGCTCACAAAGTACCCATAAAAAGGATAACATTTTTTTAAAACAGAAAGCCCCTCCCCGGATGCCATTCCTCTATCACATGAGACACCCCATGGCCCCTACCCCTGCCCCGGGGCCCTACCCCTGCCCCCTATCTCCCAACCATGGGGGCCGCTCACCCCTGGGAGGGGGGATGCTTGCCCGCCTACCCCACCCCCCGCCACGTGCGTTGGTGGTAGGTTACCGTCTGAAATGTCACCCTCCAGGAGAACGCTGACGGAGCAAACCCTGGAGTATTGTGCTCGTAAAAAGCAGATCTACAACTAACAGAAACCTCCCAGCCAACCTGGGATGTAACTGAAACATTGATTAATGTTTATGACAGGGGCCTATATGATTAATATCCATGACATAATTATGATTTTCAATGATTATACAATGGGTTTTGATACTGTTGCAATGATTATCACGTTGAAACTGCAAATGATATCGCTGCAGGGTACCCAAATCTAAGTGTGATTTAAACTCTTGCTTTTGTGATGACTTAATGAGGAACAGGATGACTTTCTTGGGCCACTGGGTACCAGCTATAGATATCAGTGCAGCATACCGGTAACTTTCTTTGCCACTGGTGCCTGGAGTGTGCACTAATAGTGTATGGCTGTTCCCCAGTGGCCCAGAAAAGTAGTTTTCCTCCTAATTATGCGATAGGCCACTGACATTGATAATAAATTGATAGTCCAATAGGTACAGGTCGGCGCTATTTAACCACCTCTACCGGCATAATAAATGGTGTACAATACCAGGGGTCATTGGACCGATTACACAAACCCACATCCAATAACTCCTCCCCGCCTGAGGTCAATAAAGAGCTATAAAACTGCACTGCGGGCAGTACTCGGTGACCCGGTACATTTTAGGCTGCAGTTACGTCCAAGTCCGCTCGGCAATCAAACTAGGACGGTTAACCATCAACCACTTAAGGTGGGAATTCCACCCTGTATCCCAGAGTGCTTTACAGCTGCTGGTCTATGGTGAGAGGTCCCAGTCAAAGTGCAACGTAACAGTCACGTTATGCGACCATACTTTTTTGGTTTGTCTGTTACTTACTACATCGTCACGTAACTATCCCTTAGAGCCATCAGTTGCATCACCATCAAAGGGGTTACCCATACTTTATGTAATGGCTAGCGGGAGCAGCGGTGCTTATTGGGCTGTTCGAACGTAATTACGCCCCGCTGCGCCCGAGGTAAATATATACCGGGATATATTTACCTCAGCTCATTCCATTGGCTGGTTGCGGGCCCCCTCGCACAGGGAATAATTGACCGGGGCCGGGAACCAGCTTACACAAAATGCACCACGTGACGCATTTTAGCCAATGAGCATTGCGCATTATGTAAACAAACAAGATGTCGACATCGCCGTAGCTACGATGACATCACCGTCGGCACTTCGACATCGCCGTTTTTATAATGAATTGATGATGTTTCAGGTATTCAGCCATCACATAAAATAAAGAAGACACACTTATGTCGTATATCGGTGGGATATATTTACCCCCGGAACCGACGGAACCTTGGCCTGACGGCCGCGGTTCCGTCGGTTCCGGGGGTAAATATATCCCACCTCATACTCCATAATAGTGTCTTCTTATTATAATAAGTAGAATACTCAATGGAAATAATCCTGCAATAATATGGAAATTCTTAACTGACCACTGAGGACCATTGGCTCTGTGTTGGTATAAGGACCTAATATGTAAGAGGTATGTAGGTCATGAAAGGACTAGGTACATTACGACCTGCTGGTGGGGCGTCCTCGTCCTCCGTGCTAAGGCTGTACTCAACTAGCCCTCTAGCATGCGTGGCCTTTGGTCGTTTTATTTTACAAGTCTTGATAAGCAATTTTGCCTTTCTGGAATTTGGCAATTTTTAATTATCAGAAATATGTAAGGAACCTTTGCACTGTACATACCCCCCCAACCGCTCATACGGCGGGTGGGAGGGAGGGGGCTCGATGTTCTCACTTATTGATGGACGTTAATGTTTTGACCCGGTAAACACCCGCCACAGTGTAGCCACAGAATAGGAGCAGCCATCGATGACCAGCCAGTGTCCGCTTTATCATAAAGAAGAGTACATAGCCTCATCGCCATTTCTGTATTCACCTTTCGTTGCAATAATGTAGGTAAAGAGGGCTATAACTCAGATTCGACAACCATATCTAACCTCTATTTGACAACCATATCTAACCTCCATCCCTCCCCCAGCCCCTCATTTATTTTTATCTGTAAAAAACAACAACAACAAAAAACAGTGCGCCACATACACTAGGAATAATTAGTTCTTAAGTTTACTGATAACGTAAGCTAGGCTCTCTGAATATGTTTCTAGGGATATTTGGGTCACTGATTTATAGCCTCTAATGAATAACAAATTGCTGGGTTTTTTTCATCATAAGCGAAAAATTAGAATGAATTACGATACAGTCTTGTATTCACACATTATCAAGAACGTTTAACCCTTTAGTGACGGCCCCATAGGAAATCGATCACATATGATTGGTGGTCACTTATTATGCCATAATTCTAGTAATATTCAAGGCACATGGTCAAGTTTTTAAATATTTATATCAGATATCGCCATACTACTATAGGGAAGCATATTTTGTTACTGCATAACCCCATATCAATTTTATGGTGCTTTAAGTGCAAGTGTCAATGCTGTCAACAAGTTCCTCCCATCTGTCCACCTTCACTGTACAAACTCACTCATCCCTCTCCAGGGACCGCCTCCGTAGCACCCCCTACACGGGAGTCCCCTAGTTTAACCCCTAGGTATCTCCTGGGTATCACCTGGGTGGGTTTTGACGTCACGATCACAAGATTGCGTTCGTGGACATGATGGTTATTACAGCTTGTGTTGATGCCCAGTTCTCGTTGAAGACTGATTATTAATGCCAGTGGAGAAGTTCGGAGCCGCACACCCTGGGTGCGTTGTGAGGGGTGCGGAGAACCAACCATAGTGACACGTTGCCTTTTAGTTTGCGCCATAAAACCCAGTAATTGTATATATGTATGTAGGCACACATACAGATAGGCTATCAATGTGGCAGCAATAGCGAGTCCGTACATTGGACGGGTTTAGATTCTTGCCCCATATCACCACAAGGAAAGAATTCAGGCAATTGTATGTAGCTATTGATAGACACTTACATGACGTTCACATCAATGCTGAACATAACCTAAACCATATAAAACCCTGTCCGGTCTGGTCGTGCTTCTCACACAGCAGGGATATGCATGGCTAGAAAATAATTCGCACATTTTCCATTCAAAATTGCAAATTTGCCATCTATTTCCAAACATTTATTGCCAAAATTAATTTTAAAATGTATTCAAAATTGTAAATTTGCCATTTACTTTCAAATATTAAATTTATTTGAAATCTTGAATTTGCCAACCAAACACAACATTTGCACGCTCGTAAGTATTTGGCCACCCAGCCACCTGGTCCCTGCAGCTGACCCCCCTTGTCATATACTACTACCTGATCCAAGTCCCCAGCGTCAGCGTCACCTCTCCACACCTAACCCCACTTGTCATACACTACTCCCTGATCCAAGTCCCCAGCGTCACCTCTCCACAGCTAACCCCCCTTGTCATATACTACTCCCTGATCCAAGTCCCAACCGTCACCTCTCCACAGCTAACCCCCCTTGTCATATACTACTACCTGATCCAAGTCCCCACCATCACCTCTCCACAGCTAACCCCCATTGTCATATACTACTACCTGATCCAAGTCCCCACCCTCACCTAACCACAGCTAACCCCCCTTGTCATATACTACTACCTGATCCAAGTCCCAACCGTCACCTCTCCACAGCTAACCCCCCTTGTCATATACTACTACCTGATCCAAGTCCCCAGTGTCACCTCTCCACAGCTGACCCCCCTTGTCATATACTACTACCTGATCCAATTCCCCACCCTCACCTAAATACAGCTAACCCCCCTTGTCATATACTACTACCTGATCCAAGTCCCCACCCTCACCTAACCACAGCTAACCCCCCTTGTCATATACTACTACCTGATCCAAGTCCCCACCATCACCTCTCCACAGCTAACCCCCCTTGTCATATACTACTACCTGATCTAAGTCCCCACCATCACCTCTCCACAGCTAACCCCCCTTGTCATATACTACTACCTGATCCAAGTCCCCACCATCACCTCTCCACAGCTAACCCCCATTGTCATATACTACTACCTGATCAAAGTCCCCACCATCACCTAACCACAGCTAACCCCCCTTGTCATATACTACTACCTGATCCAAGTCCCCACCCTCACCTAACCACAGCTAACCCCCCTTGTCATATACTACTACCTGATCCAAGTCCCCACCATCACCTCTCCACAGCTAACCCCCATTGTCATATACTACTACCTGATCAAAGTCCCCACCCTCACCTAACCACAGCTAACCCCCCTTGTCATATACTACTACCTGATCAAAGTCCCCACCATCACCTCTCCACAGCTAACCCCCATTGTCATATACTACTACCTGATCAAAGTCCCCACCATCACCTAACCACAGCTAACCCCCCTTGTCATATACTACTACCTGATCCAAGTCCCCACCCTCACCTAACCACAGCTAACCCCCCTTGTCATATACTACTACCTGATCCAAGTCCCCACCATCACCTCTCCACAGCTAACCCCCCTTGTCATATACTACTCCCTGATCCAAGTCCCCAGTGTCACCTATCCACAGCTAACCCCCCTTGTCATATACTACTACCTGATCCAAGTCCCCAGCGTCACCTCTCCACAGCTAGCCCCCCTTGTCATATACTACTCCCTGATCCAAGTCCCCAGCGTCACCGTCACCTCTCCAAAGCTAACCCCTCTTGTCACATATTACTACCTGATCCAAGTTCCCAGCGTTACTGTCACCTCTCCACAGCTAACCCCCCTTGTCATATACTACTCCCTGATCCAAGTCCCAAGCATCACCGTCAACTCTCCGCACACTTAACTCTCCCAGCAGACATCACAATATGACGTAAGATCTACTCCGTCCGTGTCACAGTGACGTCACAGTGACGCCACACGTGGGCTCAGAGGGTAGATTTAATCAGGGGAATAGCCGTACCAGCTAGGCAATACTACATACTGTTGCCACTTCATCTGATGGAATGGTCCTTGCAGTTCCCATCCTGACCATCTAGTGATATTGTTAATTATAGATAGAGTAGGGAGATAAAGCGTATCTCAGATACGTATAGACGCCGCTATCACTGTTGATATGTAAGACGTCTTATATAGACCTTGTGCAGATGTGGTAACATGACCACTTGTTGGTTATCACCACGTGGTGATAATTATGACAGCAAGCTTTGAAATGAATTCACAACATTTTAATATCTAAGGGATAATAATTGTTTATTATGATTGAAAGACTTTGTTTCAGTTAAATGTAGCACAAAATATCTAATCCAAATCTTAAAAAAGTGAGAATTATATTGGTAATCAATTCATCACCAATATGGCAGCCAGCACATTTGGACAATATAACGCCATCTGCACAACGTCTATACAAAAGAATAGCTGATACTCATATCTATCTGAAGATATAAGTCTGTTCGATATAAAAAGGTACTGATAGTGTATTTGATATAAAAAGGCTCTGACAGTCTATTTGATATAAAAAGGCTCTGGGATACTGGACGTGAAATTAAAGTTTTTTTTTAATGTGTTTAAGCAAGGTATTATCGCTTATAGCACAGGCCTGAGTTAGACCCATGGAACATATCTCATACTTGAGTGCAAAATTGATATAATACTTCTCTGTTTTTGGTTGCTTTCAAAGTCTCATTGTGCACTGGGACTGCCTACTCCCATTCTGTGGTCGGCCTACAGGTCTTAATGGGGTGAGGGCGGCGCCTGGCCTCCCCTCCCAGCACCCAGTGGACGGTTATATTCACAATAAAGGGCCGGCATAATGACACACTGAAGGCCGATAGGGCGGGTCATGGGCTTATACATACATGTACACAACAGTACGACGCAATGTGCCTACAACCACACTATCCTCACCTCATGTATCTCAGGGTTAGCCTTCCCAGGCAAGAATGCAACGTCATTATAATGTTGCAGTAACGTTCTGTTTAGTTTTGTTTTGATGGCACCCAAAAACAGACCTCTAGAAGGTAACATTGAGACATTGCACTGTGAATTAATTGTAACACTCTGATTATCAAATATAATTATTGATGTTTCAACAATGTTCCCAGTCATGGATGGGACGTTGCAGGGTGTTCTGGTAACGTCGCAGAATGTCACAGATCATTGATAGAACGTTGCAAAATGCAAGCAGCGACATAAAAAATAAGCATGTTCTGCAACCATACTTTTTTGGTCAGTCTATTACCTGCCCAATTTTCATGTAACAGTTACAATACTTTAAGTTAGATTGAGACTGTCCAAGACAGAGCATCATGATAATGTTATATTCTGGTAAAGTCGAGACCTTATCAATGCAGAATGTTATAATAACCTCATTTTTATGAGAATGTAATAATAACATCATAGTGGAACATTGCAATGTTATTGGGTACAATCAAAAACATAACAAGAACCAAAACAGAACCAAATAGAATGTTACTGCAACATTACAATAAAGTCACATTCTTGTCTTTGTTACATCGTGCCTTGGCTGGGATCTTCTCTATTTTGACAAGTGACATAACCAATGCTCTGACGTGGCGGAGAGAATTACATCAATGAGCATAACAAGCCCATAACAAATTAGCATAATGTGATATGTCGGGGCTTATTTGGTGACGCAAGCCACATACTGGTACAGACAAAAGCCATGCGGAGTTCTGGACAATAAAGGTGGTATTACACTATACAGCTCTGTCTGCGATATTGGCACAGTATGATACAATTTGCATGTAGGAGTGAAATAATTTATAGAAGTTGGCAATTTGGAGTATCTCACCTACAAAAAAAAATATATGCATCTTCTCTGTGGCATAGTCTTATCACAGCTCAAGCCGTGCCCAGCCAAGGATGCGACATTATCATAACATTGCAGCAATGTTCTGGTTGGTTGTGTATTTGGTTCTTGTTACTCTTTTGATGACTGCAACGTACTGCCATGACATCACACTGTGATTTTATTACAACATTCTGGTTATATACAGACCTGTCAACTCTCCCGGATTTTCCGTGAGTCTCACGGATTTTGACCCAATCTCCCGACCTCCCTGAGAGGGGCAAAATCTCACGGAAATTAACTGCTTAGATCTATAGGACTATAAGTTAAACCAAAAAGAAATGTTTCAAAATGTCCACAACCTCTTAAACCATTTTATCAAAACATATACCACGGTTGGTGGGGAGAACTAGGCCGTGAATAAATCGCGTATTGGCCCCAGTGTAGCGGAACGCCTCTACATAAACCCACGGCACCGCAGTGGGGCCGTGAGGTCTGTCCTGCGGGAGGGGAGGAGTAGGGAGGGATGGGGGGGGGGGGGATGGGGGGGAGGAGGGGAGGGGGGGGGGGTGGCCGGCCAACGCCTCCACCCCCCCCCCCCCCCACAAAGGAGAAATTTATTGTAAAAAAAAACTCCTAACCTATTTTTCTGGATTTCCGGAATCTTCTTTACCTGGTAGTAAGGTTACTTTTCTCTTTTCTAAATCAACAAAAATTTCTTTACCAATTCTAAGCCTTAAATACGAAATAAGATTGGTCTTGTGAATAGCTTAAACCTTTTAGTTTCAAATGTGAAAATCTGGATATAAAAGAATGACTGGTGATCAAATAACTAATTGATATATGCAATCTTCTTATGTTATACAACACATACGCCATTCATACTTGTAAAGATAAATACGTTTAAAACAAAAGTATGTCAACAAAAATGATTTTGATTTGCAATGGTATATTGATATGACTAATCTACCTTCAGAAATCTTACATTGAATCTTATGTCCCTCTCTGACTGACGTCCTAGTGAATAATGGTAACAACCCATGCATATCGCATTGGTTTTTTTTTATACGCCATATGCGGGTCTAAAAATAATGCATCGCGCGGCGAAATTTCGCAGAAATCGCGAACGGAGGTTGGATGGACATTTAACATAGGATTCTATGGGAGAAAGCATGTTATTTCACGATAACTTTTTGAATATGGCTCCAATCTTCAAACAGTAAATGAGAAAAAGTTTGTAATTGATCCCAGGAATGCGATACAATCCTTCAAATTTTTCAATTATGTGAATTTTTCACATAATCGCGAAAATACGCGTTTTCCCCATAGGCCCCAATGCTAAACGTGGTCACTTCTGGAGCCCAGAATTTCACAGCACGATGCGGAAAGTGACGCGAATTTCGCAACATACCTCAAACCCGTTTACTCCCTATAGGGCCAGGCCACCCTTAAAAAAAATATTGTTTCCTGTCCAGCGGGTGGGCAGGAAAAAAACCAGTCGGGAGGTCGGGAAATAATTTATTTTTTTTTTTTTTTTTTTTTTTGAAAACTAAGACTTTTGTTTAAAAAAAAAATCTGAAAAAAAGTCTCCAGTCGGCCCTCAAAAAGTCAGTCGGGCGCTGGACAGGAAACAAATATTTGTTTAAGGGTGGCCCCAGGGTGAAATCTACATGACCACATGACCGGGTCCCAGACAAACAGCAATTAAAGACCCCTCAGTCCCGTGGTATATATCAGATATAGCACTCGTCAGTGGGTATACTTGATACATAGTCTTGGCTAGCGCCTCGACTGTATATTGTGTATACCCACTGACTCGTGCTATATCTACCACATAATTTAAAGCAGGACAGGGTGATACGCGACCTCTGCATTCTAACAATGTGTATAAGGTGTAATTTAAAAAGTGTGAAGCCCCGGGTGTGAAGCCAGTCTCACACTTTATGTGCGAATCTGTGGGAGGCAAGTCTGGGCAGTCCTGGTGACGTCACCTGAGGCATAGGGCCACCACTATAACCAATGGCCAAAATTAAAATGCTTGGTATTGAATAGATAAGTGACAGAGGCACTTGTAAAATTCAGGATACATGGTGATATATGTATTCTGATAGTCTACCATGAATTTTTGCTGAATTTTCCAAACAGTAGTTTTCATGTCATGAATTTTGAAACATGATTCACAGCCACTCAAACATAAGGCCTAATGGCTCCTGTGACGTCACAGGCCATTGTTTACATTGGCTAGCACGGAGTACACTGCTAGCGAACCTGATTTATCTGTACAACTATAATTCACTGCTTTTCAATTATTATCTTCAATTGAATTATTTCTTCTCATACACAATGAAACTTACACAGAAGGTGCATATTAGGATGCTTAAAACTGTCTTTTCACGTCTACTTTAAAGGAAACCTTGCACACAACTATACATGTACAGGATAGTATTCTTCAATGAATTCAATTCGGCATGTCATTCATAACTTGCACTAGAGTAAAAAGGGGGTATATCGTACATTTTATATCATTTTCACTGAAAAATGTCTCCTACTTATAAGACTTTCAAAATTTACTTCCCGATTTTATTTTGTGATGTAGAACTATATGATAGGTACATATTGTTTTTTTCCCAATAGCCTTAACCTATATTTCCTAGGGTAAGGATGAACAAAATACTTTTGTAGGCTTTGTATCACATATGTCAGGCTAATATCGCACATCTGGCAAGCCCTAATATCATGCATTATACTTAAAATAGAAATGAAATAAAGTTTAGATTGAAAATCTAAAAAAAATGTTGTTTTATGGAGACTCAAGGACCATATATGCGATTACGTTTTCAATGATAACCTTACATGATTCTAGGCCTTATGAATTAAAGGAATTCATTGACACATCATATCTCTAAATATTTCTAAGATGTGCCGTTTTTGCCAGACATATCCCACGTTTTAAGCAGAATGTTTGACAAATTTGTCCTGATATCATGCAGTTCAAAATACACTAGAATATTCTATCTCTAATCAGAAAACAACTTTTGAATTACGAAAGTCATGGGTATGGGATGGAAATAAGCTTTCATTTTATATATTACATGCCTGGCTACCATAATTCTTTCTAGAAATCTTTTAGGGAAAAACCTATTCAAATTCGCCAGTCTGGCGAATCTGCAATCACCTTTGCTCGTATTTTTTCACCAGTTTGATAAGAAATTCGCCCCATGCAAATTGGTGAACAGCCAGCCAGCGTGAGCCTAGGGCATTATGGAGTATATATTATGGATTACTAATGTTCTAAGGCAGTCTAGGTCGACATAAAATGAAGAATTATGTTTAGAAATTATGTTCACTAAAGGCTGCTGGACCTTGAATAGATATATCAGAGGGAAGGGAGGGGGCAATATTTGGGGGCTGGCGGGCCTTTAATAAATAGATGTATCAGAGGGGGGGGGGCAACATTTTAGGGTTGGTGGGCCTTGACTAGGTTTGTCAGAGGAGGAGAAACATAATCTGAAGGCTGGTGGGCCTTGAATAGGTGTGTCAGAGGGAAGGGGGCCGACCTCTGAGGGCTGGTAGGCCTTGAATAGGCAGGTAGGGATAGGAGAGGAGCACGAGGGAAGGCTGAACGCTGGTAGGGGTAGGAGTGGGGCATAGCCAACAGGGATAAGAGAGGGCTGAAAGGATGTAGTTGACCAGCAGGGCCAGGAAGTAATGGTTTTATTATAACTGTTAACTCTCTCATATACTCTCCAATATTATGAAACTAAGATTAAATTATAATGTATGATTATAGACATTTGAATTGACTCAGAATGTTCCAGATTTCGTATTTTGGGGGATTCATTTTTCAAAATTTTCCTAGGGGTGCCCCCCCCCACATACCCCCCGGTGGAAAAGGTGGAAATAAATCTCAACATTAAGGATTTGATATCCTAATCAGCGAAGAGTGCCCATGATTTCATTTTCCTGGGGGTGGCCCCCCATATCCCAAAAATGGGAGGGACCATTTCCCTGGAAGAACACATATATATGTATGTGAAAATACTAGGGAAAAAATATCATCCTTTAAGGTCACTAAAGTACCTCAGTATGCCTAAAATTGCATGAATGAGGGTTCATTTCTTTCAAAATTGTCCTGGTGTGCCCCCCCCCCTCCATATCCCCCCCCAAGCCAATGGGAGGGACTGTAAGAATACATATTATGTGTAAATATCAGGAAAAGTATCATCCTTTAAGCTCACTATAGTACCTCAAAATGCTTTAGATTGCATGAATGAGAGGTTATCTTCTCAAAATTTTCCTGAGGGTGGGCCCCCTATACACCCAAAATGGGAGGGACCACGTCTCTGGAAGAATACATGTGTAAATATCAGGAAAAAAATATCATCCTTTAAGGACACTAAAGTACCTCAAAATGCCTTAGATTGCATGATTGAGAGATTATCTTTTCAAAATTTTCCTGGGGTAGCCCCCTATGCCCCCAAAATGAGAAGGGCCACTTTCCTGGATGAATACACATGTGTAACTATTAGGCACAAATATCATCCTTTAAGGTCACTAAAATACATCAGAATGCTTTAGATTGCATGAATTAGAGTTTGTTTTTTCAAAATTTTCCTGGGGGTGGCCCCCCATACCCCCCCAGTGGGAGGGGCCACCCCTCCCACACCCTCCCCTGGGACGGCTTTGCCGTCCCCAGTCATTTCTTGGTTCCGCAATAAATCTCCCTGATTTCAATTCTCAAAAGTTGACAGGTCTGTATATATGTTCTTCAACCCAAACCGAATGTTCCTATAATGTTCTGTTTTGGTTGCGTCCTAACCTCACCAAGAAATAATGTTATAACAACATTCTGATTAAGTGAGGTTTCAACCTCACAATCAATAACGCAATTGTTACGTGCCATCTTAGTAAGTAACAGACTGACTAAAAATGGTTCCAGAACGCCTCTGTTACGTCACAAGCTGCTGGCTTGGAGTAATGTAATACTGCCTTAAGTGTGGCGGACGACGTGGCGAGGCAGCTGCCAGGACCAGTCAGAGTGGGACAGAGCAGTGGTCCGCCATGGTACCAGTACCAGTACCACTACTGGGGGCGCCTTGTGGGGATGTAGATGGGGGGTCCCAGTGTCGCATGTCAAATTCAAGAAATGGCCATGTTGCCTGTCACTATATTTTGAATTTCCATGTCGATTTTAAGAAGCTTCCATGTCGCATGTCGAATTTAAGAAATAGCCCATGTTGTGTGGTTCATTTCTTCCCTTATGTCAGTAAGCCCCATGTCGCATGACAAATTTAAGAAAAAGCCATGTCGCCCTGTTGATTTTAGGGGTCTACACCCATCCTTGTGGTGTGCGGGGGTGGAACTGGAAGGGCTGTGGTGTGGCGTTGTGGGGGTGAGAGGGGGGTCGGGGTTGGAGTGGAGAGGGAGGCAACAGGCAGACAGACGGGCACGTCCTGTAATGACGTTATGATGGCCCAGTAGTTGCTGCATGGTCTGTCTCTCACTGCCTCCTTCATGTCTCCGTGATGCCCACGTTACGTCTGCGTTACATCTGTGTGGAGGCAGTGGATTGGGACAGGCAGAGTGAGCGATGTTTGTGTCCACTAATTGTAGCAGGAGTCAGTGCAGATAGTCGACTTGCAACAGGAAGTCAACGCCATGTGGGTGCCAAAACGCGTCATTCAGGCTTAACAGCCTTGCTGTGCAAACCTTACCAACTAAACTATCAACATCCAGTAATACTGACATCATAATAATGGCAGCAAGGCGACACCTATGCCCACGCATTGACACAAATGTTTGCCACTCTAGTTAGGCAGCAATCAGCCACCAGAACGAACCAAAAGCAACTTAGTTCTCAAAATTGCCAACATTTTGCAAAAACGACCATATGAATATTTATCACCCGCACGGCCGAAGAGTAGTATGTATAAGGGCCAATGAGTATTGACTGCCTGTACGTACCGCTCCTTGTTTTAAACAATTTTTAAATCTTGTTTGGATCATAAAATATAGAAGACCCGTTGGGGTCATCCTTGGGTGTCTGTACAACCCATGGGGATCGTACATACCTCGGGCTTTGCCCTCGGTACGTACGAACCCCTCTGGGTTGTACAGACACCCTCTGGGTTGTACAGACACCCTCTGACGTCCCCCGCGGGTCTTCTTCTCAAAATCTGTCATAGTTATGTTATCAGTACTGGGGATATAGAAAAATATATAATTCCTGGTTATTTCAGTTATTCCAACAATAGGAGACGAGGATAGCGTACATGGTAATTTTGTCCAACCCTGGGATATACCATCCAATGCGGGATGGGCTAATTATCCATCTGTTCTTCCCCCATGAGACGGGGGTAAAGTCCCATCCACCCCGGTCCCACTTAGCACCTTAACTACAGGGGTGACGGGAGCTGCTCCCTTTAGTTGTCAGACCCGCCGTCAGAGGGGGCGTCGGGCCCGCCAACTCTCAGCCGGGTATCGCCAAGTCTCGCAGACATACGAGATCTCGTGTCTGTGACCTGTGCGCACCTGGTGACCTCTGACCTTTGACCTTCAGGGTCTACTCACCTGTTTGCCTAGGGAGGAGGTTGCCATGGTAACAGAAAGTAAATGGATGACGATATAAGTTGGCATACAGAAATGCTTAGCATTTTCAAACTTGCTCATGTATTTTCTTAACCTAGATGATTTCTACTCGCATACCAAGACAGAGAAACACATTCGCCATGTCGAAATAAGCTGGATACTAGCAGCGTAATGCGAAACAGGCTTCTCCCTATAAGTCTGAGTAGATCGAGCCCCTAAGCAGAAGTTAGGTTAATGTCAAACGACAGTGAGATGAAGGTTAAGGTCAGGAAAATGGGGGTTTAACCTTGTACAATGTATAAGGAAAAACAGCACAACGTGTACTATATTTGTATCCATTCAATTGAGGATATATATATTGATATAGATGTATACGTACCAACATACTTATGTATATATATGCGCGCATACATGAATACATACATACATACACATACATACATACGTACATACATACATGCATACTACATATGTAAGTTCATACATACATATATATCTATATATTTCCAAAAACCTAGATACCAGTCATTTTATTCACGTTTACTGCAAGCATGCAAGGGGATTTAGCACAACAGGCATGATATATTGCAACTACCTACCTTTTCATAAATGGTTGGAGAACCCTCACCCTCACCTTGACAGCAGATCCCTCAGGGTACGACAGTTGTCAAGGTGCATTACGCGTCAACCCTCATCTTGTCAGCAGCCCCCTCAGGGTACGACAGTTGTCAAGGGGCTTTATGTGTCAACCCTTACCTTGTCAGCAGAACCCTCGGGGTGCGACCATTGTCAAGGGGCTTTATGTGTCAACCCTTACCTTGTCAGCAGAACCCTCGAGGTGCGACCATTGTCAAGGGGCTTTATGTGTCAATCCTTACCTTGTCGGCAGAACCCTCGGGGTGCGACCATTGTCAAGGGGCTTTTGTGTCAACCCTCACCTTGTCAGTAGAATCCTTAGGGTGCGACCATTGTGAAGGCACATAACGTCGGAAGAGCTCTTTAAAAGAGAGCTAGAATAAAATATTTAAAAAAACGTGTCAACCCTCACCTTGTCAGCAGCCCCCTCGGGGTACGACAGTTGTCAAGGTGCATTACGTGTCTGTCAACACCACAGCGGTACGACTGGTACCAGCTGACGGAAGTAGTTTGAGCGAGTGTCGGCTATCAGTGGTATGGAAACCAGCAGCAGTTCAGGAACCTGATATATATAGTGACAAGAGGCTCCGCCTCTAGGTTTAATTAGATTATGGAAAGAAATGGAAAACCTCCCATATTAGCCCCAAAATGGAGCACTGATCGAGTTGGTATAAATCAAAATAAATGTGACCGCAGTGTTTTAGATATTTATGTATAGGCCTATGAAGAGCAATTTTAAGCTAAAATTTTCCCTTTTACGGCTAACATGGGAGGTTTTCTAGGTTTAAGTCAGGAAAAACAGAGATTTTCATGAATATTTTACAATCATGGATCATGGACATGTTCATCATGGTGCTATCTGTTATTTTAATGGACAGTTGGCAACACTGTGACCGACACAGGCCCGTAGCCAGCTTTTCCCAGAGGGGGGGGGGGGGGGTCGTTTTACAACTAGATCTATTATTATTTTCCTGAGGGGAGGGGGGGGGGGGGTCGTTTTCTGAATAAAGGCCTAAAATGCATATTTTTTTTATTTATTATCATATTTTACATTACAAATTAGAGAAATGGTCCACCCCCCCGAACCCCCCCTGGCTACGGGCCTGCCGACAGATCTGGGCAGGTGGGGTTTCGCGCCATCCAGCTCCACTCTCCAAGCAGAACAGCGTCACTTGGCGAGTAACGACGGTGATGGCGTTCCTAGTTACGGCGATGTGTATTCTTGATCATTTCTTTCTTATTTCAAGTCTAAAACATCCATGCAGAAGAAACAACACGTTTAAATTCAAATCTAGATCTCATTTTTAGCCTGACACGCGGGGCTATCGTAAAGAGTAGCACTGCGCAGCACCCGCAGCACCTAGCCTATTGCATGCCCGCCTCCTGTTCACGATCAGTGGGACGCACTCGAAAGTCTACCGCAGCACCCAGCAGGCTAGATCTCATGTTGCCGTGAGTTCCTCCTGCTGGATGCAGTTCAGCAGGTGGGTTAGCTTCATTTTTTTTTACTTTGATGATGTACCATATTATTTGTATTGAATACGAATGGCTAAGTCATATAGATAATGAAAAACAAATCTGGATTTAAATATGAATCTCTTTTTGCCGTGAGTTCCTTCCGCTGGATCCAATACGGCAGGTGGAAAAGTCTAAGCCCTAAAGTATTGTGGAAGGCTGAAACCAGCGAAAAAACATGGCGGATCATGGAGCAAATCTCGTTTTCGTGCCGTTTTATATAAGGAGGGTAACAAATAAACATGCAGAAATAAAAAGGATGATATACCATGTTACAAAATCAGCCAGGTTTTGCAAGTGCAAAGTATAGACCTTCTGCAGTTGAGAACACGTGTTATAATGATCACCAAAAAAAAGTGATCACGTGATGACGTCTGCACACGACCTATATCTCACTCTCTTCAGTTATCAATTACTTTGAAGGGAGGGGCCAGTGTCTTTTACTGCGATGATCTACATCATCAATGGAATAACCACACAAAATTTTATACTTCTATCTCTGCCAGTTTTTATTTTATGTACATTTTTCTGAATAAAACTGAATTGCCCTGCCTGCACCTCGTGCAGCATGCAGAGTGTATTTGTCTGTGTGTAATGTCACAAGCAGAACAGTTGAAAAATTACAAAACTGAAAATAATGCAATACGAAATTTGTTAAATGTTCTTTATAAATCTACAAGCAATTAAAATCAAAATTAAAATTTCACTGGCCCCTCTCTTTAAAGATATTTCAATTCAGATTTCATATTATGCAGATGTATAGATAAGATAGCTAATCATTCTTTAGTAATTGCTCTACGTAGGCCAACACAGAAGACTTAGACCTTGACCGCCCTGTTTTGGCGATAACAGGTACGGATCCAGAGATTTCAAAAAAAGGAGGGGGATATGCAAATAGCTAAGGCAACCCATCCAGGGTATTATATTTTACATGAAAAAAAATCTAAGTTTGGCAAACTTACGAGGGACGGGTTCCTCAGGCGACCCCCTATACATCCGTCCCTGTATAAGACCCACGTTTCCCCAAATCTCGTCTCACACCCACGTGACCCGGGGGGACACCCCGGCACGTCGCCCCACCTGGTGGCTAGTGGTGGAACCTCCTCCCCACCCCCACCTACAACCCTGAGCCTACAAAAAACCCGTCCCCCGCCTCCCCCGCCTCCCGCCCCGGGACGGACCGGGGCTAAAAACAGCCCCCCAGTCAGGGTTAATGCCAAGCTCCAGTGGACGTAATTGACGTCTGGGAAAGTGCAAATTCAATTGATTAAAAAACGGACTAGAAATGCGGAATTGAGGTTTTTACTGCGCAGAGATGGGGCTGTGAGTAGTGGGAGGTGGTGCACCTGGCCGCTCTATATATACCTGTTGGCTGGAGATCCGGACCTGTGTACACACCTACCCTTCTCCCCTACCTCTCCCCTACCTCTCCCTGCACCTCTACACTATTACAGCCAATACACCAAGCTCACAAGACATAGCCACACTTTTACAACCAGGTCACCAACCACAGCCACACTTTTACAACCAGAGCACAAGACCTGAACTCGGCCACAGTGACACTATAGACCTTTTTCAATAGCGTGGCGCCCAACTGGCGGATAGACCTGAACCAAACGGTTGGGGTATGGTTTCCTATGGGACCAGGCTCAAACCGTTGGGAACAAGGTGCACAGCTGTCTATTGGAGGGCTTATTGCGCAAGTTTTAGGGAAAGGTGAATTACAACCAGTATGCCAAGCTCACAAGACCTAACCACAGTCACAATGATTATTGCGACCACTAAACCAAGCTCACAAGACCTGACCATAACCACACTATTATAAACAGCACACGAACCACAGCCACACTATTACAAACAGTACAACAAGCCCACAAGACACAACCACGCTATTACAACCAGTTCGCCAAGTTAACAAGACCTGCCCACAGTCACACTATTACAACCAGTGCATCAAGCTCACGAGACCTGATCACATCCACACTAGATATGACATACTGCCCAACCAACCAAACCCTGCCACACTATAACAATGGGTATTGCAGGCCCACAGGCCCGACTCAGAGCCCTATCCCTGCATGAAACTTCACAGAGAAATGGGGAAAAGATGGAAAGGTTTCTTGTCCAGTCACCCATAAGCTATAACACGGCTGGTGGCGCTCATACCCTGTAAAGACACCATAGGGGCAACCAGTGGCCTGCGGGTATTAGATGTATGCTCCAGCCTTGGGAATACTTGAATAATATTGAGATAGGCACAACAATTCTAAAGCCTTTATGATACCAGTGAGGCTCAATTTTACACTAGCAGAGAGCAGCGTATGACTGTCTGTGGGGGGTGCAACAGAAATGAAGCTCTATTTTGAAACTGGATCATGAAGATTTATAAATGATGTAGAGGATACTGTAGGCCATTGGCACCCGTTAAATTGTTACTGGTCATGCTGTACTAATCAAAGAATACCTTAAGCCCCATACCCACTTAGGAACTTTTACACAGTCGGCCGACGCATCAGCACAAAAATCAGCCAATTCTTTTGATTGCCTGTTAGTAGAATGCATTGAAATGTGCATGTCTGATCTGAATCAGTGCTAAAATCAGCCGATTATTGGGGTATAATCGGCCGGTTTTAGCATTAACCAGTCGGCCGACTTGGTCAAAATCGCCTAGTGGGTATGGGGCTTTATTAACTGCGTTTGGCAATAAGAGTTGAGTCAGATATCATTTTTAATTTAGAAGGGCATCAAACTAGAAGACAAAAAGGCAACTTTTCCAAATGATATGAGACCAATACATATACGTCTTTGAGGGACATCATCATTAACTCTAGAAATACTTTGAAGCAGTTAACATTGAGCTGAAACGTTAACCTGGAGTAAAATTACAGTCATTCAACTGCAGGAATGTTATCTTTCTATTGGCCTCTTCCTGATATGAGTCTAGAGCGCAATTTGTAAGTGAAATAATATTAATCAAGTTGAGCCTTTAATCTAAAAAATATGGAAACTGAGTGATTTGAAACCCATGCATACATAGTACAGACTAAGGGGGTATACAGCTATATTGTTATTGCCCTGGTTTGCACATACTGATTAGGGATGTAGTCCGATACATAGGTATGTGCAAACTGGAGCAATAACAGTTTCTGAGTGCACCTACAGTGTGTACTTGATTTATTCTATATCAATTACACAGAAAATGTCGAAAATTTTCACTTACAACACAGAAATTGGCATTAGATTCACAGACAGACATTATTGCCTTCCGGGCAATTACAGATCTTTCATTCACTGGTTTCTGAGAGGGCAGAACAATTGTGAAGGTATAGGGGCTGGAATACAATGCCACTGCTAATAGGCCTGTTACAGACTATGGCCAGTCCTTATGACTCAGGCCTCCCTGCAGCCACGTGGTCGGTGGTTTACAGATGCCGTAAGGAGGCCCAAGGTGCACTAAGTGTTGTTCATAAATACCCCACGTCTACCACAGCCCCCGCTGATCAGATAGGGAACGGGGAGATTAGGGGTTTATAGTATTCTTGGGATATGCAATATACACCAATAACAGTCTATATGCGGAGATATACACCAATAACAGTCTATATGCGGAGATATATACCAATAACAGTCTCTGTATGCTGAGATATATACAAATAACAGTCTCTGTATGCTGAGATATATACAAATAACAGTCTCTACATGCTGAGATATATACAAATAACATTCTCTATATACTGAGATATGGCGGTGAGGGGGAGTTGCTTTGATACTGTTCAATACGGGGCCGAGTGGCGGGGCTTAGTGCAGTGTTTACTCTACAGATAGGACGCGTGGACAGCTGGAGATAATATAACCCTACATAAAACAGGCGCCCGCCCCCCGCACTGTTCGCTACCAAAACTACTCTTTTTTTGTACATTTCCATAAAATTGTGTTGTGCAACATTTATAAATTGGTAACTGCAAGGACTATGTGAAAGGTACATTTCAAAAAAGTGATTCCATTTGCTGGATAAGGAATAAGATGCTCTGATGATAACTTCGAAACTCCCCCACATGTGTATGCCTTGTTATGTAAGGCTTCCCGACTGAGGGTTTACAGAACATTATAAGGAATATGCATTCTGGACAGAGCTACCACTAAATAGCCCTCTATATATGTATATAGACATGGACTGTCTCTGACTTATTGGTCGCTTACGTGCTCCTCACTGGGGCAGGAGTGCAGGGCAAGAAGCTCCAGAGTAAGAAATTCCTGCAAACTGCAATAAAGAGTTAACTCTAGACACTTTTTTGTTTGTTTTCAAGGCAGTTTAAATCTACCTATATCCAGCGTTCACCTATTCTAAACCAATTAATTGTTTTTTAACTTAGACACAACTGCCGACTGGAAAGTAAACGTCGCAAATGGGTGTCTCAGGCAATGTTTACACCAAGCCAGTAAATCCCTATTGATAACAGCAACTTGAAAACCCCCTATTGGGTTCTGGTGATTGTGTTTCAAGCCTAACATTGCATCCAACAGACAAGCCTACTATTTTAAACCAGTCAGTTTATTATAAAAGGGTGACAAATGGAAGCCATGAGTGCGCGGGGGTCGAACCCGGTCCGCCCGGTGCCCAGTAGGGGGCGTTATTCCTGCCGACCGACGTGCCCCCTGTCGGCCGGGCGGGGAATGTTTGGTTGCGTAACATCCCCTGGTGGAGGCCCAAGGTACTAAAATACCTAGGTGCGGAGATAGTCTGTCTAGTCAGACCAACTGTTTCCCAAAGTGGGTCTGTACATTGGCAACCATTTTAAGTTGGAATTCTCGCCCAAATCCCAGCATGCTTTGCAGCTGCTGGTTTAGAGGGTCAATAAAGGAATTCCTTACAAATTCTAAGTGGACATTATAGCCATGGACTCTAGTAGGTATAAGAACCTATTATGTAAGAGGTACCTAGGTCGTGGAAGGACTAGTGCGGAGATGGCCGTGGGCCGATGCTTGGGGCCCATTGATGTCATCTAGATATCTCAGCCTATTCTGCCTCCACACCTTCCCCAACGCCCCTGAATCGGCCCGAACATACTACCTGTTTTACTCGACAGTTTAACTCGATCTTCTAAGTTCTTCGTCACTTAACCAACTCAAAACCGCTCAATGAGTATTTCCTTTCACTACTTTTCTATGCATAAGGCCCCGACAACGTTCTAGGTACAAACGGATCCCAGTGCCCTCGTGGTTCGCTGGGGAGTCAGGGTTCAATGATGAGACTGGCCGGTGGGGGTTTAACACTGACCTAACCTCCCCCCCCCCCCCCCCCCCCGCGCGCCCCCGTCCCCGTCCCCGCCCCCGGCCCTAACGGTGCCCTTAGGCTGGAGTGAGGGCCTTACTCCCCACCCCCCGTCACTGCCCGCCCCCCGGGCTCTAGTTGCCCCCGGGACAACCCGCAGAGGGCCCCGTGTGATTGGGTGCGGCCTGCTGCAGCATTGCGGTAGTCGTACCCCTTTCCGCCCCCCTCCCCCCGGGCCCCATGTCCCGCCGTAGTTTATTCTTACCCCCCGGCCCCTCCCCCCCTCCGCCCGCCGCCCACCGCTCAAAGCGGGTTATTTTATCACTCCCCGGGCCCCTCCTGGCGACACCCTCCTCCGGTACAGGTCTGATCGACTGGAGGAGGAGGAGGAGGAGGAGTGTACCACGGGCCGTACTGCAGCCCGGGCCCGTTGGATCCAGGCCGCCTCCACCCAGGGGCGAGGGGCAGGCGGCGAGCACCTGTGTACAGTCGGCACTCAGCCGCGGGAGGAGGAGCTCATAGGGGTAGACGGAGTACGTGGTGTGGGACAGACAGGGTCTCCAGTTAGTAGTGTGAGACACCAGCGCCCTTTGGTATATGGACAGGTGAAGCAGCTTCCTCCGCTACCTGGTGAGAGACAGCAGCATCTTGTAATACCTGGTGAGGGTCAGCAGCATCCTGTAATACCTGGTGAGGGTCAGCAGCATCCTGTAATACCTGGTGAGGGTCAGCAGCATCCTGTAATACCTGGTGAGGGTCAGCAGCATCCTGTAATACCTGGTGAGGGTCAGCAGCATCCTGTAATACCTGGTGAGGGTCAGCAGCATCCTGTAATACCTGGTGAGGGTCAGCAGCATCCTGTAATACCTGGTGAGGGTCAGCAGCGTCCTGCAGTAAGCAGTGCGGGACGCCAGCGTCCTGCAGTACATGGACAGGTGAAGCAGAGTCTTCCAGTATCTGGTGAGGGAAACCAGCGTCCTGTAGTACCTGGTGAGGGATAGCAGCGTCCTCCAGTACTTCATATGAGACACTAGAATTCTTTAGTACATGGTGAGGGACAGCAGCGTCCTCCAGCAAGTTGATTAAGACACCAGCATACTCCAGTACATGTACAGGTAAAACAACGTCCTCCAGTACCTGGTGAGGGACAGCATTGTCCTTTAATATACAGACAGGTGAAACAGTGTCGTCCACTACCTGCTGAGGGATAGCAACATCCTGTAGTGCCTGGTGAGGGACAGCAGAGTCCTTTGGTACATGGACAGGTAAAACAGCGTCTTGTAGTACCTGGTAGTACCTGGTAGCGCCCTCCATTACCTGGTGAGGGACAGCAGCATCCCTTAATACCTGGACAAGGAGAGCAGTGTCCTCCAGTTCCTGGTGTACCATAGCGTCCTCAACAACCTGCAGACTAGTTGGATCTCCCCCGACCACCACCTGACGCAGCCTACTCCGCGTCTGTCTACCTCAGGATTAATTACAAACATTTTTATTTTTACCTGCAGAGTCAAAAAGCAGCTGCAGTCCCGACACTTACCCCATGGGAAGAAGAAGTGGGACAGCTGCACTGTGAAAGGTGTGCCATCACCTGGTTTTGGCCACTGAGTGTTGATAAAGTGTTCATAGGGTCAGAGAATTAGTAAGTACTGGACCTTACCACAGACCCACAGCAGGGTTCAGAGGGCACCAGACCTTACCTCAGACCCACAAGAGGGTTCAGAGGGTACCAGACCTTACCACAGACCCACAGGAGGGTTCAGAGGTTACCAGACCTTACCACAGACCCACAGGAGGGTTCAGAGGGTACCAGACCTTACCACAGACCCACAGGAGGGTTCAGAGGGTACCAGACCTTACCACAGACCCACAGGAGGGTTCAGAGGTTACCAGACCTTACCACAGACCCACAGGAGGGTTCAGAGGGTACCAGACCTTACCACAGACCCACAGGAGGGTTCAGAGAGCACCAGACCGTACCACAGACCCATAGGAGGGTTCAGAAGGTACCAGACCTTACCACAGACCCACAGGAGGGTTCAGAAGGTACCAGACCTTACCACAGACCCACAGGAGGGTTCAGAGGTTACCAGATCTTACCACAGTCCCACAGGAGGGTTCAGAGGGTACCAGACCTTACCACAGACCCACAGGAGGGTTCAGAAGGTACCAAACCTTACCACAGACCCACAGGAGGGTTCAGAGGGTACCAGACCTTACCACAGACCCACAGGAGGGTTCAGAGGGTACCAGACCTTACCACAGACCCACAGCAGGGTTCAGAGGGTACCAGATCTTTCTTCAGACCCACACGACTGGCTGGAAAGGGGGCAGACAAGGATAAACTCTTTACCCCTACCAAGATAAATAAAACAATTAGAAAAACAGGGTTTAGAGGGTTTAGAGGGTACCAGACTTTACCACATTCCCATAGGAGGGTGTGGATGGTCAGAGGGTACCGGACCTTTCCACAGACCAAGAAAGTCACGTGGCCGAAAGTCACATGCCCCTCTCCAGCAGCGTGGTCTGGCATGAGCCATTTTCCCTGGCGGGGATCTAACGTAGGCCAGGGGAGCACTCCCGGCGTTTATTTACGTGGAGGAGGATAATCCCTCCTGATCCTGGGCCCAGAACCTGCTTCTGGCCTGTTCTTAAACGTTGTGAATATCTGCTACCAATACCCCAGTCCAGCATTACCACTGGCGCATCGGAGGATAATATGTAAGAGTGCATTTATATATTGTACGAAAGTCAGGTCTATTTTGTTGTCATAGGGAATACAGGTGACCTAGATATACGGCGGTGGCCCAGTATATATAGCCCACAGAGATACATGGATTGCCCATCGCCCTGGGCGCGTGGCTTCACTTACTGCTACACTATATGACTGAGGGCGACTTAACTGCTGCTATTAATCATACATGCTGAAAACATAAATTTGATTCTCTAGAGCAGGAATTACAATACGCCAAGCGCAAGAAATTCACAGCCCGACAGCTTTAGAGTGCAGTATTTCATAGTGTCCAGTCCTGATCTTGGAGTGTGGTATATTTCAGTTACTTTGAAATATTTGCAAGTATTTATTGTCTGCGCATTCATATTGTTTGACAATTAACCAACCGTCCGTTATAGCCCATTACTTTGGCCCGACGGCGAGTGCCGCTCTCCCAGGAGAAGCTCATGTCGTGGAGCCCGTCGTTTACCGAGGAGACCTTTCTCAAGTACTATAGGTGTAAGGGGGTGCACGCCGCTCCCTCTACCGGCCGCCGCACGTGCTGCACGTGACGCGCGCCCTCCACCATGGGGGTGCAGAGGCAATACAAGACTACGGACTGAGGGAGCCAGCACCTGACAACCACCATGGATTTAAGTTTTCACCCCTGTTTTTTGTTGGATTTACCCAAAGACATACATACAACGGAATTGGATTATTAGTTCATAAACACCTAGTATATATCTGCCCCTGCTTCTTTGCTTTGTAAATATATGTTCCTATAGCAAGCCATAATTTTAGTTCTCCCCCGTTTTGCAAGTTATATATATCTTATATTGATTATTGATTAACAGGCACCAAAACTTGTTCATATAGGCCATTTAGCATTACTGGTTGTAGCAGTGAGAAATATCTGTAAATAATCTTAACTGGTCTGTATATAGGGATACCGACTGTTTACTGTAGAGGAGATCAGCGTGTGTGTAGTCTGCGGAGTGGTGTTTATATCATAATATATACGTGGGGGAGGAGCCCTATATACGTGCGTGCGGGAAGTACACGTGTATATATACGTGCGTGCGGGCAGTAAACGTGTGTGGGAGAGTTTTATACGTGGAGTGCACCACTTACAGGGCGTGCAAAACGCACCCCTCAGGTCTGAGCTGCTCAATCAACATCCTGAGTTGCTCATCTGACGTCCTGAGTTATTCAACAGACGTCGTGAGTTCTGATGTCTGCAATATAGAATCATCCAACATCTTAGTAGCTCATCTGACGTCCTGTGTTGTTCTTCTGACGTCCTGAGATATTTGAGAGACGTCCTGAGTTCTGACGTCTTGAGTATAAATCACCCGACGTCTGAGTAGCTCATCCAAAAACCTGAGTTGCTTTCCTGACGTCCTAAGTTGCTCATCTGACGTCCTGAGTTATCTGAGAGACGTCCTGAGTATAGATCACCTGACGTCCCCAGTTGCTCTTCTCACGTCCGGAGTACATATCTGACGTCCTGAGTTGCTCAATCCAAATCCTAAGTTGCTCTTCTGACGTCCTGTGTTGCTCATCTGGAATCCTGTGTTGCTCTCCTGACGTCCTGAGTACCTCACCTGACGTGAGTTACTCCCCTGACGTCCGGAGCCTCTCTCCCTCCCCTCTTCCCCCCACCAGCCGTCAGTCGTCACGCGGGGCCCACCCCGTGGTCTCTCTCCGTGTCTAGTCGTGTCGCCCGGTCCACCACCACGGCACCCCCCTGGATACCTCCCGCCTCATGCTCTACAGCAGGGTACAACTCGTCAATGAGTGTCGGTCTCCTAATCCTATGAATGCTATACTTCAGGATACTTACGATGTACAAGACGACGAGGAACAGAGCAACGATGCCTCCTTCGAGAACTTCTACGACGCGCAGGCCGAGAGCTCGCTGCCCGAGGTGCGCCTGGACCTGGAGCCGGGGGACCGGCTGGTCGAGGCCATCGAGTCGCTGCGGGAGGTCATCATTGAGAACACGGCGGTGCAGCAGAAGTCCCGTCGGCGGGGCGGGCGGGGCGCCAACACGGGCATGGGCGGCGGGTACAAGGCCAACGGCAGCGCTATGAGCCTCAAGGACGAACGCCTCAAGATCCGCAAGGAGAAGGTAGGAACAATGATTTTTACTATCTTTGTTCTTGTAAGGTATTTTTTAAAGGTTTTTATTAGTAATAATGATTAAGGTTTCCCTTGGTTTTCAGAGATATTGCACTGACAAATGTGAAAAATATATACAGGATACAGGTATAGTTATATAGGTATATACAGGTATAGTTCAACCAGTAATATCTAGACATTTTGCCTTTTTTGCTTTTAATATTAATTTTTCAAACACATAACTGAAGTAAAATACATAAGAAATATAAGTTCATAAATTCATGTGCAAGGAACCCTTTACCCACATCATGTTGTAAAGTATTGACTCAGTGATACCCAAGAAGAAGATACGCCGTGATCTTATCAGCATTTGTTATAATGATAATATAAACATTGCATTGATCCTGGGAATTACAATTTAGCTAGCGGCCATTTGCATTGAGTCCCCGCAGAGAGGATTAATGAGTTTCTATAAACAATTTTCATAACATAGACAAGGAGTATAGAAACTTATACATTACGGTTTATATCATACCTTAGGGTGATACAAGTTTAGTGTTTACGAGTTTATTGCATCACTGATGAGACAAGGAGAGTGATGAGCTTAAGTGATGCCCCCTCCAGGGTGATAACACTTCAGGGAAGTAGGTCCGGGAGGAGTAAATGGATCCCCGCGTTTAGTTCTAGTGTATGATTGATAAATAATCAACCAGTGTATCAGGGGTATTAGCCTTTGGATGGACATGCAGGCCATATAAATATCTATATATATATATATATGTGTGTATATATATATGTGTATATATATATGTGTATATACATATGTATATATATATATGTATGTATATATATGTATATATATATATATATATATATATATATATATATGGTAATATATATGCATCTTACATCCTCTGGTACCATGGTTGTCCACCACTCGGGTGGTCAGAGGCCGTTATATTCTTTTAGAGTTTATTTGACAGGAAACACGTAGGTGGGAGGGGGCAGTACTAGCTGTCAATATTTACCAGTGCTGAAAGAAAGTATGAATGTATTTGCAATAAATGTCAGGGTTAACCAAGGTTTTCAAGATGTTACATTAGTAGGGCAGTAATCGGAGTATAAATGTAAATAGAACTGTGAACTATATTGTAATAAACATACAGTAGTGGATCATGTCAAGCACGGGCATGAACTCTCTAGATGGCGCCATGCCTACTGCTTACTAGTTAAGAATAGAAAGGGTAGCACACTCGCCATTTTGGATCTAGCTGGTTCCTGTCAAAACCTATAAGCTGATGACCAGCAGATCCATAAGATTCCCACAAGACTGCAGTGAATGACCCAGTTCTATTTGATATTGATATAAAAAACACCATTAAGCTTATCATCTTTTTGTCATTCATACAATAATAAATCATAATTATTGCAGTGTGCTTTGAATTTTTGTAGTTAATGTTTTCCAGAAAGAAATAGCTCTATGTATGCTTCCCCCTTCAGTGCCCCTTCCTTGAACAGAATGCAACTCATTCACTGGATTGGATGGTTATTTATAGTGCTAAAAGGGTTTCCCCACAAACTTCTTCAGACATTCTCTAAACCCAATACAAGTAGAAAGTTAGTAGTTGGATAATCAGAGCATTGCTTAACACCATGGTCAGGAATAGCCCAGAGGCTAGAGTCTAGGACTTCAAATCCAAAGGTAGGGGTTTCAAATCCCACCCATGTCTGGATAGTATCACTCTTTTTAATGAATGAAGAAATCACAATTTAAAAGAATTCATTTGGGTGAAATAACAACAGAATGAGTATACCTACGATGAAATTAATTATTAGAACTGCAAAAGCTGATTATTGAAGATGATTTTCATAAGAAATAGTGCAACTTGGTCAAACTGCAACATGACCATCAGGGGGTTTGAACCATCAACCTTCTGATTTGAAGTCCCTCACCATAGCCATTATACCACAGTTTGCTGTATTGACAGTGGAATGAAATGCTTGGCTGTATGAGGTTGATGTATTATGTTTGGGATGAGGTTTTTGTTAAAAACCCCCTATGTGGGGGCCTCTTGTATGACTAACATGGTGATGTCATAGGGGATTCCCCTACCCTCCCATGTCCTAATTAACCAGTTTGAAGGAAATAGCAATGTACATTACACAATTATGGCAAAACTATGGGCAAACATAGGTTTTAACATGGACAGGAGTTATAATTACCATTGAATGTTGCCTATAATTACCAAAAGCCCTATGTGCACATTGTCCTATGTGGTTGGTCATGTGACCTCCATTCATAAATTCCTTTCCAAATAAGGGCATTACCATATATGGTATGCTGCAATACTGGGTGGGGTTTCATTTTTTTCAATAAAATGGTCGATTCCCATTTATTAAACATAGATATCAATCAAATGTGACAGCCAATTAGTTTTTATTAATTGTCTAAGATGTAAGCTATTTTTTATTCCACAAAAAAACATAGAGTTTAAGCATAAATCCAAAATATATGTCTGTGCAAACTGCAGGGTACAGTTTTAGGTTCTTACCCTTTTAGTATTATAAGTAACTATGAGACAGGGGTAGCGCCATCTAGAGAGTTCATGCCCATGATGTCAAGTATTACTGGCCGAACATCAAGAATCAACATTATTTGCAAATATTATAATGATTGATGCAGTGAACACAGTATTATTGGGGGTCTGTGTTGTACAGCATCGATTCATTCAATTGGCTTAGCGCAGGTTAAGTGGGAATTATGCCAGAATATTTTGCCGTTTAATGCCGCGTCCCCACTTGGGCGACTAAGATTTTAGTAGCTGGGCGATTAGTGGATACTAGTGTTAACCCTTTCCAACCCTGGCGACCAACACCTCAAAAAGCCACTAGTCGCCCATGATTGAAGGGGTTAACACCAATATCCACTAATCGCCCAGCAACTAAAATTTTAGTCGGCCAAGTGGGGACGTGGCTTTAGCCTTGCTTTTTTATAAATGTTATAAATGGTTTATATTGGTAGCATTGTAAGTAGGTCCAACTCGAGCAGTTAGGTAGCAGAGTGGGACACATCCACATTAAAGAATTGCCATTTCCTAGAGGTGAGTTATGCCTTCGAGGACCAATACAGATGTTTAATTTGAAATAGAGTTGTTAAGATTACTTATACGGGTTGATTTTTAAAAAAAACTGTTATAAAGATGCTCGTAGGTGTTAGCTTCAAACTACTTTAAAAAGAAGGTTTGCATTAGTGACCTCGGAATAAGCCTCAAACGTTATTTTGACGTTGTATATTTGGCTGAGCCCTCATCTCAGGGTTCGTGGAAATGTGCTTTCCGTACGCCAAGGTTAGTACGGATTGACAGGTTGGAGGTACACAGGGCGAGCAGTTGACCAGTTTACCTGCTACTGTATGCCCGATAGATACCCTCAGGGTCGGACACAAGGGGCGCTGGCCCTCCCTTTTTTGATCAAATATCGATTTTTGTTATGATCCAACTCCCCGAAGTTGGTGCCAAAAATGTTACATTAGCCCCTTCTCTCCCCAGCCTTTTGAAAATGTCTGGATCCGCCCCTAGCCCGAATACGCCCATCCCACATTACGTATATCCCAGGGTTGGACAAGGGTCGAAAAAAAATTACTGTATAAGCCATCCTTGTCTCCTAGCATTTTAATTACTGAAATAACAAAGATTATATTTGTTTATAATCCCCCATGAACTGGGAACACATTTTGATTTCTTAAATCTTACCAAGTGACAGACATGCCGTATTTCAGGGCAAAATATAGGGTTGACATTAAAGATTGGGCTGGAAGGCTTTAGCATTGGTTTCTATGGGAAAAAGGCCAATATATAAAGCTGTATTTTACCAATTTTGGGAGCAATTCATGAACCAAATTGCTTTGGTTAATTTTGTTTTATGAAACTATCTTCATGGAATAAGCACAGATTCAAATTTGAAAATATTTCATGGTAAACTTTAATGTTGTGTAAACTGGGATGGGTTTATTGCAGCATTCAGTGTCACTGGCCCGGTCGTACCGTCAGTGGTCTGTGCCTAAGTAGGTGCAGATGAACTGAAGGAGAGAGCACCCTGGATGGGTTCAGGAGACTACCGGCCTTTGGAGGCGGAGGCAAGGTGTTGATTTTATGGTTGATTCAATCGTCAGCCAGCCAAAGTCTCAGATAAAACACAGGCAGTTTTTGTGATTCCAAATATTTCTTACCAGAAGAAGTTATAGTATGGCGAATAAGATAGAGATGGATGCCTACATCTAACACATTGAACATACAACTGACATCCAAAATGCTATTATATTTATTTTGGGAAAGAACTAGAAAACTATGATTATTACGTTCTGAGAGAGAGCAATATTTCTATTGTTTCCATTACATTACTGAATGAATTAAAGTCCCTCTAAAACATAACTTAAGAAGTCGATCATTTTATAGTTTATTTGATAGCCAGATGGAAACAGTCGTGAACAATGTGACGTTGCAGGTAAAAATGTCGACTGCTGCCATGTATCAAAATATATCCTATATTGTGGAGTATATATATGTGGTCATAGTTTATCACCATGAAACTTTTGTAGTAGCGGTAAAAGCCTATGAATTTGTCATTGACTGCCTTTCTGAACTTTTGTACGTTTGGAGGGGAAGGTCACACTATCATCACAGAGTTCTATAGAGGCTATAACTCAACTCAACTACAATGAGTTTGACTGTGAAACTGTGCAGCCAGACCACAATGTCTGTATATTTGACTTAATGCAATTACATCTATTATATCCCCCCATCTGCCGACATGTGCTATTTATGGCAAGTGTCTGGATGTGTTGGCTAAATGTCTGGCAAGGCTGTATGTGGGACCTGCCCCTGTATGAGTAAGGGTATCTCCACGAGGCAATTAATAGCTCTAATTCGTCAATGCACCTCAGTTGCTGATGAATTAACAACTAATCATTGACGAATTACAACTAGTAGATGCCAAAATATCGGAAATGTCAGATTTTTTCAGCTTATTTGTCCGTGATTAGTGCTTCTAATCACCCGCCAATGTGGCACCAAAAAACAGCATCATCGACAATTAGTTGCAAGTACTTGCCTCATGGGGATCCAATATAAAGGCTGTATGTGGGACCCCTCCCTGTGGATGAAGGCTGTGTGTGGGACCTCCCCCTGTGGATGGAGGCTGTGTGTGGGACCTCTCCCTGTGGGTGGAGGCTGTATGTGGGACCTCTCCCTGTGGCTGTGTGTGGGACCTCTCGCTGTAGGTGGAGGCCTTGTATGGGACCCCTCCCTGTGGATGAAGGCTGTGTGTGGGACCTCACCCTGTGGGTGGTGACTATATGTGGGACCTCTCCCTGTAGCTGTGTGTGGGACCTCTCCCTGTGGGTGGAAGCTGTATGTGGGACCTCTCCCTGTGGGTGGAGGCTGTGTGTGGGACCTCTCCCTGTGGGTGGAGGCTGTGTGTGGGACCTCTCCCTGTGGGTGGAGGCTGTGTGGGGGACCTCTCCCTGTGGCTGGAGGCTGTGTGTGGGACCTCTCCCTGTGGGTGGAGGCTGTGGCACAGGGAGAGGTCCCACATACAGCCTCCAACCACAGGGAGAGGTCCCCCACACAGCCTTCACCCACAGGGAGAGGTCCCACACACAGCCTCCACCCACAGGGAGAGGTCCCACATACAGCTTCCACCCACAGGGAGAGGTCCCACACACAGTCGCCACCCACGTGGAGGCTGTGTGTGGGACCTCTCCCTGTAGCTGGAGGCTGTGTGTGGACCTCTCCCTGTCGGTGGAGTCTGTATGTGGGACCTCTCCCTGTGGGTGGAGGCCTTGTGTTGGACCTCTCCCTGTGGGTTGAGTCTGTGTGTGGGACCTCTACATGTGGCTGTGTGTGGGACCTCTCCCTGTGGGTGGAGGTTGTGTGTGGGACCTCACCCTGTGGGTGGAGGCTGTGTGTGGGACCTCTCCCTGTGGCTGTGTGTGGGACCTCTCGCTGTAGGTGGAGGCCTTGTGTGGGACCTCTCCCTGTGGGTGGAAGCTGTATGTGGGACCTCTCCCTGTGGCTGAGTGTGGGACCTCTCGCTGTAGGTGGAGGCCTTATGTGGGACCTCTCCCTGTGGGTGGAAGTTGTATGTGGGACCTCTCCCTGTGGGTGGAGGCTGTGTGTGGGACCTCTCCATGTGGATGGAGGCTGTGTGTGGGACCTCTCCCTGTGGGTGGAGGCTGTGTGTGGGACCTCTCCCTGTGGGTGGAGGCTGTATGTGGGACCTTCCCCTGTCGGTGGAGGGGCTGTATGTAGCACCTTGCCCTCTCATAGAAGGCTATTTGTGGGACATCTGAGATCAGGGGTTGGCTCCTACAATATTAGTGGTTGTTTTTGCTGTTGAAGTGTTCCCACCCATATGGTCAAGTCTTCCCTTTCATAGAATCCCGAGGGTATCTTATTTGCCAATAATGGTCAGACAACTAAGGGCAACTTCAGACAACCATAGTTTATAAGGTAGCAGATCCCGGGGGCCATTTTCGCCTCCCCCATTCACTGTTATAGTATAAAAAAAATGCAATACAACATGAGTACAATTCACCATGGCTAAATATTTGGCAAAGAGAGGCCTACCATTACTGGTTGTTTAAGGACATTATGTGCTGACCAGGACATTGTTTTGTGTCCAAGCAGGCTGGCCGGATGTGTCTCCAGGTGGTAGATGAGGCCGGAGCAGGCCAGTGACGGTCCAATCAGCAGCCCCGGCCACCCGCCACTCCCCCAGAGCCATCCACCCATCCCAGGGGCACAGTGCTGTCAGTAAAAACATTAGGAGAAGCCCTGTATCCCTATGTGAATTTGTTACGGTGCCAGGCTGACCACCCTGTCTAACCTGCATGCATTATTTGGCAATACTTTAGCTTTGGATTCTGGTTCCGAGGGACCACCAGGCATCGAAATGAATTTGCCTCTTGACAGCAGTGGGCTCACACATATGCGAGAGACAGGGGCATTAATCAATGATTCCTGCTATTACTTATATATTAATGTAATGGCTCGAATGGTTCTTCTGTATCTTTTCTTCTATGTTCTATCACCCAAGCAATATTCAAACTATATCAGAAATAATGAAAATGAGAAGCTGTACATACAGTCTATCTATCCCCTACCCCGTTATCCCACCGACAGGATAGCAAATTTGCAAGCGGAACGTGCACACCCAGGCAAGCAGTGAGAAAAAATGCACACTCAGCGGCCATAATTCGTTGGTCAGTCTGTCACTTGCTTAATTTTCCAGTAACAGCTATGTTATTTCACAAAAGACTCAACAGAGTCCTGGTGGGCCGTAGCTGTAGCCGTAGCCTGGTACAGGGCTCTAACGTTATTACACACCATCTTTGTCCTGGTGGGCCGTAGCTGTCAGCCCATATACAGGGCTCTAACGTTATTACATGTTCACACAGTCTCTGTCCTGGTGGGCCGTAGCTGTCAGCTCCAGTATAGGGCTCTAACTTTATTACATGTACACACCATCTTTGTCCTGGTGGGCCGTAGCTGTCAGCCCCGGTACAGGGCTCTAACATTATTACATGTACTCACAGTCTTTGTCCTGGTGGACCGTGGCTGTCAGCCCTGGTACAGGGCTCTAACTTTATTACATGTACACACAGTCTTTGTCCTGGTGGGCCGTAGCTGTCAGCCTATATACGGGGCTCTAACGTTATTACATGTACACACAGTCTTTGTCCTGGTGGGCCGTAGCTGTCAGCCTATATACAAGGCTCTAACGTTATAACATGTTCACACAGTCTTTGTCCTGGTGGGCCGTAGCTGTCAGCCCTGGTACAGGGCTCTAACATTATTAGATGCGACTCCCGGGTTCACAAAGGTCGGGCTCGGGGGACTTCCTTCTCCCGTACCCTGCGAGTGGGAGGGAGCTTTTTGAGTTACCCCAGAGCTGTGTACAGAGTACAGGAAACCCGGCGGTACGGCCGGTACAGGGGGACAGTGGGGTGTACAGGGGGAGGGGTACTGGGCCAAAGGTGAGGTAGAGAATAGAGTAACCACCTGGGTTTATATGATACACTCCACTTTATCATTTCGTGAATGTGAAACACTTCTATATCACACATATATCTGTTATAGGTGACATAGGTATGTCATCTTAATCTACAACCCTCAGTTAAACAGATTGAAGAGCTCGGTGGCCTACTTTTTGGTGACCTTTTTTGTGCCTAGCACTCACCCCCTAGGCCAAATCAAATAGCATGAATTTCCATTTCTTGCAATGGTTAAACATGTTTGTATAGGTTTTATATTTTGTTTAATAAACTGTAAATAATATAATCTCATTTAGAATGGCTAGGTATGAGGGGGAGTTGGAGTAGCCCCTGAGGGGTGAGGCTGTGTAGGTTGGCTGGGGGAGGTAGGACAGTCAGTTGGGAGGGGGAGGTGGGCACCCTGCCAACACCCCCCCCCCCCCAATACCACCACCTGCCCCTCACTCTAAATGGGTCACCCAGGGCTGACTGGGGCTGCCATACACAGGGCCTGCACCTGGTAGACATCTAGTCAGGGCTCCCCTCAGGTTCACAGGAGGCTGTTGGTTTGTAGGTTAGCCATGTACCATGAATATCTACAGGCAATAAACACCGGGGTTAAATAGAAAATAAAGATGAGGGATGAAAGTTTTATTATTATTCTACAGCTTTAGTCAAGCATAGTGCCAATAGCTTGCTGTATTGTAAACAATAACGACTTTTCTCTTCAGTTTCTGTGCTATAAGTGAAAGTCAAAAGAGGGCTACATTCCCCTCCTAACCTCTATCCTGATTGGATAGCTGTGGTCAGCTGACCAATTCTACCCCCACAGTTTGATTACAGTTATTCAGGGGGAATTCTAGCGGAAGTCTATCTCTCTATCTATTATTAACTCTATGCAATGGTGTACAGTGATATACAACAAACTGAGTATGATATACATAACCCATTTCACCGTAATCATACTGTTTACGCATAGATGTCAGAAGGTAAATTATGTTGTGCTGTATGACAATAGAAGACAATGGTTTGCGTGAACACCTTCAAACTAAAAGCCTAGTTTTAGATAGAAGGAAAACTAGAGTTTGTCCAACGTTGATTTACCTTCTTACTTTGCACAACTCACTCGTTGGAAAGTAAACCCTTATTCTTTAATCCACATTATACTCTAACTACTGTACTGCCCCTTCCATAGCCAGTGACAGTATGTACACCGTGTTTCCCCACTGTTCCTTGTCTGAAAGCTGTCAAAGGGATAGCAGCTCAGTGGTGTATACATCCAGGCAAGGATGTAACATTATTATAATATTGTAGTAACATTCTACTTGGTTCTAGTTTAGTTCTTTTTGTGTTATTTTGAAGGGATGCAATAATATCTTTAGAACCTAACATTGGGATGTTGCACTGTGACATTATAACATTCTAGTTACATTATTTATGTAACAATAATGTTATCATAACATTCTGTATTGGTAAGTCTCAACTTCACCAGAAAATAACATTATTGTAAGACTCTGACTTGGAGAGTCTCAACCTAACGTAAAGAGACATAACTGTTTTGTGAAAACTGGGCAGGTAACAGACTGAACAAAAAAGTATGGTCACAAAATGTGTTTGTTAGGTCACTGCTTGCCTCAAAGCAACATAAGGAATATAAAGTTAGATCTCAATTCAAACTCTCCAAGTGGCATGAAGGAATATGTCATGTTTGTGTCAAGTACAAATATTTCATGTTAATACTGCTCTTAACTAGATCTCAAGTTTTGATAGTAGGTTTGCCCCCTTTTTGAATTTGAAATAATCAAGTCAAAATATAAGATAGTAAGCCATTCACAAGAAGGGTTGTTTTGCCATAAAATGGGTGGGGGCATGGGGCAGTAAAGTGCTTGGAGTGTTCATCTGGCATGCAGGCAGCCCAGGTTCGATCCCGGGCTGGTCTGGGCTGCTATACCTCGGTTTTCCTCCTGTGATAATTACAGGTTTATCAAAGGTCTCATGACCACTGGCTGTTATGTGTATGGCCCTGTCTAGGGCTTTGTACATTAAAAAGCACCTGCCTCAGTAAATATGTAGGGGTTTTGTCTCTGTCTTCACATAGATTCAATCATCAAAGACAGATTTGTCAAACCTTGTTATCGCTGTGATATCATCTGAGGTGTTGCCATTACATTAAACCTCAATAACCAACCAACCAACCTCAGTCTGCATGAGAATCTTAATTGGTGACACCTTATGTTTCTGCAGTAGTTTCTGCCTGTAACTAGACCAGGTGATATTGTGCCCTTACCCCAATCTCCATATACTACTGATCTTCGTGACCTATGTTGTCATGTTATGCCTCACACTCTATACAACACTGGGTGCTGTCACACAGGGCATCATGTCACTATCGAAGTCTATGTATATTACTTGGAACCATGACAGGGGCTTTCATGTCCCAACCCCACTCTGTCTACTACTGGGTGTTGTGACAGGGGCCGTTATGTCCCTACCCCACTCTCTGTATACTACTGGGTGTTGTGACGGGGGCTGTCATGTCCCTACCCCACTCTCTGTATACTACTGGGTGTTGTGACGGGGGCTGTCATGTCCCTACCCCACTCTCTGTCTACTACTGGGTGTTGTGACAGGGGCCGTCATGTCCCTACCCCACTCTCTGTATACTACTGGGTGTTGTGACGGGGGCTGTCATGTCCCTACCCCACTCTCTGTCTACTACTGGGTGTTGTGACAGGGGCCGTCATGTCCCTACCCCACTCTCTGTACACTACTGGTTGTTGTGACAGGGGCTGTTATGTCCCTACCCCACTCTCTGTCTACTACTGGGTGTTGTGACAGGGGCCGTCATGTCCCTACCCCACTCTCTGTACACTACTGGTTGTTGTGACAGGGGCTGTTATGTCCCTACCCCACTCTCTGTCCACTACTGGGTGTTGTGACAGGGGCCGTCATGTCCCTACCCCACTCTTTGTACACTATTGGGTGCTGTGACAGGGGCTGTCATATCCCTACCCCACTCTCTGTCTACTACTGGGTGTTGTGACGGGGGCTGTCATGTCCCTACCCGCCCTCTGTCTACTACTGGGTGTTGTGACAGGGGCTGTCATGTCCCTACCCCACTCGCTGTCTACTACTGGGTGTTGAGACAGGGTCTGTCATGTCCCTACCCCACTCTCTGTACACTACTGGTTGTTGTGACAGGGGCTGTTATGTCCCTACCCCACTCTCTGTTTCCTACTAGGCACTGTGACAGGGGCTGTCATGTCCCTACTCCACTCTCTTTACACTATTGGATGTTGTGACAGGAGCTGTCATGTCCCTACCCCACTCTCTGTACACTACTGGGTGATGTGACAGGGGCCATCATGTCCCTACCCCACTCTCTGTCTACTACTGGTGGTTGTGACAAGGCCGTCATGTCCTTACCCCACTCTCTGTATCCAACTGGGCACTGTGACAGGGGCTGTCATGTCCCTTCCCCACTCTCTGTGCACTACTGGGTGTTGTGACAGGGGCTGTCATGTCCCTACCACAATCTCTGTACACTACTGGGGGTTGTGACAGGGGCTGGTATGTCCCTATACTACTCTCCATATACTACTCAGCACTGTGACAGGACCAGCAGCAGGCATCTTATTCTGCAGTCTTAGTATCTTCTTGTACATCTTTTTTGTAGGTTTGTTTAGTTTGATTACTTTTAGTGTAACTTGAATCACAGGACAATGTTAGGCTGAAGTTATCTTTATAATCACAACAAACGTATTTCATTGAATATTCCATAGGTGTGCTAGATACAATAACATAAAATGCTGCTGATGGCATCTCAATTCAGATCGTTCTAGTCTATATTCGTCTATGATATGTGCTATTTCAGTTACTACTTAAATAATAATTTCATTTGTCCCAAAACCTCTTGGATGTTTTTTTGTCTGACAACCCTGTAGTACAAATCTATTCAAATCAAGAAAAGGTTGATAAGACTACATTCCTTATTACATCCCTCCTTCTCCATTTGTTCCTACTTCCTCCATCTAGAAAAGATAACGGATATATAATGTAAAAAAGTAAACACTAACTTATTTTTGAATTACAGACAGATGTTATGTAAAGAGAATGGATAAAAACTTATGAAAAAATGTTTCATAAGTCTTCTCATAAGTATGCCGTTTGGTTTGTGTGTTCAAGGATTCAGGAGCTAGTTGCAAAAGGTACTCCCTATCATTGCTGCACAGACGGCAATATACATCAGCTATTATAGATCACTACTGCCTCAAAATAACAGTATACTGTTTGTGGAGCTTAACCTAGTGATGCTTAGAATAAGAAAGTGTAAGAACTTTTACTTATTCTTTTTGACAGAAAAAGCTGTTAAAGTTGACTTTCTGTATAGTTGTTGTAGGTACAGGGGATTCCCTGCGAAGTGCCTGGGGGGTTCAGGGGTATAATTAGACCTGGGCCTACCAGGTACAGGACTCTGGTAGGACAGGGGCCAAATGTTTGGACGGAGGTGGGAAACACGAGACAAACACCTGGGTGGTAGGAGGAACTGGGACCCTGTACTGAGAATGTGGCACGGGCAGTATGGAAGGGGGAGTGCAGCAGGGAAAGTATGGAATGGGGTGTATGGCATGGGGAGTATGGCATGGGTGTATGGATATGGCATTGAAAGTATGGCTTGAGGAGTACAGCACAGGAAGTATGGCAAGGGGAGTGAGGCATGGGGAGTATGGCATGGGGAGCTCATCATGGGGGAGTATAGAATGGGGAGAACAGCACGGGCAGTACAGCAAGATCAGTATGGTATGGGGAGGATGACATGGGGTACAGCATGGGGAGTATGGCATGAGGAGTAAGGCATGGGCAGTATGGCACAGGGAGTATGGCATATAAGAAGACCCGCGGGGGTTGTCTGACGGCTGCCAGACACTCTGCCGGGCAGCTTACTGCCCAAGGGTGAGGTATGGAGGGGCTGAGGGTCAGCCGTCAGCCGGAGGACGACACGTAAGGGTCTTCTATATTTTATCACCCAAGCAATCTAAATATGTTTGAAATAATGAAAATGACGAGAGGTATGTATGGCTTGTCAATACGCACTGCCCACTACACATACCGCTTGCCCACAGTGGGTGATAAAGCATGGGGAGTACAGCATGGGGAGTATGGCATGAGAGTAATGGCACAGGGAATATGACAGGGGGAGTATGGCAGGGGGAGTGCGGCATGGGGAGTACAGTATGGGGAGTACGGTGCAGGTAGTGCAGCATGGGGAGTATGGCGTGGGGTGTACAGCATGGGAAGAACAACATGGGGAGTACATCATGGGGTGTATGGCATAGGAAGTATGGCACGGAGAGTATGACAGGGTGTGTATCGCAAAGGGAAATCTAAACAAGGTGTATGACATGGGGTGTATTTCATGGAATGTATGGCATGGGGGAACGGCATGGGGAGTACAGTACAAGGATTATGGCATTGGGTGTTTGGCATGGGAAATATGGCAGGGGGAGTACAGCAGGGGGAGTATGGCACAGGGGTATGGCAGGGGTACAAGACAGGGAGAAAGTGACGTACAGCAAAGTGTGCAGACGTGTACATAATTATACTATACATATAACAAAAAGAAAATCGGGGGTACTCATACTTATCAAAATAAAACAAATTATAGTGCAGTTGAATGCCCACATTCTTAAGCAGTTGAAATATTCTTCAGTTCATACTCCTTTCATTTAAATTGTTAATTTGACTTAATTTTATAATGTATAATTCTATAGACACAGGCATGGGGTGTATGGTATGGGTATGTTTAGAGTTCGAGATGCATGACTACATAGTGTTTTTGTGTGTATATATTGAAACTTAGAGTTTAAACCTTAGAGTTTATGTCCTATGTGTATGGATATACATGTTTAGGGTGAGACCAGCAAACTAAATGCCCTGGAGTTAGGAAAAATAATCCTGCGTTTAGGTCTATACACATGTTGATGCTGCAGTACAGAGTAAGCTCTACAGGTACATCACTGTACTTATATGCACACCCGACTACACACACATCCATCCCTGAGGTTCAGACATGCTGTGAGGGGGAAGGTACTTCTTGGCAGGTGTTGATGGAGAGACCCAGATATCCAAGATCAACAGGAGAGGTCAAAAGTGGGTGAAGCTCGGGCACACCTAGCCGGCTTACCTAAGCCAAGGCCTACCTGGTACAGGTATAGAGGGACTGACTGTCAGACAGACCAGGCCCACCTGGTACAGGTATGGAGGGACTGTCAGACAGACCAGGCCCACCTGGTACAGGTATGGAGGGACTGACTGTCAGACAGACCAGGCCCACCTGGTACAGGTATGGAGGGACTGACTGTCAGACAGACCAGGCCCACCTGGTACAGGTATGGAGGGACTGTCAGACAGACCAGGCCCACCTGGTACAGGTATGGAGGGACTGACTGTCAGACAGACCAGGCCCACCTGGTACAGGTATGGAGGGACTGACTGTCAGACCTGGCCCACCTGGTACAGGTATGGAGGGACTGACTGTCAGACAGACCAGGCCCACCTGGTACAGGTATGGAGGGACCGTCAGACAGACCAGGCCCACCTGGTACAGGTATGGAGGGACTGACTGTCAGACAGCCCAGGCCTACCTGGTACAGGTATGGTGGGACTAAGTATCAGACTGGTCCATATGTCAGGTGCAATATTTTTCAAACGTGTTGCCTCGTGCTGCCTTGTCAACTTTGACTGGACACAGGTTACTTATCGCCGCCTTTAGCACCTTTGGCCCTCATGATTTGCCACATAGACATGAGACAGAAAATTGCAGTCGTCCTTTCCCCTGATATCTTTATTATGTCGCAAATTCTCTATTACAAAGGGCAAACTTGATATATCATACACAATTTAAGAAGATTAATTTAAATTCTATTTTCAAAGCCAATAATTCATCACCGGCATTACTTATTCAATTCACATTCAATTTATTCTAATACGAGTGATTTGTACAATTGTGATTAATTTTCATGGACAAAGGATGTCCATAGGTTTTGTGATGTAAATGTACGTTGTATTAGCCAACACAGGATGCAGTAAACATGCGGGATATGTCAGGGCCAGAACTAATTGGTTCGGCAACCTTGACACACTTTGACACGTTAATGTATCTGTAAACTTTCAAATCATGTGTACAACTATCTGTTCAACGTTTTGACATTTTAGGCCCCATAATTATTACCTGATTACACGTAGTATGAAAGTAACTCAAAATTAGGTCATACTCAGTAAATATTATTGTTTTATTTTAAGTTGCCTCAGGTTCCTGAAGTTCTGTCCATATGTCGGTCCACATTTATGATGGTAATATGATTTATAAGACTATACATCCCATTGGACGGATCCTTGATTTTACAGACTACCGTTGTATATTGTGACCCAACTGTAATGAACTTATAGCGAGAGAGGTCTATAGAGGCAAGATTAAGCGGAGGAGAAAATAGGGAAGATAACGCCCTAAACCCAAATTACGCCAAAGGTTCACTAATCTCTCGATGGTGAATTGATTGGAAAATGTTATCATTGCATGGGAACGCACCAGGAGATAAAAAGTGTGCATGTATGTTTCTATTTGTAAAGTGCGAAATATAACAACAAAACTCAAGGGTAATTTTTGTCTGAAGGTCATAGGGAGGTGGATGGGTGCAGGGTCATTGGTGACTGGACGTCATAGAGAGGTTTGTGTGCGTAGGATCATTGTAAGCTGCTGACGGTCATAGGGAGGTTGCTGGGTGCATGGTCAGTGTCTACTTCTGAGGGTCATAGAGCTGACTTCAATACACACTCTATGATTATCCCAGTGGATAAAACCCAACTATTTTAACTACATTCTAAGAACCCATCTCAGTCGATGCACGTGGCAGTACGCTGTGATAATGAGCCATTCCCAGGTAGTTAGTTACCTGACCCTCATCACCAGGCCCCACCTGTGACCGGCCACCTGCCCCGTATACAACTTACACGTTCCACATGCAATTAACCTCCCAGGTCTACCAACAGCTTGTTTCATGACTCCTCACCCAGAACCTCAGTTCCCTGACCTCTGTCCTGATCTCTGTCCCTACTTCCATCCGTCATTTTCCCCTGTCCCTGACCTCTATTCTTGACCTCTGTCAAAGATCACAGGTACCTCCATCTGCGTCAATGAAAACCAAAACCAACCCAACTTGCCAACCTATGATTTCCCCGACCTCAATACCCCCCCCCCCCCCCCCCGCCCCCGACCTGTCTGCCCCTCCGTCTAAACCATGGCCAGGTGGTCGCCGCCGACCCCGTTTCCTGGCATTTCGGGGCATTTCCTGGCAGGTTTCCCGGTACCGGAGGCTGCGGCCGGCACGGTGGGCATAGGGGTAGGGGCCGGGACCGGCTGGGGCTGAGCAGTAGCTATAGACCTTATGCAGACGTGGTCGAGGGATCCCACTTTGGTGATCACCAAGTGCTTATCATGGCCACATGGTCATACAACAATTTCTGAATTAATAGATTCTGAATGATAATAATTGTTGCTTATGATTCAGGGAGTTTGCTTAAAGGGACATTCTCGTCCGTGCGACGGAAGTGAATTGATACGTTGTAACCCGCTGACTCCCCCACCAAATTCGCGATGTGACCAATAACGTCGCCAGATTACGTTCCAAAGTGAAAAACACGTCGCCGGCCTTCCCGTCGTTAGGCTAACGTCAGCGTACCTTAGCCTAACGACGGGAGGACGAGAATGTCCCTTTAAGTGAAATTTTGGACAAATATTCATTCTAAATGGCCCAGGATTCAGGATAATAAATATTGTAAAGTGATCACCAATATGGCGGCCAGCCCATTTTCAGAGATGTGATGTCATCTGCATAACGTCTATATTCCGCTATCCAATTTTACTCCCGATTCTGAAATAGGGAAAACGATTATGCAATAACGAAAATATGAGAAGGAATATGCACTAATGATGGACTTGTTATATATCATTAGAAATCATTTTGAATTTTCTTACGAATGGTATGTAAAATGCAGGGGTCTTGTAATATTTCTGATTTAAAAATTAGCAAATTCTGGGTCCTAAGATTGCCAAGTGTAATACGGGCCGGGCCTCTCTCAGACGTGTATGTTTATACCGGCCGGTGGTTATACTTGTCTCCTCAGGCTCTGCTTATTGCAAACCAGAAAACCCAAATATATAATCCTGGCCAGGATTAGATTAACACTAAACGTCTCAATGTTAGTGAGCTCAATATGTTCGTTACAGAGTGGACCAGAGTAGCACCAAATTTGGAATGGGGCACCTCTGAGGTATAACTATAATGTGGAAGGGGAGCCACCTTGAAATATCAATAGGATGGATGTGGGGGCCAAAAAAACAATATTGCTGACTTTTGATATAAACAGTCTTATATCTCAGCTTCTAAAATTACAAAAGAGACATAGTTCGTGTACAAAATTGGGAGATTATGGGTCAAGGAATTCAATTATTTGCATTTCAAGTCAATGAGAAAATCCTAAATTGAAGATGACAGACCAATCTTGAGAGATACCATGATTTTTATCTGCTCCTATGCTGTGACAGCTAGACGTGTGAAAAGCCTCTCAGGCAGGGACCATCTGAGGCATGTTGCATAAGCTCATTTTATTGATTCCCATGTTTTTATGATTGAATAGGGTGATTTTGTGACACATGTGCGAGATTTCACACTGTTGTGTGTGAATTTGTATTGTACAAAAAATCACAGAACCCTTGATGAGATGCTAAAACTGCCTCTTGCTGACCTCAGTCACACACAATAACAATGCACATTGTTGTAGTAAAACCTATATGCCCTTTGTTTTGCTCCTGACAACATGCTTTTCTATTTCATAATACGATTTATGTATGTGCTGAGGGTAGATTTTCACGCGATGTTTATGCAATGGGTCCCTGACATACCCAGAACCTGCGGGTGTCAGTACTCATTGCCCCACCCGCCGACCTCCAGCCCAGTCTCTGACATCACACACACACTAATGTATCGGTTGTCACACCTAGAAGTGAGTGATATATGTGCTCTGTCTGCTGAAATCATCTGGCACTCAGTGTCAATTTGCCCTTATATTTGGCTGTCTGCGCCAGTTTGATCTGAGCAAAAAGCAGCAGTATAACAGGCACGTTCTGCAACCATACCTGTTTTGGTCAGTCTGTTACTTGCTAAATCTTCAAGTGGCACTTAACCAAGGAAACCAAGGGAAACTTTGATGATCATTATTAATAAAAACCTTAGAAAATAATTTGTAAGGTTGAGACTTACCAAAACAGAATGTTATGATAGCATAACATTTTATTGAGGTTAAGAACTTACCAATACAGAATGTTATAACAATGTTACCTTCATGTGAAAGAACATAACCAGAACGTTGCAATAATATCACATAGGAACATAGCAATGTATTGTTCTAGAGACTCTATTGGATGCCATCAAAATAACTTAACAAGAACTAAACCAGAACTTAGCAGAACGTTACCGCCATGTTATAATAGTATTGTATGCTTGCCAGCTGGGTACCATGAGGCCTATTGCATAAACTAGGAGTGAAAATCATCTCCACCACACACAAATTACATTCATGAAATAGAAGTTCTTGTTGAGATGGGCAGAATCAATATTGAAGGAATGACTAAATCATTTCTACGAAATGTAGATTTTTTAGGTCTTTGAAGCAAAGAGCAAACAACGCGAAACATAGCCATTGCAGAGGACTCTGCGATTGTTGTGCATTTCAGAATTGGACATATATGAGTCTGAAACTTTGCACATTTGTTGAAGACTGTTTCAATCACTAGCAGCGTCTGAGCCAATAGCGAGTCCTTAGGCAATAGGCCTTCGCTGTTATACAGTGAAGCCAGCCTCTGGGAAAAACAGGCTCGATTGAAATCACATGTTCTTACTCCGGTGATCTCTGACTGTCAGCAGAGATGGAGATCCACCGATGAGAAACTGCTTTGGGTGCCCGTTCTCACTGTGAGAAATGGCTTGGGGTTCTGTTCTCACTGTATGAAACAGCTTGGGTTCCTAGTCCTATCAGACCTCAGTTCTCTGTGACAGACGTATCAATCAATCTCTTTAAATGTGAGTAAAATATCACCAATAAGAAACATGTTGCATTGTTTCACGTGATATATGGTCTGAACTGACGCTCAGCTTCCATCAAAAGAACATTTGAATGCTACTGATTTCGTAATTTTGTCTGATGATTTCCCAAAACCATACATCCTTTATTATAGTTTATACCATTCAAAAGAGAATTATGAGACCTTTCTAATGGTATATTCCACGTCTTTTCTTTTAAAATCACTTTGTTTATAAACTAAAATAATTTATAAACTAGTCTCCCGTCACTTCATCAGTAAGAATATTATATACATGTACAGTTCAGTTCTTTGTGGTTAGTCAGTTTATATCTTCTATATATTCAACTTTCGTATGTCTTGCGGAATATAGTTATAATCAGATGTAATTCCCACGGTAGGATATGAGTTAGACCTGAGTAAATTCCCCTCAAACAAGTCCCACGTAAAAAAGCCCCATGTACCCTCCCCGGTAGTAAACCCCGGCCCGGGCCACGCTACTCCCAGACTCTAAATATTTGACTCCTGTTATTTCCCCCCCTGTAAATCCCCCCGCTGAGATAAGGTGGCCATCACGGGGCAGAGTTACAACGCGCGCTTCGCGGAAAAACGACCTCTTAAAACGCGCTGGTCGGATCTGAGGTCGGCCTGTTTTTAACCAGCGACAGCCCTTATCGTGCGTCAGGCCGGAACCCAGCGAAAAGACCGCGAGGTGATAGATGAAAAAGGCGGCCTTAGGTTTTTAACTCCCTCCCCCTCCCCCCACACCCAGAGTGTCCCACCCTGATGGGGGAGGCAGCTCTATCCGGGAGAAGACCCTTTATTTACTTAACAACCAAGACCAGGTACTCTCTGAAGCACGTTAACGTTTTGGGTAGTGTTCAGGGGAGGATCCAGGAAGTTTAGAAATAGGGGTCTTGGTATTTACTTTAAAAGATTGATATTTGGCCACAAAAAACGTCGCTGGTATATATTGTTCTAAGTTCCAATTACACTTTCTCTGATGCTGTTATGGTGTCACAGGGAGTTACTCACAATGGCAGTCATCTTGATAATCTTTGTGGTTGTGAGCAAGTGGATTTTAGATAGTATATTGAAAAACAAAAGGCAATAGTTTACATCAAATATATACAGACTTTGAATAAAAGGTTACATGTAATAATGAATTGGGCGAAATTTGTGAATATAGTGAAGTAATATTACTAATAATCATTTACTCAGGTCAATGAACTTCATGATTCAAGCATGACCAGTGCGGCTATACTGTATTGATGCGGGTGTCAGTCCATAGTTAATTGTAGCCATTTTTGCAAAGAAAGCAACCTCCGGGTTGAGAGTGTGACTCCATAGATGTTGGAGTGTATAGGCTATGTCACAGGGCTGGTTTGAGTAGAATAAGCCTCTTGCACTGGTGATTGTTAACGATAACATAGTGACATATATCACATATCTGGATTAAATGAATGATGCCGCATATGGAATTTGATAAATGGCCATGTTAGCTGTCACCATATTCTGAATCTCCATATCAATTTTAAGAACCTTCCATGTCGCATGTCGAGTTTAAGAAATTGCCCGTGTCATGTCGTTTACTTTTTCCTTCTGCCATGAACCCTCAGGTCGCATGTTGAATTTCAGGAAAAGCCATGTCGCCCTGTCAATTTTAGGGGTCTATATCCTTACTTAGGCGATAATAGGAGTAGTTGTATGGCAGGGGACGGTCAGCTAATCAGGTCTGGGGGCTGGAAACAACAGATAACTGGGTTTGGGCACTTGGCCGGGGAGATAGGGGCTACAAAGTACATTCTGAGTGCGTTAGGTGCCCCCTTAGTATTGTATAAGGGGGGAGGGTGTTGGGGGGGGGGGGGGCAGGCAGAGATACATTCTTGGTCCATCCGCGGATCTGGGGCCCAATGTCCTCTCGATGTCCCCTGTCTCTCTACAAACCCTTCCCAGGCAAGCATGCAAATTTGTTATGACGTTGTAATAACTTTCTATTTAGTTCTGCTTTGGTACTTTTATATTTTTTTTTAATGCACCCGATATCATCTCTAGAATCTAACATTGGGATATTGCACTCTGATATTATTGTAACAATCTGATTATGTTCTTTTACTTAAAGATAGCGTTATTATAGCATTTTGTAGCATGTATTGGTACAGTCTCAACTTCACTAAACTGTAATGTTATTATAACACTCTGTTTTGGTAAGTTTCAACTTAACATAAAAATAACATAACTGTTCCATGAACAAATAGTAAGTAACGGACTGACCAAAAAAGTATAGTCACAGAAAATGCCCGTTATGTCGCTGCTTGCCTGGGTTACCATCTATCAGTATGCAAAGCCCTGTCCTCTTTACAAAACACCCTCTCTACAAACTATACCCTCTAATCGAACCCATACCCTCTGTGCAAACCGCTACCCTCTATGATATCCCCAACTCCCCATGCAAGCCCCTACCCTCCATTTCTTTTCAGTTTACTTTACTGAGCTTCAATTAACTTGGTAAAGGCTGGTCTCCCTTTGCATTTAGCAGTGATCCTGTACATGTTGTGGAGCTACAAACCCCTGGCCCCTAGTGCAACCCCCGACTCTCTAAGTAAAGCCCTAGTATTCGCTGTGTAAACACTTCTGGTAGCAAACCCTTCCCCACTATGGTGCCCAGGCCCCTCATTATGTTATGGAAAACTATTATATATATAAAAACAGATAGGTGAGCACAGTCACTAGAACTGTCTCAAAATAGTACAAGTATTGAATCTACACCAAACGACAGACTGTTTATTAATCAGACTTAGAATCAGTGGCAAATCGAAAAGTTTCACCATCTTACTGCCTTGATCAGGATTGAAGTGGAACCTCTAAATGTCTCTGTCTCTAAATAGGTATTAAGATATTGGCCATGCTCCTCTTTTTGAATATCAGGGTACTTGCTATATCATAATGCATTATTTATGTGACCAATATTACAACTACAGTATTACTATAATATTATTATTGTACTGTTCGATTTATGAGATGTATGATGTATATAATATAAAACTTGTAGATACCATTGTAATATCCTGTAACTTTCATCCAGGAAAGATCATTATAATAATGAATGTGGTATAGTAAAAAGATCATTTCTCTCCGTTGTGATAATTCACAGCAAGTGTTGCTAATCTAGGTCCAAATTCCTCCCAGTCATGCGCGGAAAGCATATAGTTTTATGTGTTGGAATGCTGAGATACGAATAAATCTAAATAACTTCTCGTGGCATCTTTTGAATGAGGAAGTATATAAACAAGGCATCAATCTAAGTCTTGGTTATGGCGTGTAAAAACATATTGTATGTCAGTGATCAGTATGCAGGGGGCGTTAGTTCATCAGGCGCCGTCAGGGGCAGTGCTGAGGGTCCAATTACCTACGAGGCTCTGGATGGGGGGTCCCGATTTATCGTGTTCAATTTTCGAAATTGTTGTCACCTGTCATCGTGGCTGAAAAAAATGCCCAAGCCCTATGTCAAATTTGACAACTCTCCCTGTCGTATTGCCATGTTGCCTGCCTTTGTCCCTTGAAAATGATCATGTCACTTGTAAGAAATGGCCACGTCGCATGGTCAAATTTAAGGGTCTAGACCCCCACCGGAGGGTAGCCCTTAATTAAGGCCCCACAGGCATGTAGTCCCCGTCGGCTCGGCCTACACGGCGGGCATCGTAATGACAACAGCCATTAGAATATAACAATAAAACACGAGTAAGGAAATGATTAAAACCAGAACAAAGCTGTGTTAACAGAATTATCGATGCACATATTTATGGAGGATAGACGGTGGTTTTAGTGTCCCGTCTGGGCCCTTAGACCATGTATTGTAATGCACAGGGCATATTTGCCAGTCGGACTATCTGCTGTTATGTATTCTGCATAGTGGGCAATCAGACTACTTTTACACAAATCCAAAATTGTTAATATTCTAACAGACAATGATTGTTGATTATGATTCCGCGTGAACATTTTTTTTATGTGTATGCATTTATAGAATTGGCATTAAAATACATACTAGATGTTTGAAATCTTCAAATAGTGCTAATTAGGAATCAATCACTAACTTGGTGGCCAGTTCATCTTAAGATACGTTACATCATTTGCACAACGTCTATAGTCCCTGTCGACTCGACGTTCATGACGGGCATCTTATTGACAACAGCTGTTAGAATACAATAATATGACATGAGTAAAAAATGATAACTTGTTAACACGCCTGTGAGAGAACAAAGCTGTATTAACAGAATTATGGATACACATAATAATGGATGATAGAGAGTGGCTTCTGCGCATGGTCCGGCACGTTTGGTCCTTGATTCAGACGGCATTAAGGATCTCTTTTGGTGGTGTATGACATGATAGTGCCCCTAATGTGTATTGGACATACAGGGCAATCAGGCTGTGTAATGATATTCACCCAGCCAAGAAGGTGACATTGTAGGACATTCTAGGAACGGATATGTAAGAATATTTCAGAACAACATGGCTTTCCTTGGCTGGGTATTTGGCATAGTGCTTTCAGACTATGTACTGTTATGAATTGGGCATCCTGAACAATCAGACTGTGTGCTGTTGATTATTGGGAATATTGGGCATTTAGACTATGTGCTGTTCATTATTGGGCATATTGGCCATTTAGACTATGCCTTATGTTAATTATTGGGCATATTGGCCATTTAGAATATGTACTGTTAATTATTGGGCATATTGGCCATTTAGACTATGTACTGTTATGTATATGGCATTCAGGCTGGCGGTTAGACTGTACTGTTACACAACTCAAGCAGACAAAATGTGGGGCCTTAAATTTGTCTGCAGTTATATTGCCCTATTTCATTGTCATAAGCCGAGTGTATGGTACTTAAATAAGATCCGCTGAAGACCCCTCTTTTGAAGAGTAAGCTTTGTGGGATATAGACCACAGGTAAGGCCTATTGAGCAGGGTACTAGGGGAGGAGGAGGCCGATAAGATAAGGGTGGGAGTTGGACCGGGGCCCGCCCCGCTGTTTACACAGGGACCCACCCCCACCCACCAGCCCAGGCCAACACAGGCCCCAGTTGCTTAGCAACTCGTCTTTGGGTGATACCAACGATTTTGTAGCTGAAGCAAAGATACATAATTCGTGATGTTTCGGCATGAATGTCGCCATGCTAGCGCCTCCTATGAGAAACCGTGCAAACCGCTACAATGTGTCGTCTGTTTTGCTGTTTTTGTGACATCATCGCTGTTTGTTTACATTTCCAAAAAAAGTCAAAAGCTAGGAATGGCTGTATTGTTTGTTGCACAGACTCTTATAGATGGTGCCACCATCGCAATGTTCACCGAAATCATGTAGGCAATTGTCTCAGTCACATATCTTAGTGTAGCTAGAATATTTTTGGTGATACTACTAGGGCCAATGCTTTTGTTTGTTGATAGGTTTAGGACTTTTTCTTAAAGGGACAGGGTCTGTGTAGAGGAGAAAGTCCCAGTGTTGGTCAGGTCGTTGACGTGAAAGTGGGCCCTCCCCGTGTGACGTCACGAGTGGAGAATGCTGACGTCATCCCAAAGGGTTCCCACGTGTCTGCCGTAGCTGGTATCCGGCGAGCTGCTGCTACAAATATCTTATATAAGGCCATACATGACTGGTAATGAGCATGGGAAGTTACCCACTTAATGACTTTGCCAACCAACCTGCCATTAGGGAATAGAACACTGTGGATTTTCTGTTTTAGATTCGGGATATACCGTAGAAAATGTATTTTGAATTGTTGCAATGTTCCTTTGGCATTTTGCTCACAATTGATACATTGTAGTTTAACTTTGACCTTGCTGCAGAAGTATTGCTTTGAAAAAACAGCCAAACATGTTATATTGCTGAAACTACTTAGAAAGAATGGTACAAAAGATCAAAAAACTGTAGAGATTAATTTGACCTATCTGAATTGATAATCACACGCATACATTCATCTATAATAACGTTTTAAAATACATTCACAGTTTTTGTTATAGACAAATCTGTTTAGCTTAGAGAGGTAGGTCACAGACATAAAGTTAGAGATCCTTAGTTAAAACTTCCCAGGGACATGTTCTTAATATGATCTTTAAAAAGACCATTATCATTGGTTGAAATTAGCAGTATAAGTTATATAGTAGCTACATAGCATAAGTGTAAATAAGAAACAAAACTGCTTCTTCTTAAATCTAAGAATAAAAGATCATCGCTCTGCCTGAACCAGGAATTAAACCTTGAGCCTCCCACGTGAGGTACCCATGGCCCAGCCAAGAAAGTGATGTAACAGTACCGTTCTGCAACCGTACCATTTTGGTGGGTCTATATCTCCCATAATATTATATAGCAGTAACTTGATTTTAGGGAGGCGTTAAGATATGCCATACAAAGACCATAATTAGGACGTTTCGTGACCATCAGGTGAGAACAATGCACTTCCATGCAACATATCACAGTGATGCACTGATCATGGATGGTTGAGATATAACCTAAACAGAACATAACTGATATGTATTGTAATGACCAACCCTAAAAGGTATGAAACTATGAGATCCTGATTAGGGGATTGTAGAGATATGACTGACACAGAACATGAATTTTTTTTTTTTTTTTTTTTTTTTTGGGGGGGGGGGGGGTAATTTTTATTTCGGGTACTGGGGTTCACCATAAGTGATCTTCCTTCCCCTCCCCTCGACTTGTACAATACAAATAGGCTCATCTAGCAAAATAGAAGACATTTTGCCTTGGTCCTGAATACAACTGATGAAAACTCATTGATGAAGGCCATTAGAGGTGAGGATGATTATGGATGAAAAATACGATATAACCAGTATTGACATTAGTTATATTTGACCAAATGCAAATGGGTCGTCATACATATGTCTTATCCTAGGTAAGAACAAAGATTTTTCCCTAATATTTCTAATGTCTGCCGGCAATTGATTCCAAGATACTGTGGCACGATACAGAGTTGTAACCAAAACTTAGCGGGACATTCTTGCTATATGAGATTTTGACATAGTAGCCATGTTTATTTGATGGCTCCCAGCAATGACTCTGAGACCAACTGTTCAATTTCTCTGCGACGTTATTGGCTTCATCAGTTAAAAGGATGTGGAGCTAAGGTTTAGTCCATAATTAATGATGATGTCGCTGTGGCATTGTGTTAAGGTTTGGTTTCAACCATACCTAATCATAATATCACAGTGACATTGTGCTTCACCTCGCCTAATCATCATGCCTCAGTGATGTTCTGGTTAGGTTAAATCATCAATTCACCTAATTAGTATTCTCTTGAGATAATTATTGTGAAAAAGGTGTTTTCATGATATTATCATTGATTTGTACCAAGACATTCAAATGATCTTTTAGAAAGTAGTTTGATATTTCCGCTTCAGGATGGATTTTTATACTTAGAAAAATATTGATATGATCCACCAAATCAGGAACCTTACTAATATCAAGAACTAGTGAAAAAGTATCAGGCTGTCCCCTGGTGTTGATATAAATGGTTATGGTTAAACTTTGACACAAGGTACATATAACATTCATAAGTGCTGAGGCTAATACCTACCTAAACCTTTCTATTTCATTGAGATTATGCATATGCATATGGGTGCAACTAACTGGTAGGTAGATTTTCTGCGAATTGCTAGAACAGTATTTTACAAAGGCTTCTATTTCAAATCTGACAACTCTGAGTCCATTGGTAGCTAGCATTAAACAGATGGGGCTTCGTGAAGATTGGAAGCAATGCTGTTTTGATACAAGGAAGGTAAGAATATCAAAATGTGACATGACTATAACAAAAAGCCTAACTATAACATTATTAAAGTCATACTCTTGAGGGAGGTCACTAGCAGCCACTTATGCAGCTCGATAATGGTTTTCACCCCTCTGACGCGGCCAGTGGCCACACTTCGAGGTTCCCAAAAGAATATTTTACCTCTCACCAAAAGGCCACCTGGAAAGGGTGTAATGGGGGCAGAAGATAAAAGGGTCAACATGTGAGTCAAGGTCATTTCTGAGGAGTGACCTCACATAGAACAAAATGAGGTAGTCTGAGGGCATTAGGGGACCTAGCGGTGAGTAGTTACACAGGAAATGTCCATAATAGTTTTTTGTTAAATTTGTACTCAACCTTAAATCCCCAGAGTAGAATATCTTTTATGTTTTTACATTTCGAGGAGTATATAATATGCCTTAAAATAGGGGTGATGAGAGTGAGCGTGATGCATATTCCCATATCTTGAATGCTGTTCCAACAATGCTAACAAACACAGATATGGAGGAAATATCAAGCCCCATGGAAAGTTCTCAAAACGTTTTTAGATATTTGATAAGGATGCCTTATATCATGGTTATTCTTGTGCAAGCCTTGTCGAACTCTGGGATATAAGCAATGTGGGATGGGCTTCGTTGCAGAGTGTGAGGTGCGGATCCCCCAGCCGTCAGTCTGTCTGTCACCAGGCTTAAGTATATCAGGTCGGGCGTGATATCTGGAAAATTGATGACATTTAAATCGCCCGGTGTGTGTCCAAGAAGACAGCGGTGTTGAGCCCAGTACTGGCTGCCCCTCTGTATCCCAGTATGGGCGATGCGCAGGTTTAACCAATCGCCCTTGTCGGGAAAAGATGCCAACACTTTGGGAATATTTTACAAAAGAACCCATTTTTCGACAATAGTGATGTCCTGTAGCTTTCATGGCTTCAATTGTGGCAGTGCCTAGGCACCACGTGCACGTCTGCAGACCATATTGTTGGTGTCCGGGATGGTTCAAATATTTATAGCGGCTTCCAATGGTCTGAATGGTCTGATATGCAGTCCCGCGGTATACAGTGTATATATGATTATATTAAAAAGGTTATTATTTCAAATAATTGTAAAGGGTATCCTCGGTTAGTCTTTCGTTATAAATACAACAAATACCTTCTTCAAAATTTGACACTTTTGATTAATATCAAAATTGATAAGCAAATTATATAACAGGTCCATCCTCATGAGCATAGTGAACTGTGTTGCTATGAAACATTATGTCTGTATGGTGGCTATACCACAGACACATATGTTTGTATGTGGTGGTTACTGCATAGACATTTGTGTGCAAAGAATCTGTTGAAAGCTGCATACCAGCTCTGGTAAATGAAGAAGCACATCAGCCAATCAAATTAGTGTGGAGTAACTTAGAGTGGAGTGGCATATCAGCCTGGACCTCTGCCTGGAGGGTCGTACGGCCACCCGAGGACGGCCCCTAAGGGTCTTCTATATTTTATTACCCGACTTTTATTCAAATTGTGCCAAAAATATTTGAAATGATATGGTAATTGTTTGCAGTGCATATAACTTTTGATGTTTTGCAGTTTTCATTTTTTTATGATTTAATGCAAAAATTAGTTACGCCTACCGGATAATGCCCGAGAGGGTAATACGTATATGCAATAACTTATTCAAGTATGTGTTCATGATGGCTGGAGAAGCCACAAAGGGAGTCATGAAGGAAGGGACCTGAGAAGCCACATAGGCAGTCATCAAGGTAGTTGCCCGAGAAGCCATGCAGGGAGTCATCAAGATAGGGACCCAGGAAGCCACCCAAGCAAGAATATAACATTATTTTATCATAAGAGCAACTTTCTGTTTAGTTCTGCTTTGGTTCATGTTACGTTATTTTGATGGCACCCAAAAACATCTTTAAAGCCCACTGTTACATATTGCGACATTGCACTGTGACATTTTTACAACATGCCACATGTAAATAATGTTATTATTACATTCTGTATTGGTAAGGTCTGAACATCACCAGAATATCGTATTAAATATGAACTGGGATGGACTTATTGTAGTTCTTAGTCTCAACAAAGCCCCCACCCCCCCCCCCCCACAAACACACACACATTCAATGATGTGCCAGCTTTGCAGAATATATGAGGTTGTGTTAAAAGAGCTGGGTCCGTCTAGACTGGTTCCTTCTGGGATGACGAGACTGTCAGAAGAAACCCTACTTTGAATGATGAAAATGCATTTGCAATTACCATTTCTGAACCGCTTATGCGTCCTAATAAGATTCTGGTAGTGTTTTATTTATTTTCCATTAAATCGTCAATGAAACAGAGCGCTGATGTGGACCGAGGGGAATGAGGCAGGCGCCATGGTGGGATGGGGGCATGGGGGCTGTCACTACCGACGTTTGGGACAATCGGTAAGCTTAGTATCTTTAGTGGTATGTTCAGAATGGGCCCAAGCCTCATATGAAGTTCAATAACTGTTTCATATTTATTGGCAGCTTTTGGCGAAAGAAACAGCTACTGTCAGATAACTGGGTCTTCATGATGGAGTCCCGCACCCCCTGAATATACGCATTCCCCTCCTCGTCTCCACGTGTACCAAGCAGGGATGTAAGTTTTCCAATTTTTGTCGGATTTCCGATTTTTTTTTCTCCAAAGCAGTCAAAGATTGATTTCAATATGTTGTGTTTAGAACATGTTTCACAGCATTTAAAGATACATTCATATATTCTTAATGCTATTTTCGATTTTTTCGCTGTACCTCACTTACATCCCTGACCAAGGAACTATCACGTCAATAACGAGGTCTGTCTATAACTAGGCCAGTCTATAATTAGGCACATCTATAGTTAAGCAGGTCTATATCCCGGAACATCTATAACCAGGCAAGTATAACCAGGCCAGTCTATAGCTAGGGTGGTCTCTTACCAGGCCTGTCTATGACTGACTAGTCTATGACCAATGACTAACCTAGTTTATAAATGAAATTAGATCCAAATCAAGAATATGGTGTTATTATAAAGTTGCAGCAATGTTCTGTATATTTCTGCTTTGGTTCTTGTTACGTTATTTTGATGGCACCAAAAATGTCTTTAGAACCTAACATTGCAACATCACACTAAAGTTATTGTGATGTTCTTGTAACATTCTTTCATGTCATACTAACATTATTATAACATTCTTTACTAGCAAGGTTTCAACTTCACTAAAATATAATGTTATTATAACAGTCTTGACCTAAAATAAAGTAACTGTTATTTGAAAATTGGGCAGGTTGGGGACGTCGGTGCTTGCCTGTGATACTCACAGTAGATGCACAAAGGTGTCAGTTCTCAAATGTCCTGTCTTGGTGTTCTCTCCAACTGAATTTAACCACAGGCATCTTACAACAAAGCATTTTTGCCCTTTTCTAAACAGTTCCACTCAAACAGAACTCGTTAATATTTCTGTAGTTGCCAAGCAGAACACGTTCAGTTGTGGTTTGGGAGCAGAGTGTCTCGTGGGATAGGGGAGAACCAGCCATCGCCTCCTCGACACCCTTGGTAGGGCGGGCTCAGCGGGTAGTAATTACATGCAGACATTAAATACAGAAAGAATTAAGGGACAAAAAGATAAAGAAAAGAATCGTCAAAAAGCTGTTAAAAAGGAATGGCTTAAGAAGCTTTTCATAAAAGCTGTGTAATTGCATCTGGGCCTTTGAGGGGATAGTAATGTTAAACCGATAAGAACAGCTGTGGAGGCTGAGGCTAGCGGGATAGGTGAGAGATGAGATCTTAGAAGTTAACAAGGCTTGAGCCACCTTTAAGGTACACTAATGGAAGCTGATATAAATGTATATGTAGATGTAGCAACACATGATTCTTATACAAGGTTAGTACTCTCTGCATTGTTGGGGTAACCACCCCATAGCCATAATGCTAAAAATCATACTTCTGGATATGGCATAAAATTAGATATGTTTATCATATTTTTGATACTGCAGCCATTCCTTAAACATATAAAAATAGAGCACTTGGTTTCATTTTCAAGCACTATCTTTTTTGCGGTTGATGAGGAATGGAATGGGTTTAAGGTCATCAGAGACCAAAAGCATATCAGTGGGTTTGGCTTTCTTGTGGGGAAAGACCAGTTATCTGAGCTGTAGGTGACAAAGCATTGGGGTAGGGCAGGTTGGGCCTGTAAGCTGTAGGGTAACCAGGTATTGGGTACAGTAAGTTGGACGTTTTGGATGCAGGTAACCAGGTATTGGGGCAGGTACTGCAGGGTCTGGACAGGTGTGCTTAAGGTCAGGGGGTAACGATCGAAAGATGAGAAGGTCGCCACCTGCCTGTTTGCAGGTAAACAGGCCCGCACCCAGAAGATATATGGACAGACGTACTTCCTGATATACCTGTGGTTTAGATAGCAGCAGTAGATACCCAAAGTCTACCTATTCATTTATTCAAAAAGCTCCCCCACTGTCAGAGAGGACATTTTCACAGAAACCAATTTTCTGGCCACATTGGGTGAAAGCAGTCATATCGATGGCATTAAACACAGTCATATTGGTATGCTGGGGCTGGTTTTAGGACACAATTTTATATATATATATATATATATATATATATATATATATGGTATGCTATGGCTGGGGCGCACTGATGCACACTACAATACTTGACGTGTGGTGCTAAGACACAGTCATATCGGTATGCCAAGGCTGGGGCACACTGATGCACCCTACAACACTGTATGTGTGGTGTGAGGGCACAGTCATATCAGTATGCTGTAGTTCAGGGCACACTGATTCACCTTACAGAAGCTCGGTGGGAGGTCCACGACTCCCACAGCCTCAGACGGTTTACTGTCTAGTTATGGGATACTTCCAGTCCAGGGGGGAATGTTCGAGGTCTTCAAATTGGAAACAAGGACATAAGCTTGGCTTTTGAAAGGCATTTTATGGGTACCTAAAGATGCCAAAGTTTAGTATAGGATTCACTTGCAGTCAGAAATATATGGCAACAGCCCCCACGCCCCTTCTGTTCTAGGCCTATAGTAGTCACATTCATGAGAAGATTCAAGATATTCTAAAGTTCTCCCTTTATGTGAAGTTTAAATCCACCCCTAAAGGGAGTGGGTTCAGACTCCCTGGATTCTCTTGTAGAGCTCTCTGCGTCATTTACCTTGATAAAATACCTCAAGAATTATACAGAATCCATGTTTTGTAGCATACAGGGTTTAGTACTATAGTTTAGAGACCTATAGTGAAATCTTTGATGGAATTAAAGCTTTACTTTGGCCACAAAACCTAGGTTGAATAGGTGAATAATCACTGGACTCTGGATTGGAAGCCGTCTGCGGAAATAGGTGGGATTGATGTTAACAGAGCATGAAGAATATATGGGTATTATCACTTCATTGTTGTTGGAACTAATGAGCGCCACTTGCAGAGTGGTAATCTGAAATAGGACTAAAGCCCCATACCCACTAAGCGACTTTAACGGCGACGGGTGACGGGCGACTGATAGGATCGCCCGTAAAGTCGCCGGGCGACTGGTTTATTAGTGGGTTGCCGAGCGACTGCCCTGTTGGCATGGTGCAATTCATGGGCGACTGGCGATCGGCGACAGGATCGGTGGCAAACTCGCCGGTAAAATCGCCAGTAAAACATCAAACTTGCTTGATATTGCCGTCGCCCGTCGACGACGACGCCAATTCTCCTCGTTGCTCGTCGCTCGTCGCCTGCAAGATCGCTAAGTGGGTATGGGGCTTTAGTATGAACTATCCCACTTATTGTCATCATTTCCTATGCTACATCACTTGACTACTATCTGTGATTGTATGTAGGAAACAATGTGGAGCACCTATATACATCTAGCCTGATGAATTAATGTATTAAATAAACTCCCTCTTCCTCTGTCAATGAGTGTTCTTTGTGTGGGTCTGAACCCCCATATAAAGATTCCTCTAGCACTACACAAGTAATATCAGCGAATAGTCTTGATAACAAACTTCATCTAGTTTTATTACAGTTAATATAGCAATACCACAACCTCTGCAAAATCTATGGACAAAATAGAAATTTCGCTCATTTTACAGAGTTGGCCACAGTAATTTGATTTTAACTTTTCTAATCCTAAAAGCAGAGAAAAGCTAATACTACCATTAGAAAGAGGAGATTCTTCTGTATGAAAAACAGACGTTTTATCAAAATATTAGGTTAAATTTGGTTTTTTTTGGGTACAATACTTTTAGAGATGGCTTGAAATTTTGGTTCACTGGTGCTCACCCAATGTGGTCCACGTTTTTCAAAATTTTTATTTCAAGGTTATAAAAAATAATTCCATGTTGTGACACATAAATTTAATCTGATTAAATAGGGCAAAAGTAGTGAGATCCGCAGAAAAAAACTGTTCTTTATAATGATATATGGTATAATGATAGGCAATAATGAAGAGATCCGCGGATTTAAGCATGAAATTGGCATTATATAGTGAAAAAATGGGGAAAAAAGGCCAATTAGGGGGTCCATGGCTCATCTTTTGATTTAATATAAACTTGGTGCAAAAACTTTTTTCGTCACATTTTTCCCAATAACTTTTTTGTTTAATAACCGATTTTGTTTCTGTTTAAAATTTTATATAGCACTGGAAGATGCCGATCTCATGAGCATTGAGGAATCATTGAATATGTGAATATGATTTTTAGTGTGGTATTGCTAGTTAATATGCATAAAGAATAAAAACGAATAACATAGTAAATGAGTTAGCGACAACTCCCCATTTCATTTAAATGCATAAACTCCCAATCAAACGATGAAACAAAATATATACACAATTAAACAACATAAGTTCACTGTTTCCATATATTGTTAGGGTGACAAAGATAAAATCTAATAACCGTAGACTGTGAGCACATTGACAATTGTTATTGCCCCAGTATGCACACACCCTCAAGGGCTTTAGCCTGAGACATATGGGTCTGGAATCAGTTTGCACAATCGTATATCACAGACAAAAGACCTCTATATTATGTGTGCAAACAGAGGCAATGACAGTTGCTGAGCATACTGCCCAAGGCCCAAGGCTCTGTAAACATGAGCACATAATCAATATCGGAATAGGTAAGAGCTATGGTGTTTTATAATGTAGTATTTGAAGGAAATATAAATATATATATATATATAAATAAATATATATATATATATATATATTGGCCATTATAGGTTGGGCTGATAGGCTTTGGATGGACTAATAAGACCTATGAGGAAATATGTTGTCTTGGTCTATACATGATTGTGTAATACTATATCAATGTCATGTAAAATATTTTTCAAGTTTATTCAAATTTGTAAGACATTGTTTCGCATATGTCTTTTCAAATGTTATTGTAATTGGGATTGGTCCCTTTCACCAATGTCTGGGATGTCATCAGGCTGTTGGTAAACGTCATGTTGATATGTTGAATTCTCGATTGTGGCAGGGGGGGGAGGGCAAGTTGGTTGGTTGTTATTTGGTTTTAACGCCGTAGCAACATCTAAGGTCATATCATGGTGAGAGCAAGGTTTGATAATTCTGTCTTTGATGATTGTATCTATGGAATGAATGAATCTATGAAAAGATAGAGGCCATATGCCTACAGAAATACTGATGTGTGTGTTCTTTAATGTTCATGGTCCCATGGACAAGGCCATACACGCAACAGCCGGTGGTCCTAAGACAGTCAGTGGGGCTGTCTTTTACCCCCACCCCCTGCCTCCTGGATCCCCATACTATGGTGTGTAAGCAGTCTTTGGGGTTGTCTTTTAATCCCCCCCCCCCACCTTCTGGATCCCGTACTATGGTGCGTAGATCGTCTGTCTGGTTGCCTTATACCCGCCCCCCCCACCTTCTGGATCCCCATCCTATGGTGCATAGGCAGTCTGTCGGGTTGTCTTTTGACCCCTCACCCAAGCCTTCTGAATCCCCATACTATGGTGCGTAGTCGGTCAGTGGGGTTGTCTTTTACTCCCCCCCCCCCCACCCCGGCCTTCTGGATCCCCATACTATGGTGTGTAGGCTGTCTGTGGGGTTTTCTTTTAACCCCCTTCCCCCTTCTGGATCCCCATACTATGCTGCATAGGCAGTTTGCAGGCTCGGTCAGTGGACCACAGGCTGGGGGAGGGGGGTGGGAGGTGCTAAATACGGCCTGTATATACTGTATTTAGTGTCGGCAGGCAGCTGGAGGAATGGGGCCAGGGTAAACACAGGGGGAGGGGCACTCTGCACCCGGTGCGTCCACGTGGGCCAGGGGACGGGGGACGGGGGACGGGGAAAGGGAACCTGCTCAGAGAATGGGACTGGGGTTGGATAGTTGTGTTTTGGTGAACATACCATCCAGACGAATATGGATGAAAGAATACAAACTATTTATATTTCATGCACACACAACAAAAATCATAATATTTAGATCATATTGAATGGATTTATTTTTGCTGGGTTCAGAAGCTCTCCAAAAGGGGGCCTTGCTGGAGATATGTTGATCCCTACCCAGCCAAGTTGCGATGTAACAGAAACGTTCTGCAACCATACTATATTTTGGTCAGTCTGTTACTTAATAAGATGGCACATAACAGTTACATTATTGATGGTGAGGTTAAAACTTCACTGATTCAGAATGCCCAAATATCTGTTCTAAATGTTCCAGCATTCTGAATAATAATGATAACAAATTGATCACCAAGATGGCGGACATTCATTTGTGGCTGGTGTGACATCATCTGCAGAATATCTATAGTTGTTGAGGGGAGTAAGGATGAGTTGAAGACAGGAGTAGTTCCATTTGATCTTGTATTCCTTCAGTCACAGGTTAGAGAGCATGGCTTAAGGCCAATGCCCCAGGAAATTCACATGCACATAGTCCAGAGTCCCCTACTCCACTAAAGAGTAGAGCATTCATAATTCCCTAGCTATCCCCTGCCTAACCTGATTGGTTGTAGCAGGTAGCTCCACCTGGACCTTCACCTTCACTAAAACTAATGAAGGTACCAAACAAATCTTATAAGGGTAAGACAAAGACAGGTGGTGGCTAACACAGCCTACATTTGAACTACTGTAAAACCTTGCATACTAGTGTAGCATTATTATTTCATAAGGTATGTACATAAAATAAAATGAATTCTAAATATGATTATAATAATATATTTAGTTAATTTGTATTATTCTATGAATATTCCAATTTTAATAACTAGCTAAACATGATATCATGTCTTAGATTTAAAAGATAAGGGATTTTAGAACATAGATAAGCCCTACTTGTTTTAGGTATGATTCAGTGGTATCAGCGTAGTGTATATTGGGCCCTTGATTGGGGGGTCCCTATGTCGCATGTCAAACTTCAGAAATGGCAATGTCGCCTATCAATTAACTCCCTGTGTCACATGTCCCCTCTCAGCAGCTGTCATGCTTCGAATTCAAGCTTTGTAGTGACGTTTTTTTCACTTATGTCGCTCAAGTAACATGTCGATAAAGAGAAATGAGCATGTCGCCATATTGAAATGAAGGGTCTTGGGCCCCATCAAATATGATAAAAGTTCCCTCTGAGTAAAAGGGGCAAGGAGCACTAATAGCGGAAGGCAGATTATGTCGGATGAGAAAGAAATCCTCTCCCCTCCTTTAGCATTTGCCATTGATCAGAAAGCATCGGTAATGTTATCGAAACAATATCTTCCCCCTGCAGTTTAGTTTTCCTAGGGCCTCACTTTAATGGGAAAAATAGTATATATATATATATATTATATATATATATATATATATATATATATCTGTAGCTTCTGATAAATCTCCCAGATTCACTCCCAAAATTAATGACATACTCCTCCCTATTCCACAGTGTGTAATGAGAAGGAAACTTAATATATAGGCTATACATATGATTATATATCCCTCGCCTAAGCAAAGTTTTATCAAAGAAAAGGTATCTCTTAATGAAGACGTGGCAAATTAGCCCACCCCAGTTTACACCAACATTAAAATTACCATGAAACAGTTACATAATCAAAAATTAACCAAAGCGCAATATGGTTGACAAACTGCTCCTAAAATTCGAAAATGCAGCCTTATATATTGGTCTTTCCCCGTAGGACCAATGTTAAACCCTGTTAGCCCAACCTATAATGTCCAACCCTATTTTGCCCTAAAATACAGCATTGTGTTTGGCTAGGAAACCTGCAAATCTGCCAATTGATAAGATTTAAGAAATTGTAATGTTTTAACAATACTTGGAAGTATAGAAAAATGTACTTCCTTATTTCATTAACTGCAACTCTCAGGGACAAGGGTTGCTTATATACTGTTATTTTGTCCAACCTTTGTTGTCCAAATCTTCGATATATCCAATGTGTAATGGGCTTATAAGCAGACCACAATGGGCTATCCCAGAGAACACGGCACACAGACTGGTACTTCCCCTGGTGCCAAAACGCGAATACCATCCCAATCATCCTAATTTTGACTAAAATAATTGTAGGGAGTGCTAGATGTCAGCATAATAATTTTTTGTTATTTCAGGAAGATACATGAGCAAACTGTGTAAAAGAAATAACGTCGGTTTGCCTTTTCGTCATCCAGTTTGTTAAATACTTTTACATATCTCTTTGTGACCTTTATGGCAATTGTGTTTTATATTGTGCTTATTATATGTGTTATAACACCGTAAAACATTGCAATGCTAGGTCCTAAAGACTTTATTGAGTGCCATCAAAATAACATAACAAGAACCAAACCAGAACCAAATAGAACATTACTGCAATGTTATAATAACGCTGCATTCTTGCCTGGGGTATTTGCTTTGTTCTACAAATTGCGAGCAGTTTCTTCGGCTTGTTCTCGGTGAAAGAGATGTGCAGCCTGGTTTCGGTCTGACCCCCAGCAAGGAAACATCTGTTCGGATTCATCAACACCATAAAAACCGACCAGAGGCGATTGCAATGTAAAAAGAAAGGCGGAAATGTACACAGAGAACTGCTGACAATCATATTTAACAAGAGTGGTTTATAGTAGTGCTAGAAGGATAGGGTTTGTGATATGCTAGGCCGTATTCTGACTCCTTGTTCAATACGACTGTAGGTTAAGTCTTTGACATCATTATCAATATGTGACGATGACATATAGCAGCGACATTTACGGCAACATAATCATTTCGTAAGGTGGAAAATAAAAACAGTCCCAGCTGACAATGTCACTTTGTTACAAGGCCTGACATAGTTTCGTCTGAATGCTGTATGTTTCATGGGTCCTATCCCTATCTTTACTGACAGAGATTTGCGCTGATCAGGAACGATTTGAATAAATCGTTTCCAGGTCGTCATTTGCCAAATGTTCCTCACATATACATCGACATAGTTGTTCATTACACTGCCCCTTTGCCATGTACCAGGATTTACAAATGTCTCAATAGATTTTCTAGTACGGACAGACAGAGTACATGATATAGGGATATGACCTCACCTCATGAACAGGAGGTCACCTCATAGTTAGGTACGTGCATGTAGGCCTATGTGGCAACTGTCGTTGGACAGTTTGTGTGCTAGACACGTGACCAAAGTTCACTCAGAATGGGGGTTCCTTCGGTATACGCCGTGAGGTAGATTCTAGTCTCAGAGCATGTTTTATCATTGATGCCAGTATTAAACAGTTGTATTGGGTAGCAAAGCAACGATATATCCCTCACGCCTTTTACCTCACTAGAACGTATACCCAAATGGCTAACTCATCCCTATAGCTATCCCACAGTTTGTGGAGGGGGTGCTTGTCAGGTTGGTCAAGGGTTATGTGCAGTCCACCAGTCTGCATTGGTGAGAAATTATTAATGGTGAATAAATTACAAACAGACATCTGTGTGTATCCGAGGTGAGATACGACAACGCCGGGTGACGTCAAACCATCACTCTCCAACCCGGCCATGACGTCACAGCGTGACATTTTCTGTGGCCACGACGTCATATCGTGATGCACGCGGCTGGCCATGACGTCACAGCGTGACGTCTTCTGTGGCCGTGACGTCATGTCGCGGTAGGCAGTAGGTCACTAGGAGGGCCTAGGTACGCACCAAGGGGGAAGGGGGAATTAATATTTATGAATATGTGTATACGTTCCGGCAAAAATCCGTACTTCAGCCAAGGCTCATAGGGGCGTACCCAGCCCTAAAATCTGAGGGGGTTCCAGGTCAATCAAAGGGGTTCATTGCAAAAGTGAGGGGGTTCTGACCAGTTATTTTGGTAATATTTCCCTATACTTGTACCCAAATTATATAAACTTTGAGATATCTGAGGGGGTTCCAGACACCCTCGGAACCCCCCTAGGTACACCACTGAGTCTGCCAGGATGGGGGGGGGGGGGGGGGGGGGTGTTGGGGGCGGTGTGTAGGTGGAAGCCCCCCGTCCGCCGTGTGTTAGACCACGTGTCGGTTCTTCCTCCAGGGTGTAGGAGACAATAGCGGTAGGTGTGAGTCCCTCCCTCCCGGCCCGGCCCTCCCCCGCCCGCTGTACCGGCCCGGCCTCCACCAACACACCGCCCAGAATAGGCCGCCCACTATTTATATCGGCCCGGAAACCAAATCCGCCCTATTTCCGGGTGGCGGCGGTCGTCGGGGTGGGCGGCGGGACGCTGAGGGACGCTCAATGGGACGCGTATGGGACGCGCCGGGCGGCATGCGTAGGGATGTGGGGCAGGGTACGCGGAGAGTACGATGTAGGGGGAGAAGGGAAGCAGAACTCACGCACCCTGTCACACCTCGGCCATTGGTTGGGTCGGTATAGGCCGTTGCTATGTGCGAGACCCTTATCAGTGCACCATGCGTTGGTGGCAACAACCCCCTAGTTATAAGCGTTAAGCCGTAGGCTTGGAGGGCGGGAAAATGTAAATCATTACATAAAATGCAAAATATTCATCCCTCAACCAAATCATTTCACGTTATATATATGTTTCATGGAAATGAAGATATTGATCTATGCTACATAGTTGCAGATCAACCAAGTTTCCCTTGGGACCACCAAGTTTGATCCTCAAGCATTGTGGCTATGGGATTGTATTCACCAATAATGGCTGCCACAACAGGCTATAGCAACCCCACCTAGGCGAAAATGCCTGGGTAACTGTCTCAAAGAATATGCATCACCGCTATTCTCCCTTGCAATAATACGTAGGAATCTGAAGCGACGCGGGAGTATGGGACTCAGTCACTCCTCTCACTACCCGAGCGTCTCTGAGCAGTGCACACTGCTCGCCCCACGTGGTGGCCGTCAAACTGGGTCCTGGTTTCACCTCACCTGTCGGACTGTATGTCACACACACACCTCTGGGGGTTATTGCCCTGGTTTACACATACCGTTTAGGGCTTTGGCCTGAGACATAGGTGTGTGCGAACTGGGGCAATAACAATTGCTGAGTGTGCCTTGGTCTTTGTCTGTACTTGATTTATTCTATATTTATTACACAGAAATTAATTGTTATCTTTTACTGACAACACAAAAATTAAGCATTCACAGACAGGCATTATTGCCTTCCTGGACAATAACAACTCTTTATTCATTGGTTTCTGATAGGGCAGGACAATAGTGGAGGTATAGGGGCTGGAATCTTGATGGTGAATAAAACAAGGTTATTAATGCATGTGTGTGATATTTAAATATTCTAATACTTTCACAAAATTCCACAGTAATAGTATTAAATATGACTGCAAAGATAAGACCTACACTGACGTGTCGAAATGCGCTGTGGTGCCTGCCTGCCTGTCTGATTTATCAAAGGTGAGGGGGGCGGTGCACACAGGACGGACCAGTATACCTGGTACTGTTGTGTCATCCAATATATATATGGGATTCTAATCACTGTGGAAACTGTCCATTAGTAGACCAAATCTAGGGCCAGACTACCTTTCATACTGCCGTGTGAATGATCGACTTCCATCAATTCAGAGCTGCCTCTGTAGCGTGGATAACATCATGTTTTAGACAACAAACCTATCAGCATTTGGATCCACGGTCAGAGAATTGAGCATATACAAATATATATATATATATATATATATAAAATGTGGATGAATACGTACTCATGTGGGTGTTATTCATCAAATTAAGACACCTTTATGTTAGGGAAGATATGGCTTCTACCGCGAATTTGCGGTCTGTAATGTCTTCAGAATGTTGATAACATTATGTGCTTGAATAACAATTGCCTATAAAAATAGACTTTTAAAGAAATAACAAGGCCAAAGATAGGGTAATATATATTGCAGTTCATTTTGTAACTGTCTTGGTGTTGTCATAGGTGTGAAAATACACAGATATTATGATACACTTATAAATTGTTGGTATCCCCGACACAAGCAATCTATAGAAAACCTATACAAAATCATTTGCAGTAGCGCCTACTTCAAGCAAGTACCTAGAGTATATCCTATATTCCACCTTGCGGTACCCTACCAAAAGCAAGTTTGTGGCAGTTTGCTTGCGTCTTTTCATAGTTACGCAAGCAAATACCATAATTATAGTGGTATATAGCTTTGATGCTGGAGCGTATGGAGGGTATTTGGGTATTTTTCTGCGACATATATTGATATACAAGATTGTAGCACAGATAGGATCAGTCAAGTCGTGTATGTTGAGGACATATTTATATGACCTTCAAAAATGAAGAGATGCACCAAAGTAAAACAAGTGATGTATACTTTCTTAGTTAAACTTCTAGGGAAGTAAGGATCAGGGCTAAGATTGACTCTCTGAGTACTAGGAACGGAGAGTGTAGAGGCCACATTTAGGTTAATAGATGTGTAGTGTACCGAGTGTAATCAGTAAGCCAAGTAGGCACATCCTCGTGGAGTGTGGCACTGCGAACTCAGGTTACTGACTGGGCGGGTGAGCAGGGCCAGGCTGGCGGATAGAGCTCAGGAGTGTTGCTTGTATGTGGCTGAGTGGACAACTTAAGCCTCTCTGGACTGGTAGTGTCAACAGGAGCACAGTGACACATATTACATGTCTTGGAATAAATAAATACTATCATTTCACATGAGTGTTCTATATCGCCTCTGAATGACGAGCTACGCTCTGAGATGACCTGCGGTCGAGACAGGAAGGAAGACTGGGATATGCATAGCTAGCATACTGGAATAATGTGAGAAAAAACAATAATTGGTTACCTAATGATTAACTGTAAAGTAAAACCCTATAGTTCAAGTTGAAGTGATTTATTACTGGCAATCCATGAGCATATGTTACATTTAAATAGATTTCACATTAGTTTACACCTAGTAATGCAAATAAATCCGTTATTATAGTTTCTTTGTTTACACAATATTTGGGTTGGTAGCGTTCGATGATTGGCTCTTTACATTCTAGTGTCATGCTAAAGTAAGGTCAGGTCTTAACCTTCCCTAAACAGAATGCTACTGTGACTATTTTAATCGATCAGGTATCAACCTAACCTAAAGACTCACGTGTTTGTGCCAAAGCACATGGTATCTTTCTGATTTGTGTCTCTATCACTAGGGTCTCTGCCTATTGGGGTGGAATGGGGTTGTCAGGATCTCCCCTCGGATAGAAGTCAAGTTTAAGATCCTGCCTCTCTTGGCCCAAAACGTGTCATAACCACTTCTGGTAAAGACACCGGACCAATTATTGCCTATATCAATATCTATCCTAATCAGATCATCTTTCAAATCTTAAAGAGAGAGGCCAGTGACTGTATATTTCTATACTCCCGTGAGCAGTACCATTAAGAGAATTACTATACCAAATTTTATAATCTTATCTCTATTAGTTTTTGTTTTATACATATTTTTATGGAATCAAACTGAGAGGTCCTGCTTGCACTTTGTGTAGCCTGCACACTGCATTTTATGGTTGTGACGTCACAAACAGAACAATTGAAAAATTATAAAACCCAAAAAATAGCAATATGTTATTGATATAAGTGATTTTTATTAGTCATATGGTGTTTAAAATTCCTAATTCTGACACAGGGACAGAGGGTCCAATGTAGGATCTGCTTATAAAGACTGGTTTATCCAAATACGGGATCAATTTATAATTGTATTGATGTTATGTACTTATATTAAGGCACCTACAATATGATATGAGAATTTAACAAAATTATAATTTCACTGGCCCCTCCCTTTAAGGTTTTAAATCAATAAGGGGCCAATCTCCTATCATTTCCTTAAAATGTATGTTTAATAATTTAAAATCATACTTCGACAGCAATCTTAGACTGGATTCCTGCATAACACCTTAGAAAACCTTCATTCAAAGTGGACACATAGCTCATTTAAATCGAGATAAAAGAAATATGTATTGGGTTTAGTTTGACTAAATGAGGATCCAATTATTGGGGTTATGCCCCCACACTAGCTGCTTGAAGGAAGGTTTGAAACCCGCCATTGCGGACCCCAAGAATCCTTACAAAGAGTAGAAGGAAGGATACAGAAGGTCTGATTAACAACCCGTGACAACCAATCTATACTTCCGGTTCCTCTGCAGTCACGTAAATGGGTGTTTCTGATTGGTTGGTGACTGATGTCCATAAAACAGCATCGACAGAAAACGGATTTTCTGATTGGTTGGTCATAGCAGAGTTACATACGGGAACGGCTGACAATGACTTGTTTAGCTGCTGTCGGTGCTGGCTGGGTTATGGGTGAGTATGTGAGGGGAGGGGGGGGGGGGGTGTCGATAAATGAGGTTATTACTTACCCCAGGCCAGCAGCCAACCCCCGGACCTCAACCCTGGCGCCCCCTACCGACCCGGGACATACATGACCTGAATACCGCCCCCTGTCACGCCCTGTCGTGTTTTAGTATCTGCTGGGGGTCGGCACAATGGGCCGCATAAACGCAACGATGATATTGTATATAGGAGTATTGAGACACATTATGGGTGGGGGGGGGGGGGGGGGGAGCAGTCCGGACTTGGTTATCTATGGCCGACGCTAAACACATGAGTGTGAGTCTCGGGGAATGGGAAAGTGTCGTTTATAGGATGATGTCCATGGAAATGTATGATAAATATTGGTCGTTTTAATGTCACAGCATAAGGTCTTCCAAGAATGAAGAATGCATGTATCTCCTGAGAAGAGAACATTCCCTTTGCTTACGTGCTATGCCTCCCCTTTTGAATTCAGCATAATTATAGGCTGTGTGTGTGAATGGGTCTAGACGCCTTAATATAAGTTGATTTGAAATTATATTAATTACAGATAGATATATAGCAAAATCATGTATATTTTCCAAAGTTTACCCTGTGTTTTTGTGTACCTGTTGATGTTTAAAATACCATAAATCAGCTACCCGTGGTAGGGAGAATTACTATATTGGTCAGCCTAAACGTTTATGTCTATCCAATGCAGGGAAGGGCATGGGATTTCGGAAAGGGGGAGGCATCCATATAATTAAAGGCTAGGTATTAAAACGTTGTGCATTCGTGTGTACATACCCAACGTTTTTGACTCTTTGTAAATTTGAAGTCCCCAACAAAAAGTTGGAAGGGGTCAGAACCCCTCTGGAGCCCCCTCCCCCTTGTAGATCTGCCCCTGCAATGGCTAGGGTCTGCGCTTTGGCTGATACATTCTTCTGCTCGAGCTGTCCCCTCTCCCTTATAATTATACATTTGTCTGTATGTCCCCTGTTTTACGTTCCAGGTGATAGTAGAGTTGCGGGTGGTGTTCCTGAAGATCGGGGAGATAGACACGTTAAAGGAGCAGTACAGCGTATTTATAACTAATTTTGACATAGTTGTCGCTTCTCCCTCTATAACTCTGTCTATAACCATGTCCCGTTATTTGTTCCAGGTGATAGTGGAGTTGCGGGTGGTGTTCCTGAAGATCGGGGAGATCGACACGTTAAAGGAGCAGTACAGCGCCGACACCTTCATCCAGGCCAAGTGGCGGGAGCCGGCCCTCGACGGCAAGATGCTTGAGGTGAGCACTCCAAAGGTGAACAGACAAGTACATTCTTTATTTACCTTACATTCAGTTCGTTACCGCCACACTCTCCATTTACCTGACACTCAGTTCGTTACATCCATACTCTCTATTTCCCTTAGGGGTCTTCCATTGATTAAGTAAGCATCTAATACAATACTTTTGCCCCCCCCCCCCCGGCATTTTACTATATATATATATATATATATATATATATATATATATATATATATATATATATGAAGCTGACCTTCCTACCCCTGCCCTCCCTTATTCGTACATAAATATATATAATAAAAAAAACCTCCTTACAACGTTATTACAAAAAAGAATGTGGTGAGGATAAATGCTATATAGTCGCTAGTTATTTAAGAGATTTTTTATCCCCCAAAATCAACAAAACATTTACAATTTCAAAAGACGAATTTACTGACCATCCTTTAAATGACCTTGTATTCCATTAGCACTACATATATGAGTTCCCCCTTCCCCGAAAAAAAAAGATCAGATGAATATATAAACAATAAAGACATACATCTTTGCATTTGTATGCACGTTCTTCACAGGGTCCTGACCTTCCACTCCCCATGTAAACAAGTTTACACGTCATGCCTACCCCCCCCCCCCCCCCCAACCAAATATTCCATCTTGATGCGTATGTAATTAATGGAAGGCTCCCTACACTTACCTTTACATTCTTTATTTACTATACACTCAGACTCTTGATTTAACACACACTCACTTTGGGACCTTCCCACTGTTTACCTTAAGCCCCATACCCGCTAGGCGATTTCGGCTTGGTCGCCCATCGGTATGTTATATTGAAATAAACATGATTGATCTGAATCACCAAGAAAATCCGCTGATGATTTGCCCGACGATTTTATCAAAAATGTTCATTTCAATGTACCATACTGATGGGCTACGAAGCCCAAATCACGTAGTGGGTATGGCGCTTTAGACTAAGTTTTTTTGTACTTACACTCTATTTACTTCACACTCAGGTTGTTACCTTCACATTCTTCATTATCTTACACTAAGTGATTAACCTTCATACTATGTATTAACTCAGACCTGGTTTCTTACCTTCAGACCTTATTTTCAGTCCCCAGACAATCCAAAACTTCCACTGTTGTAAAGGTGCTAGTTTTGAAGGTAGTTCAACATATATATCGCTGTTTGATATACATGTATATCACCTTTCATCAAAGGATGATTAATATGCCTGTTGGATATGCAATTATAGGTTAAATATTAAAAAGTACAATGGGTTGTCTACAAGTAGGAAATGTTTAAAATTGATTAACTGCAGACACTTTAAGAAATTATTCTGTCCAACATATATATTGGTATCGACTATTCAATATTTTGATTATTTTGGAGTATATATAGATATATGAACAAACCAAGGCAATGCCGCTGCCTATCATTTGAATAGAAACATTTGGAATTCTCAATGTTGCAATGTTTTAGAAGTTGTTGTTAGTAATATCCCAATCTAACGGCCCTTCCTGTCGAGCCCTAATGTAAGGCCCCTCAAGTCAACCGAGAGGTTGTGCAGATGATGTTTTAATACACATCGGTAAAACCCCTCCTGTCTATTCTCAGTGCTACTGCATGTGAGACCTCACCCCCTACCCCCTCCTCGTGACCCTAATTGTAAAACCCCCTCTTGGCAATTCTCTCTCCATAAGACCCTTTCCCCACGACCCTCATTATAAGACCCCCTCTTGGCGATTCTCTCTCCATAAGACCCCTTCCCCATGGCCTTCATTATAAGACCTCCTCTTGGTGATTCTCTCATTATAAGACCCCCTCTTGGCGATTCTCTCTCCATAAGACCCTATCCCCATGACCCTCATTATAAGACCCCCTCTTGGCGATTCTCTCTCCATAAGACCCCTTCCCCATGGCCTTCATTATAAGACCTCCTCTCGGTGATTCTCTCATTATAAGACCTCCTCTTGGTGATTCTCTCATTATAAGATCCCCTCTTGGCGATTCTCTCTCCATAAGACCCTTTCCCCACGACCCTCATTATAAGACCCCCTCTTGGCGATTCTCTCTCCATAAGACCCCTTCCATATGGCCTTCATTATAAGACCTCCTCTTGGTGATTCTCTCATTATAAGATCCCCTCTTGGCGATTCTCTCTCCATAAGACCCTTTCCCCACGACCCTCATTATAAGACCCCCTCTTGGCGATTCTCTCTCCATAAGACCCCTTCCCCATGGCCTTCATTATAAGACCTCCTCTTGGTGATTCTCTCATTATAAGACCCCCTCTTGGCGATTCTCTCTCCATAAGACCCTTTCCCCACGACCCTCATTATAAGACCCCCTCTTGGCGATTCTCTCTCCATAAGACCCCTTCCCCATGGCCTTCATTATAAGACCTCCTCTCGGTGATTCTCTCATTATAAGACCTCCTCTTGGCGATTCTCTCTCCATAAGACCCTTTCCCCACGACCCTCATTATAAGACCCCCTCTTGGCGATTCTCTCTCCATAAGACCCCTTCCCCATGGCCTTCATTATAAGACCTCCTCTTTGTGATTCTCTCATTATAAGACCCCCTCTTGGCGATTCTCTCTCCATAAGAACCTATCCCCACGACCCTCATTATAAGACCCCCTCTTGGCGATTCTCTCTCCATAAGACCCTTTCCCCACGACCCTCATTATAAGACCCCCTCTTGGCGATTCTCTCTCCATAAGACCCTTTCCTCACGACCCTCCTTGTAAGACCCCCTCTTGGCGAGCGCTGGTTGTGCCTGCAGGAGCTGAAGCGTGCTGACCTGGACAAGTACTGGAACCCGCTGCTCTACATAGACAACATCCTCAGCGAGACGAAGGAGGCCACGTGGCTGACGGCCACCGTCAACTCGCGGGGCGAGGCCTACATCCTCGAGCGGCGCCGGGTCAGGGGCATCTTTATGGAGAACCTCGAGCTCAACGACTTCCCCCTCGACGTCCAGGTAGGCCAGGGTAGAGAAGATGTGGGCGGTAGGGGGCCTTTCATTTAGTACTTACGGAAAAAATCAAAGGTTTCAGACTCCCCACCCCCTCCTTTGGTTAAAATACGCATTGGATTTTTAAAGTAACGTAAGCAAGTTTTGAAAAATATCAGACCCTCCTTGGTCCAAACATACTTAATGGAAGGCCCCTAGGGTTAGGGGGCTGACTATAGAATAATATAACGGTTGTTTGATATAGTTATAATGATATAACTATGATTTTTAAATCTTCTTTATTTGGGGAGAACATTGATTTAAATTTTTTAGAGGCATAAAACATTACAAGTATGTTAAATGAGGGGAGTTCTTAGTAGTCCCATTGAAGGTGACGTTAAAACGGGGAAGATGCGAGTGTTAATAGGTGATTCACACAGTCGCAGAGCCCTATGAATAAAAACTGTAGTAGAAAATAGCGTAGGTGGGTAGGAAATTTACTACGCCCTTCGCGCTGTATAGAGTTCAAAGGAGAAGTGGTGGGACGTAGACATGGTCAGCAGTGACACTGGGCCCATGTGATAGGTGGGCTAATGGAAGGCAGCTGTCAGAAAAGAAGTCCTGTAATGCCGCCTGTTCTAATGGCCCATACACCACACACCAATGCACATCATACTGACCGGGGCCAGGCCTGAAGTCCATTACCCCATCCCCTCTTGGTTGTACGGTCATCCAAGGCCGACCTTAAAGTGCTTCAACAAAAATTGTCCAGTCATTAAAATAAGAAAAACAGAATAAAATTGAGGCAACTTTACCTTCCTCTCCCAGTTCCCAACACTTCACACCCCAGACCCGTAATTTGGCCATACATGTAATTTGCTTTGAATTCACAGCATAGGGGCCTATGCCTGTTCCAATGAGCATGTTTTTTAATGGAAGGCTGCCCCCCAAGAAGCCAGCCTGCCGCCCTTCTTGCTTAAGTAAATAAGTTAAAGTGGTGGGGGGGGGGGGGGGGGGAGCCAAGGAAAGAAGGTCCAAACTTAAGCTGTAATCCCGCAATAGAAGGGTCACGTGGGTCTGTAGACTGCTCTGATTGGACAGGTGGTAGGTCACATGGGGAGCCCGCCGGTAAAAGGCCTTAAGTGGGGGTGGAGGGTGGGGATGGGGGTGGGGATGGGGGTGGGGGTGGGGGTGGGGGTGGGGATGGGGGTGGGGGTGGGGGTGGGGATGGGGGTGGGGGTGGGGGTGGGGGTGGGGGTGGGGGTGGGGGTGGGGGTGGGGATGGGGGTGGGGGTGGGGGTGGGGGTGGGGGTGGGGGTGGGGGTGGGGGTGGGGGTGGGGATGGGGGTGGGGGTGGGGGTGGGGGTGGGGGTGGGGGTGGGGATGGGGGTGGGGGTGGGGGTGGGGGTGGGGGTGGGGGTGGGGGTGGGGATGGGGGTGGGGGTGGGGGTGGAGTATGGTGAAGGCGTAAGGGGCTTCTAATGAGGAAGAGAACCTGTTTCTGGACAGGTGCATCCCAGCCATATGTTATCAGTGTACCGCCAGCCGGAATCTTCTTCTGTCACTTGTTCTTGTCATACACTAGTTGATATCCAGCTGCCCCAGTATTCCCCTGCTCTTTGAGCCCAAACGGAATGAGGATGAAAACAGTCCTATGTCTAACAGCTTATCTTTAGCTCATCTCGGGCCCACACTATGGGCCCACACTGGTCAGTCCCTTTGATCCTGGGGCCCTGAACCCCAAGTTGTACTAATGTTTATATGTATGCCTTACAAGCAGATGGTAAATGAGGGTCAAATAACTGACCACTGAAATGAGCAGTTTTGAGCCCCACGTCCAGTACCAAATTTCAAGAACAACCAAATAAGCAGCCTTCATTTAGGTATTACTCTTGGGAATGAATCGGTAAGACAAACTTGAAAGGACTGAAAATGACTTTTCTGGGTATTAGCCATGAGCACTCCTCTGGGAACGAGAGGCAAAGAAAGTTCCCAGCATATGACACTGATAACCAAAGGTCCAGAAAAGCAGTCCTCATTATTCGCACGACTGGCATTACATGACACTGGCGGCGTATACATGGCACCAGTTGGTGGGTTGTTCGGGGTGGTGGGTGGAGGGGGGACGCTGGAGACAATACTCTTTCTGTATGTAAATCATTTTTACATCACAACCCAAGATTGCCCTTGACCTCCTTATCCCAGAGAAATACATCTTGGCCCTTATAGCTCGCGAGACACTTAGTTCCCATTTGTTCCACCAGAGGGCCCTCATTGTCCCTGGTCACGTGTCCTCAGGGACGCTCCAGGTCACGTGACCCGCTGGTACCCGGTGTACAGTCGTGGTCATTACCAACACGTGGGTCACCCATTACAGGAACCAGCGAATGGTGGATCACTCACCCTATATTACATAAACACTTATAAATCTGTTTCTTATGTATGTAGGCCTATGTATGATACTGTCCCATATGGAAATCTCCATAAGAAGTGGCCACCCGAGGTCATATTGGTCGGATGTGAATAGCCCAGGCTGGTGCTCCCTTATGAACTACATGTCCTTCTCATATATATACAGGCCAACATGGAAATGAGGACAGGTCAGGGTTACAGTTAAATTCCAGTGTGGTAAGATATGAAAGGGGTAAAGGTGCATTTAGTTTGTTACCTATTACAACATTACTGGCATTGTTTACAAAAACATGCCTTGAGACTAGAACCTCGTTCTGTGCGCAGGCACAGTTCGCCGTGGTTACGTCCCGACATGGGCGCTACTTTCAGGGTGCCACACCCTCATAGGGTTAGACCAGCCAAGGATGAGACGTCAGGGAAATTTTCTATAACGTCAGAGAAAGTCCCAAAATATTATGAGAACATCGCAAAACGTATGGTCACGTCACTCTTTGGCTCGAAGGATTCTGTGCGTCTTAGTCCCCCGGCCCTAACCCCCAGTTCCCTATACTACTCGGTGTAACTATATAGGCTGCAGGGCGGGCGGCCAGTCACGTTCGGGTAGAGAGGGCGTGTGATTGGGCGTTTCACCGTAATCTTCCACATGCACCATAGGGCAGGGTATTTACTACAATAAATAAAGCATGTCTTTCTGGTCAAGAGTAACGTCTGAAACATATATGGAAGACCTTTATAAATGGTCGTTCTTGGTGTATGTATCTCTTTTTTATCAGGATTCAGGCTCATGCAATAGTATTGTCCTGCCCTCTCTGAATCGGTGAATAAAAGATCTTTTAATACCCTGCATGGCAGTAATGCCTGTCTGTGAATGGTAGTGCATTTGTTTTACATTTTCTGTGTAATTGATATAGAATAAATCAAATATAGACTGCGGGTGCACTTAGCAATGTTATTCACCCAGTTTGCAAAAACATATGTCTCAGGCTAAAGCCCTCAATGGTATGCTAAAACCGGGGTAATAACTATTTCCTTGTTCCCCCTTGGTCAGAGGTACTATGTTTATATATATGCTGACCTCTCTCCATCCGCTCTCTTACAGGACCTTACCATTACAATAACCAGTGAGAGACCAGACACAGAAATCGATATCATTCCAGATGAAAACGAAATGAGTGGAATCAATGTTCAGACATTCGTCGACCAGCAAGTGAGAGTCTTACCATCTATTTTTTGGTTTAATTATGGAGTGTTTACTTGGTCCATTGCATCCTGATTACAAGATTAAGGCGTACACCTCTTTTTTTTCCGGCAATGTCCTCTAGTCTAAGCAAAGTAAATAGGCCTATCTATGTAACAATGCAACTGCAAATCCAGATCATTTTATAATATCTTGTTTGTAACTTTGTTATTAAAACCGTTGCATTACTTAACTTGGTCTTGATCCTGAATTGGTCTTTCTAGTGAGTTGTGATTTATTGGCAAATATTGTAAATACCCACACAGAAAATTATCATCCAGATAAATGTGGTTAATTCATAACTAAAAACACTAAATTTAAAAACCACTAATCCCGGCCCCGATGTGTTTCCCCATCAGGAGTGGCGGTTACATGAACACATTGAAGTATCGCGGAAAATGATGACGCAGGAATATTCCAGTTCAAACCGGTCCCACCCGGCTCTGTCGGTCACGTGCCGAGCGGCGCGAAGACCCGGCTACTTCTACTGGAACGTCTTCCTCGTCATGGTAACGTATGACGTCTGACGTCACGGGGGATGTGACGTCACGGCGGGCTGTGACGTCACATTGTTGGCTCTCTGTCAGTATGGCATCAGACAACGCTCATTGTTGATAGACATTAAAATATTGTGAAGAAGTTGTAAGAAAGACCTTTTAATTGTGGTTTACAGCAGAAAGTTTTTGAGCTAGAATGTCATCGGTATGTTTGTAATTGCCTACATTTTACAGAAGCTAGAGTATTAACTCGAGATGGCATCTAATATAGAATTCAGGTGCCATCTAAAGTTCCAATCATGAGTATAGAACCAAAGGAAAATAATTTTAGCAGCGTGAATTTCATGTTATTGATGTTATTGATGTTCACCAGATACTGAAACCTATCCCCGTATTCCGGCCGCCATGTTTGATCCCGCTGGTGCCGGCGGTACTAACGTGTTCACCGTGTGTTTCAGTTCTTCATCAGCGCGCTGTCGTTCGCCACGTTCGCCGTGAGCCCGGAGCTGCCCCAGAACCGCCTCCAGCTGTCCTTCACACTGCTCCTCACCTCTGTAGCTTTCAAATTTGTGATCAACCAAAGTCTTCCTAAAATATCATACTTAACATACATGGTAGGTAGCACTTTGCACATCGTCCCAAGTGGTAATTATAGGATGAGATGTCATTTGGGTTTGGTCTAATGATAGGTCTGTCATTAAATTTTTAGTGCCTTAAATAATTTCATTAGGACTCAATCAATATTTCGGTATTATTACATATCTTTATTTCAAGCCATAGCCTACACCAAGAAAGATGCGATCGGTAGGCAAGCTTTTGCCTCTGTCTAGTTAATATTCATAGTTGGTTAGATTTAGTACTCTATATATCAATGGCTTAAACTAATACGATCTACTTTAAAAACATCAAATAGCATATCATTGTATTTGAGGACAATTATGATTATGCATTGCTCCTAGTTCTCTGTCATTCTTTTTTCAAAAGAAGTATGTGTTGTCGTCTCATATCATTCTCTGTGTGGTTTGTTTCAGGACAAGTTTGTGTTTTTGTCACTTGTCACTGTATATGTGGTTTGTTTCAGGACAAGTATGTATTGTTGTTTGGTTATTGGGGTTTAACGCCATAGCAACATCTAAGGTCATATCATGGCGATAACAGAGTTTGACAATTCTAGTATGTATTGTTGTTGCTTGTCATTCTCTATATGATTTGTTTCAAGACAAGTATATATGTTGTTGTCATTCGTCATTCTCTGTGTTGTTTGTTTCAGGACAAGTACGTGTTGTTGTCGCTCGTCATTCTCTGTGTGGTGTGTATCTGGCACGCCGTCGTCACCGTCTTCCACAGTCATGGCGCACACTTTCTGGCTGAGCTGGAGAGAGACGTATTTATCGCCTTCGCTCTGATATACATCATCTGCCATTTAGTCTTCATGTTTTGGCTGTATTTTGATGTGAGTATCACACCACCTAGTGCCTGGCCTCGTCCCCTCGTCCCCTCGTCTCTTTCGTCGCCGCACACTGTCGCATGGCCGCCTGTCTCTCACCAGCCAACCCGCCCGCTTTAGGCAACGCGAGACACTTCACATTCTTCTCTCATATTTTCCTGCAGTTGTTTTGCATAAATTATGGAAAACGCTTGATGTAAACTATAAAACGATTATTGCCAATTCATAGACAAAAATAAGGTGTAATAACGTAACTATGATATTTTGAAGATATCAATTTCTTAATAAAAATTCTTGGACGAAATATCACTAAAAGCATTTCAAAACAGCTCATTCATTTTATTTTCATTTTCTAATTTTCATTTGCTTTGCTTGATGCATGTCATTCCCTACTATTCCCAAACACTTTCTGTGCTTCTGTAACTCCAATGACTCTATACTAAGTGATGTACTCTTTGCTTCTTTTGTGGTATCGTTTTGCAACTAATACAAGACACTGTCTTAACCGGAACTCCTAACTTTCAACTGACCTCTCCCGGCACGGGCCCCTTGGTAAGGGAACGGAACAAAGAATTGTAAATGCTGGGGGGAGGGGGGGAGAGGGGAGGGAGGTCAACATACAGTCTTAGTACTAAAACGACGGGGATTCGTGTTCCATTAATTTTCGTAGTCTAATTTGGGCCCCACCAAAGTGGGGCACCCATGGATTCTCCTTGCAATACCTGAAATGAATAGTCAGCCTTTCATCTGTGAGCTGGCGAATACATTCCCAGAAATTCCTGTGGACCCTAATACTAAATATGTATGATATAGTAGTATGTAAGCAAAGGATCCTTACTGAAGTAGAAATCAATACCCTGGTTAGAGTGAGAGATGCCTGAAAACAAAGGTTACATTGTTGGCCATATTTCATTTCGTAATAATTATGAGTTGAAGAAGCAATAGAAGGAATGGTAATGTGATTATCAAAATTTCGAGCAGCATAAAGGATTGAAGATTGATAAGCAACTTGTGTCTTTTGCTGTACTAATTGCTTTTATATGACATTTACTGTAGTGGTTGCACTTTAACGTTTCACAAGTTAACGTTTTCCCCATTTTTCAGTTCATAGTTAACTTGTGTGGACATAGTTTACAAGGCCACCAGTAACTGTGTGTTCCCTCCCAGCCAAGCTGTGACGTAATAGAAACGTTCTGCAACTATACTATTTTAGTCAGTCCTGTACTTACTAAAATGGCACGTAACAATTACATTATTTTTGGTTAGGTTGAAACCTCACCAAATTAGAATGTTATTAAAACATTATTTTTTGGTGAGGTTAGGACATAACCAAAACATAACATTATAAGAACATTCTGTCTAGGTTGAAGGACGTAACAGAATGTTATAATAACGTCACAGCAGTACGTTGCAGCAACGTTAACATTATTGGGAGCCATCAAAATAACATAACAAGAACCAATACAGAACCAAACAGAACGTTGCTGCAATGTTATGATAACATCACATGCTTGGCTGGGCTATCAGTAGACGTCACGTGACCCTGTCAGAAGTAGGTCCCCTAATCACAGATAACCCCCGTAGCACCTGTCTAAGGGGTTTAGGTAGATCCCCGGTTGGTGTGCTGACGTGTACACAGGTGTTGGTGACGTAGACCCCCGTATCGGTGACGTAGGCAGGAGTGGGCCATGATTATGCTGACCGCTGTGTTAGACATCGGGGTAAAGCCAGACTATAAAGCTACATGGCAGGTGGTGGTGCCCCGTGACGTCACGCCCACACTTGACGTCACGTCCGGCACGTGATATCAGGGAGCTGGGGCCCGGCAGGTAGGCTAACGGTGTAGAGGGTCAGGTAAGTGACCAGCCATCTTGGGTTGCATCCTTCTGCTATTCATATTTTGGTTGCTCCTTGTTTGATGGACTCGAATGAAGAGCTGAATCAAAACATGCCTTTGTCATCTTAGCTTCTTTAAGCCGGTTGCTCTCTCTCTTCCCCCGCTCCCTTTAAGTTAAGGCCTGGTCCCGTCGGTTGTCGCTAAATGCTGGAGACTTCTGTTTTATTTCAGGCCTGTAAACGACGGCGGTTAATGAAAAATAAAGACCGGGAATATCTGGTAAATGTCTTTCTTATATATCAATTCTCTCATATTAGTCCAGGAGCCAAATCTGAAAATCTTGATTTACCCTCCGCGGTGAGCCCCCTGGATTTTCTTGATTTTTTTCAACTTATAGCATCCTAGGGACCATGAATCAAGGCGGTTCCGAAGAATTTAGGTATGCGAACACTGTGTAATTACGCGATTTGTGGTTAATTAGCAAAAATTGAAAAACGCGTTATTTCTTAATTTCTCAGGGACTATGTAAGATATGATAACATGCTATATATCATCTGAAAGGTAATTTTTTCCCTGATTTTTTGGTATATTGTTTGTTATTGTCATTAATCATGGCAAAGAGTAATTAAAGAAAAACGGTTGTTTTAGTCAAAATCATTATAACTTAAGGATCCAAGGTTAAACTTTGGAATTGATAAACCAAGTCCTAGATATACTTAGAGGAGATCTTTAGGCAGTTTTTAAAGAAGGTTGCATCTGATTTCATTAGAAATATAATGTAGAAATCATTTTTTGCTGATTAAATTCTAACCGACTACTGGTTCATTTTGCACTTATATTCTAAAAGGAGAGATGATATCATGAAAACAACACAATATATCCTAAAGAGATGGGAAAAGGATAATCATTGTCTCCCTAAGCTGGTATTTCAGCATGTAATATAGTGGCTGTTTGGAGAGCATTTTGGATCACAGTGAGAGATGTGTCACAATAAAACTATGGTTTGAGTAAGATTTCTTTCCTCAGTAAAATACCATGATTATGTCTCAGTTTTATTACAACCATCTTATTTGGGGCCTTGCATTAAGTATTTATGCATCAAGGGGGGAAAGGAGGTATGGAACTTTTAAAATGTGCATACTTTATAGTACAAAACTAATGCATACTTTTGCCCAAAGGGGGTGGGGGTCTGAGATTTTGAAAATGTGTGTACTTACTAAATGGAAGGCCCCATAATTATAGTTTTCTCTATTTCATGCTGACAAAAAGAAAAAAATAGCTTGTAGCAGAATCACCCATTACCTGCCCCAATCCATGTTTCTCAGGGTATACATGGGGAATCTCTAAGTATTACTTTAAAGAAGAGATGAGTCCCAAAAAGTATGTTGTCATATGTAAAGGGTTCTGAATTTAAAAATCTGAATTTAAAAAACAGTCCTTGTATCAATTGCAAAAAGACCAGGAATGTTATTTGTTGGACTTGATAGGTGTGCTACCTCTGTCAAATTGTTGGTTTTAACAAATTACTAGATTGCACTTTAAACTCTAGGATTCTAGACCCATGTGCCTATAGGGAGGTAGGAAGTTGCAGGCTATAGCCCTTTTCAAATCCCCCATTCCAGGCCCCATTGGTCATTGTTTACTTTACCCCCCCTCAACAGATAATCCCTGTGTGGTAAGAGGCATGATAAGGGTGGCAGACTAGGGTTCCCACCTCTCTGTTGTGGTAGCCAACCCACTCAGGCATTGTCTTACCCGATGGCTAAACCCCTAAAACAACAGCAACACCTGAGTGCAGATAAGACATTGCACACACAACCCAATTAAGGGTCCCTCAGAGGAAAGGGGCAGTTTTATCAAAAAATTCCAAAAGAAGCATGGGGTTCATTACTGTAGCTGTTGAGATAAAATGAAAATGTTATCTGTTTAGACACTGTTGTCCTGCACCAGTGACACAAAGGTAGTGGGTTTTTGGTAGCTTATCAGTGGTGGAGGGGTCTGGGTTGTCCCCCGACAGGCCTGAACTGGAGAACAATGGTGCATCTCCCTACAGGCCTATATAAATGAGTAGCTTGGCTTGACCCTACACAAAATGGATATCTTATATTCCATGGGTTACTGGTATTGGTAATTCAAATTATGATCATGGTCACAGTTTATTTCATAAGAGCCAAACTTCCAATCCTTCCAAATTACCAATACAAGTTATGACCAGACTATGGTCATGCTTCACTCAGATTCATCCTACCAACTAATATGATTCTGCCATATATCTAATTTTATCAGGAGGTGTACCAGGGGGACTGAGACCTCTGTGTGTGTTTATACATATCAATGTCATTGGCAAGACCTCAAACAAATATCAAGATCTGAAACAATACAGCAGTACCTGATATAGCTTTCTATTTCAAAATTACAAGTTCTTGGTATGGCCATTACTGGTTTCCCAATATTATCTAGTAGTATTACCACATTGAGCAGCATGTACACAGCACCCTTGATATGAGATCATAACCATGACACTATGGTATTGGGAGATTATACAAGATTATACAAATTGCTGTGATTCTGGTTGTAGCCTCAAACTTTCAGTTCTCTAAGCCTCAGAAACAACATTATTCCCTTATCAAAATATAACTGACCATTTCCATTTCTAAACTGCTATGAACAAGGATCCAATTTCCTTAACCTACAACAAGACACAGCTTATAGTTAGGTACTAAGGGAAAAGTCAATTATGGTAAATACTCAGATACCAAAAACTAAGGGAGTCATTACTCAAATACATAAATAATCTTCTAATCTATGATCAGTTCTAATAATCCAAAACTGAATACTTAGTCTTTGATCCAAAAGGGTATAAAGCTAACTGAGCACTGAGCCCATACAGCCTGGATCTGCAAACCCTCAAGTAAGAGCAAAGGATGACAGTCTTTAATTAGGTAGATTGGTGGGAGGATGTTATCAAAAGTACAGCAGGTGGTCAGCAATCCCACAGTTTAGAGCACACTATATAGGTCTGTAGTGTGTTGTACCATGGGGGCTGCCCTTATCCCCCAGTTCAGGTCACTCTGGGGAAAGGCTAGACCTCTCCACCAATGATAAGCTTCTAAAGATCCACTACCTTCATTTCACTGCTGTAAGGCAGCATTGTCTAAACAGTTAAAGTTATAGTTTTATCTCTCCAGTTGCAGTGATGAATCCCATGCTCTTTTTGGAATTATATGTGATAAAATGGAATAATAAGACAGTTATAAGTAGCCAAAATTTAAAGGGATCCTTTATTAGGTTGTGCACACAGTGTCAGGGAGATAAGAACCCTAGTCTGCCATTTTTATCATTCCTCTGTCTTTCCAGGCCTTATCTGTTCCCAGGTATGAGGGAAAGAATGGACACTGGGGCCAGCAATGGGGGGGATTTAAAAGAGTATTACGGCCTACAACTCCCACTCTCCCTATAGGAACAGGGTTTAATCATGAGTGGGTACAGGGGTATGTAAATAGAAGATTGCAGCACATTGTTATGTCAATGTGTGAGTCTTTGGCAATATAAGGAGCCACCCATACCCTTTTGAGTAAATAAATCAATCATTATACCAGTTTGATCAGGCAACAAAAATGAGCTTGGCTGCAAATTACATGGACAAATATTTCTTGCTAATGTAAATTTATTGTACAGCTCCAATGTTGTCCACAGTGGACCAAATGGCTCAGAAAGCACTGAAATACCAGCTTAGGGAGACAATGATTGTCCTTTTCCCATCTCTTTAGGATATATTGTGTTGTTTTCATGATATCATCTCTCCTTTTAGAATATAAGTGCAAAATGAACCAGTAGTCGGTTAGAATTTAATCAGCAAAAAAAGATTTCTACATTATATTTCTAATGAAATCAGATGCAACCTTCTTTAAAAACTGCCAAAAGATCCCCTCTAAGTATACCTAGGACTTGGTTTATCAATTCCAAAGTTTAACCTTGGATCCTTAAGTTATAATGATTTTGACTAAAACAACAGTTTTTCTTTAATTACTCTTTGCCATGATTAATGACAATAACAAACAATATACCAAAAAATCAGGAAAAAATTACCTTTCAGATGACATATAGCATGTTATCATATCTTACATAGTCCCTGAGAAATTAAGAAATAACGCGTTTTTCAATTTTTGCTAATTAACCACAAATCACGTAATTACACAGTGTTCGCATACCCAAATTCTTCGGAACCGCCTTGATTCATGGTCCCTAGGATGCTATAAGTTGAAAAAAATCAAGAAAATCCAGGGGGCTCACCGCGGAGGGTAAATCCTTATTTTGACAGATTTCAGGATTTGGCTCCTGGACTATATCATTTGTTTTTCGTTTTTCAACTTTATGTTGTCTTGTTGTCATAATGTTATTTGTTCGAACTGTTCAAATTATAAGATATATGAAGTTTCATTCATATCCATATATGGATTAGATATTTTCTAAGTTCTTAACTCACCTGAATTCATATAAGATAACTTCAATTATATGTACTACTTTTGCAATCAACAAGTATTTATGTTAACAAATAATCCATGTTGTATTATATGTTTGTCTCATCTAAAGACGGTAAGTAATGTAACTATGTTCTTAATGATGACTAGACTTGAGAGTTTTCTGACCACGTTGACCCGGCCTGTGTAGTACCAGTTAGGGCCCTTCCACGTACTGCCGTGTTCTTAGCTCACGTAGCTCCGTGTACTCCGTCATAACAAACCTGGAAGCTTTGCCATGACACAACGCACATGTAATTAATTTATTAGTGATTAACGGATTAATGAATTAATTAGGCAGTCTCACGTGTCCTTGACCATTTGGGCAGCTCAGTATGAAATTACTTCACTTCTGCCACTTCACCAAGTCATGGGCCTCTCCCCTCCACCCCCCACCTTCTCCTCACGTAGTTACCCCCTCCTGTTACGTTCTCTCGGACCCTCTATGTCCGACCTTCTCTCAGTAAAGCCCTTCTCTCAGTAAAGCCCTTTTCTGTGGGTCCTGCGTCCTTTGTCACACCCCTTGTGGGTGATGTACCACGTGACAACATCACCTGACCCCCCGTCATGACGTCACACCCCATGCCCCGCTGTGATTGGTCGATCCATGTTCACGTGACCTGAGGTGTCCGAGCTTCCCGCCCACCGCGCATGACGACCACCGGAAGTGACAGTCGGCGTCTGGATGACCTGACCTGACCTCTTGACCTCTGGACCCTGAGGTCAGAGCCCCCTGAACCCCCGGCTGCCCTCCAGGCCGGCCCACGTCCCCTCTCATACTGCATTGTTCTCTCCCTCTTTGGATGGGTTCGATTGGATGCGCAGGGGTGCGCAACTATCCCATAACAGTACTAATGATGCAAGGCAATAAACCATAATGCAACGCAGCGGATCCGGTATTATAATCTTTTAGCATTGATATCTGGATCCGCTGTGTTGCATTGTTGGTATTATCATGGGATAGTGGCGCACGCCGGCGCATCAAATCGAACCCACCCACTGTGTAGCCTAGGTCATCGCTGTCCTCATCCGGGTACGTACGTACACTTTGCGCACACTCTCCATCACACTCTTCATTATACTCTCCCCCCGTGGCCTCCTCCTGGCGGTTGGTCCCCTCTCCAGCACACGGCCACATTCACTCATTATCACTCAGTCCTCATCTGAACATGTCACACTCTCACCGACAGTTTCAAACTCGTCATACATCGTTTACATATAGGGCCTATATACAGTGCATCAACCACTTACCTCTAGTGTTTATTAAAGGGAAACTTGCGGAAATGATTTCAGTATTCCATCAAATTGGTTAAGCACAAACTGTCTACCATAGGCCAACATTGATGGTTCTGTTGAAGTTAGAAATACAAATGACATCTTAGAATGGAATCAAATCTATCACGTTAAAGGGGAATTCCCAATATTATGATGACATTGTAAAACAAATTATTGGCAAACTTCTCCCTGTCTATAAAACCGCCACTCTCCACTCCATTGCAATGTAAACTTGCCATAGTTGCCATAGTAAATACTATACTGATATAGTTTGACTCACTCCAATACATCATTATACACAAAATATTTCTTAACTCATACCATCAAGGGGGATCTGTTGGAAAATCACTTTATCAACACTTTCAATGAATTACCATGTCATTTTCAACAATACATCTATAAGTCAATATCAAATTAATTCATTACTACCATACTAAGAATTTGAAATCGAATAGAATACCACACGATGAATATATTGTCGTAATTCAGTAAGGCTCCTTTCAAGACTAAGACTTGCCATTCGAAACATTCATCTGACGACAGAGTTTCACGTTACCGCTTGGTTGGTTCGTTTGTGCTCTTTCTTTTGGCCCCAAGGCTATTGTATATTCAGTTGTCATAATCATCAATTGACAAGTACCACATTAATATCGCCTAACTCAGAGCTGACGGATAACCTGCTTATAATCATGTCCAACCAACATAATGTGAGGCCTTATTTTAATTAAACATCTCAAACATCTAAACTGTTTTCACTGACTGAGAGTATTATAACTACCCGCATGTCGACTGTACAGTCTACCACTAACTGGGACATCAAACACCATGGTAACCGTAGCAGAGTGTGTCCGGTACTGTAGTCAAATAGCCACCAGGATGTCAGAGACTGGTCTCTTGTATCTTTGGTTTTATCTTTATATTTAGGCATATTCTTATCGACTTCCGTATTTATTAAACACAATTGAAACAGAAAGCCATTTCGGAATGCAGGCTTTACTTTGTATAAACAATATCTTTCCTTAAGACAAAACATATAAAACAAGGTAAAAATAGCGTCTATCCTGTGAGTCTGTATCCTTCTTCTCTACCTCTCCACGTGTGTGGCTCGTATCGCCGTCTCTAGTTTTCTGCGGTAAACTTTGAAGCATCTTTGTCCTCCACAAGCTGTCGTTCTGTCCACTCTCCCCGACCCCCATACCCTGACCCTCCCCTTTGACGGGCAGAACTACACTTTGAGTCAAATATAAAGATATTTTGTGACGCTCTAACGTCAGTCTTTGCACGTGAAGCATGCACAGTCTTTTGGCCCCAGGGACATTTTGTCCCAGAAACAAATCATGCCACAGCTTTCAGATTGATGTGCACACATTTTTCTACAATTTGACGAGCTAGAGAAGGATTAATTTTGGATATCACGCACTCAGAGCGGACATAACTAGGGCAGGCGTTTTGATAACCTTTTAACACACCATGGTATTATGATGACTGGCTGTTTTGACGGTCGCATGTTTTTTTCCTTTTCTCCAGGCTTTCCTCGCTAAGAAAAAGGAATGGCTGGAAAAAACGAAAGAAATCAATCTTTCGTCTCGGCGACAAAGTACCCTCCTCATGCATTCCGTGCATGCGCTCTGATCATCTCCCGGCTGAGCCTTCACTGTGACACCCCGTGTACCACATCTCGTGAATTCTCGTGTCCACGAGAGGTCAACCTGTCCCCCCTGTGTCACGCCCAGACCACGTGATCTAACTAGGTCACACCACCTTCCTTTTTACAGACTCTTCTCCAATTCTATCAATTGTGTGAAGAAAGGAAAGAAAGGAAAAACCGCCCGTGAGACTTGAGTACCGGTGGCCGACGGCGCACCCTACCCCGCCAGGTGTAGCCGGGTAACAGGCCTGAGGGCCAGGTGTGGGGGAGTACAGGGGGCCGGGGCGCCCCCCGCGGGGCAGGCCGCCGCCAGGGGGGGTAGTAGTAGGGCAGGGTGCAGTGTGTGTGACCAGCGGCTGTCTCTTCCTCCAGGTGCTCAAAGGGCTGCAGAAGTCGCTGCCCAAGGACGACGCGCAGGGCCCCGCGCTGCCCGGGGTGCTCGCCCCCGTCCCCATCACGTGACGTCATCACGTCACGCGCCGCGCTACGTCACGACGTCACCAGGCACCGATGACGTCACGGCGGGCGGGCAGAGGGCTTCTCTGACGTCACTCACGTCACGGGGTGACGGGGGCGCGCCTGGACGGGTCACATGACCCTCGCCCGGCGCACGCGCACACAGGAAGGACCCACCCACCACCAGGGGGCAGTGCGCCCCTGGGGGCACCGAGTGGCGCCACCGTGCGGCGACAGGACGACGACTTCCGGTCACGTGGGCCGCAGCAGGGCCTAGTGCCGGGTTCTCCCACCAGAGGGCAGCAGGGCGCGGTGGGCCTGTGATGACGTCACGTGCCGAGACGACCCCTGGCTGACCAGCATGTGATGACCTGCAAGGCTCCGATACTTCCGGTAGCCCCGACTTATGTGATTTGTAGAGCAGTGAAACTAGTCAGTAGTCACCGTGTGTACATGCTTTGTAAATAGGTCTAATACGGAAGGACATGTAGCCGCTGAACGGGCTGCACGGGCCTCAACTGTGATAAGTTGTTTCTCCTGCTGTATTGTAGTATTAGGTGAGAAGTGTCCGACTGTGTGGGTAGAGGGAGCTGCCTGCCTCCCCCACCGCCCAGCAGGGGGCGCACCCCACCGGGCATGCGCACTGAGGGCGGAGTCATTATCTCAGGTTCTTCTGTTTGCTGATGGCGTGCTGACCACTCGACTGGAAAGAGAGAGAAGCATTTGCAAAATGATTTAATGTCCACTATGTTGAACGTCCAAAGCTCATCATTTCTGATACATATAGCGATACTGTAACATTATGAGCCATGAGTCAGACTGTAGCTTGGGGGCTGGGGCTGGCTGTGAGAGGTGTCCAGAGTGTGTGTGTGGTATGAGAGGGGTGAAAGACAGCCCACTGCTGCCTGTATGTACTGTGTGTTGTGTCTGAACTAGGTCGTAGTTCACTTCTCATCACTGGTTGTGTTCGTGTGCGAGTCCATGATCATGGACCCCTCATATAACAGTCTCTACTCGTGTTAGGCATACAAGGCCATGATCTGCATTAGGTGTATGAAGCCATGATCACGGACCCCTCATATAAGATACTCTACTTGTGTTAGGTGTATGAAGCCATGATCATGGGTCACACAGCCCCTCATATAAGATACTGTACTTGTGCTAGGTGTGCGAGGCCATGATCACGGACCCCTCATATAAGATACTCTACTTGTGTTAGGTGTATGAAGCCATGATCTTGGGTCACACAGCCCCTCATATAAGATACTGTACTTGTGTTAGGTGTATGAAGCCATGATCACGGGTCGCGCAGCTTCTCATATAACAGTCTATACTTGTGTTCGGTGTACGAGGCCATGATCATGGACCCCTCATATAAGATGTACCCTCCGCGCGCATTGTACTCACACCCGTAGTCTCTCTTCTCTCCTCGTCAGGATTGTTGTCTTTTCTATGACTGTACAGATTCAAGCACGAGTTTCAGGGCGATAATTAAATAATTAAACTCCATGTAACCCAGAATTCAAACTGTGTTGATTTCTTTCATTGCAATTCATCTTTCAGCTTGTTGCACCTTACAAATATATCTTTAGTGTGATTCATCATTAAGTAGTTATGATCGTTTGGGGTTTAAATGCAATTCATTTAGCAATAGCAGACAATCAAGATGGCGTAATGTATTATGCAGTGCAGGCTAGGAAAATTCGGCCAAAATTCTGGTCGTCAGAGGACGACCATAAGCAAAAATCTGGTCGTCCTCATACAGCTTTAAGTTGTCCACAATACTGAGACTATTTCTTATATTTCAACAAGCTATCAAAAAAGACAAGAAACAATATTTTACAGATAAATATTTTAGGGATAATTCCAGAATATCTGGTCGTCTTGAGGACGACCAGAAATCATTTTCTGGTCGTCCACAGCTCTTTTCTGGTCGTCGAGGACACGCGGACACGCAGATTTTCCTAGCCTGCAGTGCTGTTTTGCGCATGTGTGAGAATTATTTAGGCCAGCTTAGGAAGCACTCTCCAAGCACATTACTCCACTAAAGACCTATGCACAAAGAAAGGGTGACTTTAAAAGTTATGAAAAAAGGCAACTCTTTCAAACAACCATAACTTTTTAGATAAATGAGATACAGTGCTACTTCATATATCATAGGATTCAGAAGAAATTGAACAAATGTGCTAATTCATGACGTGAAAGGTCTTTAGAGCATCAAATCATTAAAAATTGGCCTATAGTGCTGTTTTATGTCCACTTAAAAGAAAGACCATAATGTTTTCTACATCCTCAGGCATCCAATGAATGAATTTAGATGACCTATGATGTAATTAACATGCTTCAGAGATGGCTGTAAAAGGATGAAAATGTCACCCTTTCTTACAGCATGGGTCTACAGGTTATGTCTGCGACAACCCATCATCTTTTTGTGCTAATTTGCATCAGTGGAACCTTTTTTTTCCTATGTATGAAAATCCTTGGTGTAGACGCTTTTTTTGTCTACTTTGGTGCTGACACCTTTTTAGTGTACCTTACCCCTCACTTATATCAATGTAAGTTCTTCCCCAAGGTAATCTCTGGACCCTTTATAACTATATATGTAACTAAAGAAGTATAAAGAGTTGGGAGATCAGGATATCATCAATTGTTTTTATGCAGCGATGCTTATGGCACTGTCAATTTATTCTGGTTATTGGTAGGCCTACATGTAAGTAAATATGAAAGTTAATTGGTATGACCTGGTAGATGATCTAAAGTAAATTCTCCTGGAAGACACCACATCAAAACTATTGCTCTCATGGCAGACATCTGTTAGATCTTTGGTGATATAAAATATAGTTTTTTTCTAAAATGCCAAAACAATGAGAACATAGAAGAATAGCATTATATATATTATCTAAATTCTATTTGAATCAATAAGAAAACATTCTGAACATCACATGTAGCATAGTGACCATTGCTGCCTCAGGGAACCTGTGTACCTTTGCTTATGAACTGTCAGGGTGTGCTATCTACTAGGCCATGGGGACAGGTATTCATTTCCCTACAGAATGGAAGCAATGGTCTGTACATACAAACCCAATCACACTGTCCAGGATATCAGTACACAAAAAGTAGTTCCAAAGAATTGTTGATTTAGGCATTGTCAAACAAAATTGTGTTACAATTTTGTCATATTTTATTTCATTTACATAAACCTAAACTGTTTCCATTCTCGTGCCATTCTTATATTAAGGTTATCAGCTGCATTTATTAATCTAGATGTAGGGGACAGATTTGGTCACAGACTTGGTCAACAGGTTTTTGCAGTTATATTTACAAGTGCTTTGTGTACATGAATGAGCTGTAGAAATAAATGAGTAATTATACCCTTCTGAGTGTATGGCCTAGAAGATATAACGAAATATCTGTATGTATTATGGCTAAAACTGACCAGTCTGGTCCCTGATATAAGACTTCATGTCTACCGGGTACACCTACCAACATGGCACTCAGATACCTGGATAATGATGGAGCTAAAACATAACAATACAATAAAACATGGCAATACGGCAGTTCGGTAGGATGGAGCATAGCCAGTGGTCAAACTTTGTAAAAAAAAATCAAAATAAATCAAGGGGCCTTCCATTTCGTATGTATGCAAATTTTTTCAAATTTTAGACCCCCCACCCCCCTTGGCCTTAGATACAAATTGGATTTGTACAGGATCGTATGCAATTAGAAAAAAAATTCAGACTCCCCTACCCCCTTGGTGCGTACATACTTAATGGAAGGTCCCCCAAACATACATATAATATATTTTGTCAAAATTACTAATTAATTTAGTCAAAATGCTAATTAATTTGGTTAATATACTTCACCATGGGTTCATCATATAGGCTGAGACTGCTGTAAATGTTAGGCCTGAAGGTTATATTTTGAATTCAAACACCGTAAAGGTAGCAAAACATGGACAACAGACCTCACACAATAAGTTAAATTGCATAAACTTCTGTATATTCCTATTATATATGTATTAATAATATCTGCCTCCTGACTGTCTGTCCGCATGCTACGGTGAACACCTGCTGCCCTGGGACTGCGGCATTTTATCACAGTTAGCCCTGGCTGTTTGGTCAGACTTTGGTTGTCACCTCCACAGGACAAGCACCAAAAACCTTCAACCACAATGTGAATCATATACTACTTCCAGATTCAACCACAAAGATATGGGTGGTTATGAATAATGTTGTAACAACATGTCTGGGAGTCTACAAATTTACGTGGTGGCAACATTCATTTGTGACATTGTTACAGCATCACATAGGCAATGTTATCATGACGTGCCAGGAAGGTGATTCATAACGTTATCCACAACGTTGTAGCAACATTTCTGGGAGTCTACATTTTTACGTTGTAACAACCAAAAATCACAATGTTATAGGCACCAAAACATGACGTTGTAACAACATTGTAACAATGTGAATTTGTTTGCTGGGAACTGCCTGATTTGTCAGGATGCCATTTCCCAGTCTCATTCCCCATAATATATTTAGATATCTGAACATCATAAGAATTTCACATAATCAAACAATCTCACTTATATTACACTACAACATGACTTACTGAAAGTGAAAACCTTTATTTTTTACTTACCCCTAAACAGGGGGAGGTAGGCCTGAACTACCTTTAGTGAATTCCAGAAACACGAGACCCATGCCCAAGTCTTTATATCTGACTGCTTATGAAACAGGTATGACAAAGTACATCTTCAAAACTCATACAAGGCAATTTTCTTTAAACTCAAAATACATTCTAATACACTCCATATACATCATATAGACACACTACAGTTCATAGAAAATTCCTTGAATTTTATAATGAATTTATATCAACATTTAGAGAAAAGCTCTAACAACTACATAGAGTGCACTACCACCTGGTGGAGAAAAGTTGAACTATGCATATGCCAAATGAAGGTGGCTCTTGCAATACATACTATTGCTTAGAGCATTGCTAGTTAAAGGGATTTCTGTAATACAGCATTCATCCACCAGGTGTACTATAGTCAACAGATCAACTTTCATTAATTCAAATTTTCATTATTTTCCTTTTCCTCTCCTGGCGCATGCTCTGCTATACAAATTATGCTTCTAAAACATGTACCTTTCCTCTCTAGAATATCCAATATATTTTTTGAGTTCATTATCTGTAGATAAGTTGATATTTTGGGGAGCAGCTGTGTAGACACCTTTTCTGTATGACAGCAGGTCAGGTGGAGCAGTGGGACCAGGCCTGTCCTTCCCTCTCCCTGACCATACCCGTCATGATGGGTGGGTCAGTGGATAGAGCCTGGGTACAGACCTCTGCCCAGGGCACTGGAGGGCAGTGAGGGAGATCTGTCTCTCCCATCCCTCCATCCCATAGGGATGGAGGGATGGGATTCTAGGTGGGGCCAGGAGGTCCTAGGTGGGAGGGGGGTTCTAGGTGGGGCCAGGGTGGTCCTAGGCGGGCAGGGGGTCCTACACAGGCATGGGGGAGGGGGGGTTATTCTAGGCAGGCGGGGGGGTCCTAGGTGGGTTGAAGTTAAGAATTAGTGTAGGTATTGCCGACCTAATACCACACTGTTTGTTGGTAGAGTCGGATTAGGGATCCCATACATAGGGGATGGGGGTATGGCATTGCCCTCCCCTATGCAATAAATTATATCCCTTTTAATCAGGCATGTAAGATTTCCGCGGAAATGCGGAATTCCGCATTTTTTGAAATTTTTTGATCATTTTTGAGATTCGTCCAAATCCAAGGAGAAAATATTTTTTCTATAGGGGGTGGGGGATGCCTCAATATTTTTCGCAAAAAAATAGAAAAATATTTTACTGTTTTCTGCTTTTTAAATATTTATTATGATATTTTGACAAAGTAGATATGTAATACCTTGATTTCCCTCCTCAAAAATGAGGTTTATACCTGTTTCTGAGCAATTTTATTATTTTTCTGCGGAAATTATCTTTCTTGACTTACATGCCTGTTAATAGCAATGCTCTTTGCTGTGCCATAAATTTCCCAGCCCACTCAATTAACTATAAAAGGTATATAGCAATGTTTTGGACCTTAAAATTGTTATTTCCGCGACGACATAAATCCACACTCTGAAGGTTACTTTTTAGTTGCTCCCACACTACCAACCTGTACACATCGTCACAATTTTAAACTTTAGCTTGTTGTATATGAGGATTTAGTAAATATTTCCTATATTAGTCCAAACTTAACCACTTGTTTCTTGTTATTTCCTATCTATACCTAATTTATTTAATCACGAGTAATGTAATGGTAAATTATATGCATAAATATTTATACATAATGTGTTCAAAGTGAAGGATTCATATTATGCACACATCGGGTGCATGATTTTTACCGGAAATTTCTTATTGTGTACAGTGCTATATATGCCTAATGAAATTAATGCTTTTTGCAAATTCATGCACATAACGAACAAGAAAACTGTGTCTGGGAGAATTCTGTAGGGGGGGGGGGGGGTCGCTTCTGGAGAACCTAAAAACAAACTCATTTCCATTCAAATCTGGCCATCACGTGCTGCATGTGACCACCAACATGACTGCCAGACGCCCCCTACACAGCACAGCACACAAGTAAAGGCAGTTTTTTGTTCTTTTTTTTATTATCACAACTTCATGTACAATGTGTTTATGTCCTTCCAGTTGAGTTATAGCCAAGGTTTAACCCTGATTTATTGTCAACAGAGAGTCCCCAATGTTTACATGTAAGCTTTACATTTGGCTGATTCCATTCTGAACGTATGTGGTATCCGACATTCACACACATAAAATATTTACAACATTACATACATAATGGTCATATTTACAAGTGCTTTGTGTACATAAATGAGCTGTGGAAATAAATGAGTGACAATAATTATACCCAACTTCTGAGCGTATGGCTAAGAACATACATCAAAATATCCGTATGTATTGTGGTTAAAACTGACCAGCCTGGTCCGTGATATACATGACTATACATCTCCCCGTTACGCCTACTGACATGGCACCCAGAGATATCTGGAGAATGATGGAGCTAGAATATAACAAGACAATAAAATGTGGTAATACGGCAGTTTGGTACAATGGGACTGATCCAGAGGTCACACTTTGTAAGGAAATCAGCGTACACATAATTAATTTTGTCAAAATTACTAATTACATGGTCAAAATTCTGATTAATTTTGTTAATATAATTAATCACAGGTTTCACCATCTTGACTGGGAATACAGTAAAACCTTAGGCCTTGGGTGAAATTTGAGTTTGAATTTTACTAATTATTTGGTCAAAATTCTAACTAATTTGGTTATTGTAATTCATTACAGGTTCATCACATGGGCTGAGACTGCCATAAAACCTTAGGTCTGTGGTTTATATTTAAATTTGAACACCATAAAGGTAGCAAACCATGGACAACACAGACCTCACAAAATAAGTTAAATTGCAACAACCATGTGTATATATGCTTATTATATATGTATCAATAATATCCTACTCCAGACTGTATGTCTACATACTATGGTGAACGCCTGCTGCCCTCAGAGTGCGACAGTTTATCACAGTGAGTGTCAGGGGACAGAGGCCCCGGCCGTTTGGTCAGACTTTGGTCGTCACCTCTATAGGAAAAGCACCAAAAAGCTTCAACCACAAAGTGAATTATATCAGTGTATCCATTTATCACTTCGTAAATATACATTTGTTAAGTTACCTTCCCATAATTGTTCATTGCACATATTTACAGACAAGAGGGTAAATATTCTATAATCACGAGTACATATCATAGGAGCATACAATAGTCATGTAGATGATCAAATACAACTGTTGGACCCTTTATGTTGGTGTATTGGGTTTGAACATATGCACGTTCACTGACCCTTGAAGAGTTGTTGAGCGAAACAAAGACTACCCCACATCCCCCATCCCCATCCCCACCCCAACCACAGTCATGGTGCAACATTGGTTAATAAAATTGGTTTGACTTTAAAAATCTACAAGACTAGACTTCATGGAGACCCTTTTGGGAACACAAGATGTAATTGTAACTATGTTGTTTCTATCCGGTAATGGTTCAACTGCTCCTAAAAGGGGAGGGAATGTATGCAAATGAGCAATGACTTAGTATTAGACCTGTATTTGCCCCTGCCACTCTCTAAGTTCTGGAACTGCCCCTCAAATCTGTAATGTCAACCCTAATGTAACATCACATCATTCACCATTAAAATGCCCAAATTCAAGACGTTCTTGAGTTTAAAAATGGCAAAGAGTCTATTCAGACTCCCTTAAAAGCATATATTTTCTCACAACCTGACCACCCATGACTTCATTAATTAAGTTTTCTGGCACTCCAATTTGGCAGCTGTTAACAGTTTATGCTCATTCCACTGGCCAGCAGACAGCTGCAGCTTACTAGCATGCATTACGTAGGTATACTGCATCATGAAATTCTGGTTCTGGTGGGTTTCTCAAACTTGCCTAAAGTCTCAGCCATTGCTGGTACCCTACATGTTTCAGCTGTTACCCGTCTTTGCCTTGTTCCCCCATCTCACACTAGGGGGCTCGGCATGGTAGACGGCAGGTACGGCCTACCTCTCAGTTCGTCAGATTTTGATGAATTCAAAGTCACCTGCCGCTCCTCGACCAATCAGATGACCGGAAAAAATGGGTTGTACCTGCGGCTCTTCACAACGTCTAGAGCAGCGGAGTAGATCGGGAGTGGTGCTGTGGACCCCTGCGTACCATCTATCTTGCGGCTGTCGCTGGTACCCTGCCTGTTGAGGCTGTAAACAGTCCATATTGCTGCTGAAGCTGGTATATATCACCTGTAAACAGTCTATGTTGCAGTCATCGCTGGTAATCTGCATGTATCATCTGTTAACAGTCTATGTTGCGGCCGAGCCCGGACCACCTGTCGGGGACCAGCAGGAAGTATCGGTCCATGGCCTCGAGGAAGCGGGACCGGTAAAGTTCGGGGGAGACCACGGTGGGCATCTTACCCTGCCCCCCCAGCTGGCTGTATGTCGACTTCACCACCATCTCCAACTTCTTGTCCCACGTGAACGTCCGGATGTAGTCTGAAACAGACAGGGAAATACAGATTCCAAACAATTTTGTTTACCCCTGGGGGATTTTATTCTATTACCTTGATCTTGTAGGTGTCACAGTAGCTAGAGAGAGAAACCATGCCATAGAAGTGATGAATTATCATCTCATTTTTATATAAAACTTTGTATTTCATGAAACCTTGGCATTCTAGGCAGGCACACACACACATAAACACACACACTTTGTTTATTTTAAAATGGCGATCATTCTCGATTTATTCCCAGATTATCAACTTTTTACTTGTTGATCACTGAAATTTTCACTCAGGAAATCAGTCTCAAAAGAGAATATACTTTATCGTGTATGCATAAAAGGAATGTTTAAAACTATGACGCATGGACATCCATACAGAGATACTAAACTCCTGCACATGTTTTAGTGGATTTAAGATGGACCTATTGTCCTGTACAGGGAGACAAAAAACAGGTAATATTCAAAGAGGAACTAAAACAAACGCTCTGAAATGACACAATATTAATGTGACTAACAATGATAACTTGACCTATGATGACCCACCTATGATTCCGACGACGAGCTCGTGGCGGGCCTCGTCTATGCCCACGAGCAGGGAGTAGTCCATGACCAGGTGCGATGACAGGAACTGGGTGTCGTTGGTGATGGCCAGGGTCAGCACTGTCTTGGAGTGGGAGCGGATGTACAGGGGCGAGTCCACACAGACTGTAGGGGGAAGGGTACAGGGGGTCAGTGAGGGCATGTCAACGCAGTGTCAGTGACTGCCTCAGAAAATCTTACAATGCAGGAACTGAACACTCCTCACTTAATTAGATAGGTGATATTTTCACCGAGATGTGCCATTTACTAGGATAATGTTTAGACATATTTGTGTGCATATATTTTATTTTACATATATTCAATCAGACAAATATTTGATAAAGGCTGATGCTCACATTTGAGGAGGTTCTCGTCAAGCAGCACCAGGTCCTCGACCCGCTTCCCTGACGTGCTCACCAGGCGGTTCCGCATTGACCCTTTTAAGTCGAAGATCTGGGAGATGAAAGAAAGCAAGTTTTACCGAATGTCTGCGTTAATATTAGCTCTACAGTGGGCTCTCTTACACTGAAGGGAAAATAGAAAGTTATGGAGTAAAGTATGTGGCTATATCCGGTGGTCATTATCTTTATAGATATTATTTGGGTTCCCATGCATTTTTGAAAATCAATTTAAGGCCAAGATTCGGAAAAAAGAACAATATCAGAACACGTGGTATGATTTAAATTTGAAGTAAGTGTACTCCTATGAAAGTGGGATTTTAGAATCTTCATTTCAACTTCTAAAAAAAATCACTTTACGACCTTTTCTACTTCTAGACTTCTAGCTACTGTCAAATTTAAGACCTTTTTAATGCCTTAAATTTGGAGAAATCAATTCGAGACCATTTGAGACCTGCGTGGGGACTCTGGACATATTCATTCAGCATCTCCTGGTAGCGTAGTCTACTTATGAGTTCTGAACAACAAATACAATCCTACGGCCGCCCCTACCTGTGTGATTTGTCGGTCGTAGAAGAGGTTCTCCATGACCAGTAAGTCCTGTTTCAGCGCGGTGTTGGTCTGGTTGTTGCGGTAACCTATCCGGTACACACCAAGGATCTTAGCCAGCACTGTGGGCTTCTGAAAGACCAACGGCAATATTGAATCTTAGATTGTTCAAATTCAAAACCTAGTTCTCGAATTACCAAAAAAAACATGCACAAGTGGTGATATGAGATGTAAAAACAAAGACATCCATGCCTGTTTAATGTGCCCATACATTTAGGATTAGAGAAAAGTAAGATTTGTCTAGGTGATAAGTGGGATATTGATACTGTTGATAAGTATAACTATATTATATAGATATTTCTCAAAGATAAACGTATTCTCCATTATCATAGCTTAAAATTGCACATTAAATGGCATGGGGTCCGGTTAGAGGTCAGTGGTGTATGTTTGTCTGGCTCTATAACAATGGTAATATATACAATATTCAGTGCCCCCACCAGGGTCCCACGTCAGCCCTTCGCTGGTCGGTGTGGTAGGGCAGTAGCTCACAGATGATGCGCTTTTATTAATACACAGCTGTGGGTAATGACTGTGGGCTAAGCACATCATCTTTTCGAGTCCAAGAGTTATTTCAGGAGACTTCTCTCCTACTACATCGGCCACAAACAGGGAGCAGACCTGGTAGGTAGTGGATCTGACTGTCCTTACAGTTACAATACACACCTTTTACAAATCCTATAACTATACTGAGCCCCTATCTATCGTATAAACATTACCAAAAGTAAAATGTAAGTGGCCCCTCTCTTTAAAACACCCAACCGACCACTCCAGACGGAGATGGTACAGTCTGTGAGGCACTCGAGGATAGGGGGCCTATCTAGAAAATAGACCATGAAGCAAGAACTCCCTAGGGGAAGCCAGCTCCCGACCTGTGGTGGTCAGGGTCCATTTTTCTAGTACCAGGCACAACTTATAATCTCGAAGAAGGAGAGCAATGTCCAAAAAATGTCAATTTAAATAAACCTTGACAATCCTTGAACTTTTAATTCTTGTAATTGGTTTTGGTTTGTTATCTACCAATTTGAACTTAGCTGGCAACTAGCAGGTACGAGTATAAGGTAATGAAAAGCTGGGAACCAGCAAGATCAAGATATATGATCACGTTGCATGATCCAGAGTCATGTGTGTGGTATTAATATTACGCATCCCGGAGGAAAGTAATCTTGGTTATAGGACTTCTGATACGGAATTTATCCTCAGATAGACCAAAAAAGGTACTCTAAAAGACAACAAAGTTACGTGGGGAAAAATTATGGTTTTCTGCTAACGTTACCCAAATCTCACAATAAGAAAAACTGAGAATTCTGGGAGAAAAATTTAATTAATTGCTTCAAAATAGCTAGTGGTCAGGAGAACGACCAAATTCATTTTCTGGTCATCCACAGCCATTTTCTGGTCATTGAGGACACGCAGACACGCAGGTTTTCCTATAGGTCTGCTGGTTAGAAAGGACTGATTTTGTCTATGTGACTATATTCAATAACGAATCGAGAGGATTTGAGAGTAACACCATAAGTGCTTAAATATGCCATGAGGTCAAAAAGTAACAAGGAAGATTTAGATTAGATATTCACAAAAACATATCATAAAATTACAATTAGCTGTTTTTATCGGGCATAATACATAGAAAGTTTGAAGTTTTTCAGTCCTTTCTTGGTCAGCAGACCTACAGCCTGTATTTACCCCTACCCCCAGACCTACCTCCTCGGCCTGGCACTTGGTGATGTAGTTGAAGTAGTGCGGGGCGAAGTCCACGAAGGACTGCACCTCCAGCCGCGACATCTGTTTGAGGATGAACCGGTCATCTGAAGGGGAAAAACGGGTAAAGCTTAGCACTGGGTGTCTGTGCTAGAATGGTTAGTTGGAGGGTATGGGCCAAACATCTATAGCATATAGACATTGTGCACGTGACGTCATATCTCCCAAATTGGGACGGCTGCCATGTTGGTGATCAATTTAAATTTATCACTTTTCACAATTCTAAAGGATTTATGATAAAGATTTTTGTCAATAGAATACTCATCAAATCATAATTAAGTATTTTCTTAAAATTGTATACATATTTGATAGCCTTGTGGGTTTAGTGATCATGTGGTGATCACCAAAATCTCGTCATGTGACCCTCTCTGCACAAGATCTATAGCCTAAACGGGGTGTTCGAATGAGTGGGACAACTGCTTATAGCCTACAACAGGTTGTATAGCTTATAGAGAGACCTGGTTACCTGAAAGAGTGGGCCAAACACATATGTGGCTCTCTAGTATTGTGTTAGGTAAAAGTATATTGTTGTTACAGGGGTAGATGTTGCTACACAGAATTATCATCAATATAAGAGCTGTCTTTATCATAAATTGTCTTCTTGCACGAGAGAAACACTACTGGTACATTAAAGGAAACCTTGCACGTAACTGCAGGGTACTTATTTTTCAATTAATTCAATTCAGCATGTTATTCACAACTTTTACTATCAATATGAACAAAATTGCAGGAAAATTCCTAGATTATACATGGTTATGGGACATTTAAAAACTTGTATTTTATTTTATCTTTTAAGGGAAATCCCCTAATTTATGACGTAGCACGGGGAGTTCTTGGGGAATCCCACCTACCCTTATAAGGGAATCCCCGTCCCTGTGGAATTTGTAATAAAGGTTATACACTCAAACCCAAATTATATGTATGTGGCCCAATGCAACTCTTAACAATTTAATGTATACATCCATCTACAACCATTCATTAATCAGGGAATCTCAAAATAACTTTAGAAGGAATTCCCATAGCTGTGACGTAGCAAGGGGAGTGCCAAACAACCCAGCATTCAAGGAATTCCTAAAATTAAATTCCTTTCCTGAATAATTCCCTAGGACCTTGACTTATTCACGTTTTTACTTTTTAAATATTTTTACAATACTTATCTCAAGTTAATTACATGAAAAACAGAGCTTAGTGAATTTATGTGCAAGTTTTCCTTTAAGAGGTAAGGGCAATGGGAGGAATGTTTCAAATAAAGTGTGGCAGTAGCCCCTGATTGCCCTCCCCTTTACCAGACTCACCCTGCGTCTTACAGAAGGTGGAACCCGACTTGCCGCCCCGCGCCAGCCACGTGAAGCAGCGCGACAACGACCGGATGTACCTGAAACACACACTGTACAATAGTACCTCGCTACACTACTGTGAACAGTAATGCCGCAAACACAGAGGTATGAGTGTACCTGCAACACTCACTGCATCCTATTTGGGCTTAGGTTCACTGTATCAAGGCCGGGAGACTACTCTATGGCCAAAAACAGTCACCAAGTCATTGCTGAATAGTGTAATAATGAAAGTATGACAACCTTAAATTTTGGTGGCATTTGTATTGTTTTCTTGCAATATACATATCTGCAAAATGTGATTCCCTGACTTATAGTATCTTACCACTAAAAGTCCTTCTGTGACCTTACACACTGCAATATATTTTCAAAGAATTATACTGTGTAACCCAGGAAATAGGAGCGTCCCAAACCAGCTGCGTTGTCCTGGCCTAGTCTTTAGATCCCTCCCACCTTTGAGAACCCCTTTCCCTCATCACCCTGGCCCCCTTACCTCTGCTCGCCGGCGGGGAAGATGACCTTCCTCAGCTGTCTGAATTGGTCAGCGAAGTAGACACGGCAGTAGAAGCGAGCCGTGCTGTCTGCGAACTCTGAAACACATGAACAAACAAGGGGCAATAGAAGTGTGCTGTGCTGTCTGCGAACTCTGTAACACATGAACAAACAAGTAGATATGGCAATAGAAGTGGCATGCTGTCTGCTAATTCTGAAACACATGAACAAACAAGTAGATGTGGCAATAGAAGTGGGCTGTGCTGTCTGCTAATTTTGAAACACATGAACAAACAAGTAGATGCAGCAGTAGAAGTGGCATGCTGTCTGCTAATTTTGAAACACATGAACAAACAAGTAAATGCAGCAGTAGAAGTGGGCTGTGCTGTCTGCGAACCCTGTAACACATAAAGAAACAAGTAGACATGGCAGTATTTATAAGCTGGCTGTGCTGTATGCAAACTCTGGAATGAACAAACAAGTAGATGCAGCAGAAAGGGTCCGCAGAACCGGACAGTGCCACTGGTAAAGCTATATAGATCTATGGTGTTTTAGCAATATATGTTTCATTTTGAAAATCTGTGATAAACTTGCTTTGACAAAAAAGTCCCTGAAACAGATACTAAAGAAATACTTGCAGTATCGCATTATAGACTATCAACGTTTTTTCAATCATTTATTTAATATAGAAGGACCACTTACACACAGGAAATGAAATTGCGAAATTTGTTCTTACAATTGGGTGAAAAAAATCTTGATTCAAATTCTAACATCAACTTTAAATGGGTCACAAGTTAGAATCTGAAGCCAACGAGGGCCCCCTCTAGTCTCGATTATTTAAATATTTTTATGGAAGAGTCCCTAGGTGTTAAGGTCTCGAGGCTCTCTGAATTATTCATGTTATCGGCCATAAAAAAAGTATCTCCCCCTTCTGGCGTACTCACGTAGCTCGATGTGGGAGTTGGGGCCGGACGTCTTGGTCCTGGAAGAGGAGGTCTTGTCAGTGTCCGACGTCATGCCGGGCCCACCATATACACTGAAGTCGTCTGAAACAGGACCAGAGAGAAGTGAGTCGGGGGGATACAGGTGGAGCCAGGGAGGCAGGTTGCGGGGTAATATGTATACATAGTACAGACCAAGGGGGAATAAAGCAATTTTGATTGCCCTGGTATGCACATACCATCAAGGACTTTAGCCTGAGACATAGGTATGTACAAACTGGGTCAATGATAATTGCTGAGTGTGCCGACATTTGGTACATGATTTATTCTATATGAATTACAAAGAAAATGTTGAAATTTGTTACTGACAACACAAAAATTGGCATTGGCATTCACAGACAGGCAATATTGCCCTCCAGGAACAATAATAGATCTTTTATTCTGCAGCTCCTGAGAGTGCAGGATATTGGTGAAGGTAAAGGTTTTGCAATCCTGATATATAATAGCAAGGAGGGATAAATAATATGCATGCTACTTAATATGGAACGTGGAAAATAAATATATCTAGAACAACTCTAACTTAAGGAGGGGAGGGTGGAAGGTGGGGGGAGGGAGCTGGGGGAAGGTGTGTGTGTGTGTGTATTTGTGTGTATGCATGTGGTGTGTGTGTGTGTTGGTGCTGGTGGGGATGGGGGTTGGGGTGGGGTCTACTAACAGGATGGGGTTCAACAACAAAAAAAGCCACACAGCACACATGGAGAAAGGCGGGCCCCAAGCAGCACCCGGGACGACGATATGACAGGTGACAAGGCAAGGCTAACTCAACTAACTCAAAGGCTCAACATTGACGAAACTCGTGCTGTATATGTGGGACAAGAAGACCCTATTAGAAGACCCTATGAGAAGACTCGCATTACATGTGGGGTAGAAAACCATCTGAATACACACTGCATGTGGAAAATAGATATATTTCATACACTTTGTGCACTATACTTCCACTCTTCATGCATTTCACCAACACTCATGTTTGAGGGAACACTGACTCTTCACACATACTCACAAACCCATATGCCCTTCTTGCATTTACGTGCACTTCAAATGAACTCTGTGTATGCAGCCTCCCTTCACTTTACATATTTTACATGCACTTCAAACAAACTTTAGGCCTAATACCCTTTCAGTACTTCACTTTATGTGCATTCTTTGTAAACCATTATGTGTGCTTTACTTATTATTATACATGCAACTCACATAGTTTGCACATAAACATACACTTTAAGCGATGGCCCACAACCAACCCAAACTTATACATTGTGTATCTTGAAACCAACAAATACACTTCACATACTTTCTGTGTGCAGTAAATATACACTCTATATTCACTCTATGTGCATATCACATACAATTCACATACAGACCCTAGAGAAGACCTCAACCGGTCAAAACATGTCGGTTTAATTCTCTTATAAATACTTATCCATCAACAATCAACTCCCTGCATTAGTTCGACAGTTATTCCAACATTTTGATTAGATGTACCATTCACATACAGTATGCACATTGGGCCATTCTCCGGAAAGTTCCTCAATTGTAAGGCAAAAGTAGCTAAAAAATCAAACTACATAATATCAGGTTATTTTGTCATTATATTGAAGGTAAATACGTCTGTATTCATTTTCCAAAAGGGGGCAACTTTATAATCATTATTCTTTGGAATATCAATATTTGAAAATAAAGCCCTATATTTCCTATATGTAACGTACAGAACCAAGCTTTTTTGGCTAAATTATGGTCTTATGAACAAACATTCTTAAGTCTGGCTAACAATAACATTACAACATAAAAACTCATATATGGAAAATTTCCCAACTAAGTATATCTTTTTATCTATGCAGTTAAATGCTAAAAACTTGGTTCTGTACTTTACAACCTTGTAACATACATAACCAAGCTATTTCTTCTTTATGTATGGCTTAATTCTTACATTGTTTGGCAAAGACGTTTATAATGTGGAGTAATAATATCCACTTGATCTATGTTAGTACAAAAACAATAAGTATAAAAGATATCAGTTTGCAATTCAATTAATTTAATGAAAGCTTGGTTCTGTATGTTACAGAACTTGGTTCTGTACGTTACATAACTATTTCAAGATGTGTATGTCTTTTGTTCATAGCAGGTACATTAAATGAGATATTGAAATTTGTTTTTTATCAAATGTTCCCTATATTTTGGGCTTTTATTTCATGGTATTTCTATTATGAAATTACACATTTGAATTAAATGAGGCTGGATTAAAGTTTGGTTCTGTATGTTGCACAATTGCATCAGATAAAATTTAAAGGAACTGTCAATATTTTTCTAAATGACTAATTAAGCTGATTATGCTTAAAAACTATCAAGTTTATGTTGTTGCTAAGGTAAAACAAGTTGGTGCATAGTGCAACTAAATTAAAGTTATAAGAATTGCCTTTGTGTGCAAAATAAGTAATATGAGAAGATAAGTTACCATGGAGTTTCCTGTTAATTTTCCCCAACATTATATTGGCAAAACCATACATTTTCTGAATTGTCAATGTCTGTATTACGTGCTGGTAATATTCAGAATGAACATAAGTGAAATGTGTGCCCTACAGGGAGCTTTAACTTGGAATTATGTGGTTTATATCAATTGAGGAGATTTCCAGAGAATGGCCCATTACATGTATGCTTTCCTTTCACTATATGTGACCTACATAAACACATCACACATATTCTACACATACGCTTTACATGCACTCTACACATTTGTTTGTTGGGGTAGTTTAACATCCAGACAACCCTTCAGGGGTTTTTCAGACTGACTCTACATATACACTTTACGCACACTCTAAGTGTTCTCCACATATACTTTATGCACACACTAAATGTACTTCACTTACACTCTATGTGTCTCTAAATGCCCTACACATCAACTTTACCCAACTCTACATGGACACTAAATGTGCACTACACATACACTTCACATGCTTTAGACGGCATCCACCAGAGGGCTAACCGTGCAGTAGTAAAGACGTGAGTAGGGGCTGTACCTGCTTCGTCAAACGAGTCCTTATCGAGTCGCGGCGTGTAGCGGACCGTGTCGATGGCCGTGTCACTGGTCGTCGGCCGGCTTGGGCTCTTCTCCCGGCCCGCAGCGCCCCGGAAAAATGCTAAGACGCTGGACCCGCCACGCTTACCTAAAGCACATCAGGGGAGGGGTCAGCAACTGCTGGACTACCGATGGGGGGGTTGGGGGTTACAGCTAACTCTAGGCGCGACGGAAAACCGAAAACAGGGTGCTCGAGCTTTTACGAGAATCATTTGTCATATAGCATTGACATTATAAGACCAACTAAAGACCAAAGTTTGGGAAATTTAAGACTTGAAAGTTGCTCAATCAGACACTTTTAGATGTAGATCTATTGTTTAATGTACAAACATACGGCTGAAAGCGGCATTTTGTTTCTCATGATTAAATGAATTTCAATTTCTTGTTAGATTCAATTTAAGACCTTTTTTAGACCTTGTGCAAGGAAATAATCAGACCTTTTTAAGTCCATACATTTGATAACCCTAACTTAAGACCTTTAAAGACTTTTTAAGATTTGCATGGAGACCATACAAGCATACCACACCACTAAGCCAGGCAGGACGACGTATTATCAGGAGTGGATAGGAGTCTTTAGGTTCAGGGTTATCAGTCATTAAGATTAGTACCGGTTTACCTGGTGTGTTAATCTAAAACAGAGACTGAACCTATTCTGACACGGAAGATTGTGTGTAGTTTGTTAAACAATGAAAAAGTTAGTTTATAGAACATAGTGTTAATACTGCCTGGATGTCGAATAGATTAGTCTATGAAAAAGATGTTGAGTTCTGTTTGAAAAGGTAATCAATTTTCAAGTTTTTGTGACGCACGTGGATTCAGCATTTCATGAATTTTATTTTATGGTGAATTTTAGACTCATGTGTTCTGCGCTCGTAAGTGCAACATGAGTACTTCTCTAGGGTTTCGACCCTGCACCACACCATACTGACGTGAACTCTTGACAACAGACTACAAGTGACAGTGTGATATTGCTAATTGAAACCCTTCATTGGCTCTGCCAAAAGGTAATAAAAAGCATTTTTTGACTACTGTTATTTATACATGGGTATATATAATATGTTAAAGGAAATATACATATTCTGAAAGATAAAGTGAAAAAATAGGTTTTCATTTGATAGAATATTGGATTGTAATCGGACTGTTCCTTTCTTCACACCAGAAGATTAAACTTTAGTATATGTCATGCGGCTATATCTGGTACAGTTTAGAAGATATGAAATAGCGCACCTGTCGCCTGTTGTCTATCCTTGAGGGAGTTCAACACTGTTTAAAAAAGGTTTACCCCTACAAGTTGATGCTAGCAAATAGCGGCAACATTTCAATACATGATTGTACCATATGCTAAGGTCTATAGATCTGGCACATAAGAAACAACTCAAAAGCCTGAACATTTTATGCTACCTCCCATTAGTTCATATTTTCCTATGTCATTGTAATGATAATATGTCCTATAGATCTACAAAACTTCAAATAAAATAACATTTATAATATCCAGCCAGAACTCAATATATCACAAGAAAAGGAACAAAAAATAAGCTGTTTCTTGCTGACCATATCTAGGTATACTGCTCCTTTTGGAACTACAGTGACTAAAGGCATGGTAATTGTAAAGACAAGAAGTGGTAGTTGTAGCTGCAAAGGGACGTCGCGGATATAGTTACATGGCTGTGACAAGGATCATAATGCTGGGAGAACAATGAGAATTTTACTTCTGAGGGAATGTTGGGAGGTTTATTTGAAGTAAAGTGTGTGGAAACTAAGGCAACTAATGTCAAGTGTATATGGCAGTGGGGGTTTTAGTTCCAGTGTTCGTGGGGTCGGGATTGGGATGGTAGAATATGGCTGCAGGGGTTTTAGTTCCAGTGTCCGGGGGTCGGGCTTTGGGCCAGTATGATATGGGGGTTTTAGTTCCAATGTTTGGGGGGTTGGCTTTGGGCCAGTAGGATATGGGGGTTTTAGTTCCAGTGTCTGGGGGTCAGCTTTGGGCCACTAGGATATGGGGGTTTTAGTTCCAGTGTCCAAGGGTCAACTTTGGGCCAGTAGGATATGGGGGTTTTAGTTCCAGTGTCCGGGGTTCGGCTTTGGGCCAGTATGATATGGGGGTTTTAGCTCCAGTGTTTGGGGGGTCAGCTTTGGGCCAGTATGATATGGGGGTTTTAGCTCCAGTGTTTGGGGGGTCGGCTTTGGGCCAGTAGGATATGGGGGTTTTAGCTCCAGTGTTTGGGGGGTCGGCTTTGGGCCAGTATGATATGGGGGTTTTAGTTCCAGTGTCTGGGGGGTTGGCTTTGGGCCAGTAGGATATGGGGGTTTTAGTTCCAGTGTCCGGGGGTCGGCTTAGGCCAGTAGGATATGGGGGTTTTAGCTCCAGTGTTTGGGGGGTCGGCTTTGGGCCAGTAGGATATGGGGGTTTTAGTTCCAGTGTCCGAGGGTCAGCTTTGGGTCAGTAGGATATGGGGGTTTTAGTTCCAGTGTCTGGGGGTCGGCTTTGGGCCAGTATGATATGGGGGTTTTAGCTCCAGTGTTTGGGGGGTCGGCTTTGGGCCAGTATGATATGGGGGTTTTAGCTCCAGTGTTTGGGGGGTCGGCTTTGGGCCAGTAGGATATGGGGGTTTTAGATCCAGTGTTTGGGGGGTCGGCTTTGGGCCAGTAGGATATGGGGGTTTTAGCTCCAGTGTCCGGGGGTCGGCTTTGGGCCAGTAGGATATGGGGGTTTTAGTTCCAGTGTTTGGGGGGTCGGCTTTGGGCCAGTAGGATATGGGGGTTTTAGCTCCAGTGTTTGGGGGGTCGGCTTTGGGCCAGTATGATATGGGGGTTTTAGCTCCAGTGTTTGGGGGGTCGGCTTTGGGCCAGTAGGATATGGGGGTTTTAGTTCCAGTGTTTGGGGGGTCGGCTTTGGGCCAGTAGGATATGGGGGTTTTAGCTCCAGTGTCCGGGGGTCGGCTTTGGGCCAGTAGGATATGGGGGTTTTAGTTCCAGTGTTTGGGGGGGTCGGCTTTGGGCCAGTAGGATATGGGGGTTTTAGTCCCAGTGTCCGGGGGTCGGCTTTGGGCCAGTAGGATATGGGGGTTTTAGCTCCAGTGTTTGGGGGGTCGGCTTTGGGATGGTAGTATATATTTTAGACATGGGCGAGTATTGTATTGAAGCAGAGGGTTTAGTTCTAGGGCAACTAGTGTTGGGAGGCTGAACTTGGGGCTAGTGGTATATATATGGAGGCCGGGATTTAGTTCTGGTGTATCTATTTAGGGAGGTTGTTTTGGTCTATGCGCTAGGAGTATAGAACCATATATGTTATGGGTGTTGGCAAATAGTATGCAATGTTTCAGTTTTTGGATATGGGGATAGTAATATGACAGGCAGAGGTTTGGGTCATTAGGTTGGTAGTTCAGGAAGGTCTGTAAAGTATGTACCATATGACTAAGACTGGGGGCTATTGTTGGTGTAAGAAAGACATATATTAGGGATTGGACTGTTGTTACAGTATGTAAAGTAAATTCGTGATTGTAAAATGAGACACTTTTGTTCTCAATCTACTTGACTGTGGCATAAACTCAATTATATAAATTTACTAGATATACCCACTGATACGTCGTAGACTATTTGTATTGGGTTGTGCCATACCATAACAGAGGTTGAACAGAGGTTGTTTAGGTCCACCTCATAATAATCTAAGACTCGTCCTCAGGGTTGTAAGTCAGGGTTAATGAAAAAATCTAAAACCCCGAAAATAGAATTAAATTATCTTAAAATGCTATAAAATTAAATGCAAGAAATTTATTTAGAAAATTATCATTTGAGGTGAAGACGTGAACAAAATCTGAAAATTGAAAAAAAATCTGGGTTTTTATCCCTGTGTCCTTGAAGGATTACCGGTCTAACCCACAAAGCTGGTTTAAGACTTAACCCCGTGGTGCCCTCTGGTGGCAGTGACTCACCGGTCTCGGCGTCTGGTCCGCTGGTTCCCGGCGCGCCGTCCCTCTTGTTACGCCGTACGCTGGGACTGGGCGTCTGCTGGTCCCTCAGCTGGTCCGCCTTCAGGTCATACAGCTGGCGCTCGTACTCGGACGAACTGAATGGTGAAAGTTTACAATTAGGAGGTTTATTATGTGAGGACCCCTTTACAGTTATAGGCCTTGAGCAGATAGTGTCACGTGATCAGATTTTGGTGATCACCAGGTGGTCAACACACCCACGGTCATGAATATATATCTTTCTTTTTTTTATAAATGATGATTGTTTATTTTGATTTTATGAGTTTTCTAGTGACGAAATAGACAACAAACTACATTGTAGATGGTATCGTGAATAATAAGTTATTTAAATTGATCACAAATATGGCTTCTTTCCCATTTCTGGAAGCGTGACGTCATGTGCACAACAGATATAAATAGAAGAATGAAAGCCATAGGTATGTATAAGGCATGTTTTGAGAATGATGAGAACTTGAGAACGAGTCTCAAGTGGCTGCCATGACATTAGACCAGATAGATACTACTGGAGGTCTTGTGTGCATGTATACAGATATATCAAGGCTGAAAAGCTTCCCGATGGACCTATGTGGTCCTTGCCCTGGTCGCTGGTTGGAACCCAACCACTCATTTGTGACAAGGGGCTGACCATTACCAATCTACTTTTAGAATCGTTTTATGGTATTACACATTCCATTGTCACCATGGCCACATTGAACAGTGACAGTTTTAAACAATAAGAATAACTACCATATGAGAATGCTTGGTTCCACTTAGTCATTTAAAGGTTACGTTAAATAGGTGACTGACAGCTATATGAAGTGTTCTGAGAGGTGGCACGTCACGAGTCTCAAGTAGCTGCCATGATGTTAGACCAGCCAGCTGGGATGGCAAACAAAAAACATTCCACGATTACTGTTGGAGGTGGAATCAGGGTCAAGAATCCACAAATCTGTTCAGAAAATTTCACACAAATACATTCATGGAGATTTTCTTTATAGAAACCATGCAAAATCACATGAAATCACATTAAAACTAGGAAAAACCACCAAATTTTGGAATCGTGTCCATTATACACATGGAGATTCGTGGATTTTTTGTTGGGTCACCATCCCATAGAGACTACCTTGAGTGTCTAGACTACGACAAAAGGCGGCCACGTACCACAGTGTGTAGGCGATAATGGAGGACGGCTCCTGGTCGTAGACGATGATGGGTACGCTGTCACCAGCAGGCAGGAGGTGGTGCTCGTCTGCGGAACTAAGGGACACAGAGAAATAACATTAATTAGAGAGAGATAACGGTTTATTTCAAACTAAAGTACTTGTACGTCAGCATGAGAAGAAGTGATAAGAACTCCCCTCACTGATCTGACGTCTTCGGTGAGGACAAAGAATGGCAAAAATTATGTAAAAATAAGATAAAATGTGCCCCACCGGCTGCCGATGGTGTGAAGGACTACCTTCAAAGGCATCCCACGGTGGTCCTAGGGACGGCTAGGACCGAGTCTCTCAGTTAGGTGACCGGAAAGCACACAGAAGTCTATAACTAAATCTGAATTTAGTTATGATATGACTAGACCTGGAAATTGACCATGGAATTACCTACTCCCCAATTATGCGAGGATTTTATTGGAAGTAATAAAAGAACGCTTTTAGGCTCCATGCAAAGTGTTACGTGGAATCTCATCTTGTTCATAATACTATATTTCCACCTCTATTAGAAGAATATGAACTATATAAGTACATAAATTTGGATCATCAGATAAAGAAAAAGAAAAACCCACAGACTTACAAAGGTCGTGGCACGGCGGTCTGGTCGGCGGTGGAGAGGAGGCTGGTGAAGAGCTGCTTCACGGCCTTAGACGACCGCTCCAATCGGTCCAGCTCGTTGGCGCTCGTCTCGTGGGGCATACTCACTGAAAGGGTGAGAAGAGGGTTTAGACTGGCCAAACACATCAGTCAGATACTTTATTACCCTCTGGATCGACGAGCCGGGCGTATTGAGGGGAGGGCGTATTGCCCATGCTGTACGTACCGCATCACTTCCGGTGGTCTGTTTTTCCAATATTTCACAATATTTTCCAATATTTCACAATATTTTCACAATATTTTGTCGGGTAATAAAATAAAGAAGGCCCTTAGAGGCCGTCCTCTGGTGCCTGTACGGCCCTAGGACCCAGGACGGCCCGAGCCCGGAGGGTGAGGGCCGTCCTGGGTCCCCGGGCCGTACAGGGCCTGGTCCCCGGGCAGTACAGGGCCTTCTTATTATATTATGAATCAGACATATGCTTCATGGCCTGAGACAACCGCTCGAGGTGGTCCAGCTTGGTGGCGCTCATCTCGTGGGGCATACTCACTGAAGGGGGGAGAACAGGGGTTAGACTGGACAAACACATCATAGTCAGATACTTTATGAATCAGACATATGCATCATGGCCTTAGACGACCGCTCGAGGCGGTCCAGTTTGTTGGTGCTCGTCTCATTGGGCATACTCACTGAAGAAGTGAGAACAGGGGTTAGACTGGACAAACACATCGCACATGGTTAGATACTTTATGAAACAGACGTAGGCTTCATGGCCTTAGACGACCACCTAACATATCACACATAGTCAGGTACTTTATGAATCAGACATATGCTCCTTGGCCTTAGACGACCGCTCCAGATGGTCCAACTCGTTGGCGCTCGTCTCATGGGGCATACTTACTGAGGGGGGGAGAACAGGGGTTAGTGAAGGTAGATCAGATATGTCAAACTTAGACAGGAATAACACGTTATAGTTACCACACCAAGACCATATCCTAAAGTATGACAATTTTAATGCGACCTACTTTTTCAAATGGTGGTATTTGTATAGGTTTGGAAGAAAAGTAAATTTGATGAAATGCAACTGAGGATCAGAAAGCATACTCACACGAATTCAAGGATTTTACAGCCTTCTTTTTACATTATGGGTCTAGACCGCTATATTCGACACGGCGACACAGCCAATTTTCAGCTTAGTGACATGTGACAGGGGTTATTCTTAAATTTAACATGGCGACATAGCCCTTTTTTAAAAATTGACATGCATATCCTTTAATGACAAAGACAAGGCTTTTAAAAATATAATAACATGCGACAGGACAATTTCTTAAATTTGATATGCGACATGGGAACCCCCACCCACCTAGACCCCTCACGCAATTATGTAATTCTAACGTGGGATACACTCCTATGCGTGTAGTTGCTTCCACGATCCCAATGATATATATATATATATATATATATATATATATATATATATTGATATAACAAAACACACATAACCATGGTGGCCGAGTCCCCAGGCCCCCTACTCACGCTGTTTGGACATCCGCCGGGAGTCGCCCAGAGACTTGGACCGGAAGTGACCCTTGACCCCGTCCTTCCCGTCAAGGTCGTCCCCGGACTTCTCAAGGGCGCTGAGGGACCCTAAGGATGGGAGCAGGAGCTTAGGAGATTATTTAGGGGATTAATTTGACGTTAAGGGTTATCTAACCAATCGTACAAACATTAGAAGAGTACATGGATCACCTATAGGCTATACGTCTTTGCACAAAGAAGGCCGATTACAATGGGGATACATCTGAACATACTACCTTCCATATCCTTTGTTCGTTGGGAGCTACATATTAGAAAACGTCCTACTACTTACTTAGTATTCAAGAAAAATGGTCTATTGCCATGATTAAATGGTCGAAGCGCTAACCCGTGTAGCCTATACCTAAAGGCCTGAGACCGACCCCTCTTGATGGCTGTATGGTGAGCACCGGTCATCAGAGAAATAAACGTTTTACTATACAAGCCCTCCTATATTAGTTATCTCAAGTTAGTTACCCTATTTTAGTTCCCCTATAGACGCCGTGCACATAACGACGCACACCCCATATTTGGATGGCTGCCATGTTGGTGATCAGTTTGTATTATCATTAATTAAAATTCTACAGCATTCATGCAGTAGATTTTTGTCTATTCCATCAAAGGAAACCATAATGAATTTTAATACCAAATTATTATCTGTAAATTATGGATATATTTATGGGTCTCCCCTAGATTAGTTACCCCTATCAGTGACCCCTATTAGTTACCTTCACTCCCGCTGAGGTCGCCCAGTCCCGGCAGTACCTGGCCGGGGGCACTCAGGTCGCTGGTGGCCGGCGGGGGCAGGGTTGAGGTATCGTCGCTGGTGTCGTCTGACAGGCCTGCCGCGCTCTGCGGGGGGTCGGCCACACCTGGAACACACGGGCACAGGTGAGAAATGGGTCGGGGATTCACATTACACGAAAGGGAAATTAACAAGCAGGGACAATTTAACACAGATTTCAGACTTTGAATTTGTATTTATGTAGCTTGTAACTACCAAAGGAAAAGTAGGAAAAATGGCATCTCCACCATAAGGGTATTTTCGCCCACCTAATTCGCGAAATTAGACTTGCATGAAAGTGTGCTTCTATTTCAACTATATATTTTCCTGAATGAAGTTTTTTCAAAAAAGAGAATAAAAATATATGCAAGTTCTTTTTCTTAATATCGTGAATTCCGGGGAAATGAACATGACATAAAGCTTAGAACACAATTGTGAATTTAAGCTGGATTTCGCCACATCTCGCCCCATGACTGGGACTCACAGACCAGCTTCAGCAGTCCTTTACCAGACCCGCACCGACCACCGACGCGCTCCTTCTGGTCCAAAGGCACAGTTTGACGCGCCGAAGGAGGCACCTGGCACTACCTGTACGGACGACGGCGCCTGAGTACCTTCCACTGCGTGCGCCACAATATAACTTGGACTGATTCTGTTGTACACTCGACAGTCATGATATGAAGTTGTATTCAGAAAAGGGACTTTGGTGACCGTCGCAAAGATTATACGCCGTATAAACGCAACGACGCCTGCATTTATTTAACACGCGGAGTGTAAGGAGTATATGGAACAGGGAATTTGGGGCTTGTCGCGAATATATATATTAAACATACATAATTATTGAACTATATAGTTCAATATGTAAGTTTAATACGACTTGTCGAATAATTTAATGTGCATTGCTTTCAGTGCCTGACAATTGTAAACGCTAATTTGTTTGTGTATTGTTCTTTACTAGAATTACAATATATTTTATAAATGTTGTATAATTCCTCATACAAATGTAAATTGTAGTGTGAATGGATGAGTAGTATATGAAAAGAGTCCTTTGTTAACGTTTTACTAGGAATATATTTATTAAATACGTGTTTGTTTCCGAAAAGTTCCGTGCTGTCTGCATGGATGAGTAGTATATGAAGAGTACTTTGAAAATATTTCCTCCAGTTTACCACCCGCAGTCTGGCTCCCCGTCCCTCCTCACCTCCCCGCGTCCCGCCAGACGTCGCTGGGGGTCACACCTTCCCACTAACATGGGCTGCATTCCCAACTCAGACTTGTGGACTCACAAGTATTCCATAAGTGGTTTTGTGGGAAATTTACTATGAAGATGTGGTAGAACTGTGGCTTTGAAAGGTTACCATTTCTAACTTATGGTATAGGCTACAATTGTGGGACAAATGTGGTATTTCGGATAGTCACATGATATTTGTGTGTCAAATGTGGAACTTTCCAGTTTATCAGTCACTTGTGGAACAAATGTGGGGCATTTATGGAAATACCTTTTCCAACCTATGGAAAAAAGGACTTGTGGGCCCACAAATACACAGTTTTTGTGGAAAAGTTATAGGTGCTCAGAGCACCTATAAGTGTTACACAATTCAACAAAATTTAACAAAAACAGGGTCTTTACATGGAGGTGACAACATACATATAAAAAAACAGTTCTAATGATATATGGCATCTAACACAGCCTTTTTTCAAAGTCAACATGTAAATTGGGAAATATCCCACCCCTGTCTGCACACTTACATGTGACCCATAAGTATCCCATATGAACACCACAAAAAGCCTGCACCATTCTGGCAACCCTAAAAATCGCTTGTTGCAATATTTTACGATGATATTTCATCACAATTAATTCAACTTACAACAATATAGGATATACATCTAATTTCCAATGTTATATCCTTTTAAGAACAAACTCAAGGCCTATGGAACCCACATGTACCATATGGGACACTTACAGAGTTTTCCAGTAGGTCCCACAAGTAGGGCAGGTAGGTTAGAAACAGGGTTATTTGTGGAAGGTGGACGGACTTAGAGTGTCGTAGGAGATATGGAAAAGCCGTCCACAAAGTTGGAAACGCACCCATGGACCGCACGGCAGAGACACCGTGCGGCGAGGGGCACAACTGCTGCGGGACTAACTTACGTACCTGCTCACCAACAGGGAAGTTGATTATGATATGAGACATGGCTCTCAAAACAGTGGCGGATCGGAGGGGGGGGGGGAACAAATGGGGCAATCTCCCCACCCGCACCCTAGACCCGGGGACAATATCTTGGCATCTTAAAATTGGAAGATCTGTTTAAATCTGGTGTTTTCATTTTTATAAGGGGTGTCAGGGTTTGACCCCACCCACCCCCATCCCCAGAGCACTGGCTCTGGATCCGCCCCTGCAAAGGTATTACTACCAACGACATAATGCTCTTCCGCCGATCATGAAGTTTTTATTTGCCATGTTTTTCTTCCTGTAACTTGTAAACCATATTGTGCGGTTTCTACCTGCGCTAGACAAAACCCAGCGATTCCGTGGTTCGTACATGGAGTATTTTGAGAAGGATCGGCTGAAGTAAAGGCTGTGCAAAATTACAAACTATTCCATACTAGTTTGCTGGGCGACGACTTCTGTCGAGGTATCCAGCATTACCCCTATCCTTATTAACACTCCATTTTATGCTGGTACTAGATTATGGAATGTTTTACCATGCAGATTATGTACAATTTGCTGGTGATGTATTCGAATTCAAATCATACATTGAAGTGATAAACAAAAATATAATAGATTTGTTGCATTGAATAAGGTGTATATCTCTATGTCAATTCAATCTGTGTAATATGTTTGCTGTTGGTTATATAGACCACTATAATCTTGAAGATCAGGTGTAACCCTGAAGTTGATTTTGTATTAATTAAAAAAGAAAAGAAAAGAAAAGTTGCCATCCTCCATGTATGACGGCTCCATTGGCCCGTTGCACAAAAGAATTTCCCTGTGAGGATCAAATAAAGATAGCATAACGAACTTTTGCTTAACAGGGAAATGTTTCTTTGTAAGGAAACTTTTCCTTGTTACGAAAATAGTCGAAATCTCTGGTTCTAATGAATGAAATTGAATTCTGTAAATTGATATAAAAAGGGAAAATTAGAGAAAAACCAGTAAAGTTACAGCTCTTTGAGGGCATTCTAAGTATAGAAAAAAATTTGTTGAAAAACCATTCTTTGTTAGGAAAATATCTGCAAATAATTCATTATGCAACAACGAACTGTTTCACTAATAATATTATTTTCGTTGCTAGGAAACCCATTGTGCAACGGGCCACATATGACATAGACAACTTCGTACGACCTGCGTTCTGTATGGTAAACTAAAACGCGGGGTGTGTATGGTGAACCAGCACAGCGGGGTAAATCTAATCGGCCTTTCGCTGGTAATTACCTGTCCATGGCGGTTAGCTGACGTTACGCCAGGTACCATCCATATATGTATGTGTATGAATAATACGCCGGTTGGGTAACAGTGGCGGCTCCTGGCGGGGGTGGCGGCAACCAGGGCTGATTACCGGTGACATAAGGAGCCTGGCCTCTCTCATAACCCGCACGTGGCCCCCACCCACAACGATAAACTAATTAAGGAGGGGGCACCACCACTTATATCAGATATGACACTTTATTGTCTCCAACTTTCTGAAAGTATGAAGCCAATACACAAACAAATATTTTGCACACCTAAATGGCTTTACTCCACTTAAGTCTGAAGTATAATACTTAAGTGAAGTTTTACGTGGTTAGTGTTTGAAAGCTTGCAGTAACTGTCAGTGTAATTGGGTTACTGTGTGAGCTTGACGGCGCTTGTTGCTTCGCTTTTCAGGGAGAAATTCATCCTGAGTTTGTTTTCTTGTGACATTCCAATGATACTGAACATCAAGGGATTCTCTGCTACTGAGAGTGAGCAACAATGTACCAGTGATTTCTTAATTCTATATTCGGTTTCTAGATTTCTAAAAGCAGCTGAAAAATCTCAGACAGGATATGACTGATTTCTTCAAATGCTTATGAGATTAAAAGAATACTCTATTCTGAAAGTAATGTAGGGCAAAAGGTTGAGGACACTTTTGTTATTAACATTTGGGGCCTGATATCTTCCCAATTTCGATTTCAAACAGGGGGATTGATATACAACAAGATGAAAAATAGTGTGGAGAAACTAGATGATTTCTCCAAAAATTATAGTCCTTGATTAAACATTTCGATTTGGAACTCTTTGAACCAACTGGATGTTACTAGAGGGACTGGTTCAAATTTGGGCAGAAGGGCCAAGCTAAAAGTCAACTGCCGTCTGCAACAACGCGAGGGAATCGTGACTGTACTCCTTTCTTTTCTCCTTTAGTTCACTTTATTTTGAATATTATTTATGGAAGTCAGTTACAGCTTCATGACAAAAAGTGGTAACATAAAAATGCAATGGACGCATAACTACAAGGTGCCGAAAGATGCACTCTTGTTTATGGTGCTAGCTTTAGGTTTATGTCAATCTTCATGTGGCTTCCATTCCCGGACGGGGCAGGGGGCGAAGGTGTGTGTGTGAAATCAGAGTAACAACCAGATTCATTTTGAAGTTATTGTCCCTATACTAGCTGACCGCATTCCCCTTCTTATTTTTGCCTGAAAAGTCGCTGCCTGCCCCTCAAGTTTTTTGTCCACTGCGTCTGCTTCACGGACCTCTTTTTCAGTGCGTATTATAAAAAGACCCAAGTGCCCCCTCAGTCCCCCTTCTCCTAGTGGGCGGAGGGTGGGTGGGTGAGTGGGGTGAGGGCAACAATTATGTAGACAGGCAAAGATATGTAATTCATGTCGTTACATTGTGAACGTCATGATGCTAGTGCCCTCTATGAGAGTCCATGCAAACCACTACAACGCGTCATCTGTTTTGCCATTTTCGTGAAGTCATCGCCGTTCGTTTATGAGTCGAAAAATAGCTAAAGTGGAAGTCTGGGCTTTTAATTATATCTGGTTGCACAGGCTCTCATAGTGGGCGCTCCTATCAACGACGTCACAAAAAACCCATAGGCGATGTTGGGGAGTTCCATATCTTTGTGTAGCTATAATATTTTTGGTGAGGGCTCATCGGGTCTAATGGTCCCACCACTGTATCCCCACACCACCAACTAGTCCTATTTGGCGTCCCATGCCCTTAGTACGGGCCCATCCCCACAGGGGGCGCGGCGGCAACACGAGGCACTGCGCCTGCGTGGGCCCGGCTCGTTACCATGGTAACATCACATGTTGACGCCACATGAGGCATGTGTCAACAGACACACGAGCGGAGGGGATTGATTTCTCCCAGCCGGAGTCTAAATGGGGATCGGCCCCGCCCGCCGCCGCCCCAATAGAAAGGAATCATATCTATAATATTTGCTCGTTCTCGTTCTGTGTGCTCGCCTTGTTGTCTTAACTAGTCCTATCTTTAGATATATCGAAATATTTCACAGCTTCAAAGTTCACCGCTTACCTTGGACTGAGATTTTTTTCTGAGACATTTTCTTTAATTCAATCATTAGTGCTGAGACTGGTGACTGGGCGTCTAGAATTGGGTTAAAATTAGAACTTTTAGTAGAATTATATTTAAGATGTGCAGAAGACTCTGCCGTAGTTGACCTTATTCTTGATAGATCGGGCTTTCTCCCAGCCTGCTGTGAGAAGTCTTGTGAATTGTAACACTTATGGTGTAATCTAAACTTGACGTAGGGGAGACTGTCGTCAGATGAACGTCGTAAACTAAAAACAGTCAGGCTACATCTCCCCATTTACTGAGACTGTAGGACCAATAAAAGGCACAAGACTTCCAGTCCCAGGGCCTCATATTGACATGTTGGAGAAGGGCTTACACAGGGCTCCAATATGGCTCTTGTATCAACATGTAGGGGCACAGGGCTCCGATATGGCTCTTATATCAACATGTAGGGGCACAGGGCTCCGATATGGCTCTTGTATCAACATGTAGGGGCACAGGGCTCCGATATGGCTCTTGTATCAACATGTAGGGGCACAGGGCTCCGATATGGCTCTTGTATCAACATGTAGGGGCACAGGGCTCCGATATGGCTCTTGTATCAACATGTAGGGGCACAGGGCTCCGATATGGCTCTTATATCAACATGTAGGGGCACACGGCTCTGATATGACCGTTATATCAACATGTAGGGGTACAGGGCTCCGATATGCCTCTTATATCAACATGTAGGGACACAGGGCTCCGATATGGCTCTTATATCAACATGTAGGGGCACAGGGCTCCGATATGGCTCTTATATCAACATGTAGGGCACAGGGCTCCGATATGGCTCTTATATCAACATGTAGGGCACAGGGCTCCGATATGGCCGTTATATTAACATGTAGGGACACAGGGCTCCGATATGGCTCTTATATCAACATGTAGGGACACAGGGCTCCGATATGGCTCTTATATCAACATGTAGGGACACAGGGCTCCGATATGGCTCTTATATCAACATGTAGGGGCATAGGGCTCAAATATGGCTCTTATATCAACATGTAGGGGCACAGGGCTCAAATATATCTACAGGCTGGGTACAGGGCCCCAATATGGTCCTTATATTAACAGGGTGGGACGAATATGCATGGTCCTTCGACAGGCTGGGACACAGGACCCTGATATGTCTCTGATAATGACAGGTTGGGACTTGGTATTATATCTTATAGTATATAGTCTCAAATCGCTCTATAAAATTCTTTAAAAGATATTGACAGGTTGGGACACTGGGCCTAAATATGATCATCATTTTGGGAGGTTGGGACAAGGGGCATGAATGTGCATTAAACTTTAAAGGTGAAATGAAAAGGAAATCCAAGATGTTGTAGAATCACTTTGTTGTTATAAAATTATGTTAAACAGCTTTAGACTTAAATCAACATACATGTACAACAAGTATTTGTTAGAAGTGTGAATAGACTCTCACATCTTATCTCACAAGACTGTGACGTAGGTTTGATCTAGGCTCTGATTTTTAAACATAATATTTCTCCCATATCTAAACTTATTTCTGTAGATTTATTTTAAGAAATACACATTCAACATAATATCAAAATTAAAATTGCCTTTGCGGTTCTTCTTTAATACCAGGGAAGTGTCGTGGGGTGGGGCGACGGGCAGGGTGCCTACAGTCAATAGGTATTCAATTATATTATATAAAAGTATGATACAACCATACTTTGACTACAGTGATATATTTTTTATCACTGCCAGTCAAAACACAATAGAAAAGGTTAAAAACCTTCAAAAAAATGTCTGAGAAATTGTTTACCTTTTGATAAGAATTATAAAAAAGATGATCTACACAAATTAACTAATGTTAATAATTTAGAAGATAGAGCTGATATCCATTTATTGAAAATGATGTTCGAAAGATCTGAAATTGATAATTACATTGACATACGACCAAGGGAACTAAGATATACTGATGGTATACTCCTAAATCCTGGTAAACCTAGAATTGATTTCTGTAAAAAAAAGTATTAAATATAGAGGCTCTATCTCTTGGAACAACCTTGATTCAGAAATAAGAAATTTACCAAATTTTCAATCATTTAAGTTATGGACTAAAAAATCTCTAAAAAAACAAATTAAATTGAAAAATAGATTTTTTGCATTTCAAAAATTGATAATCATATCATTCAACAACTTTTCTCACTAATTTATTTTCTTACTCATTTCATTACATTCTCTCATTAAATCAAATCTAATTATCTAATATCATTGAAAATAAAGCTAACTATAATATTCAATTTTTCATCCTTAGACTTAAGACTTTTAAAATTTGTTACTACCTGTTATATTGTATACTTGTTATCTCGATGTAAGCCAACCTGGCGTTAGAGGAACACCAGAAACCAAATTCCGATCTAATGTCAGTATAAAAAAGGAAAAAAAAAAAAAAGAAAAAAAAAAAGAAAAAAAAAGAGGCAAACATTGCACATACAGTTCCTTAATAGCCCCCTTGTATATAGTATCAATTATTGAGTTTCAAATTAAAAGTTCCGCTCGGTGAACCTTGCCCCCTGTATATGAGTCTGTTATTTGCCAACCACATCTAGGGCTGTGCTATGGGGACCGGGTGAGCGCTGGCCGACAGGCACAAACGGACACAGCAAAAAAGTGCCATCATAACAAATGTATGAAATATAGAAAGGTTTTAAAATGATCTATAGACCTTGGACAGACGTAGTCATGAGACCAATTTTGGTGATCACCACGTGGTGATCATGACCATGTGGGTCCGAAGTGGATCTAAAATACGAAATTCTGAATGATATCGATTGTTTATTATGATTCAGCATGACTGTAAAAGGGATATGAATATTTCCTTTAAGTGCTTCATTGTTGTAAATAATAAGCATTAGATCTATAAATTGACCACCAATATGGCGGCCTACAGATGTGACCTCTATACCGCCCTTGCTAGTTATCACATGAATAAGAGATTCTGATATGTCACAGCTGTGAAAGTTACCATTCTTCAGGAATTAGTACTTCGTGCACAAACTATTCCAAATATTGACATAACAAAATCGTTTTCCACAAAAAAGCATATCATGAATTACAAGTATATTGATGAAGAGAGGATAAGGTCGATATCATTTGCTCAGCATTAAATCTTTGTCATTAGCATTATTGCCTGGACTAATTCAATATGCACCAGTGGCACACGGTTTGAGTGATGACATATTTGACGCCGATGGTTTTGTGTAGCCAGGGAGACATTAAATGATTACATTTTGTGTGGCACAGGGCGTCGGTAGATTGTGGGAGCATGTGTGTTTGGACGGGGCGCGGCTGTGGGGTTTGGGGAGTGTGTGGGTGGTGTGTGGGTGTGTGGGGGGGGGGGGGGTCTGTGGGGTTTGTGTGTGTGTGCATGTGTGTCAGTGTGTGGTGTGTGGGTGAATGTGTGTGTGTGTGCGTGTGGTGTGTGTGCGCATGCGCGTGCATGTGTGTGTGGAAGAGACACAACTAAAGAGAATCTTTTACTTATAAATGTTATTCTTTCACTCGAAAAGGACATTCAGAAACTGGAATTAAAGGCTTGAACAAATTGCTACCCAAGTAAAGAAAATCCAGAAATTGGGAAAAGGAGGGAAAAGGCACCTCTGTTCCAAATACGTCTATATACTTAGCAATGACGCTTACGGATCCAGATAGAGTTGGAAGGAAAACGAAAAACGTTATATCCACACAACAGACTAATGTATGGAAACTGTCCCCGTGTGTCAAAAGGGGGTCACCAATGATAAAGTGAAATACATATCAAATAGATCTACCATCCTGATATCACGGGCATTAAGGACAGACGACATCTATTGGCGTCTCATTCCCATAACTAAAATTGCGCCGTGCTTATTGGGGATAGAATAATGCACTGGAGATCAAATAAAAAGTATATCATTAACTCTATAGAATACGCCAATCCGACATTGGTTATATCCCAGGGTTGGACAAGTTTTGGACACAATTACTTAAGTTATCCTTAATTGTCTCCTAGAGTTAGGTTTACTAAAATAAGCCTAAATTATATTATCTATGTCCCCAAGTACTGATGAAACATTATGGGATGTTAGATTCGACCATCTGAAAGATTTACAGGTTTGCTAAACAATCAAAATGCTCTATTTCAGGGCAAAATAGGTTTGGATATTATAGGTTGGGCTGACAGGCTTTAACATTAGTTCCTATGGGGAAAAGGCCAATATATATAGCTGAATTTTAGCAATTTTAGGAGCAATACATAGAAGTGCTTTTGTCAATTTTGATTTAGGCAAACTTCTTTGTGGAATAAGCATGGAGGTAATTTAAAAAATATTTAATGGTAAACTTCAATGTCGGTGTAAACTGGGATGGGCTTATTTGACATATTATATGCCCGTCTGAACGAATATACCGCGGGAAGGCCGAGTTGCTGTCTATCCTTAAGGCCGCACCTGGAAGGACGTGTTCGCTGAGCCGTGTCGCCCTCCTCCCCCGGAGTCAGTGACCGTGACGCCCGGAGGGTGGCCGAGGGCCGGGCCGAGTGGTCCCCGCCCGCAGTATGATGCATTATGGAAGTATTGAGCGTGTAAATTAATATTTTAATGTGTTTGTGTGAAGGTCGTGTGTCAGTACTCAGGGTGTCCCCATGACGACCACACCCACCACGTGCGGGCCTCTCCATGGATGGGCCTCGGAACCTGAGTCCAGGGGACAGATATATGATATTATATTTTCATGTATCAAGCTGATGTAATTAACATGTGTTTGATACTGTAAAATATCTATAAGAACTGTTTATCTGACATGCTTATATCTTATACGAAGATTGTGTATATATTTTATTGATATTATTCCTACTCGATCTGGAAGACCAGTTTGTAAACTGAAGATTGTTTAAAAAAAAAAAAAAAAAAAAAAGCTTTCACCTGGCAGCTCAGCCAACTTGAGACGTAACAGAAACGTTCTGCAACCATACTTTTTTAGTCAGTTTGTACTTACTAAGATGGTACGTAACAATTATGTTATTGATGGTGAGGTTGTAAACTCAGCAAATAAGAACGTTATTATAACTTTATTTTTTGGTGAGGTTAGGACGAAACCAAAACATGTTATAAGAACGTTCTATTTAGGTTGAAGAACATAACCAGAACGTTATAATAACATTGCAGTGCAATGTCACAGCAGTATGTTGCAGCCAATTTATTGGATATTGGGAGCCATCATAATGTAAGAAGGACAAAACCAGAACATTGCTGCAACGTTATAATAACGTCACATGTTTGGCTGGGAGTAGGCTCATCTGTTCTGTGGGATCACGTCCTAACAGTGCATGGCGACCAAGGATAGACAACGGGAGGCCGGGCGTGATTCGCGCTATGTTCTCTCTTCCCGACAATAAATTGGTTACAGGACTATTTGATATATTAAATAAAAGGTTATATCTTTCTCCATCCCAAGATATAAATAAAAGTAAAGTGAAATCTAAATACGAAAGCCTATGAATGGATATCTCCCCAAGAATAAGGTACAGATCCCAAATTGTTAATGCTTCTCACAAATATTTCCCCCCCTTTTTTCTTAAAGCCCTAGGAAAAGTTTTAATATCTTTCTTAATTTCTTTTTCTAGATTTCATGAATCAAATAAGGCACCTAAAAAAAACTGAGAAAAACTTGCCTTAAATTATCACTAATGACATCAAGGCAAGTTTTAAGTTTTAAGGTGCATTATTGACCATAATTTAACAGAGTTGTAAAAACAAAGAGTTTTATCTGAAAAGTGAAATAGAGTAAAAATTAATTGAGTCTGCTCTGTGTCAGATGTATGATATTCAAGACAAATTTGTGCTTAGTTTTATACTCCAGTTGTGCTGAACGAAATGTTCATTTAGAAGACGGGTGCTGACTGTATGCTATTTTTCATGGATAAATATACAGTTCTGATTAATTGATCAACTTATAGTCAGAGCTGAGTCACCTCTGACATTGTCCGCCATGCACGTTTTACACATCGGTGCTAAATGCCCCCACACTGACAGATATTAACGACGCACCATTTGGCATGAACTCTGCCATGATGTACAATTTGCAACCTGTGTCAATGAATTTATTAATCTGATCAAACAGAGATATTGTGTCTATATTCATCTTCTTTATTAGATCAAATATGTGTGACGTAATATCAAGAAGGAGGAAATAGAGAAAAAGTACATAACAAAGGAATATATTGTATTGATCTTGATGTATATACTGTAGTTATAATTTACACTTAGAATGTTTATGTACTACAATTTATACTCACTATAATATCACCAAAAACCAGGGGCAACCCTGTAGTGAATCACTTTATAATTGATAAAAAAAAAAAAAAAAAAAGAAGAAGAACAAATGTGTCCGCTATGCACGTTTTAGGCATTGTACACCCGTATTATTGTCCCACATTGACAGATATTAACGACACAAACTCTGCCTTAGGCTCCAGTGGTCACGTCACACTCTGCACCGAGCCCCCGGGGACGCGGGGCCCGGTGCGGGGCGTGCTGCAGAGTGGTGCGGACAGGGCGGTAGGGGGCGCCTCGGACGGGGGGTTATAGATAGGCCGTCACGAGTATCAACATGATCGGGGGGGGGGGGGGGGTGCCCCCGGGTAGGAGGGGGGTCATTTCATCAGGGCCCCGCCGCTTATTGTCAATACGGCCCCAGCAGCAATGTAATAACGTAATCACTCCCCAATGGGCGCTGAATAATGAAACGCCTTTTCTAAAACAATATCCGACCGAGGCCATATTGCGATTGCTCGCGTTAAAACGCGCCGACTGCGGCCCTCGGATAAAAAACAAGATACATGGTTCGCGCATTAAATGTAGCAGTTGTATAAGTCTGGTGACAACCGATGTATAATCTGTGAGGAGGAGGGGGTGCCGTTGTCCACTATATCTTTGTTGGGTGACCACTGCCTTCCAACAATTGGTGAGTTTAACGCGAAATCGAACACAGGCCTACTTGCTCTTTCCTTCATGCTTGTCAAAATTTGAAATATAGTTTTAAAAGTCCCGTCTAGCAATGTTTCCCGTAGAATAGAACTTATCAATAGTACATGTAAATGGCTTGTCTTTCCCCGTACGAGTTGTGATGATGCATGCATGTAATTATAGGAAAGTCCACTCAGCGATTTTTTTTTAGCTTTACCAAGGCCAACTCATATTTTCATTTTACACAAATGACAAAATACAAATCTACGGGGGTGAGATCGACGGCAAGGAAAGGTGGTCAAGAGGCACCATGGGAAATTAAACCCGGGCCCTCTGCGCGAAATTCCCAATGGAGCCCCCCCCCCCCCCCCTCCGCCCCCAGTGCGATCAGAAGTTGGTAATTCTCCTCCCCCCCCCCCTCCCTGTTTCAGAGCCCCCCCCCCCCCCCTCCGGTCATCAGGGACGGGAGCCATCAGCCCCTCGTTAGTTAAATATACATGGAGTCCGTTTAGCCGTCAGACAGGCGGGATCAGAAACAATGCGGACTAATGAGTCGGCCGTCCCCTGCCGCCGCCCTGCACTACACCCGCCTACAGCCCCCGCCCCCGCCCCCACCACTACCCCCATCCACCTGTCCCTGCCCCTGTCCCATCTACACTCTAACCCCTCTTAACTCAAAGTTTGGTAAATCTAAGACCGTTTTGCCAAAGATTGAGAGATAATCTAACTTAATTTAATTGGATGTGAAAGTTAAGACCTTTTTAAGGCCTTAAATTTAATAAAATCAATTTGAGACCTCTAAGACTTTTTAAGACTTGCGTGGGCACACTGCCCTGCCCCTGCCCCATCTACACTCCTGCCCTGCCCCTGCCTTCTAACCCCCCTCCCCAAACACACATCCTGCTCCAATCCCTTGCCTAAACCCCCGGCCGCCCCAGAATTTAGATTTTATTATAATGATTTGGGGCCTTCCATTTAGTACGTATGCACATTTTCAAAAATCTCAGACCCCCCAACCCCCCTCAGGCAAAAATACACATTGAATATGTACTAGAATGTACGCACATTTTAAAAAAGATCTGGAACCCCCCTCCCCCCTTGATGCGTATGTACTAAATGGGAGGCCCTTTTCAAAAAGCTGGATCCGCCACAGGGTCCACACTCCCTCCAACCCATCTCCCATCCCCTACCCCCAGCCTCTGTCCCCGGCCCCTGCCCACCCCCCCCCCCCTTCCCACCTCATCAAAGTTGTACTAGTTGGCGGCAGGTAGCACCAGGCCGCTAAAAGCCGGCTGGTACCTGGCGACCGGCACGGGCTGGGATAGGCACACGCGGCTTGGGGGGGGGGGGGGGGGGGGGGGGGACTCGGGGGGTGGGGAGGAAGGCAAAGGTTGTAGCCTATTTCACTGATTTCCGACTTTTGAAATCGCCAATGGGAATATGGACTAATTATATCCATAGCGTGACATATAACCTTTCTAATGGTATCATGCATGGGTTTCTGGAATTTATCACCCACACGGCCGACGAGCGGTGCGTATTGGAGCCAGGTCATATTGCCAGGACATACATACTGCTCACTAGGAACTCCTAGTTTTCAGGAATTTTAACATATTTTATATTTTGTTTGGGTGATGAAATAAAGAAGAACCTAAGGGGGTGTCCTCAGGTGGCCGTACGACCCATGGGAATTGTACAAACCTCGGGCTTCGCCCTTGGTATATGTAACGATCCCCTATGGGTTGTACAGCCACCCTCGGATGCCCCCCGCGGTGCTTCTTATTATATTATATGTCCGATAAAGTTTGTGAAGTTTACAAATTATCAGTTGTCATACTTTATAGTAGAATACAGGCTTTAGACGTCCGACCCCGGAGGACGGTGGGTGGGGAGCCGCCAGACGAGGTCATCGGTTAGAGGGACATTAACATAACACAGCGCCAGGCGGCATTATTTCAGTTATCATTTTAATGGGAAACATAGGCGATAGGATCTCCTAAGTCCTACCAGTCCGCCCCTGGGCACCTCTATGGTAGGGGGGGGGGGGGTTGTGATACCGGCGCCGATCTGCACTGATAATCCCAGCCTTGAAAAAGTTTCGTAGACATATTGGAGTGACAAATATGACTACTACTCCCCCCCCCCGCCTTAGTCACAGTCAACAGTCAGTCATCTAAGTTAGAAAATTATATTTCTAGGAATAGTACTGAATGCCTTAGCTAAGGAGTTAGTCATATTTACTACCATGAGGTAGTTGCATAGACTTAGTATCTGATTAATGTCTTAGCCAACATGACTCAATTCATTGTTGCTCCCCTGGTATGAAGCGTTGCAGTACCAGCTGTACACTTTACAGAGACATTGGACAGAGATAATGACCACCCCCTGTCACTGCGCATCGCCCCTCCCCCGATGACCGGTACCAGCATGCACCAGGCCACTTCCGGCCGCCATGACAGCTCGTCTCCATGGTGACCTGATAGCACGTGACCTCCGCTGGTCGGGCGGTGTGTGCGGCGGCCGGTACCAAGCAGCGGCCGGCCCGGAGACAGTAGACAGGGACATAAAGTGTCGGGGATCATTCATTTTTACTGTACCTTATCCCTTAGAAAACCCAGACACCAACCTGGAATCGAACCCAATGAAATGGGAATCAAACCCAATGAACCACCTAGTCAGTGCATGGTCCCCCTTATCTTCATCTTTTACAATCATCAGGGGCTACTGAGGGCCTATATGCTTCCCAGGAGCAGAAACACCACCCCCTACTGCAAGGTACCCCCACGGGGTTGGGGTTGGGGGGGGGGGGGGTTGGCGGCTGGGGGGGATATAGTGCAGGGGGCCGTAAAAACTGCGGGAACAACTGACCGCTCCCTCTGCACACTCTACACGGCTCTCAGCAGGTATACCACTCGGGAGAGATGGAAAATCAGGAAGGATATTTCCGGAATTTCACTTTCGTAACTAACACGGTGAAGCTATTCAGAAGAAAAACAAATCGTTTCAGATTTAAAAGGATTAGAATTGATGTGGAAATATTCTCAAGTGTGATAATAATGAGTAAGAACAGGAAAAAATTAAATTTCGTTGTCTTACTGAACTTTCCAATCGGCTTACCGTTATGGCGATGATAGGCTAAAGGCCTATTCTACTATGCGGTATTTGCTTGTGGTACCATGAAATGAAGCAAGCGTGAAAAACGAAAGGTCCTCTCCCCATGAAATGACACAAGCAGACTTGCTGGCGGTAGGGTAGCGCAAGGTGAAATAAGGAAATACTTGCAGCTTTTTGCTTACAGTAGGTCCTACTGCAAATGATTTTATATAGGGTTTCTGTGGATTGCTTGCTGTGGGGTATACCAACATGTTGGTATCTGAAACGCAAACTACTTGCAGTGGCTAAAAAAAGAGGATGCTACCTATGCAAAAGCTACCTACCGCACAGTGGAATATGGCCAAAACTCAGGGGGGGGGGGGGGGGGGGGTTCATACGGTGGGCGGTGCCTGAGACAACACCCAGTCCTGGGTACTACTTGGTCCGACTGACCTTCGGACCCAGACACAGCGTGATACTGGGAAACCAACTCTCACTGCTCCATGTTTACCGTAAAAAGGTCGCCACCATGTTTACATTAGTAGGCCCCCTTTGCTGTGTTTTTTTAGGCCTATATAGAGTAAGGTTTAAACGTGATATATATTTCCTAAATAATAAAACAACTGCATAGGTTCGGATTTTGTTCCAGCATTGAGAAACACAAAAATGGCATTCACACTAAGCTACATGATACCCGGCGACTAGGATCCCCGCCACAGGTCTCCTACATGTGACCTGTCACAAGTCACCCAGCTCCCTGTGATCCTTGTCACAAGGCACCCACTGACAACACCCCCCCCCCCCCCCTATCTCACACCACCCCATGGTGATCTCGGACAAGTCTTGTCAGTCAGACTCCTCTTACACCATCTTCAAATCGATCCTATTTACACAAGGTTGGCCTCAGTTATCAGTATTCACACACTCCATCCGTGTCATAATTCCCTGACAATTACATCACCACGATCACTTCGTCTGTGCAAACAAAAATAAAAACCTTTAAAACGATGCCATTCTTTATTACACGCAACTGGTACTTTTTCTTAATTAGAACATCGCCTTTTGACAATATCGTTTTACTCATTCTTAGACTAAGTGAGCACAACTAGTTTTGAGAGTACTTTTTTGCGGGTGATGTTTCAGTGATGTTGTTAGTGGGGAGAAATGAGATCATTTCCTGCATTATGACGGATGGAGATGAATGGACAGGCGGGAGGGGGGGGGGGGGGGGGAAGTTGAGGGGGATGAGGCTGAAGATGAGAGAGGGTGTGAGGGGTTGATAGATGATGGGGGGGGGGGGGGGGGACATAGGGGCCTCTCAGCCAAACATGTGACGTTATTATAACGTTGCAGCAACATTCTTTATTGGTTCTTGTTACGTTACGACTCCCAATGACATTGCTGCAAATTAATACTGTGATGTTGCACTGAAATGTTATTACAACATTCTGGTTACGTTCCTCAACCCAAACAGAATGTTTTTATCACATTCTGTTTTGGTTTCATTCTAACCTCATGGAAAAATGATGTTATAATTACGATCTGATTGGTGTAATTTCAACATCACCATCTGCATCAATAACGTAATCATTATGTGCCATCTAAGTAAGTAATAAACTGACTAAAAAATAGTACAATAAGAAAATTAGAAAAAGAGCAAAATGTCACACTCAATGCTATAATAAAGTGTGTAGGGTTACAGGGGAGAGAGGGTATTGGGTATTACCCATAAGAGGTGGCAAGGGGTTTACAAATGACAGGGGTATGCAAGGATATAGAAAAGAGGGGGAAACTGGGCGGGAGGAGGAGTGTTACAGATGCAGAGATGTCACTCTTGACTGATGAAAAAGTAGGAAAAGTAGGAAACACTTTTTCTACTTTTATTCTAGAAGAAACTAGATGGGAAATAACCTTTAGGAATAGACCTGACATTGAGTTCATATTAGAATAGCTTGAAACTAAGACAAAAATACTCTAAAGAAGATATCTAAGTGATGCGGGGCAAAATTATTTGCAATCGAAAATCAACAAAAAGTAGGAAATGATACAAAAGTAGGAAAAATCGTAACTCTGTAGATGAAGGAGAGGAGGCATATCAGATAGGCGTTGATGTGCAGTCCCCCCTCCCTCCAGTCCCCCCCCCCCCCTCCCCGTTCGTCCCACCGTCCCGTCCCGTCGCCTCCCGTCCCGCGCGTGTATTGACCATTGGACCTTTCTCTGGGCAAACAGTGCTCTGCACACGGCCCGCCTGACTCACTCGTTAATCAATCCCCCTGTCAGCGCAGAAAACTTGTAACGTGTGTCCCCGCCACTTCCCGGGCCGGGCCATAAAAGACTATTGCTACATGTGAGTGGTAGATCTACCAGCATGGTCCACGAGCTCACTGTAGAGAACTTTTTTTTTCTTTTTTTTTTTATAAAAGGCATTTTCTACATTTCATAAAACAGAAACTAGAACCTCTATATAAAGTTTCGAGACACGCTTTCATCTGGATAAATATAGGGAATATGCAATCCAAATTTCAAGTCTTTTGGTTAAATAATAAGTGAGGTATTCCTGCTAAAAAAAAAAAAGTCTTAGGTAAAAATCCTAAGTTTTTGTTTTCGACACACGAATATAGTCTAATTGATATACTAATAGATATATAACTTATATGAATAGATGGAGTTTTCATCTGTTCATTTTAATGATGTTTTATTTGTGGAGATTGTACAGGGAACAAATGTAGAGAACGCCATCCGGCCCTTGTCGCAGCCCCTGCCCCACCCCACCATTTTACCTTTTTCATACTCAAGTATAACTTTCCTGGAAATCTGTTTTATTTGTCTCTTTATGTTTTAGATGGAGTGCAGTTGAATTTGACAGCTCGGTAAGACCCACAAAGGGCGGGGTTTGGTTATTAGTTATGAATATTTAAGTTTCCGAATGCAAGAATGCTATAACCGGGGGTCACGGTAAACCACCTAAAAAGCTAAGCATTTTCTGTAACCTACTGTTCTACTTTCCTTGTATTTCTGTAATGTCCACAGCTGCCTCTCTAATGGTAAATACAAAATCTACTGACAACAGGTGTCCTATTGATGTACACCACTTAATGTAATATATATATATGTATATATATATATATATGTATATATATATATAAATGTATATATATATATGTATATATATATATATAAATGTATATATATATGTATATATATATATATAAATGTATATATATATATAGTTACTATATGGCTCCTTTTGTTAACTGTACATATATATATATATATATATATATATATATATATATATATAGTTACTATATGGCTCATTTTGTTAACTGTTCATATAATATATCAACTATCTATATCATATCTAGGGTGGGTGGGGGGGGATGGTGTTGTGGGTAGGTGCGCACTTCGCACGTGACCGGGTTCGAGTCTGGGCCTTGCCTGCTACACCACCTTACCTTGCTGTTGTTTCCACCTCCATAGATTCGATCGCCAGTACTTAGTACAAGTCAAAAACTGTAAGTTGGTCCAACTATAACTGAAACATTGCTGAGTGGACGTTAAACTCCAATATTCATCATCATATATCACATCATACAACTATCCCAATGTCACAAGAACAGAACACACGAACTCACTGTTTCTTGCTAACTAGATTAATAATTGCCTTTTGTTTAAACTTTATATAAGTAAACAATAGCATGTTGACTGTACATGTATCTAGTTGATTCATGTATAAAGTGATGTCGACGTGCCAGCTGCACACCTGTCAACACAGACTGGCGTGTTTGTCCGCTGCATGCAGTCAAACCCGTATAATGTGTGTCTGTACCTATACCTATATATATACATATATGTAAGTATAAATACATACGCCCAGCCAATTTGTGACATAACAGAAACGTTCTGCAACCATACATTTTTAGTCAGTTTGTCACTTACTAAGATGGTTCGTAACAATTACGTTATCGATGGTGATGTTTCAACCTCATCATCAATAACGTAATCAGAATGTTATCATAATGTTATTTTTGGTGAGGTTAGGAAACCAAAAAAGAATGTTATAGGAACATTCTGTTTATGTTGAAGAATGTTACCAGAATGGTATAATACCATCACAGTGCAATGTCACAGCAGTACGTTGCAGCACTGTTATTGGGAGCCATCAAAATAACGTAACATGAACATGAACCAATACAGAAACAACCAGAATGTTGCTGCAACATTATAATAACGTTGCATATATATATATATATATATATATATATTTATATATATATATAGGTATGAATTATTATATTATATCAGAATATGTAGGTATATATATATGTATATATCCATATACATTTATATGTTTAAACAATTATATTATACAGGACTTGAAGCCTATAGGTATATAGGTTTGATAGATATGTAGGTATAGTTTCTACGGGCACACACCCGCAGAACCCAACCGTGATCCAACTCTGGCTACTTTCATAACTCAGGTGAACAAAGGGTGCTAACAGCCTCTTTGTGGGGCTAATGGCCCCTATAGGTGTCCATGCCCCTTTCTCACCGCCCCCCCCCCCATCCCCCACCCCGGCTTAACCCCAGCCTCCAGTGGCCCATTGCACAATACTGATCGTAACAACGAAAATCAATTAAACAACGAGACCTTTCGTTGTTACTTTTATTGTAACAAGGATCGTTTTGACACTTAAAAAAAACTTATTTAGAATTCAAAGATCTGTCATTTTTACTGATTTTTAAAATATTTTTTCCCTTTATAATCAATTACAGAATTTAATTGCATTCATTAGAAACAGAGTTTTTAGAAGTTCCGTAACACGGAAACATTTCGCTTTTAAGCAAATGATCTTAAAGAGATCTTAAAGTGATTGTAACAACGAAAATCCATTGTGCAACTGGCCATAGGCCTACTTTTGTCTCCCCCAACCTCCAGCACCGAGGGGCTGGCGGGGGGGGGGGGGGGGGGGGTAAGGATTGGGTGTGGATATTGGGTACCGGCCGACTGGTTACGTCATAGTATCAATTGTAGGAAATATGTTTCTCTTCGATTTTCCCGCTTTAAACAACAGAGCCCACTGCCTGCACTTAGTGTTCGGTTAGTACCTGCAATAAGTCTTCCAGGGGGCTGGACAGGACTGGGCGCATTCCTAAAGCCCCATAACCAGTAGGCGAAATTGACTGGGTTGGCCGACTAGAATCGGCCAATTATTCTCTTAAAATTGGCTGATTTTAGCATCATTCCAGATTACCAGTCAGTATGTCATATTAAAATGTATGATTGATATGAGTCAGCACTTAAATCAGCTGACTCTTCTAGTAGATCTAGAGTCAGCCGATTTTAGCACCAGTGAATTGGCTGACTCTGGTGAAAATCGCTTAGTGGGTATGGGGCTTCACTCAGACTTCACTGAGGTAATGATATCTATAGATAGAGAATTCTCCCCACCACAGACAGCATATTTCCTCTGTTTTACCTGCAGACTAGCCTAGATCAAGGTGCACACTGGTAAATATGTAAAGAATTCTTATTGCTCGAATATAGAAATTTCCATTAATCATGCCAATATTTTTGGTTTACAATTATGGAAAAACTGTCAATCGCTTGTTTTCATTTTGTATATGTATATATGTGCTTATCACTTTTCAAGTTGGTTTGAAAATACATTCATTACATCTAAAAATATAGCAAATACGTGCATATTTTTTCCTGTGTTTGTGTCGAAAGATTGGTCCAAATTAACCTGCAGTTGTCCAAACTACATTAGATAAGTTATCTGTGGTAGGGAGAATTGGAGACTTTACGTTTGAAATGACAAGAACAATTTCAGTGCACCTATAACTAATTATTCACCTCTTCTTAACTTATTTTTCATTAGAGTCTGTAATTCTGCTTAAATAACCTTTCCAAGATTAGCAGTCTACTATATTTAGAGTTATAAGTGTACCCCCGTGATCGTTAACGTTGACGGTTGTAATGGGAGTGGACTTTATCTGGATTTTAATTGAACTTTTTATTACACTATATTCAGTCGGTAGTTTTGATGTATTTAATTAAATATCCCCCTTAACTTAACATATTCAAGTGCGAGTTATCCAAATGTAATTCATAACCACACGTGAATACCTATAAATATTGATAAGTGGGCTATGACATAACCTTCGGGGGGACCTGTACATTACTGATACGTCATCACAAGGAGAGGTGTGGCTAAAGGCCGTATTCCACTACGCGGCAGACAAAACTGCCTGAGATCGTGAAGTTTTAGTGCTAAAGATCGTGAATGTGTCCATTTCAGGTAGGAAAGATTGTGAGTAGGTGCTCCTGATAGTTACGAACATGTAGATAACTTGTTATAGGAATTCTCACGATCTCAAAATTCTATGCTTCACATGTGTAACATACTCCAAATTGGTAATTTCAAACAATTATATCACTCCTCCTTGCTAGTTGTCTGTAATAACCATCATATCATCCCAATATCGCAGCTCAAGTCGTGTAGTGTAATAGGGCCTTGGGGGTTTAGACCCAAGGAGTCAGTGTACATCCAACTGGAATTTAAACAAACTTCCAAAATGGAACTATAACTGTCTCAGAATTAATTCCTAATATATAAGATCCTGCTGACCCAGTTGGCGCTTGCAGTTGGCGGATGCCAGGCATACAGGTAAAGCCTGTATTCCGCTAGGCGATTCTGACTGCTGGTTATTCGGCTTTTACCAGTATTATTGCAAAAGACCACACATCCTACATATTGTTTGAAAGAAAATTGTAAGACTGTTCAATAGTATGTAACATGTATATGATTCATCGAAATTACCACAGCTGATTTTTGACATCGAGTAAAATCGGCTAGTTGAACATAGGCTGTATTTCACAAGCCGATTTTACTCATGCTTTAAAAAATTGGCAATGGGTATATGAATTAACCATAGGCATGCCATAATATCATTAAACAGTTGTCTAAATCATCTTTCAAATAATAAGTAGGATGCATGGCCTTTTTGACAGATAACTGGTAAAATGTTATAAATTACCGGCAGTCACAATCGCCTGATGAAGTACAGGCTTTTTACACAAAAAACCTTCCCCGGCCGAGGCCTGGTCCGGGCGCGGTCACGCGGTGCTAAAAACGGCACCGAGTTAATGAAGCACGGTTACGGCGAAAGAAACACGACAAACACAGCGGTAATCTTCTCATAAACGGGACTTTATATCTTATAAACATCCCAAAACAGATGAAAATGACCACCAATCATAGACAAAATGGAAGAGGGAAATCCGTATCAATGTACACGCATGTATACATACACAGAGGTGCAAACCGTAGTGGCCCGAGGTCAAGCTTAGATTCCACTAGGCAATTTTAACGAGCTAGAATTTGGCAATTTCTAAATTTTCACAAGTTTTGAGAGGAACCCTTGAATGCTACATACCATTTAAAAGAGAATATGAAACCCTTTCTAATGGTATAGAACATGTATATATTTAATCCAAATATTGCCAGTCGATTTCTGAAATCGCGCGTAAAATCGGGTAGTGGAATACAGCCTTAACCGGTCACTAACCTGGCCACTAACATAGCCACCAACATGGCCACTAACCGGGCCACTGCCTGCCGTCATCTTGGGGGTGAAATCACAGTCGTCTGATGAGTCCAACTTCTACCTATGTACACGTCTACCGATGTGATGGGCCTGGTGCACACACACTCACCTAGACCATCCGGGGGGACTTAACATGGAAAATACCAAAGGTTGTTAAAAAAAAAAATAAAAAAACAACGAAATAATACATTTCAACAGTGCTCTTCATGTTAGCACAGAAACCATTGGTAGTATAGATATGGTACATTGTTACTGAGAAGTTTAATTCTATTCAAAATAACCAGGTCATTTGCAATTACATACATGTTTATTTATAGGAGTGAGATAGGAATGAGACTTACATCCATTGACAAATGAAAGGATGACAATGAATGAAAATAAGGAAAAGGGATAGCAGGTTGTTGGGGTATATATGTAGAGAAGGAAAGACCATCGATGTAAAAGTCACAGGCATCATATAAAACGTGGAAGGTAAGGTTCAGGAACACAGTCCTTATGAATAGGCAACATGGAGTTAAGTTCAAGTGAAGAAGCCTTTTTTCACTTTGGGAGTTTCAAGTGAGACGTACTGCAAAACAGTTTGTCATGATCAACAGTGTATTAATGCTGGGCACTACTGGCTGTGGGCTATGATGGAGCCCCTGCTGCCCCAGACTGGGGTCCTTAATGGGGGGTACCAATGTCGCATGTAGAATTTTAAAAAAAGACTCTGTTGCCCTTTCGAAATTAAGAAATAGTCCTGTCGTCCTGTCGAATTTAAGAATTAGCCCTGTCACCCTGTCGTAATAGACCTGTCCACTTTGGGATGTATTGCTGGCATGATACAGAGGTCGGACATAATCGCAGTTTTTGCAAAGTCAGGCACTGACACAAATCTGAGTGAATGAGTTAGTACTTGTGTTTTCTAAGTCAATAAGGTGTTGATAAATGAGGATAAATTATTATTTTCTCTCAATTAGGTAATTAGCTCCATTTTAGGTGAACCAAAATAAGGTATATTTTTGTGACTTTAGGGTTGGACATTGTGACCAAAGCTGAAGGGCTTTAACACTGTTCCCTATGGGAAAATGCCATTTTTGCTTTCCAGTCCTACAGCTACATATTTAACATCATATTGAAAGTAAAAGCTTGTAAAGTTTAGTTTTGGGTAATACTACTGGGAAAATAACTGTGAATCAAGTATGATGAACATTTTTCTAAAAATGTTGATATCATAGAAATAAGGGGTGGGCTAGCTGGCAAAGTGGACAGGTCTATTAAAAGAAGGCCATGTCCCGTGTCACCATGGCCTAAAACAGCCATGTTGCCATGTCAAATTTAGGGGTCTAGGGCCATCAGACTAGGACGGGCTGACTGCTGTCTGGGGCTAGGACGGGCCCCTGCTGCCCAGGGCTAGGACGGGCCCCTGCTGCCCAGGGCTAGGACAGGCCCCTGCTGCCCAGGGTTAGGATGGCTCCTGCTGCCCAGGGCTAGGACGGGCCCCTGCTGCCCAGGGCTAGGACAGGCCCCTGCTGCCCAGGGTTAGGATGGCTCCTGCTGCCCAGGGCTAGGACGGGCCCCTGCTGCCCAGGGCTAGGACGGGCCCCTGCTGCCCAGGGCTAGGACGGGCCCCTGCTGCCCAGGGCTAGGACGGGCCCCTGCTGCCCAGGGCTAGGACGGGCCCCTGCTGCCCAGGGCTAGGACGGGCCCCTGCTGCCCAGGGCTAGGACGGGCCCCTGCTGCCCGTGGCTAGGACGGGCCCCTGCTGCCCGTGGCTAGGACGGGCCCCTTCTGCCCATGGCTAGGACGGGCCCCTGCTGCCCAGGACTAGAACAGACCCTGCTGCCCGGGGCTACGACGGGACCCTGCTGCCCAGGGCTAGGACAGGCCCCTGCTGCCAGGGGTTAAGACGGTCCCTGCTGCCCGGGGCTAGGACGGCTCCTGCTGCCCAGGGCTTGGACGGCCCCTGCTACCCAGGGCTAGGACGGGCCCCTGCTGCCCAGGGCTAGGACAGGCCCCTGCTGCCAGGGGTTAAGACGGTCCCTGCTGCCCGGGGCTAGGACGGGCCCCTGCTGCCCAGGGCTTGGACGGGCCCCTGCTGCCCAGGGCTAGGACGGGCCCCTGCTGCCCAGGGCTAGGACGGGCCCCTGCTGCCCAGGGCTAGGACGGGCCCCTGCTGCCCAGGGCTAGGACAGGCCCCTGCTGCCCAGGGCTAGGACAGGCCCCTGCTGCCCAGGGCTAGGACAGGCCCCTGCTGCCAGGGGTTAAGACGGTCCCTGCTGCCCGGGGCTAGGACAGGCCCCTGCTGCCCGGGGCTAGGACGGGCCCCTGCTGCCCAGGGCTTGGACGGGCCCCTGCTGCCCAGGGCTAGGACGGGCCCCTGCTGCCCAGGGCTAGGACGGGCCCCTGCTGCCCAGGGCTAGGACGGGCCCCTGCTGCCCAGGGCTAGGACAGGCCCCTGCTGCCCAGGGCTAGGACAGGCCCCTGCTGCCCAGGGCTAGGACAGGCCCCTGCTGCCAGGGGTTAAGACGGTCCCTGCTGCCCGGGGCTAGGACAGGCCCCTGCTGCCCAGGGCTAGGACAGGCCCCTGCTGCCAGGGGTTAAGATGGTCCCTGCTGCCCGGGGCTAGGACGGACCCCTGCTGCCCAGGGCTAGGACGGGCCCCTGCTGCCCAGGGCTAGGACGGGCCCCTGCTGCCCTGGGTTAGGACGGGCTGACTGCTGCCAGGGACTAGGACGGGCCCCTGCTACCCAGGGCTAGGACAGGCCCCTGCTGCCAGGGGTTAAGACGGTCCCTGCTGCCCGGGGCTAGGACGGCTCCTGCTGCCCAGGGCTAGGACAGGCCCTGCTGCCCGGGGCTAGGATGGGCCCCTGCTGCCCAGGGCTAGGATGGCCCCTGCTGCCCAGGCCTAGGACGGGCCCCTGCTGCCCAGGGCTAGGACGGGCTCCTGCTGCCCTGGGCTAGGATGGCCCCTGCTGCCCAGGGCTAGGACGGCCCCTGCTGCCCAGGGCTAGGACGGGCTCCTGCTGCCCAGGGCTAGGACGGGCCCTGCTGCTCTGGGCTAGGACGGGCCCCTGCTGCCCAGGGCTAGGACGGCTCCTGCTGCCCAGGGCTAGGACGGCCCCTGCTGCCCAGGGCTAGGACGGGCCCCTGCTGCCCAGGGCTAGGACGGCTCCTGCTGCCCGGGGCTAGGACGGCCCCTGCTGCCCAAGGGTAAGATGGGATCCCTGCTGTTCTAAGGTGGCAGTAAAGAATTGGGTGAGTAGTGAGTCCTAATAACAAAAATATCAAACGCTTTCTGTTTATCTCCCCCACCACCACCACTACTGTCACTTTCTGTCAGACCCCTTCCCCCACAGAGTATCTTATTCTCCCCAACCTACTTTCTGCCCCTCAACCTATTGTCTGACCCCACACCTGCTGTCTTTACCTCCCATTTTCTGTCAGACCCCTAATCTACTACATGAAACTCACACCTATTTTTCGACCCCAAACTATATAAATATATCCCAGTGCATTTGTTTATATAAAAAAACAGCTTAACATACTATTACTAGTACTTTCTATTTGGGAACAAACATAACATTGAATTTCAGATAGTTAACTTAAACGATTGATTAGGGCCTCAGACATTGAAAGCGTGGTACATCTATATTTATCCAAACTAGTTTGTCACTCTATTTAGCCAGCACAGCAGCGAGGACTAGGAGTGGGGGCAGGGGTCCGATACAGGCCGCGGTAACAGGTGTGGCTACGCGTGTTGCGTATTGTTCTTTCCTGCGTTGCCACTGTCCCTTTACTTTAAGAAATCAATGGACTATGAAGGCCATCTCTGTGGCTGATTTTAGTCTGTCCCTGCCTGTTGTTGGGCCCAGGTGCAGGCATTATCTGATCACCGCTGACACCTGCCGTCTACTGATTGGCGCCAGATATCCTGCCATTAATATGGGAATTCCACATGGCAACGAATTTACAAAATTTCATGGGCAACACTGGGAAACAAGGATGAACACAATTGCCCACTTAATACTAGGAAATGGTATTGTTGCGTTAAACTGATACCATTAGACTAGCCATTTTTCATTGCTTTTGTAACCCACAGCAATTTAAGGGAAATGACATTTTTCTGGGCAGCAGTTGCCAACAATTAAAAAAAGTTGTTGCTGACCTGTTTCCCAGTGTTGCTCATGAAATTTTGTAAATTTGCTGCCATGTGGAATCCCCACTTAACCAGCAGCAGGCCAGTTCGTTTCATTGACCATTGGACCGCCACTGCCAGCTAGCATGAACTGTGCAGGTATATATATACATACCACAGCATTGAATGCTGGTTCTGGTGACTACTCTCTGGCGGGCGTCTCGAACTTGCCTATGTTCTGAGACTCCTGCCTATGACCAGATACACCTGTAAGTGACCACTCAGCCAGTTCGATTGGGATGTGCCAGCGTGCGCTGCTATCCCACAATGCATCTGTCAGATCTGGAAATCATAATCTTTTAGCATTGAATTCCGGATCTGCTGCATTGCATTATTGGATAGCAGCAAACGCTGGCGCAGTTAAAAAAACCTCCCCTACTGAAGCTTTTCCCTGGAATACAATATCACTTTCAGTCATCACTGATAGTCCTACCCATATCAACGTCATACCAATAATATGGTAGGAGGAATGCCTGTCTAGGACGTTCATACCTCCTGCATGCGCACTTAGGTAGATCCCAGTGTCAGATAGTCAATGCAGGTTCTGTCAAGGATGCCTGTAAAATTGTAATAGGTAGTAAACTAAATATACAGACCTTACATCTTTTACCTCTCTAGGATTCATAATCAAATGGCTAACTCGGCCCTATTCCACAGTTTGTGGATGGGGTATTTAACAAGGTGGTCCAGCAGACCAGTCGGATCGCAGCAGGGGTGTATTCTCAAGGAAAGGGTAGGGGAAGCACTGGCTACAGTTCCTTAGCAACCCCAAGGGGGACAGTTGTATCTAGCTCTGATTGTTCAGTCTTTTTCTCTAACCTGATCTGTCCCCATTTGGCCTTAGTTACAGTCATGTGTGGGTGACCATGTATGGCTGTTACCAAGGACTTCCCAGATAAGACAGATAAGGCTATCACACAAGAATATCCTAGTGGGGTGGTCTACCTTATACAAAGTACACACCCTTATGTATGGCTGCAGTGCCCGCCCACAGCATAGAACAATAAGGCAGTATTCGCCATCACTGTACTGCTTAATTGCATAAACAACTGGATCTGACTTTTGCTTAACAGGAAAAAAAGGGGAGTTGGACAGTGACCCTTTTTCGACCAAACTGGGCATACAAATAGGGGTCTCTCCAGAGGGACTTTGACAAACATAGACAAGGTAGTATAGACAAACTGCCTAATCATTGAAAATATTTTGGAAGTATTTTAATGTGTAACCTTCTACTTGAAAAATAGTGTATACAGTATGATTATTCAGCTATACATGTTAGGAGAATTTACAAAGAAAACTTAGGGGAAGGAGGGAACCGTGTGGAGGTCAGAGAGTGCAAACTGTTGGGAAACAGGTGCCCGGAAGCCGTATGCGTTTATAATACAACAGGCAGTGGTATATACTGTACAAAATAGTATCGTCTCGTATGAATAACATATAAACGGGTTAATAATGGAACAACATACACGTATGTTATACACACATATATGTAGGTGTCTGTATATGTCAATAAAGCACATGATGGGTTGCCATAATTCGTTATTTTGCATACAGTGTTCGTTTTACCTCCTTGACAGGTCGCAGGCACTGCTGGGACGACGTGATGTCTAAGGTTGGTTATAATCAGACCTGGGACGGGGGGCCATGCCCCGGGCCTGAATCAAACATGTAGGCCGACGGGCTGAGGTGGGGGTTCTGCAATGGTACAGCCTCAATGTACATGATGCGGGTATTACCATGCCGTGATGTATCACCTGGGATCTTTTATCACCCCGGATCTTTTATCACCCGTATAGCATGGCAAGCTATAAGCGGAGGTGCATATTGACAGGCCGCACGTACGGCTCCTCTTTTTTCAGCATATTATTTGATGAAATATAAAACAATCGTTGGGGCCATCCTCGGGTGGTGGTACGACCCATGGGGATCGTACGACTTTCGGGCTTTGCCTCCAGGTCATGAAGATCCCCTGCAGGTCATACTGCCACCCATAGATGCCCATTGTGCCAGGTACGCTGACCACTGTGCCAGGTACGCTGACCGCTGTGCCAGGTATGCTGACGCTGTGCCAGGTATGCTGACGCTGTTCCATGTACGCTGACCGCTGTGCCATGTATGCTGACTGCTGTACCATGTATGCTGAGAGCTGTACCAGGTACGCTTTCAGCTGTACCAGGTACGCTGCCCGCCTGTGTCCTCGGCCTACATGTATCCAGGCCTGTGCCAGTCCCCAGTCCCTCGGTATGGGCGGTCCATAGTTAACTACACTACCTAACTAACTTCTCCAGACTCTACGACTCGCATTATCATTAAAGTGTGGATACAAATGGTTATAAATGGACATCGAAAGTTTGATAAAAACAGAAATAAAAAAACATCTCTGCATGCTCTACATCAAAGCTGACAGAATCAGTCCTTCCTTCTCCAATCCTATATATATATACAATTTACTTCCCAGGCAGATTTTGCAATTCTTTGGCTATGGCATCAATTGCAATACCACATCCTAATCACTCTAGTTTTGCACTTGTGTTTTAAAAAGCATTCATTTCCTTAAGGTAGTTTATAAATATTTAACACATCTAATAAAATCTCAAGTGAAACAGCATCAAAAGCATCACTCTAATGCAAGACTGGCAGATGTAATCCTATGTATGTACAGTGCAGGCAGTATTGGGGGCCAGGGGGACCCCCTCACAGGCCCTCTGTGTATGTTAGCACTGGGCATAGGGGGCCCCACCCGCACGGCCACGTGGTCCATGACGTCAGAGCCTCGGCTGACTGGGGTTTGCATTGGGTTGATAAGGCGTGGGGTGTGGTACCTCCTCCAGGGGGCTGGCCGCTGACCTGACCTTCAGATGACCCTGACCTTCAGATGACCCTGACCTTCAGATGACCCAGAGGTGACCCAAGGTGACCTCCACATCCCAGCCAACTGACCTTCCCCTGTCCCCTGTACACCCCGGCTTGACCTTGGTTTGACCCCGGTTTGACCCCGTTCGACCCAGGTTGTCCCCGGCCTCGCATGTCGCGGGGCATCAGGAGGCGGGGTCGGGGTCGACGAGGCGGTAGTTGGTCCTGTTGTCGGCAGTAAGCCTGGCCGACTCTGCCCCCCGTCGGGCAGGTAGGGGTGAAGGGCCACCCCCTGGGGCACACACGGGCACAGTGGGGTCGTACCAGGGCTCGGGGGTCGTACAGGTCTTCTTCCACGGGCTGCTCAACATGACATGCTCCTTTCCCTGGTGTTCCTCCACCACGTAAGTCAGGTAGAAGAGCTTCCAGTGGTTGGCGAGTCCACCCGTAGAGGGTACACAGGGCCCCCAGCCGCCCTCCCCACTGCCCCCACCTCCACTGCCCGGCCCCCCACCATCAGAGGGCACTGCGGCGGGCAGGAAGGCGTAGTTGTAGACGATCTCCCCATAGGGCCCGGCCTCTGTGTACTCGGCATAAATGAACCTAAACAGGAGGTGGCCGTCGGTGGGGCACTCAGCGGGCAGGAAGGGTGTAGACGTGTTACAGCTGTACCGGGCCTCTAACCCCGCGGGCCCGGCACTCACGATGTCAGCGATGGACCTGACGAGGTGAGGTGCCCTCAGGTCCCTGCCCTGGGCCTTCAGCAGCGCGTCCACCTGTTCGCCTTTGAGGCGCCGCCGCTCCAGGCCAGGGGCCTTGAGCAGGAAGACGGCCACCAGTTTCTGGTCGTCAGGCGTCAGCTGCAGCGCGGGCTGCGAGCGCCAGTTCATGATGGGGAAAGCCATGCTACATGCATACAGCGCACAGATGGCCATGAAGGCCCCCTTCTTCATCTTGACGTCGTCCTTCCGCTGCAGCAGCTTGCCCTCCATGTGCGCGTACCATACAATCCGAACAAAGATGAACACAATGGAAGTTGTGCCGCAGAGAGTCTGCATGGTGCTGGCGTACTGCTGCCGGCACCGGGAGATGAAGTAGTTGATTGCGGCCAGCGGGATCTGCTCGGCTGGCAGGGTGACGAGCTGCTCGTAGATGATGGGCACCAGGGTGGTGCCCGAGTCACCGTAGAAGACGGAGAGTGTGTTGAGGGTCTCGGGCACGTAGAGGACCGTGCCGACCACAGTGAAGGCGAGGAGTAGCACCCACATGTAGGCGGGCGGTGGGCCGAGGACCAGGCCCCGGCCCAGCTCGGGGCTCGTCAGGTCGGCCAGGTTCACCCAGTTAATGAAGACGTCACACGTACCGAGCAGCACCATGACCAGCACCCACGACAGGCGAGTCTTCACCTAAGGGGGAATAACGCGGATAACTTATATACATGTGATCAAATATCAAAATACAGCAACAAAGTTAACCCTTCTTAATTTCTCGATTGTTATGTGATCAATCATCATTAAATATATGTTTACTATATGTACACATCTATTTTTCTCAATTTAGTGTAGATGAAACTATGTCAGTAATAGTCTACCTACCTTTCATACACACAGCGGAAGCCTGTCTTTAACATGCATATAGAAGTGGCATACCTTACCTTATACTTGGATCTGGGTACACAGAAAATGACCCTAGGGCTGCGTACCTTACCATAAATACGGGTCTATCATAACAAAATATGCAGGGGCTGCCTATACCTTATCAACACACATGGGGTCTGCGTACCTTACCGTACATATAGAGGCTGCATGCCTTACCATACATGTTGGGACATCTTATTGTACACGCGTGGCCTGTGTACCTTACCATACAGATATGGCCTGCGTCTCTTACCCTACATGTATGGATTGCATACCTTTTTCTTGATGCAGTCGGCGGAGCAGCAGGGGCACGGCTGGGACATTGCCATGGTGAGGCCGTAACCATGGGAACCGTCTCGACATGAGGTCACGTGGGGTCAGGTAGCGGCAGACGCGCCTCATACACACCTAAACACAAGGGTCGGCAGAGTGGTCAGACCTGAGGGTCAGACTGGTACACAGGCGGTAACGTTACCTGGGCAGACATCTCGGCATTGGGTAGGGACATGTTAGAATCTAGAACTCCCCGACACTGCTACACTAACCACCCGTATATTAGTATGTTTCCAGTCCATCGTGAGTCGATCAGTCGCTGACCCGTGCGCCCACCCACCACCATCAATGTATTACCTGCACCCCTCCCCCATTCATATTGCCTGCACTCTAAGTTTTAAAGGTCTGTCTACAACCAGTGTTATGTATATAGATATATCTAGACTTGAATGTTTCTCTGCTGCCCAATAGTAATCAGTTCCCTGGTGGCCAGTTGGAATACAGGCAGTCAACCCTGACCAGGGTCTGATCATTACTAATGTATTTCAGGAACAGTTAGTGACACCATACAAGGCACTGTCACCATGCTCACAATGGTCAATCCCAACCAGCAGGTCTTATTCCTGCAGTGAATACCAGGTTCCCCTAGCTCTCCAGTCTCAATATACTTACAAGGACTAATCTACTACTAACGGATTGTCGGAGATTTCATCATTGATGGCACCAAAGATACAAATAAGGTCAAACCGATCAGCTCAAAGTTTATCGTCTCGGAGGCGCCACTGGGCCTATATGACAGGTTAAGCCCTGGCTCTCCATTCATACTTAAAACTTGGAGCTTTTTTCCATGTTGTCTGTGCAGAATCTGGGCATGTATATCTCCGTGTTGGTGTGGGTGTCGGGGGGTTGGGGGTCGGGGGGTTCTGGGACCTGTGTCACCCCCCACCCATTACACTTCTCTCAGCCGCCCCCCCCCCCCCACCCCCCACCCACCCACAACGGGTGGCCGTATGGATGCGGGATGGGAGCCATATTTGTCAAGTGTCAATCGTTACTATCGACGACCCACCATTAACTAGGGCGCATCTAATTCACCACTCACCACCCAGCCGGCACACCTGGGACGGCCAACAGGGGAGGGGAGCGGGGAGGGGGCAGTAAAAGACACACGGACAGGCTGGGGGTGGCCACTGAAAGTGAATGAGTGGGGGGGGGGTGCAGGTGTGTTTGTGTTGGGGGGGGGGGGGGTCATTAAAATAAGGATGCGCCGGCCTGATGTGGCAACCAGTGGTTCTGTGTATTGTGTGTTTGTGTCTGTATGTGTGTGTGTCTATCTGTCTGTCTGTGTCTGCGTGTGTTTGTCTATGTGTGTTTGTGTGTTAGTGTTAGTGGGTTTGCATGTGCCTGCGTGTGTGTTGGTATGTGTGTGTGTGTGTCTGCTCTGTGTGTGCTTTGTGTGTAGTGTGTGTGTGTGTGCAGGGGGGTTAGTAAATTGAGGACACATAGACCTGATGTGGCAACCATGAGGTTCTGTGTATTGTGTGTGTGTCTGTGTGTGTCTGTGTCTTTGTGTATGGCTGTGTGTGTAGCTGTGTGTGTGGCTGTGTGTGTTTTTGTATGTGTGAATGGGTCTGTGTGCATGTGAGGAGGGAGCGGCCTGTGTCTGTGTGTGGTATCATACCGCTCACCTGTTGCGCCTGGCTCCCCTCCCCTCCCCCCTCCTCCCGGTTATTCCGGGCCCAGGCCGGGCGCCGTGCTATTTGCGGCCCCCCGCCGCCGGTATTCTGAGAAGGAGTGCGCCTCCCAGGGACACGCGCAGCCCAGTTTTTGGTGACGAGGCACGGGCCTGGTCACTGTGTGGAGGGAGGACGAGCGGCAGGCAGCCAGACGCCAGCCACAGACCGACACCTGAGGCCGGGCCTGGGCCACACAGCCTACCTGCAGGCTCTCCTTTGGGACAAGAGCCTCCCAGCACACTCCCCAGTCCACGCTCTCCTTTCCCTGTGTGTCCACGCTCTCCTTTCCCTGTGTGGGCCTACAGCCTCCCAGCACACTCCTCAGTCCACGCTCTCCTTTCCCTGTGTGTCCACGCTCTCCTTTCCCTGTGTGGGCCTACAGCCTCCCAGCACACTCCTCAGTCCACGCTCTCCTTTCCCTGTGTGTCCACGCTCTCCTTTCCCTGTGTGGGCCTACAGCCTCCCAGCACACTCCCCAGTCCACGCTCTCCTTTCCCTGTGTGGGCCTACAGCCTCCCACCACACTCCCCAGTCCACGCTCTCCTTTCCCTGTGTGGGCCTACAGCCTCCCAGCACACTCCCCAGTCCACACTCTCCTTTCCCTGTGTGGGCCTACAGCCTCCCAACACACTCCCAAGTCCACGCTCTCCTTTCCCTGTGTGGGCCTACAGCCTCCCAGCACACTCCTCAGTCCACGCTCTCCTTTCCCTGTGTGGGCCTACAGCCTCCCAACACACTCCCAAGTCCATACTCTCCTTTCCCTGTGTGGGCCTACAGCCTCCCAACACACTCCCCAGTCCACACTCTCCTTTCCCTGTGTGGGCCTACAGCCTCCCAACACACTCCCCAGTCCACGCTCTCCTTTCCCTGTCTGGGCCTACAGCCTCCCACCACACTCCCCAGTCCACGCTCTCCTTTCCCTGTCTGGGCCTACAGCCTCCCATCAGACTCCCCAGTCCACGCTCTCCTTTCCCCATCTGGGCCTACAGCCTCCCTGCACACTCCCCAGTCCACGCTCTCCTTTCCCTGTGTGAGCCTACAGCCTCCCAGCACACTCCCCAGTCCACGCTCTCCTTTCCCTGTGTGGGCCTACAGCCTCCCACCACACTCCCCAGTCCCCGCTCTCCTTTCCCTGTCTGGGCCTACAGCCTCCCAGCACACTCCCTTCTCAACCTCCTCAATATAAAACTTTGAGTTAGGGCTTTGGCAGATACTCTATTTTCAATATACTACTTACATCTAGGGCCTGGCAAATACTTACACCTCAGTATACTACTTGGATCTAGCAATACTCACTTTTCAGTATACTACTTTCGGCTAGGGCCTGTATAGTATCGGTTTAATCTGTTTGATAAATCTGGGCCCATTTAGTGTACATGAAATAGTAAATTAGACTATTTCAATAATTTCTCTGTCTACCATCCCATGTCCAAAGTTATAGATGTTTGAGCCACTTAAAGGGAGCCAAAACCAATAATTTCAATGAAATTTTCCAAACTCAAATAATCATGGAAATCCATTATTTCAGCCTATTCATGGTCTATGTTATATGGCAAAAAATCTGTAATGCATCACAGGGCCTATTTCTATTCCCTTTTTCCATATACTACTCATACCTTAAGATGTACCTGTAATATCACAGGATGTCACACCTTGGCTGGGTATATACTACTCATCCCTTGTTCAATTTACTACTTGAATCACAAGACCTATTTCTGAACCCATGTAATACACTGCCTAGAATGTGGTCACTGAACATTCTAATAATAACATCCAAGAATATCACAGAATGTGACTGTTATGTCACACTTTGGCTGGGCATATACTACTTGCATCCCACAGCCTTTGTCTAACCCTTGTCCCATATACTGCTTGCATCGCTAGGCCTATTTTCAACCCCTTGTTCCATATACTACTTGCATTGCTTAGCCGTTGTCTGACCCCTTGTTTGATAAACTACTCGTACCACATCCCCTATGTGTAACCCTGGTTCCATATGTTACCCGTATCATATGGCCTATGCTGACCCCTTGTATGTATATACTACTCAGTTAAATGACCTGTGCCTGAACTCGTTTCTTTGTGAAACGTTGAGTATGGAAACAAAACACAGCATGTGAACTCAGACGTCTCTTCCTTTCAAATACCGAGTTGGCCATTTCAATCAATGATCAGTATTTGATATAACTTGTTTTCGTGAGGTCAACTAAAACATCCATATTTTGTGTCTCCCAGTAAGGCCAGGAGTATATTTTAAGTCTGAAAAGTCAATCGTATATGGCTGGTTTTATCCCGGTGGTTCAGGCTATTCTCGCTGTTTTACAACTGATTGAGCCCCCATGTGTGCAGCATGAGGCTTTTGGCCCTATTACACTACACGACATGAGCTGCGGTACAACGATGCCGCAGAGAAATGGCACATATTAGAGACAAAATTCATATGTGTAACATACATTAAATTGCCTATTTCATACCATTGTATTACTCCTATGTGCGAATTTTCTGTAATACCCTTATATCAAGCCACTATTGCAGCTCAAAGTTGTGTGGTGAAATATGGCCTTAAGAGATGGCACGGAGATGCCAAGTCAGATACGCCTCACGCCCCATACCCACTAGGCAACTTTACCATTGACGGGCAAAAGCAACTAGGAGAATCGCCAGTTAAGTCATCAGGTGGCTGTAACATTAAGCAAGTTTAATATTGTACTGGCAATTTTACTGGTGACTTTACTGGCAATCCCATTGCCCATTACCCCATCGCCCAGAATATACACCATACCCATGGGGAGTCACCTTGCAATCCATTGATAATTATTTGCCTGGCGACCTCAGCAGTGATTTTCCCAGTCACCCGTCACCCATTGACTGTAAAGCCCCATACCCACTAAGCGACTTTTATACATATCGCTGACGGATCGACCCTAAAATCGGCCGATTCTACATGGTTGCCTGTTAGTACAGTACATTGAAATGTGCATAATTAATCTGAATCAGCCTTAAAATCGGCCGACTCTATCCCTAGAATCGGTCGTTTTTAGCACTGATTTGTCAGCCGACAAGTAAAAATGTCCTAATGGGTATGGGGCTTAAAGTCACCTAGTTGGTACTGGGCTTTAATGTGGGGTGACGTGGGCCTATGCGGGTAGGCCCAATGTGTGCAGTCTGTGTCATACGGCCGCTTATTGAGGGGTCCACCAGGGACCAGGGGGCCTGGGAACCTGCTGGGGGATACTTAGAGTTTTATTAACTTGCTGGGTGATACTTGTAGTTTTATTACCTGCACAGCGCGGGAAGAGGTCCCAGTGAGGGGGAGGAAAAGCCAGTTGTGTTACATATGTAGTGCTCCACAGTTTCATGATTTTCCACATTTTGTGAATAACGATTTGGTAATCCAACATTGAAGCACCTTGGGGGTGGTTCCTTTGTAGTGGTACAACCTAAAGGGTGACCCTAACTGACGATCTATGACTAAACCTTTTGGATTATATTTGCATTTTAGAAGAAGGCTACAAATAAGACTTAGGATTATATGCTCTGTACAGCCCTGGGGGTGGTTGATCCACATGAGCAGCAGCCAGCCACTGTATGCGCACACTTCTGGGTAAAGCCTGAGTCTACTTTTGACCTGAATTCCCAGAAAATGCTTCAACACGTTACATATCTGATCTACATATGTATACGCACATGTATATTCAGGTGCACCACACCTGAATGCTACAACACTGACGTACAGCAGACAGGCTGCAATTTGTCGGTGACCGAGCAATGTGCAGCGATCCTTAGTCCCGGGTAGGGGCTGTGGTAAGGGGTGGGCATGTCGGCTCTATTGTACTGGTACCACAGTAACCCTGGATAGCAGAAGCCCACCAAGTCTGGACCTGTGGGCACACAGACCATGGGGTACAGATAGACCACGTAGGGCTTCTCCCCGGCTTTGACCAGGGCGGCGGGTATAGCCCAACCACTGATGACCATACCTGGATGAAACCCTATGTCTGACCCCTTGTTCTGTATACTATTTACATCACAAGGCCTACATCTAACCCCTTATTCCACATACTACTTCCTATTTCGGAACCCATATACCACTCATGTGACAAGGCCTATATCTCACCCCTTGTTCCATATACTACTTGCATCACAAGGCCTATTTCTAACCCCTTGTTCCATATACTACTTGCATCACTAGGCCTATGTCTAACCCCTTTTCCCATATACTACTTGCATCACTAGGCTTATTTCAAACCCCTTGTTTCATACACTACTCATTCCACAAGGCCTATATCTCACCCCTTGTCCCATATACTACTTATACCACTAGGCCTATGCCTGACCCCTTTTTCCATATACTACTTGCACCACTAGGCCTATTTTAAACCCCTTTTTCTGTATACTACTCGCATAGTAAACCCTATTTCTGACCCCTTGTTTCATATACTACTAATACCACAAGGCCTATGTCTGACCCCTCGTTCTATACCGCATTCGGGAGTCCTGGTCTGCGCATGCGCACGCCTTTGGCTCCACTTCCTATGGGTGGACAAGCGCGACTTCTCAGCCTATCAGGTCTCTCAATTGCCCAATATGGCGGCGCCCACTGGGTCTCTCCCGTATGCGATATACAATACTCATACCACAAGGCCTATGTCTGACCCCTCGTTCTATACAATACTCATACCACAAGGCCTATGTCTGACCCCTCGTTCTATACAATACTCATACCACAAGGCCTATGTCTGACCCCTCGTTCTATACAATACTCATACCACAAGGCCTATGTCTGACCCCTTGTTCCATATACTACTCACATCACTAGGCCTATGTCTGACCCCTTGTTTATATAATACTCATACCAAAAGGCCTATTTCTGACCCCTTGTTTATATAATACTCATACCAAAAGGCCTATGTCTGACCCCTTGTTCTATATACTATTTGCATCACAAGGTCTATTACAGACCCCTTGTTACATATAATACATTCTTACTTGACGGTAAGACTCGTCCCGACACAGCGGCACACCACAGGAACTGCTGTTAATACTGAGGTGTTTTTGTTGTGTTTTTTCAACTAAACTATCTGGTTATATAAAACGCTTTTCAGATAGTCGGAGGTTAGCAATACATAGTTATAAAAGGATGAAATTTAATTATGGATGAGTGTATTACTGTTCTTAACACCAATTTCATTTTTTTGAAAAATTGAATAATTATGTTAGGAGCAGAACCCGTGCGGCAATTTTATTTTGGTTTTGTCCTTAAAATGCAGGAGAGTTGATTACAAAATGAAATGTATCAATCGAATGAGGGAAACATTACCCTTCATTTGGTATACCTAATGCTTCATTTGGTATACCTAATGTTAGTTTGTTGGGGTACTTTAACGTCCGGCCAACCACAGGGTCTTTCCAGACCTACTGAATCTGGAATACCCAGCTTTCAGTACCACATTGGATTGCTAGCATTGCACTTGTCACATATTTGCCTGGTGCGATAACGTTAAAGTATCGGGAGTTTTATTTACTGCCACCCCCAGGTCTGACTGAAAACATTGTACAAACTTTATCAATTTAATATGGGCCTATACTTCATTGTTAATCATGCATTTAGACTCTAAACACAACTGTTGGATCAAACTATTTGACAAGTTTGACGGGTACTCTACTGCTTCAAAATGGATAGAAATATTCTAACGGAACCTTTCCTTTTGACAAACCTGACATGAGACTGGGATTCCCCTCCTCCTCCCCGCCCCCTCCTCCCCCTGCCCTTTCCATCCCCCTCCCCCGCTTACCTACAGGGTCGGCATGGTACGGAGATACTTCTTAGACCCACCTCAGAATTGTCCCTCACCTACGTCCCTACCTCTTACCCATCCCTGTCCCAGCCCTCTCTTACTACTAAAGGTGGTATGATGATGGCGCAGAGAAGTTGCACATATTAGAGACAAACTTCTTTGTTACACACATGTAATATACTCCAAATTGCCAATTTTAAACAATCATATCATTCCTGCATGTGAATTGTCTTTGGTATTTTGTCAAATCGCACGGTTGTGGTAGCTCGTGTCGTGTAGTGTCAGACATACGGCCAGCCGTGTGGTGTGAGACGGATGTCACATCGGCCAGTGGTCATCGTGGTTAAGTGGCTAAATTTAATCAAGTGGCTAAATTTAATCTCAAAGTATGTTTTGTCACTGATGCCAGCCAAAGGTACCAAACGCTGTAACAGGTACTAAACAAAATATATACCCCTCATCTTTTACCTCCCTATGACTCATACCCAAATGGCTGACTCGTCCCTATTCCACAGGTTGTGGTAGGGGCACCTGTTGCGGCTCTCCACAATGGCCAGTTAGGTGCTACTTGGACACTTCGACAATAGTACCACCTTCCGATGCGACACTTTTCTCCTGACTAGTGGCAGCCTAAAACATGACCCACCGCGTGCCTACCTGGTGCCTACCTACAGCCTCCCGCCGCCCACCTTGTAGGACTTTCTCCGGGCGGCCGGCTCAGCGTGCACCGTGTGGGCCGACCTCTCCCCAACACACACACGGCTAAAGGATTTATCCCACTACATGATTTTCCTAGATATCTCCGCAATCGCTTGTTAGTTTAAGGGTTTATTATATAGATGTTATATATTATAAGACAGGATTTTGAATTCTCTTTCAAAGGGTGTATAATGCGTATGAGTTACTCTGATGTTCATATTGAAAATTTAGAAATTATGTCCTGACTTTCGGTAGTGAAGATCGCCTAGTGAAGTACAGGCTTGACTGGGCCCAGCCCGAGCACCATCCCATCCCAAAACTCAGCAGTCACTGCCTAATCCTCGTCCCCTAACTCAGCAGTCAGTGACTGCCTGACTCCCCAAATGCCGAGATGTCTGCCGTGTCGGCCAGCAGATTAGTCATTACAGCGACTCAAAGTCAACTCAGAGTTAGTGAGAGAGAGCAAAAAACACGACCGATATTTGGTTGACAAAGCAGTTATTGCTATTAAGTTGAAACGGCTGTAAGAAGGCGCCTACCCACTTGGTGTGAGGAGTGACAGGTACAGAAGGACGCCCAGGTGTGTCACCCAGGAGGAGGACGCTCAGGGGGACGCTCAGGTGTAGTCTCTATCCGCTTCTCTCCAGGGGAGGTACCCCCAATACGTCCGCTGGTCCCAAGCCTCCCGCTGTGACTGGGCCCACACCCCGCCTGTCCCAGCGGCCTGTGACGGTACCAGCGACCGCTGGTTGGTGTCAGAGTGGCGGGGGTCGCCGGGGCCCAGCGACGGCGGGGGTCGTCATGGTGACCGTGTCTAGGGGGGTAGGAGGGGGGAGCGGGGCGCCCCCTGCCGCCCGTGTCGTGTACCTCCTCCCGCCCAGCCCGGCCCGCCGCGCGCCGTGTTCTGACCACCGCCGCCTGGTGGGAGCCGCCCGTACTACCACCGTCACGACCCCTGGTGGTCTCACAGAACTAATTGTGGCGCCATCTGTAGTGTCATATACCTTTCTGTCCCGAGGTGAAGGGAACGACTAGATTTGAGTGGCTGATAATGAAATAAAGAAAACTGACAGAATTGAATGAAAATTCACAGGGCACCCCTAATCATCTCTGAGTTATTCCGTTAAAAAGAATCCATGATACAATGACTCTAGAAAATGTCAGTAGGTATTTGAAATAGGCTCTGTACTCCATGAATTTGGTCACCGCAAAAGTGCCAAAATGAGTGTAAGTCAACACCTGGGGTGCTTGCTCAAAACTTTCAGTGTCAACCTACCCTGAAATTCTGATACTTTGTGTGCCAAATAGGCCACAATAGGTTTCTGAGTCAACTTCATGTGGTACAACATTCTGAATATTTTTTTCTCAGGATCCGTTATATTAAACTATACAGGAAAACAGTGATGTGAGACCTGGTGGTAGCCACCCGACTCACCTAACGGCTGGATGGTGGCACCACTTGTCGTCACCTGCTCAAGGCCAAAAATTACAGACCGTGGGAAGTTTCAGAAACTCCAAGAAATCATGATGTAACGTTAGAGTAAAGTAGTTTTTATCTCAGATTTATGATTCAATCATTTAACAAATGTGGCATCATAAGTATGCCTTGCACACAATAACTGATCATTCAAATGGGTTTCCCACAATCGCACTGGTATTCTTAGCTGTAATGTTTGATGTTGGAGATATTTTAGCATATCGATATGCATAATGGTTTATGAATCATACAACTGCCTTTTAAGGTCCTCTTTCAAAATTGTGGAACGACAGGCTTGTGGTAGAGGATATTCAACATAACTGTGCGGACTTCCACATGTTCCTTCTCCTTACATTTCATTGCCAAGTAAAAAGGCACATCTTTGTCCCCTTCAATCAACACGAGCCTTCAGTGCCCAGTAAAAGACACATCTCTGTCCCCGGTTCAACTAGCACGAGCCTTCACTACCCAGTAAAAGCACATCTCTGTCCCCGGTTCAATCAACACGAACCTTCACTACCCAGTAAAAGACACATTTCTGTCCTCGGTTCAATCAACACGAGCCTTCACTGCCCAGTAAAAGGCACGTCTCTGTTCCCGGTTCAATTGATACAAGCCATCACTACCCAGTAAAAAACAAGCCTTCTGTCCCTGATTCAATCAACATGAGCTTTCACTACCCAGTAAAAGGCCCGTCTCTGTCCCCGGTTCAATCAACACAAGCCTTCACTGCCCAGTAAAAAGGCACATCTCTGGCTCCAGTTCAATCAACACGAGCCTTCACTGCCCAGTAAAAGAGACATCTCTGTCCCCGGTTCAACTAGCACGAGCCTTCATGAGCTTTCACTACCCAGTAAAAGACACATTTCTGTCCTCGGTTCAATCAACACGAGCCTTCACTGCCCAGTAAAAGGCACGTCTCTGTTCCCGGTTCAATTGATACAAGCCATCACTGCCCAGTAAAAAACAAGCCTTCTGTCCCTGATTCAATCAACACGAGCTTTCACTACCCAGTAAAAGGCCCGTCTCTGTCCCCGGTTCAATCAACACAAGCCTTCACTGCCCAGTAAAAAGGCACATCTCTGGCTCCAGTTCAATCAACACGAGCCTTCACTGCCCAGTAAAAGAGACATCTCTGTTCCCGGTTCAATCAACGAGGCCTTCTCTACCCAGTAAAAGGCACATCTCACTGCAGGTTCAGTCATCTGGAACACACAGCTATCTGGCCGGTGGCCCATCCCCGTGATGTAACCCGCCTGCAGTAACATGACCTCACGGTGATTGGCCAGTGAAATCACCCTGGTCAGGGTAGAGGACCATAACGGTAATTATGTCATAAATCATGTGTAATAGGCGGCGGGCGGTAACCGAGTCAGACAGCACCAGGTGGCAGCACCCACTGCCACCACATACGGGCTCCTAGACTGTAGTTATGTCCCAGTCTGCTGACGCTCAAACTAGGACTGTTAACCAGCAACCATTTTTAGGTGAGAATTCCACCCTGTATCCCAGCATGCTTTGGGGCTGCTGGTTTATGGTAGGTAGGACCATAAACCAGCCAGCACCCAAACAACCATCAAAGGGGTTCCCCATGCCATTTATAGAGGGCTAATAGAAGAATTCCTTGCAGATTTTAGGTGGCCACTAGTAGCCATGAGGACTATGTATACGGGTCTCCATGTATACATGTAGGCCGCTGTGTGGCACGGCGGTGGTGGGGGGCGGGGTTATACACGTACTTCAACAGACAATGTAAATAGACCATACATCACATGGACAGATTGTGGTGACAGCAAGTGCACAGACGTCAAACGGGCAACCACCAAGGTTGAATTGAAGAAACTATTGTTCTGTACGAGTCTGCTATTATATTCATGTTAATATTGTGTTATATATTCTTTATCATCATTCATTTGAATATCATTTCAATTGTTGTACGTTCTCGTTACCCTAATTCTACAATAGATGGGGCCATAACACATTATAAATGTTATGGAATCTCTGACTACACCTAAGTGAGACTGTTTTGTTTGTTTGTTGGGGTAGTTTAATGTCTCCCCCCCCCCCCCCCCCATACTGTTTAGATTTGTCCGACACAGTTTGAACCAGTCCCTTATTCCCATCCAGTTATAATCTATCCCATAAGATACAATTTGAGTTAGTAATTTGTTCCACTACAGTTCTTTAATTTGTGCGCGTTCAGTATTGGTTTGACCCAATAGATTTCTGGTCTGTATTTACAGTTCAGGTTTGCCTTTATAAGGTTTCGGTTTTTCCCCATAGTCTTGGTATCCCTTAAGCCCACTAAGCAACTTTTGCACAGTTGGGCAACAGATCGACACTAAAATTGGCTGATTCTAGGGGTAGAATCGGCCGACTTTACCAGCAATTCATAATATCAAATGTGCACATTTCAATATACCATCCTCACAGGCGATCATAAGAATTGGCCCATTCTCCCAGTTGCTGGTTGCCCGTCACCGGTTAAATGTCCTAGAGGGTATGGGGCTTTATACAGTTTAGTTGTGTCCCCATTTGGTCATGGTAAACGTCTCCATACGTTTCGGATCTGTCTCCACCCAATGCGGGGTTCTCATCGTTTTCAGTTGCAGTTTGTTCCTACAGTCGGACCTCGCTGTACGCAGTGGTGCCCCCTGGAGGGTGTCGGACCAACTAGGCCGCACCCTGTCGGAGGTTGTGGCCGAGGTCAAACCTGAAGTCTTATGACGCGTGAGGTGTGTATGAGACATGTCTGCGGACGTCGTATAGTGTACGGAAACCACTTACCGTGCTGAAGTAGCCATCTCGACCAATATGATCTCTACTTCAAAGTTTACAGTGTGCGACGTTGGCTGCTGGCACAGAGCCTAGGCTAGTGGTTTGACGATGGACTTAGATTAAATCAAGTTATTGGTCAGAATGGCCAGTGGTCTGAGTTTCCAGTGACCTTTTGATATATATATTTGAATTTACGAAATTGTCTGAGAGTAGTACAAAAGAATTTGTTTAATTATAATTATGGTTCTAACACTTCAAAACCTTGCATTAAATTTCTATAATTATTAAGTCAACATTAACTGGTTGCTCAGCCCCAGTGCATAGGTGCTAACGTCGCATACTGTGGCTATATCTAGAAACACATTTAACCCTCTTAAGGTCACTCCTACACCTCTGATTCTGGGTACAGGTGTACTTACGGCCATCGCCGAGCCTCTCATGCCTGGAGGTGGCGGGCGGCGGGCGGCGGGTTCGGCTAGGCCATGGTCCGTGCGCCGCCCCCGTCACCACCCAGCACACCGCCCCGCCAAGCCGCACCCCCGGCGCATGCCGCCCGCTGCCAGTCGAACTCACCCCCCGCCGCGCGTATCCCGGGGGTGGGGGTCCTAAGGGGTCCAGGTGGTAGGTAAAGGTCCTGGCAGGGTGACGGATGGACCTCAGGGCCCTCAGCCCTCAGTATGGGCTGGCACAGTCCTGGGTCAACCTAAACAACAAGAAGTATACGTTAGGTAGGGGGTTATAATTAAACGGGGAAATCGACAATGACAATGACAATTTCAGGGACTTAACAACGGAAGAGCGTGGACATAGAAATGTAGACCTTCCCCCTCAACTGGTTTGCTAGCTCTATTATTTCTTTTTATTTCCTTCGTGTTTTAAAATTCATCAAATAATTTCACGTCAAAAATCCGTACAGGTCTGGTCGTAGAACACCCCCCCCCCCCCCTCCAACCCACATTCTCACTAATAATGTGGTCATGGTCATCACATGGTGACCACCAAAAAATGATCACGTAACCACGTTTGCACAAGGTCTATACCCTCTCCAGCTCTGAACTGCTATTGTTAAACATTATATAGGGGAACTGGGTGACGGTATACAAGGGCCATAACTCCGACGGGTCAGATCGATGTGACAGCACCAGGCACGTGTTACATTGCGGCACCCCAAAACACATCACTACCCGGCCAATTTAAACACCCCACAATCAGCAGGGGCGGCAGGAGGGAGCAAAAACAACAACACTTAGTGCTTTTTGTACCTAGAGTGACGTGATTAAATATAGATGGCAGGGATTGATAAAAGGTGGCGCCTAGTTTCTCAGGAAAGGTAGAAACTCTGTTTGGCAACTAGAGCAATGGGAACCGCAATATGCCTACATGTAGGGATGTCTTATTCAGATCATTCTGCAATCGTACCTTATTTCAAAAAAAAATAATTTCATAAAATATATACAATGATCTAAATCTTCCCCTGCATATAACAGGACGTCTCTCTAGTACACTACACATGCGCTACTTGTTGACCCTGTAACCGGATAACTCCATAGTATTTACACACAGACCCTCCCTGTAACGGGACGTCTCAGTTGTACACACAGGTAAGAGTGGACATCCCTGTAGTAGTTTACACACAGACCCTCCCTGTAACGGGACATCTCAGTTGTACACACAGGTAAGAGTGGACATCCTTTTAGTAGTTTACACACAGACCCTCCCTGTAACGGGACGTCTCAGTTGTACACACACATTATAGCGGACGTCCCTGTAGTAGTTTACACACAGACCCTCCCTGTAACAGGACATCTCAGTTGTACACACACGTTATAGTGGACATCCTTTAAGTAGTTTACATACAGACCCTCCCTGTAACGGGACGTCTCAGTTGTACACACACGTTATAGTGGACGTCCTCGCAGTAGTTTACACACAGACCCTCCTCGTAACGGGACATCTCAGTTGTAACAGGACGTCTCAGTTGTACACACACGTTATAGTGGACGTCCTTGAGTTAGTTTACACACAGACCCTCCCTGTAACAGGATGTCTCAGTTGTACACACACGTTATAGTGGATGTCCTTGAGTTAGTTTACACACAGACCCTCCCTGTAACAGGACATCTCAGTTGTACACACACGTTATAGTGGACGTTCTTGAGTTAGTTTACACACAGACACTCCCTGTAACAGGACATCTCAGTTGTACACACACGTTATAGCGGACATCCTTTTAGTACTTTACTCACAGACCCTCCCTGTAACGGGACGTCTCAGTTGTACACACACATTATAGTGGATATCCCTTTAGTAGTTTACAGACAGACACTCCCTGTAACAGGACATCTCAGTTGTAACAGAACGTCTCAGTTGTAATGGGACATCTCAGTTGTAACAGGACTTCTCAGTTGTAACCCGTGGGGTTTCCGGGGAAGAATAGGCCCCCCAGTAGCCCCTGCTGATCATATAAGGTGACAATAGGGGGGGACTCAGCACTGACCAGGTGGTTCTTTGGGTTCAATTCCCGGTTGGTACTTGGTTCACTAAGGAATAAGGTACAGCAAAAATGATTTCCAGGTTTTGATCCCTTGCTGTTTGCCCACCCTTTCACCTTCATCTCATAGATACGATCACCAAAAACAGAATTCCCACCCTTGCTGTCAGTATGGCGTAAAACATCCATCACTCACTCACTGTAACGGGATGTCTGAGTTGTACACACAGGTTAAAGTGGACATCCTCATAGTAGTTTACCCTCCCCATAACATTAGTAAAAGGACATCCTAGTTGTAACTGGACATCTCAGTTGTACACACAGGTTGTGCTGACTTGGCAGACTCAGCCCACACCCACCTGGCCCGCCGCCTGTCTCCGGCCTACAGTCACTTACAGGCCGGGGCCAGGCGTGCTAATGGCGCCATTTAAGTGGCGACGGGCTCGGCGCATTGTTAGCATACTATTCATCTCCCAACTTCATGTAAAAATCATGGCCTGGCGCTGGAAGGACAGCGTCACCTGTAAAACAACAACAGAGCGCTGACTCAACCCACGCCTACCTCGGGGACCCGCCGGCCGCCAGTAGGGGTCTGTACGACAACCGATAAACTTACCACAGGATAAGGATCCAGGTGGCCATAAATATGAAACTAGGTGTAATAAATGGAATGGGTTTAGCCTAGTACAAGATCCCAATGCAAAATCCATTTTCAAATTCCCTGTGTGTTCCCTGAGATTTCCCTGTCTTATAGCAATTTTTCTCTATGTCATATTTAGCAAGTTGTTCGAATTTAACAGCCCTTTGGACCCAACAACAAAAATTCAAATCCTTACTATTTTGAGAATCAGGAATTTCAGAACCTGACCAAATGAAATTTGCTGTATCTTCCCTGTGGTTTGGTGAATGAAATCCCTGTGTTTTCCCTGTGTTTTAGTAATATTTGCAAATTCTCTGTGTTTTCACTGCCAGGGATTTTTGTTGTTGACATTTTCCCTGTTTTGCCTGTGCTGTTGAGACCCTGCTAGTAATAGAAGATTTTTGATTCATGGGGAAGCCCAAGTTCCCATTCATGACCCAGCTTTACCCTGAGCCATGAGCCATGAGCAGGCATCTGATGCATGCATCTTAGTCCTTGAGTGGTCCACAACTCACACAATGCAATGAAGGAGTAGGATTCTGTTCCGTAGACATAATTCTAGACACTGCTCTAAAGGAAAGGTCAGCTGTAGGTAAAGGAAGGCAACATTTAACACTCAGGTTAGTCTGTCTACTTCAAGTGGTACAAGGCGGTAGTGTTTACACACATCAAACCCCGGGCCTTCCGATGTCTCTGTCTACCAGAACCAAATTAGCTTTCCCCCCTCCCAGCCCGCCCAGCCCGGGCTTCCGGGCCCCCTCCTCAGCCATACCAACAAGTTAGCAAATTATAGTGGAAATATCACATTTTTTAAATGTTTGTTGATTGCGTAATCTAAATGGTTCAGATGTGTAGTAAATGTCAGTGTCTAATTGGGCGCGCTGTGAGTGGCGGCCGGCGCTGGTCACTCGGTGTCCTAAGGGACCAGCAGGACGTGCTCGCTTACTTCAAGGGGGACGGAAATGTCAGGGGAAGGTCAGTACGGAGTCCGTTCTGACCAAGATTAGGTATTGCATAATGGGTCCTTACACCAACAACAGTCCATGGCTCTTATTAGTCACTTAAAATTTGTGAGGAATTCTCTTATTAGCCCTCTATAAATGGCTTGGGTATCCCCTTTGATGGTTTTTGGGCTGCTGGCTGGTTTATGGTACTACCTGCCATAAACCAGCAGCTGCATAGCGTGCTGGGATTTGGGTGGGAATTCCCACCTTAAATGGCTGCTGGTGTACAGACTCACTTTGGGAAACAGTGGGTCTGAACTTGACAGACTAGTCAGTAGGCGGCGGGAGGCAGCATGTCGCACCCCAACCTCCGGCCAGGCAGGAATAGACAAAATCTGCGCGATGGGCACTTTTAAACTCTAAAGTCTAGATTCAAAGTTAGCACGATATTTGCCGTCTACTAATAACGGAGGAGTAGATACTCCCTGCTTTGAGGAAAGGTCGGCAAGGGGCTGGGAGGACAGGGTGGCGGTGCCAAGACAACTGTCTGTGGGTATGGCATAGCGCACTGCCCAAAGAAGCCACCTGTGGAAGCCATCGCAGAAGCCACTTTTTTAAAGCAACTCCTAAACCCTTTCCTGACGCCATGTATACTGGTGAAATGTGCCATATGGCGCCAGATTTTGCCCGCTGTTGCCCTGTATGACGCAAGTAGCAATGACCCAACATGTATTAACAAGCCATGCTACCTGATACACAGGAAATCTTTGCAAAGATCACAAAGTAAATCCATGTATGCATATTTGTATACAAGTAAAACAATATATTTGAGTATTTTTTTTAATTATTTAGGTTTTTATGGAGATTTTGAAGAATTTTACAGTTGAGGCACTTATGCATCTAGCTTCAGGAAAGGGACCTTTAACACCCTTGAAGCCACTCCATTGAACCCATCTTTGGAAGCGACTCTTAAAGAAACCTCTGGGAGCCACTCAATAAGCAGCCTCTGGAAGCCACTTCTAAAACAACCTGTTGAGGCCATCCCTGAAGCTCTTCTGGAGGCTTCTTTTTTAAAGTAATTTTGGAAGCCACTCTGGAAGCCACACCTGAAGTCACCTCTGGGACCACATCCATAAACAACTTCAGGACGCTACTTCTGAAGCAGTCCCTGAAGCCCCCTCTGAAGTTACAAATAAAGCCACTACTGGGAGCCACTTCTAAAGCAATCCCTTGGGCCACCTCTGAACTTACAGATGAAGCCACCCATGGAAGCCACTCCTTTAGCATCCCCTGGAAGCCACCCCTGTAGGAGGCCCTTATTCCCGTCGGACCACACAACGCACTGCTCGGGCTGAGCAGGCCACTGTAGTCTACAGCGGTGTACTCACTCTCATAATATGAAATAGAAAACCTACAATCTATAGACAGGAATCAGGAGTGCAATTACATATATATTGTTGACATATTAGCTGACTGAAAGTTTATCATTCCGCGCTATCAGATAGCCCCAATAACCCTGGGTGCCCTTGTAAAAATAATAGGTCAACAGGCTTCCTCAGAGATGCCACTCCCGGCTGATGAAAAAGTAGGAAAAGTAGGAAACACCTTTCCTACTATTTTTCTAGAAGCAATTAGGCAGCAAATAACATTTAGAAAGAGAGATCTGACGTTGAATTTGTATTTGGATAGCTTGAAACTAAACAGAAAAATACTCTGAAACAGATATTTAAGTGGTGTAGGAAAAATCATTTGCACAATCCCAAATCACCAAAAAGTCGGAAATCCTACAAAAGTAGGAAAAATGGCATCTCTGCTTCCTACTACCTTTCAAACTATGTTAGGGCCCAAACATGGAATTTAATGCCCGCCTTCATATGCAATGCGTCATGCATTACGTTTAAGTCATTAGGCTGAGGCGTCAGGGTTGCTGAACGTTAACTATCCTTACCCTTGCAGTGCACCTCGGCGCTGACCCCAACCCCGTTTCATCTCTCAGTTCCATCAGGTAGTATAGACGATGTGCAGATGACGTCACAACTCCTAAAATAGGCTGGCCGCCATATTGGTGATTAAACTATTATCAATATTATTCTCAAATTTGAATTATTTAGAACAATTATTTCTACTATATTTAATTAAAACATTCCAAGTCAATCATAATCTACAACTCTCATGCTTTTTGATACATGGATTTTGTAGCAACGTGGTCATGATCATAACGTGGTGATAATCAAAAGTGATCACCTGACCACGACTGCACATGGTCTATACCCTTTACTCACGGACAAAACGGTGACGCGGCCCCAGCCTACCACCTGCATTATTGACAGTCCAACAACCACACTCGGCACGCGGCGAACCAACAGAGGTGGGTAATTTTTTAATTGCGGCTTTTGTTATTTGTTTAAAAATGCATCACCCCGATGTCCCCATTAAGTGACAGTCCCCCTGTGAGTGGCTCCCTCTACTGAGGGGGTCGGAACCACTGGGGACGACCACACGCCCAGTGCCCCAGTCTGGGCAGGGGGTATTTTGGTTGTATTTGGAAAGACTGCCCTCATGTATCAGGCCCCTGAAAAGGGCCCTTTCTCCTTTAAGCTTCCTATGGCAACCCTTTAGTACTGAGTCTCAAAACCTTAAATAATTACGGCTCTTTGCGTTGGTGCATCCAAGCTATGACTTTTCTGACTATTATAAAACCAAGGGTGCTTACTCTATATATTTTAGTACCCTAATTTTGTATAGTGCCATACTTTTTCAACAGCGTTGTTTGCTTTTCTTAACTTCAGTCCTGATCACATGTCATACTTTGGTACTATTTGTATTTCAACACGACTAAAGGCTTTATCCCACTATGCGTTATTTCACTTGCATTAAGCATTTCACTTGCATTAATTGACATGAACGCAAGGAAACACAAGCACTTTCAAGAATGCGTAGTGAAATATGGAATGTGCTTGCATTCCTTTAATATTTGCGTTTTGGTACTATTTTCTGTGTATTACTTGAGTTCAGATACCAACAAGTTAGTATCTGAAACACGAGCTAGTGGCGTTTGCTAATTAGAGGAAACGCGAGTTGTTACACTGGAAGATCTTATGTGTTCCACTGGAAGATCTTATTCATATCGTAGAAAGTGGATAAAATCCAAAAAGAATATTTTAAAAAAGTCCCACTAAACGTACAGTGGAATATAGCCTTAACGCTACCATTGCCCAGCCCACGGACCCTGGTGACAGTGTACAACGACCATTATCTATGTGTCATACAGATGAACCATACAGCGGCCTAAACACTGATACAAGGTTGACCAGACAGTCCCCGACCTGCCCCCTGGTCCTCAGGGGGTCATTATGTGTGTGGTCAGACCAGGTTCACGGGGCTATGTGGGACAGCTCCTAATGGTGTCCGTGTGACACTAAAGGCTGTATTCCACTAGATGATTTTACTCCCGATATCAAAAATCTGGGGGAATATTGGTGAGCCACATACATGTTACATACCAATAGAAAGGTCTTCAATTTCTCTTTCGAATGATATGTGGGATGTGTGGTCTTTTGCAGCATTATTGGTAACAATAAATGAATTACAAAGTAATCAGCAGTTAGAATCGCCTCATGGAATACAGGCTTAATATACACAGAGACACTGGAGTAGACCATGAAGCTACTCACTCTATAGACCTAAATTGTGCAGATAGCGTCACACGTCCAGTTTTTGGTGATCACGATGTCATAATTACGATCACGTGGCCATGCATAAGTATAACTATGCAATTTGCAAATGAAGCTAATTGCAAATAATGACCATTTTTTTTTTCAAAATGTGGTATATATATAATGATAAGTCAGATGCACAGTGTCTATAGTGCTGTGTGTGACCCACCGCAATGGTTCGCCCGTTTTAAGGGGGGGTAGGAAATCTCATTGTGCGATGCGACCAGAAATCTACACACAAGTTCGCATTTGTTTAAAAAACAAAAGAATGCCACTGATTAATGTGATTAAGTGTAAATGACGCACGTTAATTACTAATAAAATAAGTTTATTTAGTTTTAATCTAAAAATGATGCTGACATAAGAAAAACTGTATACTCTGCATTGAAATGTAAACCCTAAATTCTGCTTGGAGAGTAGGCCCTACCAGCAGTGAAAACATAAACTTGATGCAAAAATAAAAATTTTAAAAGAAAACATCTGCCTGGAGAGTGTAAACCTTAAATTCTGCTTGGAGAGTAATGAAAACCCGTTTAGACATAACCAGTAGTCAAAATATTTAAACTTGATTCAAAAAGAAAATTTTGAAAACCAAACATCTGCTTGGAGAGTGTAAGCCTTAAAGTCTGCTTGGAGAATGATGAATCTACAAGTAGATTACCAGCAGTCAAAACATTTAAACTTGATGCAAAAATAAAAATCTGAAACTGAACATCTGCTTGGAGAGTGTACACCTTACAATCTGCTTGAAAAGTGATGAAAACCTGTTTGAAGATTACCAGCGGTCAAAACATTTGAAATTGATGCAAAAATAACAATTTGAAAACCGAACATCTGCTTGGAGAGTGTACACCTTATAATCTGCTTGGAGAGTGATGACAACCTGTTTACACATAACCAGCAGTCAATATTTAAACTTGACGCAAAAAGATAATTTTGAAAATAAAACATCTGCTTGGAGAGTGTAAGCCTTAAAGTCTGCTTGGAGAGTGATGAAAATCTATTTGTAGATTACCAGCAGTCAAAACATATAAATTTGATACAAAAAGAAAAATTTGAATCTGAACATCTGCTTGGAGAGTGTAAACCTAAAATCTGCTTGGAGAGTGATAAAAAGCTGTTTGGAGATTACCAGCAGTCAAAACATAAACTTTTGAAAAAAGAAAGGAAACGAAAAAGAAAAAAAGAAAGAAATGCAAGTCCGATACTAGAACCACTCCAATAATCCTAACATTCAATATAATGAAGCCTGAGAATAAATGAAAAATGAATACTAAATATCTGCTTGGAGAGTGATGTAATCCGGTTTCAATGTTACCAGCAGTCAAAACATTTAAACTTGATGTCACAAGAAAATGTTGAAAACCATACATCTGCTTGGAGAGTGTGAGCCTTAAAATCTGATTGGAGAGTGATGAGAACCTATTTGGAGATTACAAGCAGTGAAAACATAAACTTGATGCAAAAATTTTGAAAATGAAACATCTGCTTGGAGAGTGATGCAGACCTGTTTACACATTACCAGCAGTCAAAACATTTAAACTTGATGCAAAAAGATAATTTTGAAAATCAAACATCTGCTTGGAGAGTGTAAGCTTTAAAGTCTGCTTGGAGAGTGATGAAAATCTATTTGTAGATTACCAGCAGTCAAAACATCTTAATTTGATGCAAAAACAAAAATTTGAAACTGAACATCTGCTTGGAGAGTGTAAACCTAAAATCTGCTTGGAGAGTGATAAAAACCTGTTTGGAGATTAGCAGCAGTCAAAACATAATCTTTTTAAAAAAATGAAAAAGAAAAAAAATGAAAATCTCATAAGTCTGATTCTAGAGCCACTCCATCCTAAATTTCAATATAATGAAATTTGAGAATATATGAATAAGGAAAAACTAAATATCTGCTTGGAGAGTGTTAATCTAGGGACGCTTGGTTACCTTTATTAATATTGAAACATAAAGAAATAAACCAATGTGATGACTCCAAAATGAATGCAAAAGATCTATTAAGTGGTGCCACCTAGTGTATACTTTGGGTTTCCAATGACAGGAAGTTGGAGAGGAAGTGGTCTATGATGCAATACACAGCCTGGTCATTCCTAGTCTAGGAAGCCTGTGAATGTAGAGACTCAATACACCACACATAACCTGATAAATGTGATCACCCAATTAATGGTGGCGAAAAAAGAAAGCCGATCGCACAGAAAAATATGTGATATATATCAGGCACTAACAACATGTACAATTTCGACGAGAATTATTTAAGAATTGAGATAGCATCATTCAATGGGTAGCACCCCCCCCCCACCCTCCCCACCCCCACCCTCGATCACAGTACCTGAGCCCCGCCGCAGCCTCCCATGGCCGATGACTAGGCGGTCCTACCTGCGCTGAGAGGAGGATCCAAACAAATGACCAGGGCTTGGCTTTAGGCAGGTCCAGACACAAGGACATGTAAGGGTATAGAAGGGCGTTGGGGTAATGTCATGCATTTAAATGAGTATGACTACCAGGACTGCGATATGGGAATCGTTTCCCCGAAATAGATTACATTTATGAGCTATTGTGTAATGTGGCCTTCCATTAATGCATACGGGCCAGGGAAGATAAGGGGTTCAGAAATGTACCTCCCAAGATAGATCTAATGACCAGGCCAAAGCAATGGGTGGTAGGGTGCCTCAGCGTTATGGCCGAGTGTCTTGTGCCTCTAATAAATGGACTGTCAATTGACAATATTATCTGAATAGCGGGGATTTAAAAATAACTGTATTTGACATTGCCTGAGTAAGTTGAGTTATGGTGTGCGTGCGCCACCCCCCCCCCCCCCCTCCCCAGCCCCTGCTGGCACGATACCTATCGTTACAATACAAGGTAGCAAATTAACGACACCTTTCATAGCAACTTTGCGCGTTATAATGCACATTTTCACCCTCAAAATAAACCTATTTATAATGCTGTAAATGAGCTGTATTTTTCGCAGGATGTAGTCCTACGGTGTCCCTCCATACATCAAAGTACAGAATTCAATTTCAGACAGTAGAAAAAAAGATATTGGTGTTTCACAACAACGATATCATAACTAACGATATCATTGTAATGACATCTCTCTTAAAGTTATCATTGTTACGATAAATCATTGTGCAGCGGGCCACTGGGCCCATTCACCCAGGGAGGCCCGGGCCTCTCCATTCTGTGACACACAACCAACCTTTAGTTAACTAACCATGCATGCCGGGCGGTGAAACGGCGCCATTAAAACCAGAGAAATCAGCATTAATTCACCAATGAGATACACTATTGATCGCCGTACCGACCAGCGATACGCAACGATCGGGATTTGTTGACATGCCCGGGCCGTCCCCACTCGTCCCTGCCCCCTCCCTACGGCCTGGTGGGGAGGGGGGGAGACACAACCCCCCCCCCTCCACACACACACACACACACGCGCGCACACACCCGAGCCAAGGATGCGACGTTACTATAACGTTGCAGCAATGTTCTGTTTGGTTCTGTATTGGTTGTTGTTACATTCTTTTGATGACTCCCAATCACGTCGCTACAACTACTGCTGTGATGTTGCAATTTGACATAATTACAACATTCTGGTTACGTTCTTCAACCCAAACAGAACATTCTGTAATGTTTATGTCCTGACCTCACCAAAAAAAGTCCTGACCTCACCTTCAATAACGTAATTGTTACATGCCAACTTAGAACGTAACAAACTGACTAAAAAAGTATGGTTGCAGAATGTTTCTGTTACGCCGCAAGCTGGCTGGGAACCCGCTTTATAATAACATAACAAAGAACCATGGTTCTGTAGGGCATCCCTCCCCTCCCCCTCCCCCTCCCCCTCCCCCTCCCCCCCCCCGGCCCTGGAGCGGCCTCCAGCGACCATCCGCTGATCAAGGCCGTCATTTGTTGATTACTTTTTAGTCCGCCCAGCACCAGCGGTTTGGGGGTAAGGGGAGGGGGGGGGGTCGTTTTAAAACATGGCCTCAGCACCCAAGTAACGAGATTGGTTGGGAGATGGGTGGTAGACCCGATAGGGGTAGGGGGGATGTGGGCCAAGGGTACAGGGAACAAGGAATGATAAAATCTGAAATAGCAAATCAGCGATCGCCATTTATTCACTTCACTGCAGATTTTTGTGAAAATCTGAACTTTGTCTGAAAAAAGAATCTGACTAGTTTTGCAAAGGTTCATGGACAGTTTACCACTGTTCAGCTTTCAGTTGGTGGTTATCATATATTGCCTGGCCTTTGGTGGCCCTTTTCTACCATTTGGCTACAATCTTGATTGTTTGGCTACTTCAGTAGCCAAAGCCAGAAAATCGGAATTTAGACAAAATCTGAAAACTTACATCCCTTGTGGTATGTTATTGGACCACAGAAGGGATGTTGGGATATGTTTTGGGGACAGGGGAGGGGACGGGGAGTTCTCCCTGTCCCATGGTAAATTTTTCCTGTCATAGTAACGATGATTTGTTATAATCTCAATGTGGTCAAGTTTAATAAAGCCATTAATTATTCCTGATGTGTGTTGAAAAAGTTGAAATATTATTACGATTTCCATTGGTTAAATTTCCATTTTTTGCAATCTTTCCCTGTGCACTGGGGACCCTGGATATGGGGACAAGGGAGGGTAACTACGGGATATAGATATAGATAAAGGGTGGGGGTATTAAGGGATAGGTACTGTGTTAACCACTGGGTCATACACATACTGTGACAGTTGGTTATATTTTAACATGAAGCCCAGTGGTTTGTATGCGCGTTACGCGGGGATGAGAGCGGTCCGATACAGGTGGGGGAATAATAGACTCATCAAGTATGGATGAGGCGGGCGGGGGGGTGAGGGGGTGAGGGGTATAGGGGTATAGGGGGTAGGGGTGGTACCGTCCCCCGCCCACAGGGACGTGCCACACCGGACGTCCGGGGGCACTCTGCCGCATCGATAACTCGCTATCTCACGGACTGTAATCTCTGGCGCGGAGGGTGATTCGCTGCCGAGTGGTCCGGAGGTGGCGGGGACGGCTTGATGTACACACTAAAGGCCTGACCACACGCACCTTTTTTTATTTTTTCCAACATGTACGACTCAACTCAACTGTTGTAGATAGAACTACGACTCCCCCGGCCACACGACTGAGACCAACTCAACTCAACTCGACCGTCGGGTTGGGTTCAGCTGGTCAGGATGGCCGGGGCTTAACTCAGCATAGCGCCGTCATTACTGGGCGTAGGGGATGATTATCGGCATCCCTTATCGTCGTCCAAGGCTACTTCTGTGGTCAAGAAAATATCAAAATAGCAAGACCTCATTTTCTAAGAGAGTAAACACCTCATTTTTCTAAGAGAGGTAGCTGAACGGTCATTTCGCTGGGTGCTGGTGTTCTGCCTTGTGTTTTATAGTGACCTGTGTGAGTTGAGATACCAGCATTTATCTCAACTGGCACTCTGCCTCTGGATCTTACTACTCTGTGTCCAATGGTAGCTAGCATTAAACAGGTGGGGCTTGGTGAAGATTGGAAGCAATGCTGTTTTGATATAAGGACGGTAATTTACTAAACATCCCACGTCCCAATATGATTCTCAGACGTACACGGGTAGAGCATGTGTAACTTCACGGGGTCCAAGTCCTGCTATCTAACCAGCTGGTCAACCCCAATAACTAGGACTGAGGTTAACCTTGATAAGGCAAAGCCCTTAACATCCCTTGAACCTGGTCTAAGCTCTTACGCCAACTCTGAGAGGTAGTTTAAGCCTCAACCTGTGCTGTCCTGAGGCCTACTTTACCCACGGGACGCCCCCGTCTTGTGCAACCCCTATCACAGAATACGGACTGACCAGAGACATAAGGCAAGCCAGACAGAAACAGAGCACTGGGGGACTGAGGTGGGGGCTAGTCCCCGCCAAATGTCAGCACTGCTGTCCACCCCTCCCCTTCCCAAACCCCACCCCCTCACTCCCCACCCCTCACTCCCCACCCCGCCCCCTACCCCGGCGTCTACTTGTAGCCTCCCCCACGTGCGGGAGGAGCTAAACTTAGCGCCAGGAGAGCCCTACAGAGACGCCGGGGGGACGCCGGACAAAGGCCAGGACCTGCTCCCCCCTCACACCCCACCCCCGGCCAGACCTCTGACCTAGATAGAACCTTAGGCTTCCTTAGCTTTGGCCTGCAATATAGAGACCTCCCAACCTCTAGTGAGCAACTGGAACCTAGAAGCAAAACTATACCTTCTTCTCTTGGTCTGTAAACTAGAAACAATCCTAGACCTCCCTCCTTTTTCCTGCAACCTAGAAACGACCCTATATGTCCTAACCCTTGGCCTGTAACCTAGAAACAACCCTAGACCTCCCTACCCTTGGCCTGTAACCTAGAATGACCCTAGACCTCCTTACCCTTGGCCTGTAACCTAGAAACGACCCCATACGTCTTTACCCTTGGCCTGTAACCTAGAAACGACCCCAGACCTCCTTACCCTTGGCCTGTAACCTAGAAACAACCCTAGACCTCCTTACCCTTGGCCTGTAACCTAGAAACAACCCTAGACCTCCTTACCCTTGGCCTGTAACCTAGAAACGACCCTAGACACCCCTTACCCTTGGTCTGTAACATAGAAACAAACTTCCTTAACCTTGGCTGCAATCTAAAAACCTCCCATCCCATCACCAATGACTGTAACCTAGAAACAGACCCAGACCTCTGGGTTAGACCATAGAACATGATGATCCGGTTGTGATTTGGCATTTGAGGGTAGAGACTAGTGTCAGACCTTCGTTGGCCATATAACCCAGAGGGTTCGTTACAGCCACCCTGGATTATGTTGAAACCCTGTTAAACCCCCTGTGGTTCTTATATCTAGAAGTCCGCACCCACAACTAAAGCTTGTAACTTAGAAACAAACCTAGATTGTTCCATTCCTAGTTTGCCCAGAAACAACGCTAAACCTCCTCACCCCTAGTTTAACCAAAAAACAACCCTAGCCAAGGCAAGAATATGACATTATTTTTACATTGCAGCAATGTTCTGTGTAGTTCTGCTTTGATTCTTGTTACGTTATTTTGATGGCACCCAAAAGCATCTTTAGACCCTATCATTGCAACGTCGCACTGTAACACTATTGTGACATTCTTGTAACATTCTTTCATGTTATAATAAAGTTTTTATAACTTTCTTTATTAGTAAGGTCTCAACTTCACTAAAATATAATGTTCTTAAAACATTCTTACTTAGTAAGTCTTAGCTTTACCTAAAATAACGTAACTGTTACGTGAAAATTGGGCAGGTTATAGACTAACAAAAAAAGTACTATCACAAAATGTACTTGTTACATCGCTACTTGCCTGGGAGGGCATCCCATTCCTGGTTTACTATAAACGACCCCAACAATTCCCTATAACCCGTCAGGGCTGACGAATGGCCGAACCTCACACGGTCCACTATAATTAGTGTAGTTTTGTATAAAATAAATAGAAATTTTGTTATATGTCAATCATTGTTTTGGACCCAGTCTTAAATTCAGTTTAAAGGACCCCGGGCCCGGGCACACAGGTCTGTCAGAGTACACTTAAACAAACAACAATCCATCCCAAAAAAGCACAATCCTTCCTTTAAACAGGAATCTAACACAGCACTACTAAAAAAACTGAGTAAAACAAAGTCTGAGACTGCCTCTTCCCCCTCTCCCCCCTCTCCCCGTCAGCTGGGACAACGGTGAGTGGCTAAAAATACCACCTACCTCCGGCCACCAGGAGGTGGGGGACTGGGATGGGCGACAGGAGGGGAGGAGGCCTTGACCACCTCTGGACACATCGCCCCTACACGTACCTCCCCAAAACACACCAGGCCCCTACACACTTCCCGCCCCTTCACCCAAAGGAAAGATCCATAAGAAGACACTTAAGTTACTAATTAAGGGAGAGGTACCTTACCTTGTATTAACGGCGTCTTCCTGGCGTCCGTACAGCGTCCGCGTAGCGTCCGGGCGAGCTGCTCCGTCCCCCTGGTGGCGGCCGCCCGTACTTCCCGTACTTCCCGCCGGTCGGTACCTCCCGCCCCGTACGGCCGTACTCCCCCTGTGCGCGTCCCCTCGGCGTCTGGCCGCCAGGTGTGTGGCGCGTGCTCCGGGCGGCAGGTTAGTGGGGCAGGCAGGACGCCGCGCGTCCCGTCCCGACTCACCAGCCAATCAGCGGCCGGGGCGTTCGGAAACCGCGCCGTACGGCACGCGCCCAGGACGGGCGGCCGCACGCAGTGGTCGGTGAAAAGTGAGACTCAGGAAAAGTCGGCGCGCGGATTTCTTTTTTTTCGGATCGGGTGGATATTGGTAGGATTTTACAATATTTTTTTAATGTATTTTTTCTATGTTCACTCCCTCAGGGCACGGGCAGAAATTTCGCTGTAGCACGCCCACCTCCCTTTAAAAAAACCAAAAAAAACAACTGGATACTCCCCTTAATGGTCAGTCCTCAGGTAAGGGTGGAGTATTTGGGGAGGCGCACCTGGACAGAGGGTGTCGCCCCTCCCCCCTCCCCCCGACGAAGAATACGAGGGGCAGATAAAGATCTGGGACACAAGAAACAACTCAAAAACCTAAACATTTTCTGTCATCTTCTGTTAGTTCCTTTTTTCCTGTTTTCTCGTAAATTCACCAAAATGCAAGTCTAATGGCACATTCAAAGTGTGATGACAATATGTGTCCTGTTAATGTACAAGACTTCATATAAAAGGACATTTATAATATCAAGCCAGAACTCTTAACTTGCTATGTTACAATAAAAGGAACACAAAATGACCAGATCTAGGGGTTAGCAGAGGTCAAAGGTCAGTAGCAGACGCCTCCAGGGGGCGCTGGTGTTGTCTGCTGAGCCGCTCAGACCTGACCTATATTGACAGGAGACATAAAACGTGCGGTATACTCTGGTCGGCCAACCGCGTCCTGTCTCACCCTGCATTATACATCAGGTGAGCAAGACACGGATCGTTAGGTTATTCTTTGCCTAGGTCTTGGGAATAGTGTGGATCATAGTAGTAGAAAGCCAATTGTATGTATGTGGATGCATATAATCATGCGTTTTAAAAAGTTGACTTTTCAAAAGATACAGGAAAACAAAAATGTAACTCCTTCATGTGTGGGTATCCCCCCTACATTCCACTAGTTGGATAGCTGAAATATTTCTGGTGAGACAGTGGGTCTGTTGGGACAGGGGCCATCAGTGTAAGAGAAGTCGGCCTTGACTCAGAGAGTGGGTCTGTGGGGGCCGTCAGTGTCAGTGAAGTCAGCCCTGAATCAGAGAGTGGGTCTGTGTGGGGCCGTCAGTGTCAGAGAAGTCAGCCCTGACTCAGAGAGTGGGTCTGTGGGGGGCAGGAGCCGACAGTGTCAGAGAAGTCGGCCTTGACTCAGAGAGTGGGTCTGTGTGGGGCCGTCAGTGTCAGAGAAGTCAGCCCTGACACAGAGAGTGGGTCTGTGGGGGGCAGGGGCCGTCAGTGTCAGAGAAGTCAGCCCTTACTCAGAGAGTGGGACTATGAGGACAGGGGACCGTCAGAAGTGCAGGCCCAGACGCTGTTCTCAGGGCCATCAATGAGTGATGAGACAAACTGTTTATAACACAGCGCCCACTGGCCCCTGCTGGAATCGGAGTGAAATCCATTGATATTTAGTCGGGCCAACAAACAAAGGGGTTCGGCAGGCCCATGACTGTATTGATGAGCCCTTTGTGTGTCGTCTTTCCGGGCCGGGCTGCTAAGTGTGCAGCCTGCATTATGCAGGGACATCTCCAGGCTCCCACAAAGACAAGGCTACTGTCTCCTATCGACGTTTCCAACAAACTTTGTTCTACCTTGTCTCATTCATACACATTTTCTACGTTTGCAACACTTGCCGTTCTACCTTGTGCCCGCTAGTTTTTTATCTCACCTGTATCTCAATTTATCTGATTTGCATCTTTTGATATGTAAACTACTCCATGTTTTTGGGCATCATATAACATGGATATGAGGAAACAAGTAGAAAATTAATGTTGCATCAATACACATGAAGCTGCCTGCTGAGAGCATAATTTGCTAAAGTATTTCTCTGTTCCTGTGCTGAGTCCCGGAGTTCCTATTTGTGTCAACAACCCTCGTCCCTACCACAGCAGACGCAGCCTGTAACTCAGAGGTCTATCTGTGTGGACAACCCTCGTCTCTACCACCGTAGCCGCAGCCTGTAACTCAGAGGTCTATCTGTGTTGGCAACCCTCGTCTCTACCACCGTAGCCGCAGCCTGTAACTCAGAGGTCTAGCTGTGTTGACAAACCCTCATCTCTACCACAGCAGCCGCAGCCTGTAACTCAGAGGTCTATCTGTGTTGGCAACCCTCGTCTCTACCACAGCAGCCACAGCCTGTAACTCAGAGGTCTATCTGTGATGACAACCCTCATCTCTACCACCGCAGCTGCAGCCTGTAACTCAGAGGTCTATCTGTGTTGACAAACCCTCATCTCTCCCACAGCAGACGCAGCCAGTAACTCAGGTCTATCTGTGATGACAACCCTTGTCTCTACCACCGCAGACGCAGCCTGTAACTCAGAGGTCTATCTGTGTTGACAAACCCTCGTGTCTACCACAGCAGCCGCAGCCTGTAACTCAGAATCTATCTGTGTCCACAACCCTCGTCTCTACCACAGCAGCCACATCCTGTAACTCAGAGGTCTATCTATGTCAGCAACCCTCGTCTCTACCACCGCAGCCATAGCCTGTAACTCAGGTTTATCTGTGATGACAATCCTCGTCTCTACCACCGCAGCCGCAGCCTGTAACTCAGAGGTCTATCTGTGTCAACAACCCTCGTCTCTACCACAGAAGCTGGAGCCTGTAATTCAGAGGTCTATCTGTGTCGACAACCCTCATCTCTACCACAGCATCCACAGCCTGTAACTCGGAAGTCTATCTGTGTCGACAACCCTCATCTCTACCACAGCATCCACAGCCTGTAACTCGGAAGTCTATCTGTGTCAACAACCCCAATCCTACCCAGGCTGAATGCCATCTTTGGTCACCTCCTCCAGTGTTATGTTATATGGCCGGCCCGTACTCTGCCTATACGTACACACCGCAGGAGGCTATTTTATGCCCGGCCTCTACCTACGGCGACAAGCAGTAGATTTATAAAGACCCCCCTCCCCCGGCCAGCCGTGAGGGGGCTGGTGCGGGCCTCCCGGGGCAGTCCACCCTCCTCCGCTACACGTGGCTTTTATCATAATTAGTCACCACATTTACAACCCCCTACCCCTTCCAGCCCTGGTTCTCACCCAACCTCCCCGCCCCACATCATGTGATGATCGCAGTACCAGAATGGGGGCTAGGGCATCTAATTTAAGCCTGTTTCCACAAGATCTCCCATTAAATTATTATGTTCGCAGGGGAAAAAATATTAAAAAGTAATGACTGACCTCTTTCAAGCTCAAATCTACATTAAGTGTACTGTCCTGTTTTGTTATCTTAATGTTTCTTAAGGCAGGACCGTCACTTTCCTTCAGGAACATCAGCTGAATGTAGTTAAAGGGTAGTATGATGATTTAATTCAATAAAAGAAAAACTACACTACTCATAGTCACTGAGTGTATACACACCTCCCCTTTCACTACTCACAGTCACTTAGTGTATTCACACCTCCCCTTTCCCTACTCACAGTCACTGAGTGTATACACACCTCCCCTTTCCCTACTCACAGTCACTGAGTGTATACACACCTCCCCTTTCCCTACTCACAGTCACTGAGTGTATACACACCTCCCCTTTCCCTACTCACAGTCACTGAGTGTATACGCACCTCCCCTTTCCCCGCACTACTCACAGTCACTGAGTGTATTCACACCTCCCCTTTCCCTACTCACAGTCACTGAGTGTATACACACCTCCCCTTTCCCTACTCACAGTCACTGAGTGTATACACACCTCCCCTTTCCCTACTCACAGTCACTGAGTGTATACACACCTCCCCTTTCCCTACTCACAGTCACTGAGTGTATACACACCTCCCCTTTCCCTGCACTACTAACAGTCACTGAGTGTATACACACCTCCCCTTTCCCTACTCACAGTCACTGAGTGTATACACACCTCCCCTTTCCCTACTCACAGTCACTGAGTGTATACACACCTCCCCTTTCCCTACTCACAGTCACTGAGTGTATACACGCCTCCCCTTTCCCTACTCACAGTCACTGAGTGTATACACACCTCCCCTTTCCCTACTCACAGTCACTGAGTGTATACACGCCTCCCCTTTCCCTACTCACAGTCACTGAGTGTATACACACCTCCCCTTTCCCTGCACTACTCACAGTCACTGAGTGTATACACACTTCCCCTTTCCCTACTTACAGTCACTGAGTGTATACACACCTCCCCTTTCCCTACTCACAGTCACTGAGTGTATACACACCTCCCCTTTCCCTACTCACAGTCACTGAGTGTATACACGCCTCCCCTTTCCCTACTTACAGTCACTGAGTGTATACACACGTCCCCTTTCCCTGCACTACTCAGTCACTGAGTGTATACACACCTTCCCTTCCTTATTATTACATACACATATGACCACAGAACCCATAACATTCCAGGATCATGATGATGTTAGAGACATTTTCACTACAATGTGCCATTTTTGGTACATTTTAATTAAAGTAAAATTTCTAATGTTCCATGGGCGCATTGATCTCAAAATTAATGTGAAATTTGAAATTTTAATGCACCCTTTAATGCGCTCAGGGCGCATGGCACAGCCCTAACTTTTTCACTGCACGGTGGTCTGTGGCCTCTAGTTGTGTGGTGTACAATGTATTATGTTGGCTGCCCTCACACCCCTTGTGACCACCCCACTTTGATCTGACCCCCGATGGACACATTAGTACCGTGCTCCAACACATTGACTAGGTTCCAGTAAGTCAGGGAACAATTAACATTAGCAGGTCACAGCCTGACAAATGTAATTGCTGGAACCCCTAACCTACATCACTAGGGTTGCTGCCTAGGGTTGGCCAATTTCTGTCTGATACCGAAATAGGCCTTTACGGTTAGTTTCAAAGTCATTGTGAGGTGAGTAACATTGTAGTGTTTTAGGCAACTTAGGCATTCTATTTTGATGTAGAGAAATACCACAATCTAAGGATAGTATTATATCATTGCTTTCTCTATAACATTATTGTTTAAAGAGCAATGGAAAGTATAACAAAAGGCTGCCAACCAACTGTAATACTCAGACTGGAAACTTCCATGTACCTGTTTACCCAAAGACAAACATAATGTTACAAGTGTATGCTAGTCTGTATTTTTGAAGCCAACTGTTTTGACTGTTGGGGCTATCACAGGACAGCACTGAGGGTAACCCTGATCACATTAACAATGTCATTCTGCTGAATACATCACCACACAGAGATATGATTCATTCAATTGCTGTATTGCTCAACCCGTGCATGCCACCCGTTCCACCCAATGAGCCTAGGGCGGTTAATGAGCGTTGGCTGTAGTTATCTATCTGTGTATGAGATCAGGGACCAATGGGTCGGAGCACGCACCTCCCCCACTGTATGCTGGGATACGGGCTAGGGGGGAGGTGGGGGGCAGTTACAAAAATGGGCTGCAGAGACCGGAATCCATTGTATAGGCGAGTAAAGGCAGGAAACCTGGGACTGCCTCATACAGACCAGGCACCAACCTAAAGGCTGGTGTAGGCTGGGAACCTGTCTGCGCTAATTGTGTACTGGTGTATTGGCCAGTAGCGGCTGGTTCCCTGGATGTCCGCTAATAATAATTACAGTCTGAAGGCCATTAGAGACCAACATCAGCTGGTAGGTTCATACGGACTGGGAACCAGTGTATATGTGAATAAAGGTATGAAACCAGCATGAGGGCTCATGCATATTCAAAACCAGCATTAGGGGCATTATAATCTGGGTGAAGGCTAATACAGGCCAGGTACAAGCAATCAAGGTTGGGAAACTCAGAAACATAGGCCTGGAATATTGAATGCAACTATGAATATGGTCTAAAATCAAGTTTTGAGGGCCAATGCACCCAACCATGGATAGCCAATTTCTTGAGTTTGACCTGCAGGTTAGCCTTGCTCAGGATGCATGCTGGGTAATATGTCTCGCAAGGCTTTAGTCTAGGGATTTGGCGATAAAGGAGGGGTGAGGGACAGGTGACACTGTGGGAGCGGAGACCGCCTGGTCCATGTCAACATGACCAGGTCCCTCTGTCCAAATATGTACCCACCCTGCCCAAGGCCAGGTACCTACTCTTTACCTGCTGCCCCAACACACAACCCAACAGTCGCCCATTAGGTAATTGCGGCTTGTTTTGGCAGTGTCCGAGGCCAACGGGTGGGCTGACGCGGGGCGCGGGGCGGGCCTCAGGGAGCAGGCGCAGTTCACCCGGGGACAGCAGGAGGACCAGCTACATAGGAGAGGGGGAAGTTTACCAGGTAAATAGCAGATAATACCACCTGTTATACTTTAACCAATGATTTCTGTATTGGAGGTGGGTTAATAAAAAGGGTCCCTCCATTAATAAGACTCATGTTATTGGGCCATTCTAATTGCTATGAGTCAGGAAAAGCTACAAAGACAATCATGTAGCAATTAGTCTGTAGCTGTTAATCTAAATTAGATTTGAACTAGAAAAACTCTTGAATATATAAAACGCTGACTATAGCTAAATCAAAGTTTTTTTACTTTTTTAATTTACTGTATTTCTAATTTTACAGATCTTCTAAGAGTTATTTCTTGATACAGACAGTGCTTAGTCTTGTAATCTTAATAGTTTGTTGAGATCTTCATAGTCTGCTTGGTCAAGATCAATTAGAAGAAAAGAAATTTAATTCCAATAGTACTTATTGTAATTTAGATCATGACATCCAATTGCGTTTACAAAGCTTTTACATATCTTTTGAAAATCATATACAACTTTTATAACCTTATTATTGATAAGTTTTTGATGTTGTGTTTGTGTATAGTTCAATTGTCATAGTTTGTAAAGACGCAGATGCACAGGCCCAAAAACATAGGCCATGTGTTGCAATGAGAAAGTAGGTGCGAAAGATCGGTCTTGATGAGGACGTAAAAACATCATTCTCCTAGGCATAAAACAGCGATGCATCTGACGAAATGCACTACGGCCAGGTCTGGTAAAGGACGGATTGCGATTCGAAACAGGCTTTTAAACAGGTCTAGACTATGGGCAAAGAGCAAGTTAAATATATCAACTCACAGTTGTCGCTGGAATGCCATTTACGTAACTGGACTCACCTGTGGAGAAGACGACACAAAAATATAAGACCATATAATGTCTCTTTTAAGGCAAAGAGCAGGGCAGACGTTTTGTTCAAATCTCAAGTCAATGGTAAAATGATATACAAAGGCGAATTTTTGTAGTTATCAATCCTGATAAAAATCTGAAAGGATAGAAATATATTGGTTTGAATAAAACAGTTAATCTCTGTGAGTTATTTCCCCAATATAATATAATGATAAAATTTATTATATGAAAAGGCAAAAACAATCATGGGATACACCTCCATTCGCCAATGGTGCAATCTGGAAAAGTTTTGGTTCATTGTGATCTTGACAAGGGAAGTACACACACCTCGTCTCCCCACCATACAACAAAGTGACTCTTTATTTAAAAGTTGTACACCAAGATACTACACGTAATATCCTGGTAATGCAGGTGGATTGTCAATGGTGGTCAAACAATGGCAAAGCATGTCATGATGATAACATCTTTCACATCAACATCCTTCTTTCTTCTCAATAATATTTTAATAACAGACAGTTTTTCATCTTTTTATATCTATGAAATGTATAATGTGTTTCTAATATTCTGAATAATGCAGGTGGCCTGTTCTCTAGGTTGTGCATTTTTCTTCTCTTTTTTCCTTCTTCTTTTAGCACTTTCGCGGTAGCATAAAAACTTGAAGCTCTTGAGCTATATTCAACTCGTCATGTTCTTGGGGTTACACTGAATGTAGAGTGGGTGTCGGCAAATACATTGTGTAAAGGGTGAGAAGGGGCTGTCTTGGTAATTGCTTGTTTTGCCACAATATATATAGGCTGAAGCATGGGACAGAAATTCAAGGGAAATGGGTCACCAAAATACATAGGACATCCAAAATATGGTGCCAGGCAGCTAAAGCGTCAGGTCTAGTTGTCCCGAATTTTCTTGAATATTCTAACAGTCAATCACAGGGTCCCCACTCAAATTTTATGATCAAATTCCCTGCGTTTTTCCTGTCACCTGGTAAATTTTCCCTGTCACGGTTTCAATATTTGTTCTGATCTCAAAGTGTTTGTGTTTGAAAATGTCATTAAAAAAGTGAAAATTTTCTGAGTTTTTAAACATTTTTCTTCACAAATCTTTTCAGAAAAGTGCAGTCTCATGAATCTTAAGACTCTGCAAAAGCTGAAATTGGGCAAACAGAATTCTCTGTGTTTTCCTGTGTTTTGGTCAAATTTCCAAATTCCCTGTGTTTTCCCTGACAGGGAATATTTTGCTATTTTCCCTGTTTTCCCTGTGCAGTCCTTGTAAGTAAGCCTGCTGCTCACCTGGTGTATCCATGGCACTGTCCGGCACGTCATGGTCAGCGCGCGGCCGGTCGGTCTGGCCAATGAAGAAGGTGGGTTCTGTCTCCATGTCTACCGCCTCATCCTTCTGGTGCCAGCGAGGGGGCGCCACCGGCTCCACCACCACCTACAGACATTGGACGCAGCTTAGTTAGGGCCTGCACTATGGCCACATAGTGTTTAAATATGTAAACCTCTGTTAATTTGTTTAAATTATGTTCATAACAAATTGGAGGATAATAGTTTTTTTTGTAAAGGTTTCCATGTATGAATATTTGTGTTAGACTCTGAATTTGTGTTGAATATGGGGGAACAGAAGTGTCTGTAAGACATGAAAAGTCCAAACATTGAATTAGGCGAATAAATTCTGAAAACTAGTGTCAGGACATCAAGTATCTGCACCCATGTGTTACACCCCCTCCATTGAACCCCCGCTAGGTCAAATATGTGTACTGATAAACTTTGAGTGCTCTGCTTTTACCACTTTATGGTAGCTAGATATTACCCTTATGGTTCAAAGGAGAGAGGTGTGACTGTATATTGGTTTATTTTACATAGATTTGGTGTCCTTGACAGTTTTAATTGGTAGGCATGAGCCTTAAGCCCTGGGATACAGAAAGAGAACCAGATATACTCCTTCCAACCTTGATATTGTAAATATTATTGTGATGTCTGTTGGACTGGGTATTTCACACCCGTATGACCCCTACAGTCAACTCACCGTGTCAGGGGCGTTAAGCGCGTCCCGAGACCCCTTCGAGGTGATCCCACTGCCACGCGCCTTCTCCAGTTTACGTTGTTGCTGCTCAAAGTCTTGGATCCTGAAAACAAAACTTGTCAAGTCATTTATTTGTTTTTCATTGTGACATTTATCATTAACAATGCGAATAAACCAACCCTTTTTCATGAAAGAAAACCAAAAGTAACGTTATGGGTAAGAAAGAAGGATGTACGATGATGATGATGTGTTAGAGTTTAAGGTCTACTCAGCAGTTTTTCAGCTATATCGAGACCAACTCCGGTTTTTTGACTACCAATTGGCTGACTGAATCTATTGGGGTGAGAATGACAGCAAGGCAAGGAAGAGTATCCGGCACAGCCAAGACTGGAACCCGGGCCAGCCAAGTCAGAGGCAAACACCCTACCCACTACACTATCCCGCCCCCCTGAAAGAAGGATGTAAGTCATGGACAATGAAAAAATGGTAAATAGCATTCAGGAAAACTGTGTGTATCATAAAGTGTTGAGCGATCTGTTCTAAACATCAAGTTTTCAAACTCATATTTAGGGCTGCTGGAGGGGCAAAATCAGAGACCCCACTAAGTAGGACAAGATGAGGGGACAGTGGTGACTGACCTGTTGTTCCAGTTGTTGACGGCCTCCGCGATCTGCCGCTTGACCTCCACGATGGAGTCGGTAATGTCATGGGCCACGGGGGCAAGCACTGCAACCAAACACAGGTAGTCAGAGGTGTGGAGCTGAACTGCAGGTTCTCAGCTACAGTCAGACTGAGAAAGGACAAATGCTGATTCAAACAAGAAGCTGTAGCTTTACTGTGAAGTGAAATGCTTGCAAAAGGTAACAGAATGGAGAGGTGTTGGTAGAGACACTTGGGATGGTCAGGTTTTATTGCCCATGGGGTAGATAACGGAACAGTTAAAAACGGTTCTGCTTTTTACCACCTTGGTCTTTATGCGAACATATTGTAACCGTGGCTTGAGGAAAAGGTAACCTGAACTTCAATATATTGGTATGATTTTAATAAAGGCCCAACTGATGAGTTTAAAATAATTTTCACCCCCTCTAGTTGTCATTATTGTTAACATATCATGAGTAATTAAATAAAACGTGGTTAGTTAATCTTGGTGTTCCCTTTCTCCCTGGCCTTTCCTGGTGATAGTGTGTATTTATGCGAGTTGTGCATTGGCAGTGAATATAATGATTACAGTTTGACCGCCTCTGGAGAGATTGGTCATCGACAACTACCCTACACGTGGATCTGCATTTCCCTATATCTTAGGGTGCTTGCCAGCTGTGACATCCCCGAACATGAATCTCAAAACATATCAATTTTTCATAAAACCCTTGAGCCTATAACAAGCTTTTGTCTAACATATCGTTTGTACTTTATTCATGATGAAAAGTCTATTTTTTATCTGGAGATTTATGATATTCTAGGAGATAGTTTGAAATAATTTTGATTAATTATGATTATGTAATCCTTTCTCTTCTTTTCTTTTTTTTCAAAAATTCTTAAATATAAATTTGCAGGTGTATGACCAGGAAAATGTTGATCCACGGCAGAGGCAGTAGTGCAGGTACAGGGAGGGATATTCAATAGGATGTGGAGGTGCTGGCTGGGGACATTTGTTGAAATTTTAAACAGTTCATAGTTATTCCCCTTATTACAACACCAAAGTGTATCTGTGGCTTTAGGAAAGGGTAGCTTGAATATATTTTTTCAAGTTTGGTATGATTTTAACAGAGGCCAAGGAGATAACTTTAAAAGTATTTGCCCCCTCTAGTTCTCATAATTGTTAATATATAATGAGTAATGAAATAAAATGAGGCCCAGTCCACACTAAATTTTTAAAGAAAATGTGGTTAGTCAATCTTGGTGTTCCCTTTCTCCTTGGCCTATCCTAGTGATGGTGTGTATCTATGTGAGTTGTGCATTGGCATTGAATATAATGATTACAGTTTGACCACCTCCGGAGAGATTGATCATCGACAATTACCCTACACGTGGATCTGCATTTCCCTATATTTTAAGGTGCTTTTTGTGTGCAACAGTATCTATTTCAGAGCATGTCCATTTTTCTTAAAAACCTGAAGAATATAAGTATCTTTTGTTTAATATATCAGTTTCAAAATTCATTGATGAAATCTGGTTTGATTATATCTAATTATGTATATGCAGTTCTTAAAGCTTTTCATTAGTAGGTGTATTATACAGAGGAAAATGGTGAGCCATGGCAGGGGCAGTACAGTTATATTCAACACATCCATGACCTCGACCTATTACACCCGTTACTTTGTTACACTCCACACAGAGCCACAACCATTGGTCAACTGGGTGTAGGCTGGTCTGTAAAACACCACAACACGAAAAGTAAAAATACTGGGACTAGGAGGCCCAAATGATGGTGTAAGAATTTGGGCGACAGAGGGGAGAGGCATCTGGTGACTATCTGTTCAGGGCATAAGACCTGGGTAGGGGGTAGTATACAGGGGGAGGGGGACATTGGGAGCCCAGGAGGCTGTCACAGTGGCAGTATACAGGGAGGGGACGTAGGGAGCCCAGGACGCTGGGTGAAGGCAGTATATAGGGAGGGGACGTAGGGAGCCCAGGACGCTGGGTGGGGGCAGTATATAGGGAGGGGACGTAGGGAGCCCAGGACGCTGGGTGCGGGTAGTATATAGGGAGGGGACGTAGGGAGCCCAGGACGCTGGGTGGGGGGCAGTATACAGGGAGGGGACGTAGGGAGCCCAGGACGCTGGGTGGGGGGCAGTATACAGGGAGGGGACATAGGGAGCCCAGGACGCTGGGTGAAGGCAGTATACAGGGAGGAGACGTAGGGAGCCCAGGACGCTGGGTGGGGGGCAGTATACAGGGAGGGGACGTAGGGAGCCCAGGACGCTGGATGGGGGGCAGTATACAGGGAGGGGACGTAGGGAGCCCAGGACGCTGGGTGGAGGCAGTATACAGGGAGGGGATGTAGGGAGCCCAGGACGCTGGGTGGGGGGCAGTATATAGGGAGGGGACGTAGGGAGCCCAGGACGCTGGGTGGGGGGCAGTATACAGGGAGGGGACGTAGGGAGCCCAGGCACTGGGTGGAGGGCAGTATATAGGGAAGGGATGTAGGGAGCCCAGGACGCTGGGTAGGGGCAGTGTACAGGGAGGGGACATAGGGAGCCCAGGACGCTGGGTGAAGGCAATATATAGGGAGGGGACGTAGGGAGCCCAGGACGCTGGGAAGGGGCAGTGTACAGGGAGGGGACATAGGGAGCCCAGGACGCTGGGTGGGGGGCAGTATACAGGGAGGGGACGTAGGGAGCCCAGGATGCTGGGTGGGGGACAATATATAGGGAGGGGACGTAGGGAGCCCAGGACGCTGGGTGGGAGGCAGTATATAGGGAGGAGACGTAGGGAGCCCAGGACGCCAGGTGGGAGGCAGTATACAAGGAGGGGACGTAGGGAGCCCAGGATGCTGGGTGGGGGACAGTATATAGGGAGGGGACGTAGGGAGCCCAGGATGCTGGGTGGGGGGCAGTATACAGGGAAGGGAGGTAGGGGGCCCAATTGGTCAAGAGCCAAGGACCCTACGTGGGGGACTGTTCAGGACTATGAGCCGGGGAGACTTTACGGGCAGTGAGCCCAGAACACTAGCAGAGGTTTCTTACTTTGCCGCATGAGGTTGCACTCGGCTGAAAGAAGAAGTGACGTCACACTCAGAAGGAAAAGAGGGCATTTACTAGGTGCTTGACTTATTGCATTGAGAAAATAAACTACATCTGATAATATGTTGTTTAAGCAAATTATGCATAGTGTGTTTCCCTTATTATTCTTAAACATGTTGAATAGCTTGTAGTCTTACCAAGCATGTCATCAGTCACCTCGGTGTCCAGCGCTCTCTGGGTCGAGGGTACTGCGGCACTCAGCTTCGTCTGAATCTCGTCTATACACTCTCGAAACATTTCCTTACTCGTCTGTAATTGAAAGACGGCACCAATGTAGACACAACGTTATGTGACAATGACATAGTCTTAAATATAACTACTGCAAACTCTGAGCTCAAAAATTCAAGACAATTATTATAAATGGATCAGATGGCAAAGATTTTTCTATTTATAAAGTTCAATACATCTGCCAATTCCCATGAACACAAAGATTTCTTATTATTTTCCGTAAATAATACGTCTTCCAATATTACACAACGTCTCATTACACTGTGGGCACAAACCCAACATTGAACAACACCCTAAAGCCCTGTTTCTCATGACCCTAATGTAAAGTATTGGTTCAGCACAGTCCTCATTCATAATCTGCAATCAACTCCCCTGTGTTTTCCATATCCCACAGAGAATTTTTCCTTTCACGGTTTTGAGGATTCGTTCTGATCTCAAGGTGTTCAAGCATTCAAATGTTATTAAAGATGTGTGGAATTTTCTGGAAAAAAATGAAAAAATATATTCTGGAAAGTCCCATGATTGATAAAATCCAGAAAATACAATACCCTGTTTTGGTCAAATATCCAAATTTCCTGTGTTTTCCTTGACAGGAACTTTCTTTGTCATTTTCCCTGTATTCCCTGTGCAGTGGAGACCTATGCTGGTACCCACACTCTCCGCTAGGAGGACTCGGCGAGAGACTGCAGCTTCACCCCATTTTTTCTGGTGATCTGATTGGTCGAGAAGTGGTCATGTGACCCCGAATTCGTCAAAATCTGACAAACTCGGTGGTAGGGTGGACCTGCGGCTGTACATAACGTCTAGAGGAGCGAAGCGTATCAGGAGTTGTAGCCGTGGGGACCAGCAAAGTGGAGACCCTGTTCCAACACTAACCTGTAGCTGGCCAATATACTCGGCGAGCAGGGCCACCTGGGCCTCGGTCTGCGCGTCCCGCTTCAGGCGGTGCAGGTGCTCCAGCACCGTGCTGTACACGCCCGTGCCCCTGTCAAAGGCAAAACATGGTTTATAAAGGTTATGACACCTTCTCAAAAATACTTAGGTACTGAAGTTTTTTTCTGCAGAAATACATGCCCCTACGTAAGACAAACCATGATTTTTCAAGGTAATAACTTCTTGAACGTAGTTGGGTATTATAACAGTAGTCCTTTTTGCAGAAATACATAAAATATTATCTTTTTTAACTGAAAAATATAGGTTGCTTTATTCAAAGTGTTAAAGTTTAGTTATTGGAAACAGTCAACTGTTATGAGGAAATATATAATCTAAATATGTTTTTAAGATAAAAAATATAGGAACAGATGCCATAGAGGGAACCTACTTAAAGGATAGCGTCTTGGCGTCGTCGACGAGCATGGAGAGGGGCACACCACTGTCCCGGAGGTGGATGAGGATGGGCGGCAGCACGATCTCCCGCAGCCCAACCGGCACGTACCTAGGGGAAAATAAACATACAGCTACAACACGGCACCAACACTCCCCCTGAGTAACTTTTGAATATTCTGCTGGTCTCTTATTCACACTTCAGAAGAAACTGCTTGAGTTGTATAAAATCTACGTTATTAATTCAATTTTGCACCTAGCACCATCTTCCCAATATACTTTATTAATTCAAGATGTTATTTCCACAGAATGGCCACAGAAAAATGGCTGTTTTGACAGTGTAGACAGGGACTCACTTGAAGGAGGCGACGATCTGGTTGGAGCCGAAGTACTGGTAGTGGTCGTGGTGGATGGAGTGGGGGCACACGTCAGTGTCAGCCCGCCGCGTGTACATGTTACCGTGGAACCGTAACTCCAGGTACTTGGCGAAGGACATGGACCACGACTCGAGGGAGAGTGGGGCCACCGGGGTCACCTGGGAACAGGCACATCAGTCAGGGTTAAAGAAAAAATATGGAACACCAGAAAGAAGATTTGAAATTCTCTTAAGGATAGACAACGATTTTTTTTATTTATGCTCTAGTTCTTCTTTTATTTAAAAAAAACCTGAAACTTTTTATTATATTTTCTTGATTTCATAAAACAAAAACTAGGGCCTAAATAAAAATTCTGAGACAGGATTCCCTTCTAATGAATGTTTTCTACATCCTGTGAAAATGTCATGTCTTTACATGAAATATTAAATGAGATATCCTTGTTCAAAAAGTAAAAGTTAAAAATGTTTTTTTGCATTCCTTGCTTGCCCATACAGGCATATATCTACACACGATAATATGAGTTATATGGGTAAATAGGGTTATAAAACGGGTATTTTATGGTATAAAACTCATAATTATGCTATGAATATTAGAATAAATAGACATATTTAAAGATTAAAGAGTCCAACAAATTGGCCCCTGAGGGGTGTTGTCTATCCTTAAAATGCCATAAAACGTGACGTAAGAAATCAATTTTGAAAATCTGTATTTGAGGTGATGATGTGAAAAGATCTGAAATCCAACAAGGAACAGGGTGTAAAAAAATACTCTCCCCCCCCCCCCCCCGCCTCAGCTTGTACATACCCGCTTACACTTGCGGCACCAGCCCCAGGTCAGGATAGAGTTCTGGTAGCCATGGATCGGTGCGTCCAGCTTCTTGAGTACAATCTGGACACAGCCGTGGTCATGCACAAAACGGCGCACATGGTCCACCATGGGTGTGTCACACGACTCGCTTGGACATGTGTAAGTCTCGCGGAAACAGTAACGCTCCAGGAAGCCCCCAAGGGTGATGTCGTTGCGGCCGTAGAAGTCCATCGACACGATCCTGGGGATGGAGAGAAGGTTTTAGGCAGGAAATTACATTGGATAGGACCTCCCTGACCCCGACCCCATAGGTCATTTTTATTTTCACTTTGAATTTGAATCGAATCATAGTTCATTCCCACATTGAGTGACTGTTGTTATAGAGTTGTTAACTTTGGGATTTTGAATTTGGTAGGTATTCCAATATATATTGTACTTTGCCAAGCTAAAAGAGTCTTAGATCTTACCAACTACAATATTAATGGTATTGTTAGTCCTGTCCTAGGCAGAAGTGGGGACTGACAATGGGTACTATGAAGCCCATCCCATAACCACCTGCAGCTTTTTACAAGATAGTCCATGAATCAGCACTAAAATCAGCTTATTATTGTAGTATGTTTAGCCAGTTCTAGCATCGATCAGTCGGCCGACTTAATGAAAATCAGTCAGTGTACATATGGGGCTAAAACCTGTATTACACTAGCCGATTCTGACTGCGAGTTATCTGGTAAAGTTGTTACAAGAATGTTCGCATTAGGCCACATATCCTTCATATCATTTGAAAGAGAATTTGAAGACCATTCTAATGGTATGTAACATGTATGATTCATCAATATTCCCACTGCAGATTTTTGATATCATGAGTAAACGGCTCCTGGAATACAGCCTGTAAGTAGTGACCTACCAGGGGTTGACGCAGGGGTTGGGCGCGTTGTTGGACACGTAGCTGAAGGAGGAGAAGAGCACGGCGATGCGCTGGTGCTGGTAGGGGTCGAGGCAGTCGGTGCGCCGCTCCCAGGAGGAGGCCATCTGACCCCCTCCTCCTCCTCCACGGTCCTCCGCGGGCACCGGCGGGCTGGTCCAGGGGGCGCCTCCCCCACACACGGGGTGCTGCAGCCGCCCCCCGCGGGCACGGAAGTCCACCAGCAGCGCCTGAAATAGGGGGACACGGTGAGCACAGACAGGGTTAAAAATTATAAAAGTACAATAAAGAGTACACCAGCCACATCAATTTTTGGGGGAGAATTTCTGTCTGAGTTTGGTGGGCTTTTGAACCACTGTATCATGAAGCGTTTTAAACACAACAAATTTAAGCCACGTCCAGATTTGGGAAAACAAAAGAGTTTAGTCGTGGGGCAACTACAGTTAACCCTTTCTAACAACGGCAACCAGTTCTATGAACCAGCAGTAGGCGTCTTGGATGACATAGGGTAAACACTAGTGACCTGATGACTAAACTCTTGATCCGGACGAGGCTTTAAGGATGACTTTGAGACATTTTGAAGCATCCTTTTCTCTCTACAGTATCAACTAATTTACTAGGTATACTTTTACTCTTTGATGCAACTATCTAATTCATTTGTTCAACACAGACATAAATAAAGTTTTAAGACTAAGTGATTTGCAGACGCTGTTAGAGTGAAGGTTATCCGTGCTGACCTGTGTGTTCGGGTCGCCGAGGGGAGCGGTCAGTTTGGCGGTGACAAAGGCGTGTGGCGGGTTGATGTGGGCGTCTGTGAGCGCGTCCCTCAGCGGGCGTCTCTCCTCCTCCGCCCCCTCCTGGTAGAAGCGGGGCCGGGGTTTATGGGCCTCCTCCCCCTCCAGCAGGCTACGTGACCAGTAGATGTCAGCCGGGAAGTGTGCGCGCAGCACGCAGGCCTCACCGGCCTCAGTCTTCAGGTAGGGGATGTCGTATTTCAGGTAGGGGGACGTGGTGAGCAGGACGTCGTCCAGGGCCCGGCGGAAGGCATGCTGCCCGCCCCGCACCTCCTCCCGCAGTGGCTCACTGCTCTCAAAGATGGACTCGTCCCGCGACTTCTGGTAGTTCTGCAGAGGGTCTGAGAAGTCGGCCACCACTTCTGACATGGTGGAGAACTCACGACTCAGGCGCTTTGAGCTCTTGTTAACAGCCTCCTGGTCCTCTGTGCGGCGGGCAGGGGCCTGAGGGTCCTCCTTGTCAGCTTGGGCCCCCTCCTTGTCAGTTACAGCCCCCTCTTTGTCAGCTGAAACCCCATCCTTGTCAGCCGCGGTCCCTTCCTTGTCAGCTAGGGTCCCCTCCTTGTCAGGCAGGGTCCCCTCCTTGTCAGTCACCTTCTGCCTCTCCCTGATGTCTGGTACGACCTCAAAGCTGTTGTCGCTGGCCTCAAAGAGCGCCATGACATCCTTAGTGGCCACGACTCCAGGCAGGGCTTCCTCGGCCATTTCCACGCTGCCCAGCCGGGTCCCACTGCCCTCGCTGCCAACCGAGCCCCGCGTGCCGGCTGGGGCGGATGGCGGGGAGGACTCGGGGCTGGGCAGGGGGAAGGCGTTCTCGTCGGGGCCGGCAGGGGGCATGGCGAACTCATCCATCAGGAAGGCCGTCTCCAGCTTGGCGTGGTAGGCCGCGTACGTCATGAACTGTATGATCTTCTTCACCTGCAAGACGGGGGGGGGGGGGGGGTAACATCAGTAGGGGTTGGTGGAACAAGTTTGTCATTCTACTTATAATTTTTGTAGTTTTTTTTTGTTTCTTTATGGTACAGGTCAAACTATCAATAATGTATTATGAATTTGTATGGTTTGGGCAAGACTATGACACAATTAAGTCAGCTTATCATCTCATTTTACATTAATGGCGTGACCTTCCAATAACCGAACATATGTAAATGTAATTTCTACTTATATAAAACAATAACACTGTTATTATTCATCACCAAGACAAGTTTTCTACAGAGAGTGTGGCCCTTACCTGGGTGAGTTCGGGCAGCGACCCACCCCTCAGGGTCACCGTACAGCCCAGATGGGACGCGCACCCATCAAAGTACATCAGCGTCTTTGTTGTACCTGCCATAATGTAGACATGTTATACATTTAGAGGGTAACATAAAAGTCAAAACAAAAATCTCCTTTCTAGAGTTTTATCATTAAAGGGTCTATGTGAATATGAATATAGATACAGTGAATTACTAATAACTACAAATTTTAGTTTTAATCTAATTAAGAATTATGTGATAATCTCCCACATCAGCTCCCAAAATTAATGGTCCATTAACTGCCCCGCATATCATTATGTGTGATAAAGTCAAAGACATCCCTGCCCCATTCATATCTTACCGTTTGGCAGGGTGAAGGTCTTGAGTCTGAAGGTGTGGCAGAAGCCGAGGGCCGTCTTACTGACGAGCCCGTCCACGGACGACACGATGTCAGCCTGGGTGAATCGGGCCACGCGCTCCATCACCGACTGAAAGGGGATGAACAGTGGAATATTACTACCAATGGACTTGGGTATCATGAGCACTAACAGGTATGGTAAAGGAACAAGCATTTTAACTCTGATGATTTTTTTCTACTTTACATGAAGTTTTTGTGTAACAAGAGCACTAAACACATGTACCTAGAGCTAGACCGTGTCCCCTTGCCCTGACATAACCAGTTGATGTAAACAAAGCTTGGCCAAGCCTCTTTCCCTGACTCAATGGTCTAATTTTATGTAAAGACCTCTAGCCCCATACCCACTAGGCGATTTTGACAAGATCTACTGACTGGTCGGCACTAAAATTACACTATTGTACCAGAATAATCAGCTGATTTTAGAACTGATTCACATCAAACATGTACATTTCAATATTGCAAACTAATTGGTGATCTGAAAAGGTGGGAAAGTCAATCGATTCTTTTGGTTATAATCGGCCAATTTGTGCACTGATTCAACAAAGTTGGTTCTTGGCTTTAGCCCACTCAGCAGCTTGTACCCAAACCTAGACCCCACTCACGGGCTTGACGTTGATGACGAGGGTGATCCCGGCGTGCAGCAGGAACTCCTGGGCCACGCGGGAGGCCGACTTCTCCACGAGCAGGATGTCGGGCTCCAGCCCCGCGATACGACCCACACAGTTCTTCAGGTACTTGTCCTCCTATTGGGTCAAACATACTCAGGTCAGAACAATCTTTAGCTTACAGCACAACTCAAACACGTCTGGTTGAACCCTCAACGAATTAATGAAATGTAGTTTTAAACATTATTTCCAGGTTGTACAGCCTTGATTTAGAAAAACGTCAGACCACCTCTATCCTGTGTCATCTACCTCAAACAGTTTTACCTTCCCAAATTAATCTCAAATGCTTTAAGATGGTCAAAACTTACTTTAAATAGTTTATTTGAAACCACTTTAATTTTCCTTCAACCTGTTGGTTCATCCTTTTGATCAATGATGTTTCTTAATGTAGACATCCATTATCACCTGCATCTAATGCGAAAAGAATACCCCTTGCACCAACCTGGAGGATCTGTGGCTCTAGTGAAGAGAACTTGTTCTCGACCCGCTGGTACTCGACGGGTGCACGCAGCAGCAGCACCTTTGGGTTGACGATGTGCTGCCGCATCTTCTTGTGGGTTACATTCTTGGTGCACACCACGCCACAGATAATGGACGTCTTGCTGCGATTACCGCCAGGGATCTGAAAGTCAGAGTAAGGTCATAGTATGTTCTTTAAGGAGGCTTAGACACAAGAGAAGGTCAAGAAGGGGCTTTAGCAGGTTTTTTTAATGAGGTATTTAAGGACCTTTGTGGGTAGTTTATATAGGATACTTGGTTCAATAAAGGTTTCAATGGACCTGTCACCCACTCTACTCTATTTTTTCATGTCTAAGCAGACACTACACCCCCCAACAGTAAGCAGGCCTCCCATACCTTTTTGATCTGGATGTACTGTCGGATGTCCATGTCGTCCTCCTCGTGTCGCACATCAGGCCTGACGACCTGGGCCACCTTACACGTGATGCTTACCACCGTCTCAGCCCACTTCAGTGACAGCCCGGCGCGGGTCAGCAGCTGACGGGTCAGCGCCTGCACGTGCTCCCGGTATGCCTTGCTGCATGCGCACAGGAAGACAAAGATAGGGGTTTCAGATACTAGGGAATTTTAGCAACCAAGACACACCTCAATATCTTGACATATAGGGCCTTCCATTGAGTATGTGTCACGAGGGGGTGCGGGGTCTGACATTTTTTTAAAGTTGTGTACATTCCTATACAAATCCAATGCGTATTTTAGCCAAGGGGGGGGGGGAGTCTATTAACTTTTTGAAATGTTGTGTACGTACCAAATGGAAGGCCTCCTGACATGAAAAAACTGTCAAGCTATATTACAAGCAACAAAAACATCATTTAAACAAACATCTTTTTAAAGCTCTTTTCCCATGGTATCAATAGATTTTATTGATAACATGGGAAAAGAAGTGTACCTCTAATTACATCATTTACATCATCAGCGGAGATAAGAGATACATTGCATTTGCATTACGGGATGCATTTGAGTAACTAAAACTCACTAATTCAACATAATCAGCAAAACATCCGAAAACAAATGCAATATTTATTGTTCAAAACTACTAACTTGTGGCAAATTTGGTACAGCCAAAAATCTGGACATCCAGAAAAAAGACGAAGGAAAAATGGCATTTTTGATAGAATTGTACATTGTGACATTAACTAAGACATTAGATGTCTGAACATTTAATCCATCTGACCTGAGTCTATCATAGGCGAGCCGCTGTCCATCATCCTCCCGCACGTGGTCAGCCGTCTGCCACCCAGGGGCATCCACCTGGTCTGCACTCAGCGCCAGCGCACCTGATGGATACATACATATACATGTATCTTTAATCAAACATGAACAGTGAACAGAATTTTGCAGCTGTATAGGAGTTACTCTTCATACCAGACTTATGTGTTTCTTACTAAGTATATATCAGTACACTTCTTATTGGACTGCATTATCTTAGGCATATTTCAAGGAAATCTTTAATTTTCAAGATATAGCAGTCCACTCAGGTATTTAAACAATTAAAGCCATGTCTCCACTTGGGCAACCAAGAATTTAGTCAACTTATGTTAACCCTTTCAATGCACAGCTACTATATAATTATAGAGTCTGTTAGCAGCTATAATCACCGTGGTTGGAAAGGGTTAACACTAGTTGCCCAGCAACTAAACTCTTTGTAGCCAAATCGGGACGCAGCTTTACTTTGTGTTTGTATTACTCCTGGCCCCCACCTACCCTTGAAGAGGTCGTCCTTGATGTCGCTGGTCACCGAGTCCTGGTGGGTGAGCTGCGGGCCGTCCACCGCATCCCGAACTCCTGAAACCAGAACCCAAACGTCACTGACACAGGCTATATGAAGGCCTTTACCATAACGTAATGTGTTACTGAAGTTACTGTTACATTTTCACAGTTTTTTTAACAGCAGATGACACACTAAGAAATTACAACAGACTCAGTCCATTTAATGGAGGTTCCTCGAGACCTGACTTAATTTTATTCTACCACTAGTGTCTTCAAGGTAGTTCATTCCTTTTTGTAAGGCTCTGAAATGAAAAGGTGTATACTGAGAAGCACAAGAAGTTTAGTGGAGGGGAAGGGGAGTATTGAACCATGCAAACAGGAAACATCAGTTGCATTAGAAAAACCTTTTAATCTTAATTATGTGTAGATATTCATCATCATGATATATTTACAATGCTAGCCATGAACAGAGTCAGGAGAGGGGAAAAAGATGGGCAGGATGAAAACAATGAATAGAACAATTTTTTTGAACCTGTTGCAAATTTTGATTAAAAAAAAAAGAGATTGCGAAGAGGTAGTTTGATTAATAGACAATAAACGTTTGATATAGTTAGACGATTAGGAAAGTTTGTTATAGTAGTTTGGTTGGCTCACATTTGATGTTAAAGGTAGCCAAAAACCAATAAATTCAATATTTCTCAGATTCAAAAAATCATGGTTTTCCATTCCAGGCACCTATTTCTAGCCTATGTTAAAATCTAAACCATGAAATATGACCAAAAATCCTTTAAAAAACATTTTCATCAAATTAATGTCGATCCACAACAGGTTTGTTTACAAACAAAAGGAAATATCACCGTCTCTCATGGAATTCTACTTTGGTTTGAGCTAGTTTTCATTGCTTATACTTTACTACTGACCTTAACTACATTCATCTAACATATTTCTATAATAATCTGAGTTTCGAAAATTTTGTCAATTATATTGGTTTTGTGTCCCTTTAACTAGAAAATGAGGAAGTTGAAGCTGGGAAGTGCAGATAGTGATGTGTTGGGCACGGTGCGTGATCGAGGCTCAGCTGGCAAAAGAAACCCTGTTATCGTAAACATAAAACTGGAACAAAATAAAACAAACCAATACATAGCAAACAGCAATAATCAGGCAAACACAGGTAGAGATCATTGACCAGTGCATCAGTGTTCAGATCTGCAGTTCCAAGACATTTTGAAGCATTTAAGCAAACTGTTTTCGTTGATTTTCAAAATGACTTAAAAATGGTGTAATCCTTCCTTTCTTTTATCTTTTTTTTATCGTAGATGAATTAACATTGCCACTAAGTGTAGGTTATCCCCAAACTGTTTTGATCCATTCATCCATAGAGATACATAAGATGATTCATCAAATTGTTTTAGGGTCCCAGTATCATATACTTATAGTGTTTGAGGTACTGAGTGTTCTTTTGGGATACAAACAAGCCATTTCCAAGTCATTTTCTCCATGCTTCAGTTAGTTGGCTGTCACAAGAGGCTGGGGAGCTGCTAACACCGAGGACACGTTACCTTGACACAGGTCGCGGTCTAGTTCGGCCTGCTCCTCCCAGAGGGAGCAGCCTTTGACCAGGTCTGAGAGACACACGGCGAGGGGGGCGCCGCCTGCAGGGGAGACAGACACCGGTCACTACCCTGGGCACATTTGGTTTTATCACCCGCTCAGCCAACAAGCGGTATGTACTGGGAGGGTGCATATTGACTAGCCATATGTACCACACCAGGTGTTCAGTATAAACAACACATTTAGAATATTTCTTGGGTGATAAAATGAAGAGACCTTTGGAGGCATCCTCAGGTGGCCGTTCGCCCCATGGTTCTTGCAATCCAGATTGGGGCGTACGGCAACCCTTGGGTGCCCCCCTTAGTTCTTCTTATTATAGAATTGACGTCATTCTGACATTACCATCTGATGTTGATATAATGTGACATTGGTATCAGGTTGTAATGAGGTTAGATTTGCAAAGTTTTCAGACACTGTATTTTGGTTGAAATTCAGACATCCTCTGATTTTTAGTAACACACTTCAAAAAACACTTCTATATTCCTTATTTAATACAAGAAATATACAAGAAATATAAGCTTTTACCAAAAGACCTTGTACCAATTTTTTAATGAATGTCACAATTTTCAATCTTTAACCAATGTCAGTATTTCAACCTGAATGTTATATTTCGGTTGTCTTACATTTCAACCTGATTTTAACCTTGCACAGAGGTTAAATGTCTCATTACCCACATGTACTATAAGCACGGTCACCCGGGGAACCCTCTCACTACCAACATGTACTATAAGTACGGTCACCCGAGGAACCCTCTCACTACCCACATGTACTATAAGCACGGTCACCCGGGGAACCCTCTCACTACCCACATGTATTATAAGCACGGTCACCCGGGGAACCCTCTCACTACCCACATGTATTATAAGCACGGTCACCCGGGGAACCCTCTCACTACCCACATGTACTATAAGCACGGTCACCCGGGGAACCCTCTCACTACCCACATGTTTTATAAGCACGGTCACCCGAGGAACCCTCTCACTACCCACATGTACTGTAAGCACGGTCACCCGGGGAACCCTCTCACTACCCACATGTACTATAAGCACAGTCACCCAGGGAACCCTCTCACTACCCACATGTACTGAGGGCACGGTCACCCGGGGATCCCTCTCACTAACCCCATGTACTGAGGGCACGGTCACCCAGGGAACACATTCGTTACCCACGTGTACTTTGGGCACGGTTACCTGGGGTACCATCTCACTACCCACATGTACTGTCAGCACAGTCACCCGAGGAACCCTCTCACTGCCCACATGTTCTGTGGGCACAGTCACCCGGGGAACCCTCTCTCTACACACATGTACTGTGGGCACGGTCACCCGGGGAACCCAGTCAATACCCACATGTACTGTGGGCACGGTCACCCGAGGAACCCTCTCACTGCCCACATGTACTGTGGGCACAGTCACCCGGGGAACCCTCTCTCTGCCCACTAGTACTGTGGGCACGGTCACCCGGGGAACCCTCTCACTACATACGTGTACTGTTGGCACAGTTACCCAGGGAACACTCTCACTACCCACATGTACTGTGAGCACGGTCACCCGGGGAACCCTCTCACTACCCACATGTACTGTGAGCACGGTCACCCGGGGAACCCTCTCACTACCCACATGTACCATGGGCACGGTCACCCGGGGAACCGTCTCTCTACCCACATGTACCGTGGGCATGGTCACCCAGGGAACCGTCTCACTACCCACATGTACTGTGGGCACGGTCACCCGGGGAACCCTCTCACTACCCACATGTACTGTAAGTATGGTCAACCAGGGAACCCACTCACTACCAAAATGTACTGTGGGCACGGACACCCTGGGAACCCTCTCACTACCCACATGTACTGTGGGCACGGTCACCCGGGGATCCCTCTCACTTTGTTAGAGCACTGACTTCATCTTAAAGTAAGGGTGAATATAATTCAGTGAAATCTTCTAATTAATGCCCCAATTTAGGGTGAATTTCATTTACTGCAGTTTAACAGTCAGTGCCCAAGAAACAGTGAGTGTGTTTATGCTGCAGTTTAACAGTGCCCAAGAAAGGGTGAATGTCATTTAAAGCAGTCTCAACAAATATAAATGTCTTTTAATGCAGTCTTAGGATGACCCTAAGAATAGGTACTACCACGTGAAAAATTATTTTTTACGTTTTGCATCATTCTAATCTCCAACGGAAAGAGTATTTCATTTGTATTCTCATGCTTTTTGCCAAACGTTTTTATGTTTTGTAGAACAAGAGATATTAAAAAAAATAATAGTGAAAATAAGGTATAAATTCTGTCACTTTTTGCCCAAATACACCCATATTGGCGCATTAAAAATGAAAACCTGCGCATTACTTGATAATTCTAAAGCTTTGTTTTTCTTAAACAAAAATGTTCAAAGAATGCGTTGGTATGATTATCTCAGTGTTGGATCAATCTTTCCCCCTAAAATTGTGTTTTTAGTGCGTTTTTGGTCACACAAAAACTTGCAGAATCTGTCCAGAATTGAACCCATGCTGTGGTAGTACCTACTAAGAAGGGATCATGTCATTTAGACTAGACTATTAGGGTCCCAAGTAAGGTTGAATGTCATTTAATACAGTGCCTCAGGGAGGAGGACCTCAGTGGGTTATCAACCCAAGATCAGGGATGCAAAGCCAACTTGGGTTTATAACCCCACTGAGTACCTTTCCCATGGTTGGTAATGGATTTATCATACACTGGCAATACTTGACAGTGAAATCTTAAAGCTTAGACTACTGAACAAGTGGAACTATTTTCTATTGCCAAAACTACTTTCTTGTATAACCCTGCACGGTAATAACATTTTGGTTATCAGCCTGATCGTATGAAGGATGTAATAAACTCTTAACTACTGAATCTGTATCACACTAGGGTATGATAAAGTAGCGTACTCACCGGTGCCTGTGGTGGGGCTGGGTGGGGGCCGGGGCTGGGGCCGGCCTGCAGGTAGCTGGGTCCCATCCACATAGAACACAGAGCGGGCCGCACCGTCAGCCAAATCACTGCCAGAGACGGTCGACGGGATCTTATTGAGCTCTGACAGCGAATCTAGGGGGAGAGAACAGGGGATGTTAACATTCTACTCATTATGATTCAGGCGTGATGTGAGATACCTAAATAAGAGGTTACAAACATTAAAAACATGAGAAGTGTATTAGGAGTATGATAGTGTTACATTTCTTAGATGAAGCTTTTTTTTCAACCCTTCAAAAACACCTTCCTTCAGCACTTCCTTTTTCACCCCTTTTTTAAAAAAAAGAATTCTTTGACAAAGTACTGAGGATAGCACTGATATATCAGTTCTGAGTTCTTCCATGGATAAGGCGAAAGGTCACTCCCCATCCAGAGACCCTTGGGGTTTATGGATTCAGTGACGGTTATTTTGATGTTAACATACTAATTAGGTACAAAGATTCCCATTTGAAAATTCCAAAATCAATTCCACTTTAAGATTCAACAAATGTATGATATTCTAGAGTGACTTCACAAACTTGTTCTGGCTACAGACAATGTATTTCTGGTTTCTCTAGTTGACTGAATAGGGACCCTCTTATAGTTTCAGACTGACCAGCATCCTCGTCCATGCGGCGGATCTCCCGGAACCAGCTGGGCGCGTTGTCCTCATCATCGCCAATGGCTGACTTGACAGTGATGGCCGGCACCACCGCCACGTCCTCCCGTGTCGTCGCCTTGACATAGGGAGAGACACAGTACTTAGTTAGATAAGAATAATCTTAAACCATTCCATATCAATCAGAGATGCCACTCTATGCTCCTGAAAAATCTGGAAATTCGTGAAACAGCCTTTCCTGATTTTGGGCAGGAGACTTTTCGGATTTTAGGCAGGAAAATATTAAAGAAATAGAAGCATATATTATGTTCATTCTGACATTAAAAAGAGCTTTTAGAAAACCAAATCTGTGCACTGAGGTACAGTAATAAAATATTGTAAACTTGTTTGTATTGGCAAGAATATTATAGTAAAACTTGTAACGCTGATACGTGTGCTAGACGCCAGGCGGCGCCATCATTTAGTGGCATAGTTAGAGTATATGGAGAGTGGCAAAGTCCCCAGGCGTAGGGACTGCAGCCGGGCTGACGCACGTCCTGCAGGTACGCACAGGTACGATGAATGAAGATGGAGACCTGTAAGGGTACGTTATGAACCGAAACATCTAACTAAAAGATACTGAGGACAGCAGGCTTCGCCGTCAACATTAGTTTATATGATAGTTAGAAGTAGAACTAGTTTATACAGGTGGGAATGGGCAGTATGAGAGATAAGTAAGACATCATTAAGCATTAGTGTAAATGAGTATAGCGACAGGCCTTTTGGCTGTCGCTATATAAGCGGTATGAGACTTGAGACAGACGAGCAGACCAAGATAGAGTTCGATCAGAACACATGGAGCAATAGTCTGACATACGGATCACACGGGTAGTGTTAAGATGGTAGTAACCACAACGATTAGGTGATAGTAAGGATTGGAACAGCTTAGGCTTAGTCTTACGGACTGCGTACTGGATGTGACGGAGATCCTACCAATGGTCTCCGTTACCGGTAGACGAGAGGTGACTCTCTCAACAGTGTTGGAGCGTATATACCTTGTGAAAGGGGAAGCTTAACCATAGCTATACCTGGTTGGATTGTTACTGATGTGTTAGAATTGTGAAATGAAAGGAAAGATCTGTATGGATGGAGAACTGTATACTTGTACCTTCAGAATATTATCATGGATGTAATAAACTGACCTCTTGCCAAGCGCGTGTTCTTTGTATAGGTTTGAGCCCCTTTACTTAGAATCTCTACCACTAAGAACTGAACTATGATCCAGGATACCATCTATCTGGATAAAACTAGCTAACTCGACGATTAATCACTAAGAACTCCCCTTTATCTTAGTACGACACACTTTATTAACATCTTCGAATAAACGGAACATAATTGATAAGTGATGAAACATCACGCAGTCGAATAATGAATAAACGAATCGATACGGGATATGAACAAATACGAACTTTAATAATGATACTCCCCTATAAATAAACGAAGACAAATAACAACAAGTCTAGCTCATCTGTTGGCCTGAACACAAAGGTAATGTCTTCTTCTTTGATTTATGTAAAAATCTGGAAATCTGGAAAAAGCTGGAAAAATGGTATCCCTGATCAATATTTTAGTCAAAATAGGGGATTGTATTTACAACTAGCATCTCACTAGACATCTGAAGATTTCTGGCTGGAAACACACTCCACCCAACTGACTGGCGTTCACCAGGGCCTGCCCCCAACCCCCACCTTACGACTCACCTCGCCAGGCCTGTAGAGTGAGTACTCGTCCCTGAAGATCTGGTCGCCAGCCGTCACACACTCCAGCCACTTGGCATCCACCAGGGCCTGTCCGATGGCCACCGCCTGCACGCTGAAAGGCCGAGGGATATAAACTGGTCAGTGAAGCACTGTGACAGGCTGTTTACGTTGTTTGGTGACCACTCAATTACATCTTAATAAAGCAACCTTAGTTTAAATATGTGAACACAAGTGACAAATCCAAAACTGTATTATTTACTGAAAATAAGTTATACTTATGGATTATCTAAGACAGGCCAAAAAGCTAAACAGTTGTATTCAGGTTACTATGGAAAAAAACAAGGGTAGAAAGGTAAATTGGGTTATTTCTAACCTACACAACTACTCAGGCATTCTTAAAAATTCAGAAATCACACCAGATACCCTCCTACAACCAGTAGTTTTCGACTGATATTTGTTGTGTATGATATGCTACTCTCGGATAGGTGGTGCTGTGTTCTCGCGAGAGTAGCCATCATGAACTGGGTAAAACTCTTCAAAACCTTAAAACTTGTAGGTGTATTTATGATTAATTTAGAGCAGGTAAAATTCTCCTTTTTGGAGGATTTCATATTCATGGCCTAAGCATTTACATCCTTTAAGGAATAACTCAAAGTAACACAACTTTACTCGGATCAAGATGGCAGATGGATGTAATTTTTGTTACGGCACGTTGTCTTCTGGTCAGCTGACAGGATATGAGTGAAAGAATAACTTCGAATATACTCACCGATCTGCAGCCTTGTCACGTGCAATGAGCCAGTCGACGAGCTCGCCGCCCACCACGCAGCTCGGGTAGGTCCTCAGCCGGTGGCGGTGACTCTGCATCTCAATTCCATCCACCGGGTGCTGCATCAGTAGCCACAGCTCGCGCAGCTGCACCGAGTCCTGGAGCAGCAGGGAGGGCAACAAGAGGTCAATAGACAGCGCAATACAAGCAGAATCTTCGGTCAACATTGCCATTATATCAGAATTAATAACTAACTTTATCCTGTTAGAGGAGTTTTTCCTTGACTGCCCCCTTTCATTACCCAAGCCTCTTCTGTTATCCTATTTCTTATAGGGTACACTGAGTCAGTGAACCAGAGCCAGTATCCTGGTGAGATAGAAGCAAGTCCCATTGGATACTGACCCGAGTGAGCATGCGCCGCTCATGCTGGAAGGTGTCAACCCGGGAGTACTCGGACAGGGGCGTCACGTCAAACGGGTTCAGCGACGACGTCGGAGAGTGCAGCTCAGGACTGCTCGACGACCTGTGGGGGGAGAGTGAGGAGGAGCCTCCTGATGAACTGTAGACACTCATAGTAACCAGTGCCCCTCCAGGGTCAAATAGTACAAAGTTTAAGTTACACCAAAGATTTATGTAATATAATTTTTAAGCGAGGGGTGTGGACCAGGGTTTTCCTAAGACATTAGGTTTAGCCATGGGGAATGATCAGGGATGTAAGTCTGGGTTGGCTAAAAAGTCTGAAATCTAAAGTCTAAGTTAAATTCATAGTAATATCAACCACTTAGAAGGCAGTATTTATTCACTCCTTTCTACAGCTTTCAGATTTTGTATGTAATCTGACCTTAAGAAACTGTCAGGTGCTTCATTAAGTAATGTTACTGACTATTCCAGGTCTGACTGCTACTTTAACTGTTGTTTTACTGTAGTTTTATTATCTTTTAAGTGTGATTTTACTCTTCTTTAAAAAATCTTAAATCAGACAAAATTCTGAAAACTTACATCCCTTAATGATAAACTGCAGTTTATTGGTCAAACATTTTCTTCCCTGCCTCATTCTGATCTGTGTGAGGATTCGGAATTTGCTTTAAACCTTAACGCATTGATTTCTTTTCACATATAAACCAGGCAGGCTGGGTGTTTGATTACACTTATAACTTTGTCACCCAACCATTTCGCCTGATGACTCTTATTTGTTCAAATAAGCTATAAGACCCCCAAAAAGCAATTCAATGAACACAATTTACCTTTGTTTGTCTTCATTAAATAAAGACGAGACCCTTGAAGACTTGGATGTTTTCCGTTTGGCTATCGGGGTCCAGTCCTGGTAGCCTGACGAGTCCTCGGTGGCAGAGAGGTGCTTGAGGTCCTCGCTGAGGGCCCGCAGGTCACCCGAGGCCTCCTGGTGTTGGGCGTAACTCAGAACCACCTTACAGCAGTATGTGCACACTCGCAAGTAGCCTGAACCATAAACACAAAACATCTATTTCTCAGAAACTCTGCTTATTTTTTCAAGAATGCTATTTCCAATGAATGGGTCAGAATTTCTTGGAATTTGGAAATAGCACATTAATCATAGTTTTAAATGAGCCATATTAACAATGAAATGTGTCACTTTTCATAGATTCGCAACAATTTTTTGTGGCCAGTTCACATTCTTCATGAATTTCTTGTATGTTTTACTTATCTTTACACTTATTGCTCAAGTGAAATGGATATAAAGGTTTTTAATGAGCACTGAGAGGAAAATAAAGGTTTTAATGGTCCCAGAGGGTCAAAAAAGGTATCAAAGGCCCCACTTTGAGGCCTGAAAGCACTCTGATTTTTCAGAATAACAATGTCATAAAATCAGTCACCTGTGTATCCCATGATCTTGCCGGGCACCTCTTGGTTGCAGCAGCGGGAGCAGAAGATCTGGCCACAAATCCGGCAGTGGTGGCGGCGGCGGAACGTGTTGAACTTGTCGCTGCACTCGTAGCACTCGCGACAGTCCGAGTCAGGCATCCAGTACTGCTTGAAGTCGCTGTCCTTGTACGCCTGGGGGGTCTGTGGGGACGGGCAGTGTTGGAGAGATTGAGATACCTCCTTTGTCATGTCTAAACAGTAATTTTTTCTAGCATTGTGGGATTGGAAAATCCAAACAATCACCTAGTTTAAAATTCCGTCTTTTTTACTAACCTTGAATATATACTAGATATCCCAGATATTCCTAGACGTGTGGGGATCCGGAAGGTATCTTTCCTTACAATCGTTTTGCTACCATTTTTATGTATTTGATTATGTTTGCATTTCTTTAAAATACTGTAACACTGTCGGGGGTGCCTCAATCCAAAATCAGGAATTTGGAGCGACCTTTCTCAAATTTTTCCTTAAGAAATTATAAAGTTAAAAATACCAAAAGATTTTGACAAAGTTGCCTTACTGGTTCTTTTATTAGTCCTGATATTATGTTTCAGGAAACAGTATTGCTGGTACACTATTGGTGGTTTTTAACATATTAATAAATTATACTTTTCCTACGTAGCAATTAACCCCTATCAGCTATGCACTGCAAAATTTAGAATCACTTATTCAAGTTTCATTTTAAGCCTGTAAAACGTAACTGAAATGGTGGGACTCTTTATTTTACATCAATATAATGATTACGTAATTTGCTATGCTTAAGCTCTGCGATACTTTTTTTTATCAACATGAAAGGCATGGTCTGCTTCGTTATGCACCTTGACATACACTGTTTAGTTTTGTCTTAACAATGAGTGTTATACCATACGATTATTCTGGTGTTCTAGAGGCTGACATAAACCAACGACAATGGTTATTGTTGCCAAAGACTCCCTACCATAACTACTATTACCATCACTTTTATGTATGTTTTTGTCACACATCTAAAAACCAGTGATAGAAGATTATTACAAAATGAAATTAAGATAAATGGAAAAACACGTTCTCCTCTGTCCTGACCTGGCTGCGTCGGTCGAGGATGTTGCTGAGGCGGCGCAGGACGCTGGACAGGGTGCGGGGCTGGCCGCCGGACGCCGAGGAGACGCTGCTGTCACTGTCGGAGGGCGCGTCCTCCAGCTCACCCGGGTCGACCTGCTCCCAGTCATCCACACCTACCGGCACAAGGAAGGGATGGTCTGAATCGAATTTTAGTGTGGTTTGGGAAACCAAAATCTCTGGGACATCCACTTTAATGGGTAATATATTGAAATGTTAATCAGATTACATATTATGATGGTAGGTCTTCAGAAATTACACTTTGTTTTCAATTTTAATATATATTTTTTAATTCTGTCATATTCAGAGGGAATTATATGACCTTATCGGAGACGTCATGAGACTTGATGAGACTGTGTGAGACTTAAATAATCATGATATATTTTTTTCAAATAATCTATTTCAATCCACGTTATCCATTCCATCCACACACGCACACACACACACACACACACACACACACACACACACACACACACACACGTCGACAGGTAGGCATGCATGCACACCCAGAGACACCCAGAGACACCGATACTTACACACAAATACTCACACATACATCCTCCCATCGCTCATCCCCCAATCCCCCAGGTGCCCAGAGGCAGATCCAGGATTTTCAAAAAGAGGGGGTTAGCGTATAGGCTAAGTACTAAAAATACATGTGTTCTCACACACGCATGCGACATTTTCCCCCCTTTCCCTATTTAAGGCGTCCACCAAAAGGAGGGGGTCAGGACCCCCTATGGATCCGCCCCTGGATGCCCCCCCCCCCCCCCCCCCACCTTACCTGGCCCCACGGACGCTGACCGGGTGGGCGTGGCCTCCCGAGACTGGGACGGTTCACGCGAGGATTCACGAGACCCATTGGGTGACAGGGATGTGTCATCGGCACCCTCCGCTGAAAATACAAAGACAGAAGTCAGCTTCAGAGGATTGGTTCAGTGACCTCATCAGGATTAGTATCTGTATGCCTTAAAAGTAATGTAAAGATGGATCACTCTACTGCAGATGTATGGATAAGCGTACAGAAATAGAAATAAAACTTGGCAGTTAAATAGATTTACTTTTCTAATTCACAAACGCATACGAGGTCTTGTCTTTGTGAATCACATCCCTTTTCATTATGATAACAATCCCTGAAGATGACCCATACCCGCCTTACCTTGGGCACTTTCTTTGCGCTTGAAGAGGCGGGAGAAGAAGCCGCCTGAGGGTTTGGCGTCAGAGCTGAGGGGGGCGAACTCGGTGAGACGGGTCGGGCTGTCCGGCACCTTCCGAGACGCCATCTGAAAGTTGGAAGTCATGGAAAGTCATTTCCACGGTACAAATACTAAAAGTGCTAAGAAACAGATATAAACTTCACTTTTGAGAGGGGAATTTAAAGGAAACCTTGCACATAATTAAAGGATAAATATTTTACAATGAAAATCTTTGAGGAAAGAATTGCATTAAAGGGGCATTCTCGTCCGTGAGAGGGACGTGTTTTGCTACGTTGTAACCTCCTCAGGACGGCGCCATTTTCGTGACGTGACCAATGACGTTGCGTTATTACGTTCTGAAAGGGTAAAACAGGGCACCGGCCGTCGCATCGTTAAGCTAACGTCGGCGGATGTATCTCTAAAAACTTACGGACGAGAATGCCCCTTTAAGAACTACGGTGTAACTGACCTATGCATCAACATGTTTCTCAATGGTCAGTAAAAGCACTAGTATTACCTTTATGAATACAGAAAAAACTAACTCTGCTTCACGAAGCCACTTCTCCTCTTCTGTCAAATATTTCAATTTTGTGATGTTAATATTTTTTGTTATCATTATTTAATATTTGAGAAAGATGGGACAACCAACAAACTACCGGCCAACTGAAATCAGAATTCATTTATCAGTGGGTAACTGTAGTGAAAATTCTCATTTGTATTCACTGTTGTATTCATATAATACACGAGCCACATCATTTTCTGATTTTTTGAGTTGGGTTTAGCCCTGGGGTTAACTTTAGTAAAGTTTAGGACGTCATGAAGTTAGCTGCCTGAAGCAAACCCAACCTAATGTATTTTATCCACATCTCGTAGGCTGTCAGAAACATTTTCCTTAATTTGGGTTATGTTTGGGAGGTAACAGGTGAGATGGGCCCACCGTGATTTGGGCCCAGTGAAATGGGCCCATTCCTTTGCCGCCTCTCCCTTCACACCTCCCGTCACATTTGGCCTCGGGCCTCGGTGCTAACCCCCTAGGGCCATACGGGAAAATGCATTGTTTGTTTATTTTCCCTTAACTTTTATTAAAACGTATTTCATGAGACAGTATGAACACATTTAAACTCTCTTGGGTTATAAATTATGATATTCAGAAACTAACGTTAACATGGAAAATATTAGTATGATTATTTTTTCTATTATCGGCACCACTAATATTTTAACCCGTCCATGTTACTGTGGAAATATTCTTTTACATATCAGGGCTTGACAAATCATTTCTAAATGTAGTTGTCCATCGGGCAACCACAGCTCTTTACTTGGTTGCCCCGGAGGGAGAAGGGGCAGGTGCGCGAAATTTGCCGGGCCTCCCCTGCAGGGGCTCCCGTGTGGGCACCTCATGGGCTAGGCAATTAACAATTCTAGTGCCCATTCGTTTTCTTTTAGGTTTAACAAAAATATCCATCACAGTAGCAGCGCGTGACACACTCTCAGAGTGACAGTCAGACTCTGCCTGAGTCACAGAAACACACTCAGACGAGTCAGAGAAGACAGATCTATCCTAATAATTTATAACAATTTATAACAATTATCTTCCTCCTAAATTCAGAGTCAGAGATATACGACTTAGACTGATGGTCGGCGATCACCCCAGCAGGAAGTTTGGACCTTCATCTGAATGCTTCGCAAATTTGATTATTTGTAAAATGCCCCACAGATGTACCGCATTCTGAGCTAATGTTATCGCTATGGTCAGGATGCAGGGCCAGAACTGAAAAGGGCGGTGCTGAGTGAACAGATTGTAAACAAACGGACAGCCGCTGTGTCGGCATCGGGGGTGTTGTGGTATTCCCCGGTATTTCTGATCACTTATGAGAAATACCACATGCCAACACATAAATGCTACGCTGTCTCACCGTGAAGTCGTCTTTGGTCCAGTGGATCGCTCTCAGAGTGGAGAAAACATCGTCATCTGTCAAACCACCATCACCTGACTCCTCCCTTCGGCGCTCAATTTCCTCTATTATCGCCCACTTTAGCGGGCGTCTGTAGGTTAGTTTCGCAACACATCGTGTTCATTACACATTTAAATATAATTGATCAAATATATAACGGATAATTCACTTGAGAGAGTACAAGGTGTTTTTGACATGTCAGTAGGTCTTTTGATGAACAAGTTTAGGTAGATACGTAACGGCGGATTGCCCTACTCCACTTCTCCAGATGTCGCCACCGTCTGTCTGCAGTTCCCGCGCCGCCCGTCGGGTCTTGGGGGCTCGAGGTACTTGGTCTTGTGTAGTGACGGATTTAGCTTTGCCACAAGAAACAGCCTTGAAACTACCAATTTTAACTATTTATCATATGCGGTGATGGAGTAAGAAAGAACTACATCTCGTTTGTTTTGTAAAATTCTTCACTTCATGATCTTTCAGATCGATGCAAAAGATAATCATAATAGGCCTACTACTATTAGAAAATCTACTAGTAATGTATACCCAAACTCCGGGGCTTAAACTCTCCATAAAGGATGTTTCTACAACCACTGCAATTTTCAAAGCTTTACTATTATGGCAGTAGCCTAATATAGTCCCTTTGTCATGTTTGTGCAATCGGTGTTTGACAATTACTTTGTATCTGTAAAGTTTACAATGGGTTTTCTATGTAATCTTTAAGTGAGGATATCGTCTAGACCAGTTAATTCAACATGGTGACATGGCCATTTCTTAAAATCGACATGCGACATGGACCCTAAACGACATGACAGAGAGCTTTAAAACCTTAGTGACATAGGACATGGATATTTCTTAAATTGGACACGCGACATATATGGAGAAAAATAAGCGACACACACATGCGACATTGCCGTCTTTTTATTTTATTCAACATGCAACATCGGGATCCCCAAATCAAATCGGAATCTTGCTTTATTTAGAAAAAAATTGCTCTTGAGATTGTGTGTTTAAATTATGACAGCTTTAAGCACGGGAAATTTTTGATCTAATACACTAAAACACTTTGCCCTGGTTGAATTACTTTGCTATAAACCGTGTCAAGAAGTGTAAGGGATGTGTTCACACTCTTGCAGTGTAAATGGTATGGCCCATTACATAAGTGTCTCACAGGGGGTCCCCCCCCACCTTGCCTGTAACCCTGGAGCTGCCACTAAACTTTCACCTCCTTAAGTTGACCCAATGACCTAGATAATATAGTATTATATGTGTGTGTATATGTATGTATGTGTGTATGTATGTATGTATGTTGTATGTATGTATGTATATATGTATGTATACATGTATGTATACATGTATGTATGTATACATGATAACTTGTGGATGAAAAGAATCATTTAGGAAGTTTTATATCCCTCTTTAGAGACGGGGGAGGGTTCAGGGGAATGGCCCTGGTCTCCCCGTCCGTGGTTCCCTGCTGCTGACGGGATTAGGAGGAGTAGGAGCCGGGGAGGGTTCAGGGGAATGGCCCTGGTCTCCCCGTCCGTGGTTCCCTGCTGCTGACGGGATTAGGAGGAGTAGGAGCCGGGGAGGGTTCAGGGGAATGGCCCTGGTCTCCCGGTGCGTTGCTCTGTGGTGCTGACGGGTTAAGGGGGAGTAGGGGGCCGGGAAGAGGTCAGGGGAATGGCCCTGGTCTCCCCGTGCGTTGCTCTGTGGTGCTGACGGGTTAAGGGGGAGTAGGGGGCCGGGAAGAGGTCAGGGGAATAGCCCTGGTCTCCCCGTGCGTTGCTCTGTGATGCTGACGGGGTTAGGGGGAGTAGGGGGCCGTGGAAGAAAAGAACCTTTTGAGAGGGTTTTCATGCCGATTTGAGCACTTTGAAAATTTTCCAAATTTGAAACATTTATGACTCCCAGTATGAGTCAACTATGGTTCAAAACTGACTCTAAGGTTGTAGCCCCGAGTGAGAATGACAATTCTATATATGTCAGAAAATTCTGTGATGATTACAACATTATCTAGAAATTTAGAAAGATTTTTCACCTTATTTTTATATTGAAAGACTCAACCAATGGATTTTGCTAAAACCTTTCATAAATGATATCTAGGCCTATCTCATGCCAAAAATGTCCCCTATTTAATGGAAATCATTTTACATATTTCCCGGCCTCCAGCCATTCCCCTCAGCTTCCCCTATTTGATGGAGTTAAGGTTGTTGGGGCATTCTGACGGGAATGCAATTACCTGATGACTTGTGGAAGAAAAGAACCTTCTAGTAGGGTTTTCATGCCGATTTGAGCACTTTGAAAACTTTTCAAATTTGAAACATTTATGACTCCCAGTATGAGTCAACTATGGTTCAAAACTGACTCTAAGGTTGTAGCCCCGAATGAGAATGACCATTGTAAACTAGTCAGGAAACTGTGAGACTAATAAAACATTTTCTAGAAATTTAGACAGATTTTTAACTTAATTCTTACAGTGAAAACCCCAACCAATGGATTTTGCTAAAAACTTGCATAAATGATATCTAGGCCTATCTCATGCCAAAAATGTCCCCTATTTAATGGAAATCATTTTACATATTTCCCGGCCTCCAGCCATTCCCCTCAGCTTCCCCTATTTGATGGAGTTAAGGTTGTTGGGGCATTCTGACGGGAATGCAATTACCTGATGACTTGTGGAAGAAAAGAACCTTCTAGTAGGGTTTTCATGCCGATTTGAGCACTTTGAAAACTTTTCAAATTTGAAACATTTATGACTCCCAGTATGAGTCAACTATGAGTCAAAACTGACTCTAAAGTTGTAGCCCCGAGTGAGAATGACAATTCTATACATGTCAGAAAATTCTATGATGATTACAACATTATCTAGAAATTTAGAAAGGTTTTTCACCTTATTTTTATATTGAAATACTCAACCAATGGATTTTGCTAATAACTTGCATAAATGATAATTAGGCCCATCTTATGCCAAAAATGTCCCCAATTTGATGGAAATCATTTTTCATATTTCCGAGCCTCAGGTGAGGGGATAGGTTGGTTACCTACCGTCCCCCCTCCTGTATTGTTTCTTTGTTGATTTGAGGCTGGCCACCTGCACCCATCCTTAACCCATGAGTTGCCCCCCAGACAATTTGCTGCCTATATTATATTCGACAATGTTGTTGGCATGAGATAGGCCTAGATATCATTTATGCAAGTTTTTAGCAAAATCCATTGGTTGGGGTTTTCACTGTAAGAATTAAGGTAAAAATCTGTCTAAATTTCTAGAAAATGTTTTATTAGTCTCACAGTTTCCTGACTAGTTTATAATGGTCATTCTTAGTCGGGGCTACAAGCTCAGAGTCAGTTTTGACTCATAGTTGACTCATACTGGGAGTCAAAAATGTTTCAAATTTGGAAATTTTTCAAAGTGCTCAAATCGGCATGAAAACCCTATCAAAAGGTTATTTTCTTCCACAAGTCATCAGCAGTCTAGGCCTTTACCAACACCTCTGGTCAGACATAGAAAGGGCTGGGAAATAACTAAAATGAGACAACCAAACATAGTGCTAATTATAGATGTCCCCAGCTGGGCGGGGGTGGGTGGGTGGGGGACCCCCTGTGAGACACTTATGTAATGGGCCATACCATTGACACTGCAAGAGTGTGAACACATCCCTTACACTTCTTGACACGGTTTATAGCAAAGTAATTCAACCAGGGCAAAGTGTTTTAGTGTATGAGATCAAAATCTTCCCGTGAAGAGGTAATAAAACCAAACACAAGCAGATAGGTTTAATTAAGACACCATTCAATAGCTGTGACCACCATGAATGCTTGACTATTTAGAATAAAGGTAATTTGGAATATTTTTAAGATACTAATAATTGTGAATGCCTATACTGGCAGAGGGCCGAATCAACATATCACTTTGTTGACAATATGTAATTTACAACAATACATTTTAGCGTATCAATATTAGTTTCATCTAGAGTAAATAGGCCTACAATAATGTTAAAGTTAAATGTAGGGGACTATATCAATGGACACCAAAGTATTTGGATTGTGCCATAATTCAACCTACATGTTGTTATAGTGTGTCATTCCCTGTCTCTGTCACAATAATTACTGTACGTCCTGTCAAGTCATGCACCCTGCCCATGTCCCCATTATGAATTTAAGGAATATCTGTGGGTAATGTCCGGGCCCATTAGACAGCGCAACGTGCTCGTTTATACCACATTATCGGCCGTGTTATAAGTAACAAGAAGGTTACGTCTGAAATACAATATGATATTGTTCAATTTAAATGTCATGTACAAAGAATGATGTATTCAGTGTTCCATGTTCATTATATGGGTCAAATTTTCTACAGATGTACAATTGGGTTTTGGGGGTCCCAAAACAAAAATATTCACAATTCTGAAAATTGGTATTTTATTCATGTAGTACATGTATTTCTCTTCATTTTGAACCCAATTATACTCACTTTGGGCTATTGGTTCAGTTTTTAGAGATAATCAAACATCACCTATCAAATTTTGTGGACATCCGTAATGGAAATAATTTTCAATATACTGAACCACAAATTTTCAGTATTTAAACACCTCCTACCCATTCCAAATTTGGTGTGTTTCCTTGCAAGGTATAAATGATTTATTATACAAAGAATCAGGCATTAGGGTCTTATACTTTTGGCACAACAATGCTTTGAACATTGGCTACTTGTCTGTCAATCCCACAAAATTCTTGTTATTCTGATTATTCTTTCATATCTTTTCTATCATCTCGTCAGATTTGCTTAGTTCTCCTTGAAACTTACTGAACATATACTTTAACATCTCTACTGTCCAAAACAAATCACTTTGGCAGTCTCTTCTGCACTATTTTCCCCTAAATCATCCACTTTGTAAGTCTTATTTATATTACGGACGTTTGCATAAATATTACGGACGTTCATCGAGGGGTAGGCTTTAGTAGAATTCCTCTGGAGAAGCCCAATACCTTCCACTTGTCTTCATATTACTCACACAAGTCCCCAACATGTTGGACTACAGTGTTAGCAATGTAAAATGATAGACCACCTGCATTGAGGGTGAGCTTTGGCGCTTTGAAAATGAAAAAAAAAAAAAAAATTTCACTGTTTTCAAACTTTAACAGAGAACCAGTCTAAAATATACATCATCCCAGCCCTGAAAATGACTTTTCCCAAATGCCTGACATGTTTTCTATAGGATCCAGCAGTAATCTTGACAATTCTGGCTCTTCGGATGCCGTATGGCACGTCCTTGTGGGAACATCAAAAATATTACGGACGTTCGAATAAATATTACGGACGTTCGTCGAGGAGTAGGCTTTAGTAGAATTCCTCTGGAGACACCCGATACCTTCTCATTGTCTTCATATTACTCACACAAGTCCCTGAGAGGTTCGACTACAGTGTTAGCAAGGTAAAATGATAGACCACACCAATTTAGGGCTATCTAAGTACCACTGAAAAATAAATATTACGGACGTTTGTAAAAATATTACGGACGTTTTTGGACATGTGTTGGTGGTTATATGTCTATGTTTGCTTCACATCCTATCAAGTCACTAAGTGTACATGAAGAAAACATGTTGTAGATAGCATCTGCATTGCAATTTAGAAGAAAAAGGCACATACTTCATTCATATGAGTTGCTGTTGAAGACGTCTTCTATCTGTTGTAGCACAGCTTGGGGTAGAACAAAGTATATCTTTCGGCGCCCACTGCCAGTTGGTGTTGGTTCCGGGGTCACCATCAGAATGTCCTCTGTTGCGACTGGGAGGATGTCAGCTCGTTGTGGCCACCAGAATTTGGGGGGATTCAATTCGGTCGGCACCATGAAGGTAAGGACGTACTCGTCTGGTTCCTCCCCTAGGCGCAGTACCTTTCCCAGGTACCAGGTGCTGTCATAGACACATGCAACATAGTCTCCCACCTGGTACTTTGGTTCTCCTCTGGCTGTTTCCTCAGTTGCGACCAACGCCTCCTCGTTCTTCTTCTTCTCCTCCTCCTCCTCCTCCTCCTCCTCCTCCTCCTCCTCCTCCTCCTCCTCCTCCTCCTCCTCCTCCTCCTCCTCCTCCTCCTCACCATCAGCATCAGGAAACAATACCCGGACCTGCCAGCCTTGACATTGCCTTGTGGAGGTGTTGTTGTGCCAAGAGCAGTCGAGGTAGCAGGAGAGATTCCTAACTGCCAGTAATGACCCAGGCTGCACAGGAACAACAGCATGAACAGACATTGTGCCCAGGACACTTTGGGCAGCCACAAGCGACAGGATGTCCTCCCGTGCCTTCAAGATATCGTCCTGGGGCACATTGACGTATAGTACCTCACCAGCATGGTTACCTTGTGCAGCAAAGTCGGCAGCATCCCGGATAAGGATGTTCCGTTTCACAGCATAGTCTGCCTGCCTCTTCGCTGCAGCACCAACTCCATCACAATCATGGCCCTTTGCCATGGCCAGCCTCAAAGTACAGCCAGGTTGCATTGAGGCCGAAGAACAGCTGATGTTTGCACAGCACCGACTGTGGTTACATTGGGCATGTCTTTCCTCACTAGGTCTGTGAGGACTCGAAGGAAGGAGAGGATGGCGCCGCCCCGTGGACACCTTTCTTGGCCTGGTAGGTGGCACCACGGTCGCGCTGAAGCCCCCACCTGCGCTCCTTCTCGTTGTTGTCAATGAGGTTCCACACCTTCTTGCGGCTGCCACACTTACGCTTGGCCTGCTTAGCATTGAACATCGCCTCCCCCTTCTTCTCGTTCTGCCGCTCCCTGAAGTCAGCCTGGGCCTGGGCGTTGGACTTCTTCTGGTCTAGGGGGAGCTTCTTGCGACCCATGCTGCAATTGAAAGTAAATAAAATGTCAGGTGGGTGTGTTGGAGGACAATTTCAAGGTTGAAATATGAAAAATGAACGTCCGTAATATTTATAAAAAAATCATTTATTTATTTTTTCAAAACGATTATTGTAGATGATAACTGTACTAAATAGGCATCTTCAGGTGAAATATTGATGCATTTCTTCATTTGCAAGGTTGATTTCTCGACGAAAATATGAAAAACGAATGTCCGTAATATTTATAAATTCGGCTGTTCTAGGAGAAATATGAAAGTAGAAACCCTTTAAACTGCTCAGACTATGTGAGATTATGTTTGTTAACAATAATTAGTGTTGAAAACATTGATTCAACTTGTACAGGGGAGGGGAGACCACATATTCAATGTCGAACGAACGTCCGTAATATTTATTTTTCAAAACTCCTTAAGTGGTGCCACCTTCAAAATACTAACTCCAAGTTAACTATAACACTTTCCCTTTACTTATTGGAGGTTTAGGAAGGTTCTAGGACACTAAAATGTAGATTGCATGCTCTTTTTTAAGAGCTGAAACCCCACCACATTGAAATAATGATGAAATATTTTGTATACAAAAACTTCAAGGTGAGGGAAACCTATCTAAATCAAAGGAGATTGCATTCAAACTTCACCCTACAATGTATCAATGTGTACTAAATAGTTTGCAAGTGATTACAGCAAAATTAAAACCAATTTGATATGAATATTAACTTACATTTGTTACGAAATATAAATATTACGGACGTTCGAATAAATCTTACGGACGTTCGTTCGCAGTATAAACACTACAACACACATGGGATTGCAAAAGGAATACAGTCTGTCAGTTTCAAACCATCAGTAATCATGTTTTACAGCTTAAAATGTCAAATCCATTACATCTGTGTAATCCTGAAGACATAATCTACAAGCTTACATGGTCAGAAACAGGTGACACTTACTTGTTTTGAAGATTTTCGGTGAAAATGTGGCTCGAATTCCTAGTCAACTTCTTGAAATCTTGGGAAAAGGCGCCGGTATAACTAGGTCAAAGTCCCCGGATGTTGACTACTTCCGCCGGTTAATATTCGGGCCCGCCAAGATATCGCTTACGGACGTTCGATAAATATTACGGACATTCGTTTTTTTTCCCAATGCCTAGTTCTCAATACCAGGAGGCAAAATCAGACAATGTTATATTGAAAACTTTTCAAAAGCTTCTAAACTATGTGTACAATAAAAATAAATCAATTCTGCCAGGGTAAACCTAGGCTATAGCAATTAATGTGAAACGAACGTCCGTAATTTTTATTTGTATAATCTTGTTTAATTCTCTCCCAGGCAAAGACAAGATATCGCTTACGGACGTTCGATAAATATTACGGAAATTCGTTTTTTTTCCCGATGCCTAGTTCTCAATACCAGGAGGCAAAATCAGACAATGTTATATTGAAAACTTTTCAAAAGCTTCTAAACTATGTGTACAATAAAAATAAATCAATTCTGCCAGGGTAAACCTAGGCTATAGCAATTAATGTGAAACGAACGTCCGTAATTTTTATTTGTATAATCTTGTTTAATTCTCTCCCAGGCAAAGACAAGTTGCGATGGTAACAAGGTTTTGTCACATATTGAACACCAATATGGACCCCGACTATACAAAGTATTATTAATATGGAGGGGATTTTTTGTCCAGGCTATTTAATGATCTTAAATTTTGATTACGGAAGTTCGTCGGAGTGAAAAATAATGTCCAAAGGACTGTGGTGATTCAGATATGATCCATATGATGATAAAAGGTCTTTCAACAATTCCATTTACTATATCTTAATCAAACTAATAGCTTTTGGTGATGTTTTTTTGGCCTAATTTGACATGAAAGGATATTTACACATGTCATATATAGCAAAATTTGTGATTTTCATACATTTTTAGAGTATAATGATGAATAGTGCCACCAATATAGGCTGAACATACACAAAAGTATATATTTTCTAAAAGCCTCATGTGTTCCCTCTTAAATGAGACCAAGAACAAGAGAATATGCCTACTGGTTGGCACTCTGTACCATTTTGAACCTAAAATGGCCTGAAAATGCCAATTGTACATCTGTAGAAAATTTGACCCATATACATATTTTTTACCTCTACATTACTTGATCTGGAAGAGCGGGAGGGCGGGGAGGGGGGGGTACCCCTGGATTCAATTTCGAGATTAAAAAGAAATAAATAAGTATGATTGCATAGTGCCACCTTGAACCTTAGTGGTCACCCAAGCTGTCCAGTCTTGACTACGCATACCTTCTTTGCGCCTGCTCCCTGAAGCGGTGATTGACGCGGAACCGGGGGATCGACCCAGTAGGACAATAAGCCGCGAACCAAGGAGTGGGGCGACAATGACACATTGGACTGTGTGGTCAACTTGGTGGACAAGACCCCGAGAACCAAGCTGGCTTAGGGCTCTATGACATCATGATGTTGTGAGAACCAATTAGCATTGCTTTAACAAGTCATACGCCCTTATATAGATACACACCTGGCTATAGCCATAGCATATATAGGACCTATAATATATACAATATATTTGTATGCGTGTATGCGACGTTTGTGTGTGGTATGGTTCATTGCAGAAGGGCCATCGGCCCCGCTCGTACCCGCGTTGTTTAAATCATGCCATACATACCACCGAAGGTCAAATGACATACGATGCAATGAATCTACAGCCAATCCTTTCGACATCAGTCCCAGGTCGACGGCCCCGGAACGGGCGGCCACCTTCATACCCCCTACTATGCAACAGGGGCAATTTGTACCTCTCTGATGGTGCTTTTGAGTGGTCGCCGTCAGTATACGACATGTACAGTAACAGTAATAGTATGCACTATTCAAATACACACGTTTGCAATCAGTGCAAAAATCGGCCGATTGTTTTGATAGAATTGGCCGATTTTAGCGCCGACTTGGTAAAACATAGGGCTCATCTATAGGCCTACCCCCGCGTGTCCCATCGCGGCGCACCTTGTACAATGAGACGCCCGCGCGGCTCGTGGGGACTGTCGCGCCACCTGTCGTCAAGCGGCGGTTTGACAAACTGAGTAGTATATGGAAAGTAGCACCGTACCCAGGGTGGGTTCTGAGGGGGGCTGGAGCTGAACAGTCTCAGATTGTATGAAATAAAACACAGATTTACATTCAAAATTTGAATTTAGATGGAGCCTCCTGAGGTCTTCAAAGAATCCCTTCCGGTTGTTGGGCCGGTGTAACATCACCGCCCTTGAAATTGGGCACAGAAACTACAAGCCAGGACGCGGCTACCCTGGTACGATAGGCCATCTGTTCGTAATAGTATATATAGAGTATTATAATACCAAGAAGAGCCAGTGAAAGACGCTGGGTTTGTTTAATTGTGTGGGCGGGGGGAGGGGTATACCCTGGCCTACGGTACCCGTTGGTTTTGGCCTAGGAACAGATCTTTGATCCAAACAATTAGCAGCCGCCACGTGTGAGATCATTTTAACAGATGGAGCCACATTGTTGTCTATTGAAGTTACTCTTAGAACAATATAGACATATCAGGCTTTATCAAAAACATATTTTCACAGTACATATGGCCTTCTAGCCAAAATATAAACAGAGATGTGATAATCTGCTTACAGAGTACATAGAGGACGTTCATAGAGGTGAGGGTCATTTAATATCTCTGTACCAATGGTAAAATGTGTACTATCAGAATACCTCGGGAAACTAGTGTAGGGGAAGGTAGAAGGGGAGTCCTGAGTTTAATTCAATATTATATATCCTTTCCCCTGCCGATCTTATACACAAGGTGACGCCATGGTTACAACCACCTAACACCTGGGGAGCAACAGACGAACTAAGTGAGCTGCTCTTAGCCTTGCCGTGTGGCCCTCGATGTGTGGGTAGGTGAGGGTAAGGGCATATATATATATAAGGGTGAGTGGGGGGCTATGTCGGGGGGGGGGGTGAGGTCAGAGGGGGCTGCATACTAAGGGTGAGGGTGTGTGTGTCAGAGGGGGGCCGCATGCTATGGGTGAGTGTGTGTGTGTGTCAGAGGGGGCTGCATGCTAAGGGTTAGGGTGTGTTTGTCAGAGGGGGGCCGCATGCTAAGGGTGAGTGTGTGTGTGTTAGAGGGCCGCATGCTAAGGGTGAGGGTGTGTTTGTCAGAGGGCCGCATGCTAAGGGTGAGGGTGTGTGTGTCAGAGGGGGCTGCATGCTAAGGGTGAGGGTGTGTGTGTCAGAGGGGGCCACATGCTAAGGGTGAAGGTGTGCGTGTCAGAGGGCCGCATGCTAAGGGTGAGGGTGTGTGTGTCAGAGGGCCGCATGCTTAGGGTTAGGGTGTGCGTGTCAGAGGGCCGCATGCTAAGGGTGAGGGTGTGTGTGTCAGAGGGGGCCACATGCTAAGGGTGAAGGTGTGCGTGTCAGAGGGCCGCATGCTAAGGGTGAGGGTGTGTGTGTCAGAGGGCCGCATGCTAAGGGTTAGGGTGTGCGTGTCAGAGGGCCGCATGCTAAGGGTGAGGGTGTGTGTGTCAGAGGGGGCCACATGCTAAGGGTGAGTGTGTGTATGTCATAAGTGGCTAGCTCTCCCCACCCCATGTGCTGATTACAGGGCGGTTCGTTAACCCCTGGCCAGCGGACAACTCATTACACCACCTCGCCAACCCCGAGGGGGTTCGGGGGGTAGGGGATGGGCGCAGGGACACGCCTTTGTGGATCCTGCCAAGTCTGGGTTCTTGGACCGATTAGGCTGGGCAGGGACTTGTGGGGGGCCATGGGAGGCATGGGAGGCAGTCGCGGATCAAGAGTGGGGGGGGGGGGGGCAAATGGGAAAATTGCCCCTCTAGACCTAGGCACATTTTGGCATCTCAAGATTGGACGATCTGTGTAAATCTTATGGTTTTTACTTTTCATTTCTATAAGGGGGGTCATGGGCAAGGTCTGATTCCCTGATTGCATGCTCCACCCCAGACCTACTGGAGTTGGCAGAGCGGTCAGCGCGTCAACCCCTGGTTCCCGCCGCCCCCACCAGTGGGCGCGCGGGCGGGCGGCCGTCGTCGACTGGCAGGTCGGGCTGGCTGGGCGTCGTGTCGCGCGCAGCTTGGACCACAGCTCGGCGCCGTTTTCCCTCGCCACAGGAACATACAGGATGGATTTGGGCGAACCTTGGGGTCGGCAAGAGGAGGTAGGGGATGACGGGGGCGGGCCCAGGAGGCACTGAGGCCGACGACGACCCTGTGAGTCCTGTAAGGCCGCGTTTCCCCTACAGTAGCCGGGGTGCAGCAGCCAGGAGGAGCAGGCTGCAGGCCGTGCAGTGACGACCAGGCGCCCACAGCCACCTTCTCCTGCTGCTGGGCTGCTGCTGGAGCAGTACACCAACAACCCGCCATCAGCCACCACAGCCCCGGACACGGAGACACAGACACGGCCGGCATGGCGGCACCACCATGGAGGATCTAGCCATGTAGGAGGTGGTTTTATTGTGGGTCAGCTTGTGGAGCAGGAGGAGGAGGAGGAGGAGCGGTGAGGCCCAGAGGAGGAGGTGAGGACCAGGCGGCGGTCAGCAGCAGCCACCCGCCGCAGTCTGCCGCCCACCGCCCACCGCCCGCCGCCCAGCTACAGCCAGCAGCCTACAGCCGACACGGCCTAACCTACACAGTACACAGGATCGTACGGGATTTATACACGCTACGTGGTGGAGAAGGTAGGGCAGCCTGGTACGAGGGAATTTGTTATTATGGATATAGCCTGTTCTATGGGGGAGTGGGCGGCATGTTTTGGTGGGGCGGGGAGGAGGCTGCTGCGGAGGCGGGCGGCCGTTATTGATGTGTGAGAGGAGGCAGTCAATGCAGGGAGTGGGCCGCGCCGCCAGCAGCAGCAGCAGGAGGAGCAGCAGGAGGAGCAGCAGGAGGAGGCCGCACGGCCCCAGCCCGCCGCCCGGTGCTGCCGCCCACAGCCCACCGCCATGCTGGTAGTCGTAGCGCCAGCATCCATCTTAACGTCTTCCCCAGCCCCCGTCTGGTCCGACCGGCACCAGCGCATTAATAGCTCCCATCGCGCCCTGCCCGGGCCGGGCAGAAGGGCCGCCCGCCGGCTACAGGCGCCAGGCCCCGACTGTGGCCGGGCCCAGCCTGCCCCGGTCTGACCCCTCTCCACTCCCCGACGACGACGGCCCGAGAGGCATTATAATAATCATGATGTTCACTTGTGCAGCAGCAGTACTAGCAGCAGCAGGGCGCTGCACGCCGGGGCCCGGCGTCTCGGTCCGCCGCCCCACCTGGCGGCAGTGGGGGAGTATTACCAGCACTCAGGGTGAAGACGAGGCCGCCTCATGCTGAGGACCCAAGGCCGCCTCCCATGACGTAACACTCACCACTCCCCCCTCCCCCACTACCCGCTACCTGGGGCGGGAGCCGCTCAAAGCACGCTCCTATACGGTATAATGTAGCAGGGCCCTCTGATATAATCATTATAATGAGGCCTCTACCTTAACCTACCTATAGCAGGCCCTCTGATATATATAATAATGCCTGTGCCTACGTTACATAGCAGGGCCCTCTGATATAACAAGGCCTGTGCCCTAACCTACCCACGCCCCGATCCCCCAGAGTGTTTTAACGTGTATTGATTGATTACGGAAAACAATGTAATAAATCGCATGTGCAACTGGCCTGTACTTGAGGCCTAGATCAGACTCCGGCGGGATATAATAGAGCTGGGGAGGGCGGGCGTTCTGGGCCCGCACTAATAGCAGTAGAGAGGCGGGTTCGATTTGTCCTCCCGCCTCACGCCGCCCGCCGCCATGGAGCCGGCGCTGCTGCTGCTGCGGCTGGTTCTGGGTGTGCTTGGCGTGCACCAGTTGGGGGCGGCCGATCACCAGGCGTGGCGGGGGGTTCACAGGCCCTCCGGGGGGCTGGAGGCCCCCCACGCCGCCCCCGGCCCCCCGCCCGGCCCAGGGGGCGCCCCGCGCGACCCCTTCAGACCCATCTCTCTCCCCAACGCTCATCCGGTCCGCCATTTTACAAAACCCGACTCAAGGCGCTACCAGGGGGCGCTCCTCACCAAACGTGACCTTGATACTTCTTCCGGTTCCGGGTCAGGGGGTCGTCCCGGGCGGGTGGACCCCTCCCGGCGGCCCCACGACCCCGCGGGGGGCAAGGACCCCGTGTCGGCCGTTCTCCAGCGAATAGAGGACCTACAGACCAGGCGCAACTGCTCACAAAACACTCCTTTATTCGAGAAGTACGAGAAGTTTAACGAGTCTTACGAGCGGTTCAGCCCGCAGGTGACGAGCGCTGTGAAGCTGGCCAACGTGCTCAACAACCTGTTCCGGGTGTGGGACACCACGCCCATGTCGCTCTACAACGACGACTTCTACTACTCCCTCGTCAGGGCCATGGTCGAGAAGGACGACAACGTCTTCGGGTGCGCCATAGCCTTCGACAAAGCCCAGTACAGCAACAGAGACTTCTGTCCGTACGTGTACAAGGATAAGTTAACGGGGAAGATCCGCGTCAAGGAGCTGGCCAACTCGACCCGCGGGCGTTACGCCAGCGAGGCGGCGGCCGGGTACGAGTGGTTCTGGAAGCTGCGCGGGACCAACTTCTCGCGCGTGCTGTGGGACCACCGGACGCTGTGCGTGGACCTCAAGGCGCGCAGCCCGGAGGAGAGGGCCAACGTCAGCCTGGTGCAGACCTCCCGGGCCGAGGGCATGTGGACGCGCCCTTACTTCGACTGCACGGGGTCCCGGTCCTGGCTCGTCACCTACTCAGTGCCCTTCTTCGGCTGCACGGCCCGCGACGAACTCCACTTCAAGTGAGTATCAAGTACAAAAAGAAAGAAAAAAGAAAATACAAATACAAATAAATAGAAAAATGAAGAAATAAATGAATAAATAAATAAATAAATAAACGGATAAGATTTTTTTTAAAAGCCAGCACTCGGGGACCCCTATATATGGGTTCTATGTATACCGACATTGGCTCGTGTGATGTAATGTTTTGTGTCCGTGTGTTCGATTGCTATAATGTATTGTTTGATGTAATGTTTTATGTTCATGAGTTCGAGTGCTGTGTGTATTGTGTGCGTGCTGTCATGTAAGTAGCGTGATATATGAGACCTAACCTAGCCTAGGATAGCTATCACAGGTGGGAAGTTAGTCACCATGGCTTCCACGCTCATGAACCGGCGTCCCGTGCTAACCACCGGATACTGTAGACTTTGAATTGTTCAATAGACAAAACAAGGGACGATGCCTAGACTTCAGCCAATCCATTCACTATGAAATGAAATTAACAACCCCTGAAATGACCGAAACAGTGGCCATGTGTAGCCCAGGCTGGTCCAAAAGACACCATAGTCATCTCGAATGAGCATAATTGGTGTGCAAGTATTTAGACAAGAGGAAACCCTAGACGATTGAGATTTATAATGATTTATGTTTTAGCACTATGGCAGTATTTGCACTTTCGACAAGGGACCCTCCATAAATTAGATCCGGCGTTGGGAGGGGGGGGGGATAAGGGGACAGTAAGGGAAAATAAGCGCTTACATATGTAAGTGTCCTGTGTATACATGACGCCTCTACTGGTGAAGATCTGGGAACAAGAAACTGGCACTTACATGTACGTGAAAGAGCAAACGGCGATCTACATTCGAGAAATGCGATATCCCCTCATTGCGCCACACAGTCGGACTTTTCACGTAACGTGATACATGATTCATCTTTTATGCAAACCCCAGCTAATTGGACCAGCTCAACTGTCCTCTATTATCGCCCAGAGGTATATATATATATATATATATATATATATATATATATATATATAGCCCGCCGTGCATCTAAATGGTGATAATCAATAGGATGCCGACCCAGCAGTCGGAGGAGCTGCGTCGGCGGCCACAGTGGTCTGTGTTTAGATAATGTATCAGGGAAAGCAGTTTCCATACCTTGATTTTGGAAAATGAAGAAAGCATTCTGTCTTGTGACCAAGTCGAGACTGAGCTGTCCTGGTCAGATGTTATAATCAACATAATCCATGATAATAGATACATCTTTTCCCTTTTCTATTGACTAAATACATCTTCAGGTTCCACTAAGATTATTGTCTTAATCTTGATAACTTATCCCGTTTCTGAATGGGTTTCGGAAAGTCCAAATAAGGGGAATTATATTGTGCAGTAGGAAAGGTGTGTAAACATTCCAAATTCAAGGGGTTGGATTAACAAGTAGGCACCAGAAGTTCAATTCATATATAGGGCCTATATAACCCTTCGGAGGTTGACGGTAAGCAACTTTTAAAACTTTTGAAAGGATGAATCTAAATGGGGGAGGGGGGAGGCAGACGTCAGAACAGAACTACAGAAAGAAAGTAACATCACATGCGTGTGTGCACGAACACACGTTTATGTTAAGTTGCCTTTTCTGTACCCCACCCATACAAAACCCTGCCATGGGCCTGCCCTGTTTGATTTTGGAACATCAAATCAAGATGATTGTAAGGTCTAATTATTCCACGCAAAACCACATTGTTGTACATTATTGGAAAGCTATTGGCATGTGATAGTTAATAAGTTTTTTTTCAGTTGTTTATTCAAGACTTGAATACATGCATGTTCCTCCAGGCGAGGTGATACAGAACGTTGTGAAAGTGAGGTGATGGGGATGAGATACCATTTCCACAATCATTTATTTCCTATCAGTATTTCTAGAGGCCACACTATTTATAAGCGAGTTCGATTCAGCGCCGAAACTTCAGCCGCAGCTACAAACATTACTGTAGCCCCTATCTTTAAGCATTATTTCCATGTCCGGCGGGTAAACCGCCGGGTGGTCGTTTCGAACTCACCTCAGATCAGGGCATTCGGCATATCCCTCGGTTGTCAGGGGAACCCTGGTATAAAAGGCATTTTTAAGTGAAATCAAGGAATTTTCAGGAAAATGTGGGGGTTTCAACCCAGCCGTTATACCAAATTTCCGGAAGAAGGTGTAGGCCACTGGTTGATGCGCGTCTATATATACACCTTATATATAGGTAGATATCCATTCCAACTGCAGTAGCATGGTATTTATAATAGGCCCTAACGTTCGTGGGATATCCTGGTTTCCTACACCCGGCTCTAGTAGCGGTAAGGGCTAACAGCGCGTGTTGGCACGGCTTTCGGTGGTAGAGGTTTCGCCGACGCCAGCCGTCTTAACGATAAGGGGCCGATAAGACAATGACCTCCGGTAAAAACCCCTGGGCCTGGCATTGTGACCGTTACCAAACCCAGACGGAGTTCTACTGCCATACCTAAGTTAAGGCATGGCATATCCTCCCTCTATCAATAACAAGTGTTTACCAAATCTATTATATAAAATCATATCATCATAATTTCTTAAATAATAATTAAAACATATCAAATATGTATAGGGTACTACATCATAGAGTTTATGGTAATTAGACAGTTAGCACTTCCCCATGCCCCTATTGGTCAGTTGTAATTAGGTCACTGACCAGAGGTCAGGTGGGGGGTGCAGGTATGCTGCAAGGGACACTCTGGGTCCAGCAGCAGAACAGACAACATTTAAACAACTTAGCAGCAACAGGCCTTCTGACCTATACTCCTGGTACTAAAGAGATGTATATAACATCACAACAACCTCCTGCCTTCAAGTCTTCATTTATACCGAACAAAACCTAAGTCTCACACTATTGACTACAGTAGGGCCCGCGGTGGGCATCCCGGCGACCACCACCTTCTAATCTAGTCTCTGGGCACACCAGACATAGTCACATATCACTATGTTACCATAGTCAAATTTCTGTTAGTCATCCTGAATAGTGTGGATTCTGGTAGAGTCACCAAAGTTATTCAGATTTGACTGCCACTGATCGTCAAACTGACTAGGTTTTTGACTGGAAGTGACAATATAACCTTTAAGTAAACAGAAAGCCGCCATTTTGTCAGTGCCTGATTGGTTATAAGTAATCCATTTCAATTTCAGTCATCTGCATGCGGTTGTTTATGAAAAATTATAGTGTATGCTACTTTGTGAAGTAATGGTACATCACTAGAACGAGTCTTACACCTAACAGATTTGTATTTTATGTGTGAAGAGGGTTTCAAGAAAATAGGTTTACATTTTAGAAAACAAAATCCAACCTTATTCGAATGTGACTATCGTCACTACTGACTAAGAAAGGTTAGTTGTTAAGGCCCCGTCAATTTGACCAACAAAGTCAGTCAGACTTGACAAACATTTAGAGCCTTCAGATCATCAGAGCATGTTGGGTGTTTACTTGTCTTAAGCACACACCCATCTAGCACCTGCTGCTTTCTCCGTGGTGTCCTTTATTCCTCTTATTTCGAGGTATTTAATAATTTTCCTCCATTCTGCATCGAAGCTCACAACAAAACATGTGTCTCGATAAAAGAAAACGCACCTGAGGACATGAGATCTAGACCCAGCCAACTTGCGACATAACAGAAATGTTCTGCAACCATACTTTCTTAGTTAGTTTGTTACTTAATAAGATGGCATGTAACAATTACATTATTGATGATGAGGTTGAAACCTCACCAAATCAGAACATTATTATAACATTATTGTTTTGTGAGGTTAGGACGAAACCAAAAAAGAACATTCAGTTTAGGTTGAAAAACATAACCAGAATGTTATAATAATGTCACAGTGCAATGTCACAGCAGTAACATTATTGGGAGCCATCAAAATAATGTAACAAGAGCCAAACCAGAATGTTGCTGCAATGTGATAATAATGTCACATTAATGGCTGGGGAATTCTGTCTTCTACATTTGATCAAAGCGGAAGCTCAGATCACGAAGCCATGTAAGCAGTCATTGCCAATGGACTTTGAGTGAAGAAATAGATCTTTTAAAAAAAATGCAAAAGTATTGATGAAAAGTGCATAATGCTACTGGGCCATGTCATGAAAAAAAGAGACACAACTTGGTCATGTACTGACCAAACCAGGCACCAGAGGATCATGTAACCACCAGTGCAGACACTATTTAGTTATGTAATTAATAAATCAGTTGGAATTTATGTACATTCATATGCAATCTGTGTCGCTATATGTAGGGATTGCAAGCCTTGTCAGGTAATATTTGTATATTGCATAAACAGGAAGTCAGACATATGACATTATGATCAGTAATGCACCATCTAGGACAATACCCTCGCCATTGATATGAGTTTGATAAATATCCCTCTTTTGAAAACAAGTCAATAGGACATAATTATGATGAAACACCAAGTATGTATTTCATGTAATTTGTATGGTGCGTTATGACCCATTCGCCCTGGCCAATAATTCTGTCACTTGGAGCAGCAAAAAACTTATCGGATGCATAAGATGATTCTCTGAGGGGTGATGAAAAGATTGCATGCCAGCGAAATTCAAGAAAAAGCATTCACTCTGACGAAAGAGGTGCCTTAACTTGACGCGACTATTGTCGGTAGTACTAGTCCCCAAAACTCATATAGAATTCAAACATGTCAATCCAACATGTTGAATCCATTCGCTTGCAGGCCTGTCACTTGCATTGTCGTTTGCACTCACGACTGTGAGTGACAACTATTGCAACAGATCGCAGGCACCTGATGGCCAGGGCGAATGGACCTTTTAGTATGGAGGTGGTTGTGCTGCTTCATGGACTCCAGCACAAACCTCTGCCGCACTACACCCTGATTAGACAAACACTGTGCTTATAGTTTATCTTTTCCCCATTTACCAGACAAATAACATACGACATAAATTGAAGTCGTCTAAGCCCTGGCCACACTAGCAGACTGACCTCAACTCCATTGTCGTAGACCTTACGGCGCCAGAGTACTCCAACTATCTAGTCTAAGCCAAAACGCTATGCTATGTCATAGGATATAACTGGAGTGTTGTAGCTCAAGGACCAAGTGGTAAACATGCTTATCTACTGCACACACCCCTTATATCAGACTGTCCAGTCATACATCTTCAACATCTCAAGATCTAAGACCTGACTGGAGAGTCTCAAGAAAAGACTATGACTCTAGTCTTAATCTCTGACACACTCTAGGACTGACCCCCAACTCAACAGTTGAGTTGAATTGAGTCATGTAGTGTGGTCAGCCTTTTTAAGAGGGGCTAAAGCCCGGCCAAACCTTACCACCTCAACACAACTCGACAGTCAAGTTGTGTTGAGTTGGTCAGATTGCAGATCATAAGTAGATAAATAGACTTGTAACATTTAAATGAAATGTATACTTTGAATACATGGGCTATTATGCCATTCAATATGGTCACAGCTATGGGTTATGATGCCAGTTTGTGAGATCACAACTATGGGTTATGAGACCAGTATGTGTGGTCACAGCCATGGGTTACGAGACTAGTTTGTGTGGTCACAGCTATGGGGTGTGACACCAGTATGTGTGGTCACAGCTATGGGTTATGAGACCAGTTTGTGTGGTCACGACCATGGGTTTTGAGCCTAGTATGTGTGGCCACAACTATGGGTTACGAGACCAGTATGTGTGGCCACAGCTATGGGTTACGAGACCAGTATGTGTGGCCACAGCTATGGGTTAGGAGACCAGTATGTGTGGCCACAGCTATGGGTTAGGAGACCAGTATGTGTGGTCACAGGTATGGGTCATGAGACCAGTTTGTGTGGTCACAGCTATGGGTTATGAGACCAGTATGTGTGGTCACAGCTATGGGCTATAAGACCAGTATGTGTGGTCACAGCTATGGGTTACAAGACCAGTATGTGTGGGATCCTGTTCTCGCTGATATATGGGGCTCTCAATACTCATGAATGCACTATTTTGCTTGATATGAGCATGCATTTGTAGTCTACTATTCGTCATCTGTCATCTAACAATTTGACTGTTTGATTATTTTACCATAACACAGTATTTGAATGAGAAAATACCAAGGATCAAACCTTACACCCAGGTTACACAATGTAGTCTTGGTTATCTTGGCAAAGATGTAGTACAGGTTAATTGTCTTCTCCCTTCCACCTCAACAACAAGCCCCAGGCCCTTAAGCCCCATACCCACTAGGCAATTCTGACAAAGGCGGCCAACTGATCAGCGCTAAAGTCGGCCAATTCTACCAGAAGAATCAGCCGACTTTAGCACTGATTCATATCAAACATGTTCATTTCAATATTACATACTGACTGGTGATCTGAATCAGTGACGATTTTACCGGCGATTCTGTTAGTCACCCATTGCTGGTTGCCGGGAAAATCGCCTAGTGAGTATGGGGCTTAAGTCAGACCATTTTGACCATTCAACTCATTAGGAGGAGGGACTTAAGGGACAGAATAGAACATCAGGGGATGGGGGTCGGCATAATTATATAGGATGAGTTCTTATACACCATGCATTGGCATGCACACCTGTAGCATTTCCCCTCTTCCTGTAATTTAGGGGTCCACCAGAAGGCAGGGAGGAGGGGATCAGGACCCCCAGGATCCCCCCTGATCCCTACCCCTTCTGGTAGGCAGACCCCTGGTCTAGGCTGACCGCTGCCTCCCGTGGCCCTGTTTGTTGCTGCAGTGCAGTGAGTAGCGGCGGCCGTATCTGTTATCTGACTGTACAAACAGAACAGGGCGGGTCACTACAGGCACTAAGTGGGCCTCTGAGTGGGCCCAGAACCCTGATGGGGGTAGGGGGGGGGGGGTAAGGATGGCATAACGTTGGGGAAACTGATCGGCAGTGTCCTCCCAGGCAAGAATTTAACATTAGTATAACGTTGCAGTAACATTCTACTTGGTTCTGTTTTGGTTCTTGTTGCGTTATTTTGATGGCACTTTCTTTAGTCTTTAGAACCTCACATTGTGACGTTGCACTGTGACATTATTATAACATTCTGGTGTTATTTCACAGAAAGATAACGTTATTATAACATTCTATACTAGTAAGGTCTCAACTGCACCAGAATATAGTGTTATTATAATACTCTGTCTTGGAGAGTCTCAACATGACATAAAGATATGAAACTGTTACATGGAAGTTTAGCAGGTAACAGATTGACCAACACATTATTGTCACATAACATGCTTGTTACGTCACTGCTTGCCTGGGCTGTCATGATTCCGGAATGGTTCATCGCTTCATCAGCAGAACTTTATTCATGTAAAGCGATGATGGAATTACATATAATTAAAGAGAAAAAAGGAAGGTATTCTAAAGACCAATACGTACTAAAAGTACCTTGGTGGATCTCAAACCTCAATATTGTCTCTGATACCTGATACTTTTATCCTGGTAGATATCATGGTCAAAGTCAGTCTGACTACTGAAATCCACTCTGTGAAAGGGGCGTTCTTTATACCATATATATAAATGTTGCCCCTAACGACAACGACAGGGGCATTAGAAATAGAGACATGCGACATCGGAAACCTCGTCAAGGGCCCGATATCTGGGCAACTTTTAAACAACTGCCACGATCATCATATCCTGGTATAATATTATGGGGTCCGAAGCCTCACTTGCCAGAGTCTCTACCATGATAACTTGGTCCTTACCTCATAGACAAATACATACTGATACTGAAATACACCAGGCATGAGGCCCCCCAGCATGCTTAGAGTCGAATAGGGCGAGAGGGTTGTTTTGCTGGATTGAACATTTCAACACTTAAGTATGAGTTTGTAAATGTGAGACTGAATAAGAAATAAGTTAGTGACCTTTCACTCTGGGATTGAGCCTGCACCGGGTCGATTCCCCACGCGATCTGCCCCTGGTAGGGTGAAGGGGGTGTTTCTGTTTCTGTAATGTGGACGACTTACCGTCACGTAGCGATTTGAGCTGGTTTGGGGAAGGTGAAAAGGTCAGTTTTCACTCAAAGTTCTCTAATCATGCCCAGATGGTAACACGTTTGCCTGCAGCCAGTAAGCACGTCCCACATTGGGTATATCCCAGTGATGGACAAGGATGAGAGAAAATTACCATAGAATCCATCCTTGTCTCCTCGAGTTGGGGTTACTGGAATAAGCAAGAATTGTATTTTTCTACATCCCAAAGTATGGTTTAGATTTTATGTTTTCTTGATTTTATCAATTGACGGATTTACAGGTTTGCCAGCCAATCAAAGTGCTGTCTTTCATGGCGAAATAGGGTTGGACATTATAGGTTCAGCTGACAGGCTTTAACATTGGTTCCTATGTCAGTATGGGAAATCAGCCAACATGTAAAGCTGCATTATACAAATTTTAGAGATAATCTGTCAACCAAATTGCTTGGGTTGATTTTGTATTATGCAATTGTCTTCAGGGACTAAACACAGAATTTATTTCAAAGATATTTCATTTTAAACTCTAATGTTTGTGTAAACTGGTATGGGGTTATTGTACATAAAGAGAGACCAGCAGGAGGGGCTTACATTTAACATTGTTTATATCAAAACAGCATTGGTTCCAATCTTTATCCAAGCCCTCTCTGTGCAATGCTTTCTACCATTGAATACAGAGTGAGTCAGAGTCAGAGACAGAATGCCAGTTGAGATTAGTGCTGTTATATCAACTCATACAGCTAGACCGATTTAGGGTTGCCGATCTGATGGGTACATGTAGGATGAAGTCTAAGACACTTTTATTTAATTTATTTAATGCTGAACTGAGGTCAACTCAACACAATGCAGCATAGTTTTGCAGCTAATCACAAGATGAGGGCCTCTCTTGTTAAAATTACACTGCCGACTCGATAAGTTGTTTGATGGTTGATTCTGGCCTGTGCCATACAGCTTGTGTATGACAGGTTGATACTGTGCACGTCATATGGCCTGTGCAACACGTTCAAAGACAGGACAACAGCCCACATCTGTCATTCGAGTACTGGCCTATTTATAGTAGATATATGACGCGACGACAGCAGTGGCCTATTCTGTACAGTAGATATATGACGGGATGACAACCCACATCTTTCATGGTCAGCACTGGCCTATTCTGTACAGTAGACACATAACGGGATGACAACCCACCTCTTTCATGGTCAGTACTGGCCTATTCTGTTCAGTAGATATATCACGGGATGACAACCCACATCTTTCACGGTCAGTACTGGCCTATTCTGTACAGTAGATATATGACGGGACGACAACCCACATCTTTCACGGGCAGTACTGGCTAATACTGCACATCAGATGCATAAAGGGATGACTACATACATCTTTCATATTTGCATCGGCGTAAGCCAAACAAGAGATGTCAAAAGGATGACTGGGTACATTGTTTGGTTGTTATTAGCCTATGCAACACTTTATTTAATACCCTTCTGCTATCTAAACTGCTGGTAGGAGTTTACAATGCCTATGATACTGTTTGCAGGGGTAGTCTGTCCCTGACCATTCCACCAACTATGCGCCCATGTCTCATGAAAGCCCACACAACTTTGAGCTGCAATATCAGCGGGATTTGACAATTTTTTTTTTTAATTTTATTTCAGAATCAACTTCACGTACACATAATTGTTCATGTCCTTCCAGCTGACATGGGTTTTGGAGATGATAATGATAGAAAAATTATTTAATAAAACATATTAATGAACACTATGAACACTATTTAAGCGAGAACAATTGTGCAATTGCAAGTTAATGATGATACAACATGTAGGATTGAAATAATTGCCTGAAATTGCCACCTTGGAGTATTTTACACCTATGTAGTGAAGAATGTTATCTCTAATATGTGTGATTTTTCTGCAATGTCATCATATCGCAGCTCAGTTCGTGTAGTGTAATACCGCCTTGATAGTGCCCCTGTATTTGAAGGTCATCTACCCTACCTCAGCGGTCATCCTTCAGCCCCAACTCCCCGTCCCAGGCAGCAATTAGGTTAACAGGTACCTTAATTGTGTCATTGGGAGGTTCCAGCTGCGTGTTACATCACACAGGTCGGGGCTCGGGTGGAGGTTAATGAGGCTGGCACGGCTACACTGATCACTGCTGTTCTGACGTAATGCGTATTGCTGCCACAGGTAGATGCATCACCTTCGCTGTTATAGTATAGGTCATCACAGAGGTCAGCCAGCCCCAGCAACAGCCTGCCCTGCCCACAGCCCCTGACCTGCCCACAGCCCCTGACCTGCCCACAGCCCCTGATCTGTTCTGCCCACAGCCCCTGACCTGCCTGCCCACAGCCCCTGCCCTGCCCACAGCCCTTGACCTGACTGCCCACAGCCCCTGACCTGCCTGCCCACAGCCCCTGCCCTGCCCACAGCCCCTGACCTGCCTGACCACAGCCCCTGACCTGCCCACAGCCCCTGACCTGTCACCAGCCCCTGACCTGACTGACCACAGCCCCTGCCCTGCCTGCCCACAGCCCCTGCCCTGCCCACAGCCCCTGCCCTGCCCTGCTCACAGCCCCTGACCTGCCTGCCCACAGCCCCTGACCTGACCTGCCCACAGCCCCTGACCTGCCCACAGCCCCTGACCTGCCCACAACCCCTGACCTGCCCTGCCCATAGCCCCTGCCCTGCCCACAGCCCACAGCCCCTGCCCACAGTCCCTGCCCTGACCACAGCCCCTGACCTGCTCACACACCCTGCTCACAGCCCCTGACCTGCTCACACACCCTGCTCACAGCCCCTGACCTGCTCACAGCCCCTGCCCTGCCCACATCCCCTGACCTGACTGACCACAGCCCCTGCCCTGCCCTGCTCACAGACCCTGACCTGACTGACCACAGCCCCTGCCCTGCTCACAGACCCTGACCTGCCCACAGCCCCTGACCTGACTGACCACGGCCCCTGACCTGACTGACCAAAGCCCCTGACCTGCCTGATCACAATCTCAATCTTGTTGGTCCCTAGATACAATTTTGCATGCCGTGAATTGAAACGTAGACAGAACACAAATGCCGCCAAAGAGCAATACACATACTGCTTTGCTCATCATTGTCCTTCTCATGTGGGGAGGTTGAGTTCACCCATTTGACAGTATCCTCTTTTTGATGATAAAAGGTGTGAAGTGCATTGCACGCTTTGTCATGGGATGAGCCACACATACCATGTGAAGGAGTGAATCACAATATGCCCGATGCAATGGGGACATCATGAGTTCAGCTACCGGTCACTCCCATATGGCTATGACCCTTACCATTATGTATATATCCATATCTGATTTTGTATAATATCCGATCTGTGATTACACAACACTTGTCAAAATGTAAATATCATGGTCATACCAAGTTGGTTCAGATGATGAGGAGTATTGGTGAGTTCCAGTAGGGTTATGATGTAGGGGTGGTTGCCCATACCAGGTAGGCCATGGTGGGGAGTGGTGCTAGGGTAGTTGCCTATACCCAGTATGCGAGTAGGATACTCATACTTGGTGGGTCATGGTGTGTTGGTAGGTGCCCATACCAGGTGGATCATGAAGGGAGATATGTTCCTTCGCTATGGTAATGTGTTGCTTTGACTGCTCATAATAGTGTGGTTATTTGTATGAGTTGGTGCCCATACAAGTTTGGTCCTGCATTGTTTAAAATACCAATTCATTCTATTCATTTAACAACAGTTCATACCACTTTTATCTGTGGGTCGATGCTCAATTTTACTTACACCTTTCCCATAGTTTGTGGATTAAGGTGTGACATTCAGATGCTGCCAGACGTCATCATCCCAAAGCAATGACCTGCCAGGTTGAAGGCGACATTGTGGGGTGTTGGGTATGTAGGGGATATGGTGGTTCTATGGAGAAGAAATATGTCAGGCTTGTAGGGACGTAGGTTACATGCTGGGACTATAGGGACACGGTGCCGGACATAGGGCACACAATGACTATTCAGGGATATAAGGCCTACTGAAGGCCTGGACATGAGGCACAGGTTTCACGTGTAGGGATGTAGGGTTAAAAGGTGCGCAGTGGGCCTGGACATCCCTACCTCCCTACAGACGGGCCTGTAGGGACAAAGGTAACAGTTGGTCCATAGGGACATAGAGCACATGTTGGGCATGTAGGTATTGCTTTGATGATGTAGGGCATACTGTGGTTCTGTAGAGGCGTAGGCCACACACTGGCTCTTAATGGGTGTAAGGCATACTGAGGGCCTAGACATGGGGCACAGGTTTGACATGAAGAGATGTTGGGGACAGGCCTATTTGTAGGGTTAACGGGCACACACCGAGCCCGTAGGGACATCCCTACTTCCCCACAGACATGTCGGGTCAGTAGGGACGTACGACACACAGTGGACCTCTGGGGACATCGGGCTGACTGTGGACCTGTAGGGACATCCCTACTTCCCCACAGACATGTCGGGCCCGTAGGGACATACGGCACACAGTGGACCTCTGGGGACATCGGGCTGACTGTGGACCTGTAGGGACATCCCTACTCCCCCACAGACATGCCGGGCCAGTAGGGACGTACGGCACACAGTGGACCTCTGGGGACATCGGGCTGACTGTGGACCTGTAGGGACATCCCTACTGCCCCACAGACATGTCGGGCCAGTAGGGACGTACGGCACACAGTGGACCTCTGGGGACATCGGGCTGACTGTGGACCTGCAGGGACCCACAGGAGAGTGGGAATGTTCTGGGCGTCTTAAACCTGATGGGATATACAGGGAACTGCAAAACTGGGGTGGGCCTCGAGTCTGTAGTGATGGGTATAAAATGTGGGTGTCTGGACGTGTATGTATACATGTCTACACACTCTGGGCAAGAAGGACAGAAACAGTGAAAGGCAATATCATAAGACACAGCAACGAGTATAGACAAAGTCTATACTCGTTGGACACAGGAGGTACTCAGGAATAATCATTTTTTTGACGTGGTGTTTTCCTGCTACAGCAAGAAAACAGTTTTCCCAATTATAGATAGGTACGAATAGTTTGCTATAAGACGGGAGCTAGCCTCAGAGACTGGAACTGGGATCTAGTACAAGCACTGGTGATGGGGACTGCCCTGATTCCTCGCTGCATTCACGCCAAGACCCGGTACGCCACATGAACGGCCACGGTCACGGCTATACGGTAACGGCAGTGAGACTAAGCAATGTGTGCAATGTGAGCGTTAGACGGCGGGCCGCGCGTGGAGGAGGAGGCAGGAGGCGAGCACGGAGACCTCACAGGAGCAGCAGCAGGAGGAGCGGCGGGCACTGGAGGCGGTAGACTGTAGGCACGTCCACGTCTGCAAGGTGCTCAAACTAGTATTATGCAAGAGGTACCTAGGTCATGGAAGGACTGCTGAGGCGGCGGCAGCAGCAGCAGAGAGCCTGGTGCTGCGGCGACCAGGAGGAGGGAGGGAGGGGGTGGGAGGGGAGAGTAGGGGGTGGGAGTATGAGGGGAGGGGGGAGTAGGTGGGAGGGAGTGGGGGGAAGGCAGCGTCCAGCCGGCGCAGCGCCGACCATTGAGCGCCGGCTTACGCCCTCAGCTGCCGCCAGCAGGCGCTGCGTGCTGGTCGCGCAACCCGGATTCTGGTTGCTAGGCAACCGCTGAAAGTAGTGCAGGGCGGGCGGTGCTGACGGCGGCGCTGGTGCTGCTGGGTCTCGGCGAGATGGGCGCGTGAGGCTACATGGTTAGATAGCTGCCAGAAACCATGGCAACTGACGCTCTATCTACATAGGATTCCCGTTGCTCAGGAGGATGATTGGCCGTCAATCGATGGCTGTGAGGAGAGGAGAGGAGACCCTGCCCCAACCCTGCTCTGGCCCTCGGCCCTACCCTAGGCCTGTCCCTCCCTGTCCCTCCTCCTCACCTGGCCCCCTGGCCCTCCCCTGTCCCTCCCCTGCCTCTCTTTACCCCTCCCCTACCATTCACCGGTCCCTCCTCTGGGCCCTCCTTTGCCATTATCCTGTCCCTCTTCTGCTCCTCCCCTGACCCCCTGTCCCCCCCCTGCCCTTCCCCTGCTCCTGTCCTGCCCTTCTCCTGACCCTCTGACCCTGCCTTCCTCTGACCCTACCCTGTCTCTCCCCTGCCCCCTGCCCTGCACCCACCCTGCGCCTCCCCTGCCATTCCTCTGTATCCTGCCCTGCCCCCCTGCCTCCTGACCTGTACCTGCCCTGTACCTGCCTTAATTGCATCTGCCATGCCCTTCCTCTGCCCCCTGCCCTGCCCTGCCAGTCCCCTGCCCCCTGCCCTGCCCTGCCCTTCCTCTGCCCCATGCCCTGCCCTGCCCTGCCAGTCCCCTGCCCCCTGCCCTGCCCTGCCCTTCCTCTGCCCCCTGCCCTGCCCTGCCAGTCCCCTGCCCCCTGCCCTGCCCTGCCCTTCCTCTGCCCCCTGCCCTGCCCTGCCCTGCCCTGCCAGTCCCCAGTCCCCTGCCCTGCCCTGCCGCTCCCCAGCCTAGCAGGCAGAGTAACCCAACCAGCGGCCAGTAGCCTACGTAAACAAACAGCTGCCAGGGGCGGGCGGCCCCTCCCTCCCCCTCCCCCGCCTGTCGCCACTTAACATACAAGGCGACAATACGGAGAATAGACGGGCATAGCGGCCCGTGTAGGCCGGGGGGAAATAGACGGGCATAGCTGCCCATGTAGGCCAGAGGTAGACGGGCATAGCAGCCCATGTAGGCTGGGGGAGAATAAATGGGCATAGTGGCCCATGTAGGCCAGGGGAGAATAGGTAGGCATAGCAGCCCATGTAGGCCGGGGGTAGACGAGCATAGCAGCCCGTGTAGGCCAGGGGTAGACGGGCATAGCGGCCCATGTAGGCCGGGGGTAGACGGGCATAGCGGCCCGTGTAGGCCGGGGGTAGACGGGCATAGCTGCCCATGTAGGCCAGGGGTAGATGGGCATAGCTGCCCGCGTAGGCCAGGGGTAGATGAGCATAGCTGCCCGCGTAGGCCAGGGGTAGACGGCATAGCTGCCCGCATAGGCCAGGGTAGACGGGCATAGCGGCCAGTGTAGGCTTGGGGTAGACGGGCATAGCGGCCCATGTAGGCCGGGGTAGACGGGCATAGTGGCTTGTGAAGGCCGGAGGTAGACAGGCATAACGGCCCATGTAGGCCGGGGAAGAATTGACAGACATAGCGGCCCGTGTAGGCCAGGGGCATCACCAGGGCCCCCTCCAGCCACAGTTGTCTGTCACCAGCATGTCACCGGGCTGTAAGGAGTATGGCTCGGGTGGGGGGGACTCCGTCCTCAATACTCCACCCTAACGCACATTTATACATTCAACCAAGGCCGAGTGTGCACCTCCTCTATGCCCCTACTCCCCAACACCCCACGTGTTTACATTCAGCCAAGGCAGAGTGTGAACCTCCCCCCTGCTCATACTCCGTACCACTTCATGTTTTTACATTCAACCAAGGCTGACCACCCAACCTCTTCTCACAGACAGTTCCAATGTTTACAAAACAGGCACCAGAGACTGGGTGTGAACCATCTCTCCCCCTCTAATCTACCCTAAGCCTTCCCCATTGTATATCTTTACAGTTAGCTAGCCTCCTCCATACGGTGTCCTCCAAAAACGAACTCTCCTCTCTGGTCTTGATCCAGACTATACAACAATGCAATCATTCCGAGTGTCAGGTAATTAAATGTAACTAATAAAAGGTGTCAAGGCCAAAGTCAATTATATAACTTAAAGTGCTCTGGGATGTGATGTTCTACTGACGTTGTTGGTAGCCAATTGATATGGACTTTGGTATTATTTGAAAGGTATTCCTCTGATTCAGCAAACTGTCAAAGAGTGGATAGTATTCTCTGCTTCTGCCTGAGCCCAGTGTGGAGCCTGGACCCTTAGCCTAGGTCCCAGGGCGGTGCCTGGGACCTTAGTGCAGGTCCCTGGGCCATGTCTGGGCCCCATATTACAGAATCCAGGGCAGTGCCTGGACCCTCAGTGCAGGTCCCAGGGCAGTGCCTGGACCTTTAGTGCAGTTCCCAGGGTAGTGCCTGGACCCTTAGTGCAGGCCCCAGGGCAGTGCCTGGACCCTCAGTGCAGGTCCCAGGGCAGTGCCTGGACATTTAGTGCAGTTCCCAGGGTAGTGCCTGGACCCTTAGTGCAGGTCCCAGGGCAGTGCCTGGACCCTTAGTGCAGGTCCCAGGGCAGTGCCTGGACCCTTAGTTCAGGTCCCAGGGTGGTGCCTGGACCCTTAGTGCAGGTCCCAGGGCAGTGCCTGGACCCTTAGTGCAGGTCCCAAGGTGGTGCCTGGACCCTTAGTGCAGGTCCCAGAGCAGTGCCTGGACCCTTAGTGCAGGTCCCAAGGTGGTGCCTGGACCCTTAGTGCAGGTCCCAGGGCAGTGCCTGGACCTTTAGTGCAGGTCCCAGGGCAGTGCCTGGACCCTTAGTGCAGGTCCCAGGGTAGTGCCTGGACCCTTAGTGCAGGTCCCAGGGCAGTGCCTGGACCCTTAGTGCAGGTCCCAAGATGGTGCCTGGACCCTTAGTGCAGGTCCCAGGGCAGTGCCTGGACCCTTAGTGCAGGTCCCAAGATGGTGCCTGGACCCTTAGTACAGGTCCCAGGGTAGTGCCTGGACCCTTAGTGCAGCCTCCAAACTCTCTGCTCATATTTACAGCATTCATCAGTGTCATTATCATATTCACTGTAATTAGAGATTTATTGGTTTGACCATATCTAATCTAGCCAGAAGTGGGATGATACTTCGGCAACAATAGTAAGTGAGTAATTCGACTTAGCACGATGTTTTGATTACCGTCATGTGAGAGGTTGAGGGCAAATCACAAAAGGATGTCTGCCATTAGTTAGAACACTAGGATAAACTTTCGCTTTTTAGCATATTCTAATATATATAGGATATAAGCAGTAATCATGGGAGTAAAAAAGAGAAGTATTATTGGAGTGTCTCTTATTAACTGTGAAGCTAATTCAATGAAAGGGCCTGGCTAGAGAACGATCCTGAGCATTCGTCTGGTATATTACATCTTGGGTTGCAGTAGACAGTTATGTGATATCAGAGTATAGAAATAGGCTGCTATCAGCCGCTGTCTAACATATACATGTATAATGAATGCCAAGGGAAAGGGGACATGTTATCCCAAACTCGCCCAGTCCCATGGTGGGGGGGAGGGGGGAGGTGACTGGCCTTCTCAGTGCCCAGAAGTGTGTGACCAGGGTTTGAAAAGAGACCCATTTTGAAGGACACATTTCACTGTAAAACATAACCAATAAGGAAGGGATGCACTAAATGATTGATACCCCTATAATATACTACTATCTTTGTTTTTAATAGAAATATATATCAGTATTTCATTTAGTCTTTTTTATGCCTTCACTTTCATTTATTTGGTTTAGTAAAGCTAGAGTTAGCTCAGTTTGGACAGTCTTCTACATCATTGTGTATAATTCCTTTGCTACCCATATAGAGTGAATTATCAAATTTTACACCCTTTTCGATTCTTACTCATTTCACTCACTTGAGGCAGAAAAGGACCCAATGTCCTTCACCTTTTGATACACGCATGCGAGCCTAGTTGAGGCGTAGTTGCAAACCTGGGTGCCCAGTGTGTAAAGTTTACTTCGGATATAGAATAAAGCGGATGCGGATATATATATAATAAACAGTTGGGTTGGGGTAGCATTTTTACCCTGTATTCTATAATTTACATATGCCACTTAAAGTGGACGCGAACTTATGACATGGGCCACACTTGGCAATGTCTAATGTATGAGAATTAACCAAATATTTATGAGTGAACTTATTTTGAAGTAAGATTGTGCGTTCCACCACTGGGAGGCGAACGACGGCTGCCCACGCTGATGTCTGGCACCTTACCCATTAGGCCACTACTGAGGGGGCTGTGGTAGGGGCTCTATAAAAATTAATAGACCCATGCTCTAAGAAAGGTTGACTTTTTCATCCTTTGACAGCCATTCATGAAGCATGTTAATCACACCATAGGAACTTTAGATTCATTTATTGGATACCTGAGGATGTAGAAGACATTATTGTCTTTCCTTTAAGTGGTTATACAACATTGTAGTCCAATTCTTAATGATTTGATGCGCAAAAGACCTTTCATATCACAAATTTTCACATTTACAACAGAATCCTATAGTAAATCCCCATAGAGAATATCTAAAATCATCAATTTTTGTACTTTTTCGCCATTTTGAGTTTTTAAAGATTTAGCTGTAAAATTATGAATATACATAACAGCCACTAACATCATACATCATTGTAATCTTCAAGTAAAGACAGATATGCCTAATAAAGTTATTTTCACACATCACAAACATTACATTCTTTCTATAGAGCCTCAAATCAGATTGTAGGAGTTAATGGTAAAAGTTTGTTTCATTTTTCCAATTTTGGTTCTAAATAGAATGTTTTCATTCTATGACGTGTTTTACAAAACAAGTCTGGATGGGTTGTCCAATTCGTTCTGAATCCTGTGGTACATGAAGTAATACTGTAACTCATTTACCCAGAAAGTTATGGTTGTTTGAAAAAAATGCTTTTTTCCATAACTTTTAAAGTCACCCTTTCTTGGTTCATAGGTCATAGTGTTTGGGTGTGTGAGCTCATTTCACTGGTTGCTGGTGTTCTGCCTTGTATTTCATAGTAGCATGTATGAGTTGAGATACCAGCATTTATCTCAACTGGCACTCTGCCTCTGGCTCTGACTACTCTGAGTCCAATGATAGTTAGCACTGAACATGTGAGGGTTGGTGAAGATTGGAAGCAATGCCATTTTGATATAAGGAATATAATTATTTGTATATAAAGTGCCATGGTGGTTCATCGCGGGTTAAGAGTATACATATATATATATATATATATATATTCACATATTCACAGAGAAAAACTAAACCCAATACTTCTGTTTCCTCACATAATCTTGGGAGCCATAATGTATGTATGTATATATATATATATATATATATATATATATATATATATATATATATATACAGAGGAGAAGTCACTCCCTCTAGAGGGTGTTCTGGTAGTACAGTGGTAGGGTGTTGGATTTGTCATCCAAAAGGTTGGCGGTTCAAGTCTCTGTCCGGCTGCTGTAGTGTTAGCCATTCTTCCTGTGGTCAAGGACAGGGTTATTAAAGGCCTAGTGCCATCGGCCATCATATGTGGTCCCCTTCCTATGGAACCTGCATATAAAAGAACACCTGCCTCGGTAAAAGTGTAGGGGTACAGTGTCTACCTTCTCCTAGATTTGATCATCCAGGAGCAAGGGTGAAATATCCCAGTGCTCCAGAACCACTGAGTCTGGTGGTTCAAACTAACAAACAAACAAACTCCCTCTTGATAAATTCCTGTTTCTGTACATGCTACATGTTACGGAGTAGACTGAGTCACCTGGAGCAGGCCTTAGGTTGTCATCAGCCGTCATCACGTCAGACGGCCGTCTCTCGGGGCCGTCATCACGTCAGACGGCCGTCTCTCAGGGCAGTCTCAGAGTCGAGTTAAGCTCTGAATCTAGGTCAGTGAGTAGTAGCTGTGTTACGGAGCACACACACACAGGGCCGGGCCCATACGGGTCAGCTTTAGAAAACTGTAACATCTCCTTAACTCATACCATGTTATAATCGACATACAGCGTACAGCATGTATTGTCTTATCTCGTTCTACTTAATGAAATACTGGTTATGTTCCATGGAATGAAATACTGGTATATATTCCATGAAAGATGCCGGGAAATAAAAACTCTTTCTAATTAAAATATGTTTTTACATTTGCCTCTATAATGTATGACTACATTTCTAAAACTTTTAGAGATGTGAACGACATTCCTATCTAGAGCGTAGTGCTTTCATTTCTGTATTAATGCGAGACTATTATTTAATTTTAGTGATACATTTTTACATGTACTCATACAGTAAATGTAGGCGACTACCAGCTAATATATAGACCTGTACAACACCCATCTATCAAGATATATTTGATCAACAGGGACATTTTGAAATTATTCCAAGAAATATTTATCAAGATTCAGTGTACGTAACATTCGCAGTTATTGAAACCTACATCTTCTTGTGCCTTATATTTGCTACTTTAATCATGGAAACGGAATATAAAGCTAACCTTTAATTCTGACCAAATCTGCGGTAAATATTATGAGCCATTTTAAACAACTGCTTTATTGTAAGGTCGGAAACTGATCTACTTATCGCTGGGAGGTTCAATTCGTTCATCATTTCCGTGGCAGATTTTATATACTTTTATCGGAATGTGGCGGGAGGGGGTCGGGTGAGGTACGTTGACATATTATTAAACAACACATGTATACAATAATTCGAAATAGTTTCAATCTGTGAATCCAAATCTAATGTTTTCGACAATTTTCTGTGGCTGGCTTGCGTGTGTGGGTGTAGGAGTGACGGTTTTACGTGCACTTGGACAGTGGTCACACAGTCAAGGCCCTCACCGAGACGAGAACAAAGGCAATGTGTGAGAAGTATATGGAAAGTGGGGTTTGCAGCGGGCCAGTGCTCTACTGGGGAATGGCTCTGCCTGTTGAGGGAGCGGTACACGGATCGTAGGCTTAAATAGTCCTTTTATGACCCAGATTCTTGCATAATACTAGTAAGAGAGCCTAGCGGACTTGGACGTAACTACAGTCTAAGGTTTATAAAGCTTGACGTGTGTGTGTGTGTGTGTGTGTGTGTGTGTGTGTGTGTGTGTGTGGTGTGTGTGTGGTGTGTGTCTGCCTGTCGGTCTGTCTGTCTGCATCTGTGCGTATGTGTCTGTGTGTGTCTGTGTCTGTGTGTATGGTGTAGGGTGATATAGCTTTGTTTGTTGTCTGTTGTATGTGACCAGTGAGTTATGAATGCGAATGTAAAAGTGTCCCTGCTGTCTAACATGCCACATCAGAAGATTTTATCTACGTAATAAAAAGCGTGTAGTGGCATAGATAAACTTGATTCAAAAATATGATTAAAGTAATTTGGTTGATTAATAATATAGTATTTATGGCCTACTGCTTTCCCATTTCAACCAATAAAAATGGCAGGAACAGCTAGTAGTTTGTTTTTGACAGGAAACAGATTGGAAGCCACTACATAAAAATAATCATTTCAGTAAGGAATATCAATAGTAAATACCACAGACAATCGCAAACATTTTGCTAATTTAGAGAAATAATATTTAAAGACACAATATCTAACATCTTTCACTGTGAAAACTTAACAAAGAAAAAAAGTAAACAAACAAGAAGGGTGAATCATCTTGGGCAGTTTCGCTCAGAGCTGCAGCCTACCATGATGTTACCGGAATGTGGGTTCCCTCATACAGTATAGTTATAGCTGCTTGTTTACTGGTACACAGCATGTTCTCTCTCCCCCCCACAGAGGCGTGGTGGCCGTGGACATCGACCTGGCCCGTATCGACATCAACCAGTGCGCCACCGACAAGTCCTTCTTCGCCAACACGCACAAGTGTCGCCCCACCACCGAGGTACGTCGCCACCCCTGTACTAGGTACCCCTCTCTGTAGAGGGTTTGACGCCGAATAACTCAAATATATAAAGATACCGGCTCTATTAAATTTTAAAATAGTTTATTTAGATGGGTTATTAAACGTCGGTATCACGTATTATGAGCAAACCCTTTTATTACCTGATTCTAGACATGTCTACGAGGGGAACGTGCCGAAGAATTATCCTATGTCCTCTGTAATTTTTTACAGTTTACAAGATGGTCAATAATTTAAAGGATTAGAACTTTTCTCGAACACCCTCTGTCATTACCTTAACTAAGATCCTTATGCTAACGTGGGCACTATTCGTTTAGAGTCCCGCTACATGTATAGACCTTGTGCAGACGTGGTCACGTGACCCCATTTTGGTGATCAGCACGTGCTGATCATGACCACATGGAGGGGTATTGATGGGGGGTCCCGATGTCGCATGTCGAATTTAAGAAATGGCAATGTCCCCTGTCGCTATATTTTGAATTTACATGTCGATTTTAAGAATTGTCCATGTCCCATGTCGAATTTAAGAAATAGCCTATGTCATGTCCCTTATTATTTTCTTCATGTCACTAAGGCTCATGTCGCATGTCGAATTTAAGAAACGGCCATGTCGCCCTGTCGATTTTAGGGGTCTATACCCATGGCCTTACAACAAATTCTGAACTTGTTATTTATAAATTATAATAACTGCTGTTTAAAAATTAGAGAGTTTGTTTTTGTAAACCTTTGCATAAACATTTGTTTTAAAAGGTTTCGAAATGGGAATAATAGATTTCATAAATTGATCACCAATATGGCGGCCAGCCCATTTTTAGGGATGTGACGTCATCTGCACAACGACTTTACATCTAAGTCGTCCCCTCTCTCCCCCACAGTGCCACCACGTCAGTAACCAGGGTTTCCGCAGAGGAAGTTACCAGTGCGTCTGCGCGAAGGGCCACTACTTCCCGCCCTCTGAGCGCACCAAGACGCATGCGTACTTCTACAACGGGACGGACGTGGAGAGGTCGTACCTGAACAAGCTGCGGAACCTGTCCCCGGAGTACGACGAACGCTTCCACTGCGTGCAGTGCGCGGCCGGGTGCGAGGACTGCACGGACGGCGAGCCCTGCTTCGTGCAGTACGACGTGCTCATCAGGGGCGTGCCCCTCGGCATCCAGACCTTCTGTATGACCATCACGTTAGTCCTGGGGCTCGTCATCATGAAAATACGCAAGTCCAAGGTACGCCAGGCACGTGTGTTTACTCATTCTTCTCCCCCTCCCCAAACTCCCCCGAACGCTTAGCGCCTCGTGAATTGGGTAGATTCGGCTGTAAACTTATACAAAGTAAGATTGCAGGAGCAGATCCAGAGATTTTCAAAAGGAGGGGCGCTGTCACATCTGGAAAGTCGCCGCATGTGAGAAGTCACCGATGGGCATAGTATGGCCTCTGCACATGTGTAAGAGAGTCCTAGTCTCAAAACATGTTATGTCAATAAAACTATTGAGAGTTGTAATGGGTAGCAAACTAAATATATATCCCTCTCTTCTTTTACCTATTTTGAATTCATACCTTAATGGCTAACTCGTCCCTATCCCTCAATTTGTGGAGGGGCACCTGTTGAGGCTATTTCAGTTTGACCAATGATCGGCAACTTCTCACATTGGCGACCTTCCGAATGTGACAGCGCCCTATTGTAAAGTGTCTGCTGCATCCTCTGGGTCCAAGAATTTTACATTAACAACGTTAATATTTGGTAAACAAAAACAAAAAAAAAACAGAAAATAGAGGGCGTGTATTGGGGCCGTAGCCCCCTATACCCCCTCCACTGGACATTCAGGTGTACTTACAGATTATGTAGACATAAACAGACGTCTTTCTATATATATGCATGTTTATAATAATTATGATAAAAGTTATAAAGAAAGGTTATCCGACTAATGATTTACGTAGTGATGAGGTTTTCTCAATATGGCTATTCTTAGCTTTATCAGGTTTTATAGAGCTATCCTTTAGGCTTTAGGTCGCACAGAAAACAGTATTTATATTGGTCATTTGAAGAGTGCAGGGCCATACCCAGGTTCAACTATGGGGAGGTGGGGAGATGCACAAAGTGGAGCTCTTATATTATGATGGGGGGAGTATCATTGTGGAAATATGACTTATCAAGTTCTATGCTGATTTTTCTAGTAAAAAGGGGAGCAAAGTAGGCCAATCATCTTTGCATGTACATAAAATCATAATACTAGGCATTAAGCAATATTTCTGTTTGGGTACAAAAATGGTGGGTAAGTTTGAGATGATGGTGGTGGAACAGGAATGTATTAAGTTAATAGTAAATAGAGACACGTTATATTTATTGAACTTAATTGGGAGGCAGGCCTTAGGCCGCCGACCTTCTCTACACTCTTTCTTGACCAGGTTGACTCAATGCACTTCAATGGGGGACAGAAAAGTTGATACAATTTTGTGACCAATTTTTCGTTCCACTTTTCTCAGTAACGCCAGCATTATAATCTTCAAACTATATGTATTTCTGTAGTTCTGTTTCTAGTACAGTGGTCCCCCTATATGTGGCCACCCTCACCAGCGGCCACCTCTCTCATGCGGCCACAAAACGCCGGCACGGACGGTTTTCTCTCTATATTTACCCCTCACCAGCGGCCACCTCTCTGACGCGGCCACACTTTAGGAGTCCCAAACGGCCATAAACCCCCTGAGGGGGCGGCCAGAAGGTGTTGAGAGGTTCTAGGAATGAGAAGTCGCGCCTACAACAAAGAGGGGGCGGCAAGAAGGTGTTGAGAGGTTCTTGGGGCGAGTGGTCATACCTAAAACAAAGAGGGGACAGCCAGGAGGTGTTTAGCGGACTGGGAGGCGATTTCTCGCACCTTAAACAAAGAGGGGGTGGCCAGGAGGTGTTGAGAGGACCTGGTGGTGAGTGGTCGCACCTAAAACAAGGTCCATAGGTTTTTTTCTATACTTATGATTATTTTTCGTTATAAATTTATATCTTATAAGAAGTATATTTTATTTCCCTGTATTAGTTATAAAGAATCCGATATTCAATACCACAATTCACGTTTTCCCAATATGTAACATATGATATTAAAAGATCATGTATCGTCCCTTTATTTCCTCCCCCTCACCAGCGGCCACCTCTCTTATGCGGCCACTTTTATCATTCCCCAAAGGTGGCCGCATAAGAGGGGGACCACTGTATATGGTGGTTTGGTTCCAAAATATTGAAATATTTGGTTGTTTTGTTGTAATTTTGGAAAGAATCCATAAGTTTTTTGTCACAAAATTGAAATAGAAATTTCCTATAATAAAGGAAGTAGATCATCACTCTCCACGCACAGCAAATCTTTTCCCCATAGGGATGCATGGAGATTGACAAAGAAGGTTTCAGTGTCAAATTCCTCACACTCTCCAGGCACATGTTTAGTACTAAAATGGTAACTTGTTATAATTATTGCGCAATCATTCAAATTTCCTGTCAACGCCGCCTCCTTCGGTATGGCAGTACCCGAAAATCTAGTTAATCCAGATGTACCCTAACCTTCCATCAATAACATGCAGACAGATGAGGCTTTAGAGGCTGCGAACTGCATTCAGGCCAAACCTATTACATAGGTCCCGATGATGACCTTCTGTACATAGGTAACATCTGTACAATGATATATTTATCGAAATATTCAGCCTTGAGTTATAAAAATTGTGGATTTAATATTGACTTTCTAACTTTGTCTACCAGGGTTGCACTAATTATGAGTGATGCTGTGAATGGGGTTGCCCACTAACCCCCCCATCCACGGGTGTGTGACTGAGGAGAAAATCTTTCATTTTCTGCCCGTCAAAGAGGTCAGAAAATGGTCAACGTCTGCCGCCCTGCTATTCCTTTCATGGCCTAGATACCTCTTGCATAATAGGTCCCTACACCAACAACAGTCCATGGCTACCAGTGGCCACTTAATATTTGTAAGGAATTCTTTTATTGGCCCTCTATACATGGCATGGGGAACCCCTTTGATGGTTGTCTGTGTGCTGGCTGGTTTATGGTCCTCCATTCTATAAACCAGCGGATGCAAAGCATGCTGGGATTTAGGTGGGGATTCCCACCTAAAATGGTTGCTGGTTAACAGTCCTAGTTTGAGCAACTAGCAGACTTGGACTTAACTACAGTCTACCTCTGTGCCTGCCTCCTATGTAAACAACAGCCTGTGACGTCAGAGGACCATCGGGCCTGATTTGACCTTGACTTTGAGTCATGGTAGGAAATTCAAACTCTGAACCGATGGCCTTCATTCATCAAGTCAAACTTCATGGCGGTAACCCTTCATGGCGGTAAACATTCATGGCATTACTTTACGCAATGTCATGGAAGGTTCGCGTCTCTGATTGGTCCTTTTGGATCACCTGTGACAGAGGAAGTGTTTCACCTGGTCCACTGAAGACAGTGGTGATCGCAAGGTGTGGGAGGCTTGCCTCCTCCGCACTTACCAACATAGACCGACTGCCAGTTCGCTGCAGAACTATTCCTAACTTCCTGCCTATGCTACAGCAATGGAGGTGCCAGTTCGCTGCAGAACTATTCCTAACTTCCTGCCTATGCTACAGCAATGGAGGTGGCAGAAAACATTGGTTTTCTTAGCTAATTCTCATAACTTAATTTTGATTTTCTAATATATCATAGGTGAGGGCCATAGCTACCCAACACTATCTACATTTTCTCTGGGAAGCAATTATAAGAGATACAGGGAGACAAAAAACAATTCTGACTGAGGCTATGGATAGAAGGTTTGTTTATGGGCAGGTGTCTCATGCCATAATTTACCCCACACGTCTACTGAGAGACTGGCTTTTTTATTTAAACCACTTTCAGGTACATGTGATCTTCCAAGTATTTAAAAAGTGTTGTTTGGGCAGTCAGGTCATGTATATGTCCTGTATAATTGAGTTATGACTTGTTTGAGGAAATACATAAGTTTGTTTACTTCACTTGTGACAAGATAATACCTGTACCTAATTTTAAACTTGAATTACACTATCTACATTGTTTTTGTGTCCTTACAAATAAGCATTCATAACGCACTTATTAGTGTAGACAATAGATTGAAAAAAGCTACTTGGTTAAAGGGAGCTAAACCAATATAATTGACAAAATTGTTAAAACGTAGATAATTATAGAAATATTTTAGATGAGTCTAGTTAAGGTCAGTGGTAAAGTATTAGCTGTGAAAATTAGCTCAAACCAAAGCAGATTTTCACAAGAGATGGTGATATTTCCATTTGTTTGTAAACAAATCCTATTTTTGTGGATTAATTGAGTCGAGTTAGGAAAATGTTTTTTTTAAATGATTTTCTGCCATATTTCATGGTTTAGATTTTAACATAGGCAGAAATAGGCTCATGGAATGAATTTCCATGATTATTTGAATTTGAAAAATGTCTTTGAACTTATATCTATTGGTTTTGGCTCCGTTTAAAGCATCCTAATCATTGACTGCTGATTTGAGGCCAAATTAACTTGGTTATATGCACCTTTACAGCCGCCTCTGTAGTGTGTGTCTCCGGTGGCAGATAAAAGCAGACCAGGTGTTATTCTGGGCCTGTTTGTGGCTGGGGCCTGCTGGGGGCCTTTGATGCAGGAATCAATGGTTCCTTCTTGGCAGGTGTGTGAGGATACATGTACTACACTAGCCACTGTCACAGGGTATGGTGAGTGCAGTAAGTAAACCACCTCTGAACAGGTGTATGCTACTTCTATGTGGTATCATTCTCTGTCGCAGGTGTGCCCTGGGGACATGTGGTATCACCTTGGAATCACAATCTTGTGTCTGTCATGGATATAAACTGGGTACATTTTGGTATCACTCTCTTTCACAGGTGTGAACTGGGAACATTAGGTATCACCTTCTGTCAGATGCATACCTTTGGTACATGTGGTACCACCCCCTATCTATAGGTCAGGTCAGCAAATAGCGGACTTAAAACTAGTTTTTCTGGACCATCCTTACTAATTTTAGAATAACTTTTCCTACAATGTGGCTAGAATATTGAATAATATATCAATTTAAAGCTATGAATTTGCCTGTTTTAGGGGTGCAACAGATAATAAGCCTAAATGGAATGTTTTCCTTCCATAGAACTAAATGGAACCTAAAATTTTATAAAAAGTTGTTGAAAATGTTGGACATTCAATATTAAAGGCTATAGAAATATTTCTTAATCATTTCAATTGTTAATACAACCTTAATTTTCAAAAAGGGTATGTTTTAAGGATTATTTTGATATATTATATGCTATTATAATCAGGACCAATCAAAAGTTATTTAATTTTGAATGCTAAAAATAAAAGTTCCAAAAACCACCTTTTTTTGCCCAGTTGCCAGCCATATCATAATACTTGATTACACTCCAAAATGTGAAATGGGGTTCTATTGTTCTTTATACATGCAGATAAAAGTTATATTTGTGTGTGCTATTGTGAATATCAAATAAATATGTTAATTAGATGAGCTATAATGATTTATTGGCATCAAGTTTTAATGTTGAAATAAAGAATCATAAGATATGAGGCCAGTGAAACAATATCTATGATACTTAATTTTGAAACTGTCTGAGGCTTTCATGGCAGGGCCAGGCTAAATTTACTGTGGACTTTAAGGATTTTTTATATTTTATTTCAAAATTGTTTCAAATTATCCATTCATAAAGGTTAGAAGACAAGATATTGCCTGTACAAATATTAGATACTATTCTATGTATAATTTCATGCATTGTGTTACATGTAAAACCTAATAAACTAAAGAATAGGCCTATGTCCTAATTATGGTCAAAAATGGTTATTTTCAAGCAAAACGAGGCTAGAAATGCCCCTTCAAAATGTAAATAGGGTCTTCTTTTGAGCATTGTATACTTGTTTGCACATATTTTTGTGATTATTTTGAAGTAAATTGTTATTTTAGCACATCTTCTAAGTGAATTTGATATATTGTGACACTAATTTGTCAATATGATCAGGATAAAGAAACCACAAAATAGGTAACTACCCAAGTCCCCTATTTGCCCACCTGACTGTACCCTGTTTACATGTGGTAGCATGTTCTGTCACTGGTGTAAACTGAGGACATATTTTATCACTCTCTGTTGCAGTTGTAAACTGGGAACATGTAGTATCACACTCTGTCACGGGTGTACCCTGAGTGCATGTGGTGCCACCTTTTTGCACAGGTGTACCCTGGTTCCATGTGGTATCACACTCTGTCATGGGTGTAAACTAGGTACATGTGGTACCACCTATCACTGGTGTAACCTGAAAACATGTGGTATCATTCTCTGTCACAGGTGTAAACTGGGCACATATCACTGTCTGTCACATGCATGCCTTAATTGCATGTGGTACCACTTTCTGTCACACCCTGGTTCCATGTGGTATCACACTCTGTCACAGAGTCTCCCTGATTCCATGTGGTACCACCCTTTATGACAGGTATGCATTGAGTACATGTGCTATCACCTTCTGTCACAGGTGGGCCCTGGGTATGTGTGGTTTGACCCATTGTCACGGGTGTACCCTCAGTGCATGTGGTATCCCAGTATTAATGTAGAGCTTCGGTTGGGTTACGGGGCAGCAATAATTCCACCTGGAAAATATTGCAGTCGGAGCCTAATGTATATATCATATTTTCAAAAATGAGAGTCAATAGTGGATTACTGTCTACATTGGTAACCACATCATTTATTCAGGTTGGAGAACAGTTCTGGGCTATGGGTGAGTTGAGGGCCAAGGTGCACGAGGTTAGCTACTAGTGGCTCAGAGAGGGGCTGAGTCTAATTCAATTAGTGAGGGCAAAGCCTCTGTCTTGGCACACTGAAGCTTCGCTATTAGAATGGTCAACGGATATCCCAGTCATTTCAATCAGTATATCAATTTCGTCTTATGTTATGTAACTAACTAAAATTAATGTATCTTGATATCTTTTATTTAATTTTAAGCTGGAATTCCAATCAATAGTATAATATTTAGATAAAATAATCTGAAATGAACTCACATCTATCATGTGCTCGCTTAGATTCAGTTTTGAACTTTTGTAGCATAGCATTTGAAAGTCAAGAATATTTAATGTCTCTCTGAATCATCATATTTTCGCATCAGTAGAGTGGCTTTATTTTGTTTTTAACACGTATTCTTTCAATTTCTTATCTGTCTTTGATATCGGTGTGCCAGGTGTTACTATCCATCACATGGTGATTACCCAGACTTGGCCAGGTGTGTGCACCAGATCTATATTCATATTAGCCTGTGTGCTTGACGCTCTAGATTCTGGACAACTTATGAACCCTGGGGGCTGATCACTCTACATTCTACATCTAACAACATTTCTCATAGAAAACCATTTGTAGCAAGTAGTGCTACCATGCAGCGTGAGTCCTTTCATTGAACGCTGGCAATTGAGTCGCTCTTGTTTTTGCACCTAATCAATTTGGCCCATTTCATTCGTATGAGACTACCAAGTGTGGACGGGGCTAATTCAAGTACTGGTCTACCACTGATACCACTCTGTGTATGATACTACCAGAGTAGGGAGAGGGCCACGTCACGTACTGGTTTACTGCTGATACCACTCTGTGTGTGTAGGATACTACCCAAGTAGGGAGAGGACCGCCCCAAGTACTGGTCTACTGATGATACCACTCTGTGTATGATACTACCCGAGTAGGGAGAGGGCCGCCTCAAGTACTGGTCTACTGATGATACCACTCTGTGTATGATACTACCCGAGTAGGGAGACGGCTGCCTCAAGTACTGGTCTACTGCTGATACCACTCTGTGTGTGTATGATACTACCCGAGTAGGGAGAGGGCCGCCCCAAGTACTGGTCTACTGATGAACCCACTCTGTGTGTGTATGATACTACCCGAGTAGGGAGAGGGCCGCCCCAAGTACTGGTCTACTGCTGATACCACTCTGTGTATGATACTACCCGAGTAGGGAGAGGGCCGCCTCAAGTACTGGTCTACTGATGAACCCACTCTGTGTGTGTATGATACTACCCGAGTAGGGAGACGGCTGCCTCAAGTACTGGTCTACTGCTGATACCACTCTGTGTGTGTATGATACTACCCGAGTAGGGAGAGGGCCGCCTGAAGTACTGGTCTACTGCTGATACCACTCTGTGTATGATACTACCCGAGTAGGGAGAGGGCCGCCTCAAGTACTGGTCTACTGATGAACCCACTCTGTGTATGATACTACCCGAGTAGGGAGAGGGCCGCCTGAAGTACTGGTCTACTGCTGATACCACTCTATGTGTGTATGATACTACCCGAGTAGGGAGAGGGCCGCCCCAAGTACTGGTCTACTGCTGATACCACTCTGTGTGTGTATGATACTACCCGAGTAGGGAGAGGGCCGCCCCAAGTACTGGTCTACTGCTGATACCACTCTGTGTGTGTATGATACTACCCGAGTAGGGAGAGGGCCGCCTTAAGTACTGGTCTACTGCTGATACCACTCTGTGTGTGTATGATACTACCCGAGTAGGGAGAGGGCCGCCTCAAGTACTGGTCTACTGCTGATACCACTCTGTGTATGATACTACCCGAGTAGGGAGAGGGCCGCCTCAAGTACTGGTCTACTGCTGATACCACTCTGTGTATGATACTACCCGAGTAGGGAGAGGGCCGCCTCAAGTACTGGTCTAATGCTGATACCACTCTGTGTATGATACTACCCGAGTAGGGAGAGGGCCGCCTCAAGTACTGGTCTAATGCTGATACCACTCTGTGTATGATACTACCCGAGTAGGGAGAGGGCCACCTCAAGTACTGGTCTACTGCTGATATCACTAAATATGCACTACAACCCTGGTGATGGAGCCTGCTCTATGTAGAGGTATAGAAAAAGGAGTTGTTTTTCCAACAAAACAAGGTATAATGGGGAGATTAGGCATCTTGAATTACACCTTTATAAACCAAACATTGTATGGACATAACCACATGCTAATGGTAGTTAGCCTTCCACAGGACACCAAGTTTAGCAGTCTGCGTGGTCGTATCAGGGCAAAAACAATATCACTTAATGGCCAATTCACGGCACTCACAGGCCTATACATCTGTTATTGCTTATAGATGCTAGCCCTTTCTTTTATTTCCTGACTGTGTGGTGGTTGGTTCGCCACTAGCTACTTTACTTCCCCTCTCTGACAGATAGGAGGCTTTCCATTGGTTGACAGGTGTTTTTATGGGTCAAGGTCATTAGCATAAACTATCTATGTGGAAAGAGGAGTAATTTGATTTGTAATAATGGGTCTTCTCCTATATCTTTGTATGATTTTGAAATAATTGAAATCATAGTAGCCTCTTATTTCATGACCCAAAATTGACACAGTTTTGGTAAATACCTCATCAGGCTGAGTGAAAAAAAGGGTTGTTATTCTTTCTTTTATAGTGGGGCAGTTATGTTGGCAACCAATCAAAGGAGCCTATTTTTGATATACAATAGGGTCATGTAAATAGTTGCTTATGACAATGTGGTGACAAAGCCACAAAGTAACAGAGAGGTGTTAAATGCCATCTGCAATGATTGTTACATTTGTAAATGAACTGGTAGCTCATTGGTAGACAAGGAATCCAATCGAATTGTATGTGTTTGCTCGATGTTGACAGTGACTGTCTTTGAAAATGTCACCCTGTACCAATAATAGAGAGTAGGGTTAACTAGTATTGAAGCATTCACTGGCTCTGGGTCAAAAGGTCCCTACTACTGTGGATGCATTCTCTAAAAGAAGATACCAACTAACCTACAAAACTTATGTATAGTGTATCAGTTCAAAAATGAATTAAAGAAACTAGACTTTTGTAGGTTAACTTGGCAAAAGAGTGCATTTCAAAGGGGGAAGTTCTCTGTTGTTCACACTCTAAGCAAACTGACAATACTTTATGGATGGGGCTAGGTGTGTCTGTGACTTCTGATACTACCACTTGTGATCCCGCTCTAGTGCCTAGGCACCATCTCCATTGTCACAGACAATGGAATGGACTGAGTGCTTGGCAACTGGTTGCTAAGAGTCCTATCCAGGGGCCAGTTCAATTCCAGAGTGGAGTCTGGTTAGCAGTGTGTGACTGCCATGCTAGGACTGGTGGGAAAGGGTCAGTATAGGTCTGACAGACTGACAGACTGACTGATCAGTTGGGACTGGAAGGGAAATCAGTTTCGACAAGAGTTTCCTCAAGGCATCATGAGGAAGTGAGGAAACAGTACCTAAGCACATTTTAGCATGTTTAGCATGTAAAAACAGGGGGCCCTAAAGCCCCATACTCACAAAGCGATTTTACCGCCGACTGGCGATGGTAAACAGCAGAATCACTGGTAAAATCGTCACCCATTCAGATCAAATATTAGTTTGTAACATTGAAATGTTACATACTAACATTTGATCTGAATTGGTGATGATATGAAAAGTGATTCTGCCCCAGTGGTTGGGGACAGAAAGGGTGGATGGAGTAAATCTCTGAAGGGTGTGACACAGGAACTAGCAAGGTATTGTCTTGTTCCCAAAGCCCAGAGTATGGCAATTTGGTAAGAAAAGTTCGTAAGAAAATCTTTTTTTGGTATAACAATTTGATTATACTGATTATGTACAGTGAAAGGTATATACATGGAGTGGGATCATTCCCCCTCTGTCAAACACTGAACAAGTGACATGATACAAACACAAGTGAGTGTTTTTTTTAATTGGTTTATCAATCAATGAGGAGTACATATTGATCTAGGGTGGAAATTTCCGTCTTTTTTTTATATTTGCTTTTATTGGGTCTAAGGATCTAGCATTGCCGCTCTTCAAACCACAACCACTCAATATATATTCATAATTCTCATTTATGGGAGTGGTGCACTATATGATGTATACAACAACAACAAACAAGCATTGTCACTAAAACGATATTTGGTTAAGTGAAATGAAGTATAAGAAGTGATGAGTTGAATCTTGCAAGTTCTTGCTGTCAATCACATTAATACCCTCACATAATAGGTTGGCAATTTAGGTTTTCAATTAAAAAACTTAAAAAAATACTTCATGTAACCCTGGGAAGAGCATTGAATGTTAAAGATAATTCATTTGAAAGTATAGTCACCATCAATTACTGCAATACATTTCACCTCATTTATATCATATCACCAAAACAGCTATTGGAAGAGCACTCTAAATGGTGTAGCTATGATTCAATAAAAAAAATATACGTAGTGAATCTGTGGGGTAAATTGTTCCACATTTCTCTTCCTTTATATATTGGTGAAGACCTATAGTTTTACAAATGTGAATGAAGAAAGGTTGAGGCCCTCTGTTATGGATGGTATGATATAGCTTAGTTTTTAAAATCAATTCAACATTTTCATATACACGTGCTCTAGCAAGAAGGCATGAATAATTGTGTAGCATTTGGAGTAGTAGAGCATAAGGCATAATGCAACATAGAATGAGTAACTATAGACAGCAGTTGTACCTTATATAGTGTAGGTTAAATCACCGATTTATCAGACCAATGAGGACAGAATTGGACATACCACAAAGTCATGTACGCCATTAATCAAATGATTCTACGGTGATATATGAAAGATCCTAGAGACAATTCTGATACAGAGGGGTAAGGCTGTGTAGTGGAGTAGTATGAAAGAGGGGTTATGCCCTGCCTGGGTAAAAGTATTGTGGAGGGTTGAGGTCCTGTGAGAACATATTTGGGTTAATGTGATAGAGGGTTGAGGCCAGTTTAGGAGGTAGTGTAATAGAGGGTAGAATTCGTGTGTGTGGAAGGAATTGTAATGGAGAGTGGAGGTCATTCATTCAGGATAGTATTTTAGTGGCCTATTGCCTGATTGTAACAGCAATCGATTGTAACAAGGAAACCTTTCCTTGTTAATTTGATTGCTGTTATGCAGTTTTTTTTGCATGTCTTTTTTGCATGTCTTCACCCTCAAAATAAAACTATTTAGAATGCTGTAAATAACCTGTAATCTTTACAAGAACTAGTCCTACAGTTCCCCTTTTAACTTCAATTTACAGAATTCCATTTGATCCAGTAGAAAAAAAAGATATAGGTGTTTCGCAACAAGGATCATCTCAACAAAGTTGTCCTTGTTAGGAAACATGTCCTTGTTGAAACTTTAAACTGATTGTTGTTACAATTGGTATTGTTCAACAGGCCATAGAGGGTGAGGCCCAGTGTGGAGGATGGTATATTAGATATGCATAGTACAGACCAAGGGGACACAAAACAATTGTTATTGCCCTGGTTTGCACATACTGTCAAGGGCTATAGCCTGAGACATAGGTGTGTGCAAACTGGGGCAATAACAATTGCTGAGTGTGCCCACAGTCTGTGCTTGATTTATTCTTTTATTAACCGCTTTCTGGGAGGGCAGGACAATGGTGAAGGACTGATATCCTGATATAGAATAAAGTTGGGGCCCTCTGTGGGGAATAGTATACTAGAGGGTTAGGCCTTAGTATGGGAGACGGCAAAGTAATGCTCAAAAGTGACAATATTTTGCAAATTTGAAAATCTAAAGAAATTCATTTTATTTATTGAAGGAATGATGTAATAGACTAGAGGCGGGGTCATTAAAATCCAGAACTGGATTGGTGTCCAGGGTAGTGTCAAAGGACCTTGGAGCCCTGTGTGCAGGGTTAGTTAGATAGAGGGTAGATGCTTGTCGTCAAGATAGAGTGTAGAGGCCGTACTCCCAGAGTTATGCCTCGCGACTTAGAGCGCTGAGGTTGCCTGGAAATTAGCAGTGACTAAATGCCAGCCCAGGAGTCAATTGAGTGGTGAAATGCCATGCGAGAGTAGGCCCCTGGACAATTAGCGAATTTCCGTATCAACCTCTGATTAAATGCACCAAGCATAAAACATGCCAATCACCAGCTAACCTGCTGGCTGGATCACTTAAGATTACCGCCTTATTATTCTCCCAGCATTCTACTCAATACTTCAAGACTGAACCAAGATATAGTTATTAGCCATGATCTAAATTATGCCAGATTTTTGTAAACATGATAGTGGTGTATATTATCATAAACATTGTGAAGATGTATACATGGTATATACACGCAAAACGCGTATAGGTCATTTCGAGTTTAAAAAATGGAATTGACGTAAAATAGCAGAGATTAAACTGCACAGTGACCTTTAATCCATTAAGGCTGGAATGTCAATTATTAACAATCCTAACTGTTCTACATTAGCAGTTTGTTAATGTGGAAAATGGCGAATGAGTTTGATGAGGCTAGTGGTCCCATTGATCTAGTCATTATGTTAGAAAGTACAGAGAATGATTCAAATTGGATAGAATGCAATTCTGTCTTTACAGTACATGGAAATAAGAGAAATGATAAAAAAATCATTTATAAGCATAATGGTTTATAACTTGTAGTATGTTCATATCTATTTGTAGTAACTATTTTTTCTCTGTATAAATATTTGTGTTTTTTACATTACAGCACCACATGGGTCGTGAGGTAAGACGGATTCTTTGAGCTTGTTTCTGTACCGCTTTAACCAAAGAATAGCCGAGTCTTTGTGAGCTTGTATTTGTAACGCTTTAACCAGAGTAAGGCCAACACTTTGTGAGCTTGTATCTGTAACGCTTTAACCAAAGTAAGGCCGACTCTTTTTGAGGCTGTATCTGTAATACTTTAACCAAAGTAAGGCCAACTCTTTTTGAGTCTGTACTTGTACCGCTTTAACCAAAGTAAGGCCGAGTCTTTGCTAGCTTGTATCTGTAACGCTTTAACTAAAGTATTGCCAACTCTTTGCTAGCTTATATCTCTAACGCTTTAACCAAAGTAAGGCCTACTCTTTGTGAGTACCACTCATACCACTTTAACCCAAGTGCCGCTCCCCCAGACAAAGCCGTCTCCCTGCAGCCATGTCAACAGGCCTTCGGGGCCTCACCTCGCACTGGGTCCAAGTCTGTGCTCAGGCAATATTCCCTTTTCCATGTGCCAGATTATGCTGCCTGGAAATACCTATAGTCATAGGAATATGATTTTAAACATTGATTTATATACCCATTTGTTATTACAATGTACAATATTAGTATTTTTTTACTGTTGTTCATCTTTGCACACGTTCCTGTCCAATAATTGTTTATGCCCCTTTTTATCATAAATCCTGTGCACATGTTGTCAAAAATTTCATGTTCTGTGAAATATTCTAAAATATTAAGGAAATTTGTATTCGGCAAATAGACATGAATTTAAAAATATTCCGCAGTACACATAAATCACTGTTTGCAATGAGAAATGGACGTTCTTAAGGGTAAAACAAAATGGAATAAATGACAAGTAAATTACTTTCTACAACAATATAGACCCTTTAGTGCCAACAACAAGAAAGTTAATCGTTACGAGGATTGTCTGATTTATTTTTTTACAGTAAAATTTTGCGTGAATTTCTGCGCACTTTTCTTTTTAATCGAAGATTGTGTTTTTGTTTTTAACAACCAACTAGGGAACAGCGAATGGTCATGTTATAGGCCCCAGACTATCTCCGTCATATTACGAGTATGGGCTGTTACAATGAGATTTGAGTGTTGACTTTGTTGATCTTTATTACCTTTCTAACCTTGCTGACTTTAAGTGACCTTGTTGACATGGTTGACCTTGTGTGACGTCATTGTCCTTGCTGACCTGTCTGACCTTGCTGACCTGTCTGACCTTGTTGACCTTTCTTACCTCGCTGACCTTATACACTTGCCTGACCTTGTTGACCTCGCGAACCTGGTTAACATGGTTGACCTTGTGTAACGTCATTGACCTTGTTGACCTCGCTGACCTTGCTGACCTGTCTGACCTCCCCAACCTGTCTGACCTTGTTGACCTGTTTGACCTTGCTGACCTCATTGACCTTCCTGATGTCGTTGACCTCACTGACCTTATTGACCTTGTCGACCTGTCTGACCTTGTTGACCTGTTTACCCCCGTCAGGTGATGAAGGCCAGTATGTGGGTGATGCTGGAGACGGTGCTGCTGGGGGCCCTCATGTCCTACGCCACGGTAAGTACCTCATACTCATAGACCATCTACAGACGAGGCCAGGGGGGCATTCTTATGAAGAATAGAAAATCAATTATACTGAAAAGTTAGAAAAAACCATCTCCCTTTTATCTGTAGAACATTGAACCTCAATAAACTAATTTAAGATAAACATTGATATGATTTGGTTAATCTTTAATCTTGCATAATATATATATATACCGTAATGCATTTTTATGTACAGAATATTTACATATCAATATCATATTTTTCCCTAGTCATTTCATCTAGATTGATAGTCTAGTTGCTATGTAGGGAGTTTTTTTTGTCTAAATTTTATTATTAATATCCCCTCCCTTCCCAGTTCCTTCACACTGGTTTTCCTTTGGTGTGAATAATAGGCCTGAACCAATGAGTTGAGATATAGACCAAACTTTTGGGGAAAAGGCTTTTAGCTAGCTATGGGAGGGTTCACTACAAGTCGGGTCGGGTCGGGCCTAGTCGGGTCGGGTCAGGCCTAGTCGGGTCCCGTCGTGTCCCGTCGTGTGGTGTGTTCCCTCCCGTCGGCCGTCTGGCTGTCTGGGTGCCGTCACCATGGAGAGGGCAGCCCTCCGCAGCCCCACCTGGTGTGACCGGGGCCCACTACTGCCGTGACATAATCAGCTGCACGTGGCCTGCTTACCGCCACCGGCCTCAGCGACACCTGCATCTAGGTCAAGGTACTAGACCTAATCCGCCAGGGAAATAACAATGGATGGAAACTTAACAAACGTTTCTGAGAATTAAATTTACTGGGTGACGTTTATCCTTTGCACACTCCATCTGTCCCCCTCCAGCGGCGGATCCAGGGGGGGGGGTCCAGGGGGTTCTGACTTGTCCATTTTGGTGACCACCCTTAACTACAAATAGAGGGGGGGGGGGGGGGGGGGAGCCGCAAGCGTCTACACAAATGCCCTTCATCTAAGTACTAAGCCCAGAGGCAGATCCAGGATTTCCAAAAGGAGGGGGTCAGCATGAATTACAGGCTAAGAACTAAAAATTCATGTATTTGCACACACACATGCATGCGACATTTTCCCCTCTTTCCCTAGTCTAGGGGTCCACTAAACGTATCTACCCCTGCCCCCCTCCAACACATCCCCACCAGTACCCCCCGCATGCTCGTACCAATGAATCCCTCTCTGACCTTCTGCCTTGTCTCCCCCCACAGGTGATCATCCAGTACTTCGAGCCCACCACCGTTACGTGTCTCCTCATGCCCTGGTTCCGGGAAGTGGGCTTCGCCGTCATCTACGGCGCCTTAATACTCAAAGTGTACAGGTGAGTCGTCCCTCTATGGCACCTTAATACTCAAAGTGTACGGGTGAGTTGCCCTTCTACAGCACCTTAATACTCAAAGTGTACAGGTGAGTCACCCCTCTACGGCACCTTAATACTCAAAGTGTACAGGTGAGTCCCCCCTCTACGGCACCTTAATACTCAAAGTGTACAGGTGAGTCACCCCTCTACGGCACCTTAATACTCATAGTGTACAGGTGAGTCACCCCTCTACGGCACCTTAATACTCAAAGTGTACAGGTGAGTCCCCCCTCTACGGCACCTTAATACTCAAAGTGTACAGGTGAGTCACCCCTCTACGGCACCTTAATACTCAAAGTGTACAGGTGAGTCACCCCTCTACGGCACCTTAATACTCAAAGTGTACAGGTGAGTCACCCCTCTACGGCACCTTAATACTCAAAGTGTACAGGTGAGTCGCCCCTCTACGACACCTTAATACTCAAAGTGTACAGGTGAGTCGTCCCTCTACGGCACCTTGATACTCAAAGTGTACAGGTGAGTCACCCCTCTATGGCACCTTGATACTCAAAGTGTACAGGTGAGTCACCCCTCTACGGCACCTTAATACTCAAAGTGTACAGGTGAATCGCCCCTCTACGGCACCTTAATACTCAAAGTGTACAGGTGAGTTGCGTCTCTAAGACTTCTAGATTAGTGCCATAAGAGATAGCAAGAAGCTGTCTTCACCTTAGGTACTTCTAAATCGATATAAGTTGGAAGGAAGTTGCATGTACCTGTTAATTTCATCTTGTGTATTTATTAATACTGACAACAAAGGGAAACCTTCTATGTCTATTTTCGAAATGAAATCCTTCAAGTGATAAGTGATGATAGTAAGACAGAAGAAAGTGCAAAACTAGTTCTGTAATAAATCAAAGCAAGAAGCCAATTTCACCTAGGTATTTCATACCAGAAATGAGTTGAAAAGAAGTTGTTGTAATAAGCATATACTTATTACATGTAGTTTCACCTTCAATACCATGTGTAATAATACTGACAACCATATGAAATAAAATACTTAAAAGAAGGTACAAGCGGTGGCGGGTGATAATAAGACAGACAAAAAAGACTGAAAACTATTTCTACAATAGATCAAAGCAAGAAGCTATCTTAGTGTATCTTAGTACCAGTGTTACTAGCGTTGTTTTCTTTGTGTTGCAGGGTCCTGGCGGAGTTCCAGTCGCGCAAGGCGCACCGCGTGCACGTGCGGGACCGCGACCTGCTCAAGTACCTGCTGGGCATCGTGCTGGTGGTGGTGGGGTACATGTCGGCCTGGACAGCCGTCAACATGGACCACGTGCACGACGGGGACACCATGATCGCCGTCGGCAAGGCGCCCGTCGGCGAGGAGGCCTTCCTCAAGTACAACATATGTAAATCCTTCTGGTGGGATTATGTGATAGAAGTTGGTGAGTGGCACTTTTAGGGTTGAAATATTTCTTTTTTTGAATTGAATTCAACTTCATCACACATGTGTGCTTTTCACGATGTCAAATATGAATATGTGATAGAAGTTGGTGAGTGGCATACTTCTGATGGGATTATCTGATAGAAGTTTATGAGTGGCGTCCCAGCCAAGTTGTGACATAACATAAAGGCTCTGCAACCATACTCTTTTTTACACAACCATACATTTTCTTAGCTTTCCGCACTTCCGATACATTCATCCATATCATTATAATCAGAAAGTCTGAATGTGTTTATGAAATGTATAGGCCTGTATAAAATTAATATATAAGGACTATGTTGATCTATTGGACATTGTATTGGTAATTGTAATTGTTAAGATATTTTGTGTAAAGTTTATTGACCACTGGTATGACTTACTATCCTATATGGGTCACCTTTTTTCCCTTTTGTAATGGACTGAAAAACAGAGGCAACTCTGATGTTTATTACTGAATAAAGTTTATAGACACACAAACAAATGAATAAATCAGGGGTCAGCCCTGTGTTCCCGCTCTGAGTGCGGGTCCCTGTACCCCACCTCACCCTGTCCATCTTGTCTTTCAGGGGAGTTTTTGTTTTTGTGCTTCGGTGTGTATCTGTGTTACTGCGTGAGGTCGGCGCCGTCCGACTACTCGGAGACGCGCTATATATCCTGGGCCATCTATAACGAGACCGTCATATCTGCCCTGCTTCATATCATAAGGTAAGCCCCCCCCCCTCCCCTGTCTGCCCTGCTTCATATCATAAGGTAAACTCCACCACCTCAGCAATGACCACAATAACTCATAATGGATGCTTGTTAATTAGGACAAGGATCGACGCCTGCCAAAGACCTAAGTTACTCAAAGCCGTCCTACATGTCACGCATACTCTCATATATATATATATATATATATATATATATATATATATCACGTGACTATATATATATGACCATATCATTAGTATGTAAGATATCAGAATTATAGAATATTAACAGACTATTTTATACTGACGGTCTTGAATTTCTTAGATGATGAGTAAGGTATCAATATTCGACGAAAAATAAGTAAATATCCTTTTTGAATTCAAGTTTGCTATTACGCTAGGCTGAAAATGTTAATTACATTTTTAAAAGAGAAAGATTACCTTGCAAGCAAGATTGTATGTTCCTTTGTAACGCTACGCTCTCCGACTTTGCCTTATAATTCTTATAATTTATAAGGCAACTGAATTCCCCATGTGGACCTTTGGCGGCTGTGAACCCTACATGTACAGTGGCTGATGTATTTTTCCTTCGTTGCAGACATTTTATATGGTTGACAGTTCATCCCGACTACATCTTCTTGATGTATTTCTTGCGATGCCAACTAACAGTTACTATGACGCTAATCCTTGTGCTCGGACCCAAGGTAAGATTCTATCACGAGTTATCATAAACAGACCTGAACATGACACTTAATCTAACAGCAGTAGTTGGATGCAAAAGACATATATATATATATATATATATATATATATATATATATATATATATACAGTATTGGCTAGAACAACAGGGAAATCTACAGTGACCATATCTAAATGGAAAGACATTTAGACTATGAATGGGGAGATAGCAAAGTGATACACAAACTTTTTGATAATGACTATGGGTCCGTTTATGCTCTTACTACATATAATCCCGATACACGTTTACCATAATGGTCCAAATAAACGTACAGATAGACGTATCTGCAGCGACCAGATCAAAGAAGAAATAAAGGTGAAACATTTCACCTCTATTTCACTGTCTTACCTTCAGCGTACCATTGAAGGGGGTTAGTATTTAATTACAAATAGGGAGGTAGCATAATGATACATGCACGAGTTATAATAGCGAGTTTTGGCACCGTCGACGCATCCCATAAACGTAAACGTAATGCATCACCTATCTCTCTGATATGAATTCCTTTCAGAAATATTTCTTTCAAATTCTATGCTATGGTTCATGCTATAGATATTAATGTAAATAGGTATTGTATTTTTCTATTGTGCTAAAAATCCCTAATACCTAGGCGCTTTTGATAGTCTTACTACATATATAACTGCGCCTGTCGTAATTCACCAACTAAACGCTCCCCAAACCCTTCCCAATGTACCTCCGAACAATAGAGACTGATGTTGAATCTAAAAAAAAGGTTTAAGTTTTATATCACAAATTAGTATCATGAGAATGAAATTGCAGTGAAGTAAACTGCTGGTATTTTTGTATAACTTTGTAATAATTATTACTTGATATGAAAGATACGGTATCATAAAACATCTCATCTCATCAACTATTCTCATCATCATTACTATAAATTGTTTTTTATGTGAATAATCGTGTTAAAGAACAGAGTATCAGTGGAAAGATTGTTATAGTCTCAGTTATGGCTGGAGATGAGGAAAGACAGGAGTAATCCTACTCACCCCAGGATAAATAAAGATGTTTAAAAACAAAAAAAACTGCCTGTTGCAGCTGTGGTACGCCCACCGGCCCCCCGAGGACGACCACTTCAGGCACCGCGCCTACTCGTCGTCCGACGTGCACGACACCATCCTGCCCGAGTCGATGAAGCTGCACGTCGGCGTCTCCTCCAACGGGGACGTCGACGTCGGCGAGATCAACCTGGCCGAGATGGACCCGGAGGACATCCGGGTACGCTCTTACTATAATCACCCTTAAGCGCCATATATCCACTAGGACATTTTTCCACAAAATATTTTAAACATTAAAATAACGTTGCGGTACGTTCACATATTAATTGATGCGTGAGGGTTTCTGAAACTCACTCTCATGATTACCCTGCAAGTAATTCGAAAGCTAACATTAACAAAAACCTGTTGTTGCCTATCGTGACGTCGTTCTGTTCGTGTTGCAGGCGGAGCTGAAGCGGCTGTACACCCAGCTGCAGATCTACAAGACCAAGACCATGCGCAAGGACAACCCTCACATCCCCAAGCGGCGCGGCGGGCGCAAACAGACGCACCGCCGCTTCTCCCTACAAGCGTTCCACTACAAGCATCGTCACCACCACGATCACGACCACGACCACGAGCTCTCCAAGACGCCCGAGGAGTCGACCAACTCGGCCGAGGGCGTGGCCATCCAGATGGAGGCGTCGTCCTTCGGCGGCGAGGAGCGCACGCCCACCGTGACCTTCAAGCCGGGCCACAAGTCCTTCAGCTGACTCATGACCCCGACGCGCTCCACCAGCTCGCCGGGCAGCAGCGGCCCGTCCTCCTCCGGCCCCAACCAGCCCCCGCCGCCCACCGTCAGCGTCAGCGTCTGAGGGGGGCGCCACCTGGGGGACTACAGCAGCGGCACCTACCGGCGGAGGGGGCGCGTCGTCGTCAGCGTGACGTCACCAGGCCGGCCGTAGTTGTGGGGCGCGCCTGACGCTCGCCGATCGGAGGCTGTCACTGGTGATTCCTAATGTGTTCATGTACACTCCAGCACAAACCCTCCGAGATTTTAGCATCTGCAAGGTCCGTCGTTCATACGTTGCCATAGCAACCCGGGTCAGCTACATTTCAGGTACCGCGAGGAGGTACCCGGCTGAGAGCTTCATGACGTCACTTGATGACGTCATTTTGACGTCATTGATCGATGTGTTTGTTGAGGGAATGCCTATAAGGAGTAAAAGATGTTGTCCTCTGCATTTCTGGACCTTGATGCCCCCCGCCCGGCCCCCCTGGTGGCCGCTGGAGGTACTAAAGGCGCGGGGCCCACACTGGGACAATACTCGCTGCACATGGCAGCCTGCGCATGCGCGCTGGTCGGCCGACGGGACGCCGGGGGGCAGCGACAACCAGCCCCACCTGGCGGCCCCGTCACACGTCGGCCCATCCCTGACCTTGACCCAACGCCCAAGGTCAGACCGTCGTCTTAGAAACTAGCACGGGGCGAAAGGAGCCAGGTCAAGGTCGAAGTCAAGGTCAGGTGGACCGACGCGCAGCAGCAGACGAGGGAGACGCTGTGTGAGGTGCGCGCGCACCCGGCACAAGGGATCTGCCGCCTCTCTTCTCTGACTGCGGCAAGGGCACGCCAAGGGCACGCCAAGGTCAACGCCTCTTTATGAGATTGGAGAAGGACAATGTCGAGACACATTCACCATGAATGTGGGACAACTTTGTAATATTCTTTTTGTGGCTGTGGCAGTAACTAAGACCATCATGGTCGTCATCATAATATAGTCTGTATACCAATGTTTACCGACATTCTAACGATACTGGTCAGACGTCAGCTGTTAGAGATGAGTGTGAATGTTACCTCCGTGTGAGACATCTACAAGACTTCCTGTGTTCAAACTACGCATGTGCGAGGGAAATCGGGAAGTACGCGAGCGCGCATGTGGTGATGTCTGAGTCCGATTTTTTGTCTTTTAATATCAATGGATAACTGTTTGAAAGTGGAAAGAGAAACCACTTTGAAAGGGTTACAATAGATCAGGAGCGTTACTGTTTGACAATTATATGACGAGTTCCTTTCCATATTTGAGTAATACCGAACTCACTTAATGACGGGTCCCCAATGTAACTATGGTGTTCACCCTCTGAGTACTATAGAGACTGTGCGTTTGCTAATGGCCACCGTAAGATAAGACTTAGCTGTTCGTGTGTGTCCAACCATATATAAGACTCTTTTTGCCTGATATGGTTGCTGTAGCAACTGGGTTATTAGGACCCTCGGGGTGTCGGCCAGGACCCTTTGGGTGTGGGGTAGGGCCCCTCGGGGCGTCAGGACCCTTTGGGTGTGGGATAGGGCCCCTCGGGGCATCAGACTAGGACCCTTTGGGTGTTGGGTAGGGCCCCTAGGGGCGTAAGGACCCTTTGGGTGTTGGGTAGGGCCCCTCAGGGCATCAGACCAGGACCCTTTGGGTGTGGGGTAGGGCCCCTCGGGGCATCAGACTAGGACCCTTTGGGTGTGGGGTAGGGCCCCTAGGGGCGTCAGGACCCTTTGGGTGTGGGGTAGGGCCCCTTGAGGCGTCAGGACCCTTTGGGTGTGGGGAAGGGCCCCTCGGGGCGTCAGGACCCTTTGGGTGTGGGGAAGGGCCCCTCGGGGTTTCTGACCAGGACCCTTTGGGTGTTGGGAAGGGCCCCTCGGGGTTTCTGACCAGGACCCTTTGGGTGTGGGGTAGGGCCCCTCGGGGCGTCAGGACCCTTTGGGTGTGGGATATGGCCTCTCGGGGCGTCAGGACCCTTTGGGTGTGGGTTAGGGCCCCTCGGGGCGTCAGGACCCTTTTGGTGTGGGTTAGGGCCCCTCAGGATTTCTGACCAGGACCCTTTGGGTGTGGGGTACGGCCGGGCCACCTGCAAGTCAGGGCCACCTTCTCAACGACCAGAAGTAGCCTTTCCAAAGTCATAGGAAACAGTGTGATTTCAGCCTTTACCAATACTAGTGACAGAACTAGTAACGTGTCCCACTCTTAAATATGATGGTTTAAAAGATATGATTTCGTGGTTAATAAGAGTAAAAAGTATTCCTCTGCTCTTTCTGTGGTTACATTTCACTACTAGTTTTTGGGACTTGGTGCCCTGGTTCGGGACGTAAGCTAAGCGGGATCCCAGCTCCTCCCCCAGGCACGTTTCACAGGCACATTCCACTGGCACATTAGTCAGGCACATGGAGATCCACATCCTGCATGCATATGGAAGGGGTGTGTTTGGGTGAGTGTATGGACATGAAGGGTGTGTCTGGGGCATGTGTATGCACAAATAAGGGGTATGTTTGGGACATGTGTATAGGAATACAAGGGCGTGTTTAGAACATGTGTATAGGAATAAAAGGGGCGTGTTTAGGCAAGTGTATGTACATGAAGGTGTGTCTTGGCCATGTATACGTACATGCAAAGGATCCATTTGAGGTTCGTATATACACATGCAAGGGATGTGTTAAGGCCATGTCTACTAGTGTGCCTGGGTTGTGTTTGGGACATTTCTATGGGTGTGCCTGGGGTGTGTTTGGGACATGTCTTTGGGTGTGCCTGGGGTGTGTTTGGGACATGTCTATGGATGTGCCTGGCGTGTGTTTGGGACATGTCTATGGGTGTGCCTGGGGTGTGTTTGGGACATGTCTATGGATGTGCCTGGGGTGTGTTTGGGACATGTCTGTGGGTGTGCCTCGGGTGTGTTTGGGACATGTCTATGGGTGTGCCTGGGGTGTGTTTGGGGCATGTCTATGGATGTGCCTGGGGTGTGTTTGTGGCATGTCTATGGATGTGCCTGGAGTGTGTTTGAGACATGTCTATGGGTGTGCCTTGGGTGTGTTTGGGACATGTCTATGGATGTACTGCCTGGGGTGTGTTTAGGACATGTCTGTGGGTGTGCCTGGGGTGTGTTTGGGACATGTCTAAGGGTGTGCCTAGATATGTTTGGGACATGTCTGTGGGTGTGTCTGGGGCATGTTAAGGACATGTCTATGGGTTTGCCTGGGGTGTGTTTGGGACATGTCTACTAGTGTGCCTGGGGTGTTTTTGGGACATGTCTACTAGTGTGCCTGGGGTGTTTTTGGGACATTTCTATGGGTGTGCCTGGGGTGTGTTTGGGACATGTCTATGGATGTGCCTGGGGGGTGTTTGGGACATGTCTATGGATGTGCCTGGGGTGTGTTTGGGACATGTCTGTGGGTGTGCCTGGGGTGTGTTTGGGACATGTCTGTGGGTGTGCCTGGGGTGTGTTTGGGACATGTCTGTGGGTGTGCCTGGGGTGTGTTTGGGACATGCCTGTGGGTGTGCCTGGGTTGTGTTTGGGACATGTCTATGGATGTGCCTGGGGTGTGTTTGGGACATGTCTGTGGGTGTGCCTGGGGTGTGTTTGGGACATGCCTGTGGGTGTGCCTGGGTTGTGTTTGGGACATGTCTATGGGTGTGTTTGGGGTGTGTTTGGGGCATGTCTGTGGGTGTGCCTGGGGTGTGTTTGGGACATGTCTGTGGGTGTGCCTGGGGTGTGTTTGGGACATGCCTGTGGGTGTGCCTGGGTTGTGTTTGGGACATGTCTATGGGTGTGTTTGGGGTGTGTTTGGGACATGTCTATGGATGTGCCTGGGGTGTGTTTGGGACATGTCTGTGGGTGTGCCTGGGGTGTGTTTGGGACATGCCTGTGGGTGTGCCTGGGTTGTGTTTGGGACATGTCTATGGGTGTGTTTGGGGTGTGTTTGGGGCATGTCTATGGGTGTGCCTGGGGTGTGTTTGGGGCATGTCTGTGGGTGTGCCTGGGGTGTGTTTGGGACATGTCTGTGGGTGTGCCTGGGTTGTGTTTGGGACATGTCTATGGGTGTGCCTGGGGTGTCTTTGGGACATGCCTGTGGGTGTGCCTGGGGTGTGCCTGGGCCGTGCCCTGCCCTCCCAGCTTTGTTTGTTGTGACTAACCATATCTGTTCTACTGGAGGCAACAACAGTACTCAGACTCTCTCGTGTTTTATGGGTTCCAAATCACGGTTTTCTATTTTCAGTATGTTTGAATTACATTCAACTGTCATTCATTTCTATCATTATTTTATCCGCACACAAGTCATTCGCAGTTACCAATGTAAACTGACTTCATTGCCCTCTCTCCTACACAAGGCAATGTTGACTAGGTTGGGTAAATAGCACAGCAGAGAATTGCATTGAAAAATGGTCAAGTTTATTAATTACCATATCATTACACTAAGGTCATAGTTATAGGGATTCTTCATTTCTCATGATTTCTATGGTATTACTTCAACAACATAACTGTCTTGTGGTTGATCCTTTCTCACTTGTTAGTTAATTTCTATCTTATCCATGTTATTTCGAGAGCATCTAAGCACACATATTTAAGTGAAATTTTGTAGCAGTTGATGTATTTAGTAGTACAAAAAATTGTGTCATTCTTAAGTATTATTGGAAAAATTCCGGGTAAAAAAACACGTAATGGAACAAACTATAAGACAAAGCGTTAAGGACCTGAGGAAAAGACTGCCTTGAAATACCGTTACCTTTAGTCTCTTAGCTTCTGCTGCAGGCTAGTGCTTCCATACTATGTGTTTACTTAAACTGGCAACATTGTGCATAACCTAATTTAAAAACTCCAGTATTTATTTCATGATGGTATAGGTAAATAATGGCTAATATTCTGTTAGTTTCCTCACCGGTTGACTCACCTACCAAACCTTACACTTGGGTTGCCTGACTTACAGCGACTCGCCTAGATACGTGGACGCCCCCTGGTGTTTTGTGTCCTAAGCTCAAGACTCTTTTCGGCCTGCCCGGAGTGCGCAGGCGCGGTGACCGACTCAGCGTTGTGTTAATCTTGTCATACCTCTCTGTACAATTTCAATGAGAATAAAATGTACACGTATTTATTAAAACAGGCCTTCTTTTGTGAGTGCTCTTTTAGACGTGCAAGGACAATAATTGGTTGATGTAACATACAAAGGCTATTTGTTACATTTGTTCTCCATGAAAACATAAAGGCTTCCATGTGAGTAAATTTATATGTAGGGGTTCAAAACAATTTTAACAAAATTAGCTATTTTCGTGGTCACATAACCGAAGCATTTGGGGGTTTCAGACCCCTTGCTAACCACCTGGGGTAGAGTGAACATAATTACACTTATATATGGGGATATATATCTGCAACCCGGTAGCAAGTCCTACGTATATAAATTGCGTTCCTCTCCTAGTAGTTTCTGAGAGTAACTATAATAATAATTATTATGGTTTAGTATCTCCCGAGTTCTCCCTACAACAAATAGCTATATTCTTATATATCATAAGGTATTTGAGTACATTCTGTATATTCTGTCACTAATGATTAATATAAAGTCAATGTGTTTATAATTCTATTAGTTTAAGTTATCGGCAAAATCTGTCGATATCGACCTACAGGTCAATAGCATAGTGTTGTTTGAATATTGTCAGATGCAATAGTTTTAATACTCAACTTCGAATGTATGTCAAACATTATAATTATCCAAGAGAGTAGCACCTATTTTGTACTGCCTGGTATTGAACCATTTATATAAGTTTCGAATTGACTGCCAGAGGCTATAGCCACTTCCCTAAATATTGAGACACCCGTTACGTACTTGGTCATTTCAAATAAGCTTATTCTTATACCATTTATTTTACTCACATTAAATAAAACCCAGGCCCTTTATGAAAAAGAAAGAAGTTAAAGGAAATCTTGTACATAATAAGGGATGAATATTTTTCAATGATGTTCGTTGAAGATAGCCTTTGCATACGGAACTAATGTTGCTAAACAAACATTCAAAACATCGTCAAAGTTATTCGACTTGTTTTAGTCTAATAGATTTAAGTTTTACGTCACAACAGGCTGTTTTTGATATGGCCATGGCACTTTCTAATGTATTCTGGATACTCGTGTCTTAAGATGTTGGCAACCATGATATACTGGTATGCCCAATCCAAAATAGATTTCATTAAGCACCTATCGGATTCGCACCCATTCTGGTCTCCTGAGCAGAAATAATTACTTGGTAATGTTTGCATGACCACCATGTACATCTCCTTCCAGTCTTCACTTCCTGACTATATTTTCCATCTAAAGGAATTGCTTTATGTCGTTATTGATTCTGGCTCCCATTTTAGTTTCTTACTACTACATTTAAAATAATCTAGAGCTTTAATAGTCCAGTGCATTAAAAGATTTTGATTTTGTTGTTGAGTATTTTTTCACAAAACTAGAAATAACTTTATTAGAGACTTCATGTGGACACTCACAGATTGAGTCCGTCAATGTCTCTCATTAGAGCAGATCCATAGAACTAATAAGCCCATGCCACTGTGGGTGAATCCCAGGGTTGGACAAGGGTTGGACAAAATAACTATATAAGGCATCCTGGTTTCTTAGGGTTGGGATTGTTGAAAGAAGCAAAAGATTATATTTTCCTATATCTCTGAGTACTGCTAAAACATTATGATTTCTTAAATCTTATGAATTGAAAAATTTACAGGTATGCCAGCTAATCAAAACGGTGTATTTCAAGGCAAAAATTAGCATTGGGCATTATGGGTGTGGTTGACAGCCTTTAACATTGGTTCCTGTGAAAAAGGCCAACATATAAGGCTTCCCTTTGCAAATTCTACAAGCAATCTGTCAATCAAATTGTTTTGGTTAATTTCGTATTATACAACTCTGTCCAGGGAATAAGAACAGAGGCAATTTTGAAAGTATTTCATGGTCAACGTTATTGTTGGTGTAACCTGGGATGGGCTTATTGTGCTGCCATCTACTGGTGTTAAACGATTCTCTATCCCGAGGTGAAGGGAATGGCTGTCTGTGAGTGGCTGAAATGAGGAAAGATAAAATGATAACAATGAAATATAATTAACAGGATAATCGCAATTATTTCTAAGTTATTTCATAGAAAAGGATCCATAACATCTCAAATGCTTTGAATGTTGGGGCAAATTCAATATTAAGTGCCTCACTGCCTAATTTTAGTCGTCACCATTTTCAGCCACTCAAAACCAGCCATCACCTTCACCTTGGGACAGAAAGGTATATGATATTGCCAGATGGCGCTACATTTAGTTCCGTGAGACTTTTCAGAGTTATAATTCCTCTGCCATCTAGAGTTCATTCCGTGCATTGAATTCGTTACTTTCTGCACAGCCTAAAGATACTGTTATTTACTTCCACAGGTTGGGTTCCCTGCATTATCTTCCATACCTCAGTGCTTGCATTGAGTTTGTGAGAGGTCCTTGGTTCAAATTCCAGGACTTGCCTTTTGGCCGAAAACACTTAAAGGGACGTTCTCATCCTGCGATGGGACATAAATTGATTCGTTGTAACTCCCTGCCAGGTGCGCCAAATTCGTTACGTGACCAATAATGTCTCCGGATTTTTTTTTTTTTTTTTTTTTTTTTTTTGGTAGTTTTTTATTCGGGTTCAGGGGTTCACCATGGGTGATCTTCCTTCCCCTCCCCTAACATAATACATCATTACATTATACTCCAATACTGTTGCAAAGTCATTGTAGTCCTGATTTTACATTTTTTGTGAAATCACATTACAGAACACGGTAAACAGTCTGTTTGGACATAATCAATGAAATGAGATGAGATAGATGAGTAATAATATTGAGTTGCACAGTTAACAATACCATACCATTGAAATTATTATATATTGCCAAAAGGATAATCAAAAGTATGTCTTAACCTCGGCAAGAATAGATGTTTCTCCCTCACATTTCTTACCTCTGGGGACAGTTTTGACCATTGATTACATGCGCGGAATGATATACTATTTTGGAACTTTCGGTTACTTACTTTGGGAATTTTTAATATCAAACCATCCCGAGCCCGGGTGTAGATTGGTCGTTGATCTAACATTGTATTGTCGTCGCACAGTGTATAAGCATATGAGTACAAATGTATTTTCCTCCGGTTTTCGAGTGTAAAAATTTTAGCCTTTTCATGTAATAATCTACTATGAAGTCTGTCCTGATAAGGAAGTCTATATTGATCAAATATTATTCTTAAACAATCATTTTGGATCGTTTGTAATTGTCGATTGACATATTGTAGATTTTGGTCATACACAAAATCACCATAATCAAAATAGGGCAAGATCATTGACTTATATATACTTAGAGCGGCCTTCTCATCTATAAATTTTCTAATTTTTCGCAAATATTTGACTTTACCCAGTACTTGGTTTGTCAGTTTAGTTCTGTGTTGAAAGAAATCTAAGTAAGGGTCAATGATCATGCCCAGATAATTGAAATTAAATACCCTTTCAATTATCAAGTTGTCAACACATATATGGTCAAACAATGTAAGATCACAATTAAGGCCTTGCCCTGCCCTGTTCCGGTTTGGATAAACTATCATCCATTTAGTTTTTAATTTATTTAGTGTTAGTATGTTATTTAAAAACCAATTATTTGCCAGGACCATCATCCTTTCCAGGTCGGATGGATCTTTTGCTAAGATAACAGCATCATCAGCATAAAGGCATATATTGTTGGGAATTTTTTTTGCCAAATCATTTATATAAATAGAGAACAGGACAGGGCCTAAAACAGATCCCTGTGGAACCCCATATTTTATGTCCTGCATTGAGGATACATTACCATACATGTTAACACATTGCTTCCTCCCACACAAGTAAGCGGCAAACCAATTGATAGTTTTTTGGTCACATCCAAGTAGATTCAGTTTCAATAGCAACATGTCATGTGATATGGAATCAAAGGCCTTACTTAGGTCCAAGAAAGCCAGATAGGATTTATCATAATTATTAATATTTGTGTAAACATTGTTCAATACAGAGCAAATAGCAGTTATCGTGGACCTGTTCTTCCGAAAGCCATGTTGCATTGGTGTTATAAGTTGATTGTCTTCCAGAAAACTATTTAATCTTTTACAGACCAGTTTTTCAAATAATTTTCCAGGTAAAGGCAACAGAGTTATGGGTCGTAAATCCTTTACAAATTTAACTGCGGGGATTTTCGGCAATGGTATCACAGTACCTTCCTTCCATTTATCAGGAAAGATACCGGAATGTATTGAGCAGTTAAATATTTTTTGCAATCTGGTAGGCATGTGAATGAATACATCTTTCAAAACCATGGAATTCACATGTTCGATTGCTGCTGATTTTGTAACATCAATCTGTCTCACCACATTTAAGACATCATCAATAGTAAAATCATCAGCAAGTAGGTTACCAGCCACTTCATATACATTTTTACCCAGACCATAATTAGCCAATATATTTCTAACACCGCCAAGTGAGATAATAGTAGGTTTAGCCATCGATTCTCCAACATTTGCAAAGTAAGAGTTGATATACGTAGGCAGGTCATATTTATTATACAACCTACCGTTTTCATCCCATAAGGAAGTAATAGTATTAGGATTACCATCTTGGGGGTATAAATCTTTAATAGTTTGCCAAAATTACGTTCCAAAAGTGGAAAACAAGTCTCCGGCCGTCGCGTCGCTAGGCTTACATTGCGGATGTATCTCATTGGACTCACGGACGAGAGCGTCTCTTTTAGCGAATCTTTGCCAAGCAAATTATTATCATTGATTGCCCTTGTCCTAATCATTAGGATGAGGCTATTACAGGAAATCAGTTATACATAATTTCATAATTCTATCTTATTAGATATAGGATATTATAAAAGGAATAATACAGGATATATACATCTCTTTAGTAATGATGGATTCAATTTCAAAGGCTGGATTCAATTTCCTAAGTAGTATGAGAAGAATTCAAAACTGGAGGCACTGATTCTTCTTTTGTAAACACCTTTTTTGAAATAAAACCATATCTGTGACTACCCAAGACTACTTAAACAATGGCAACTCAACAACAGTTCAGTATCAATGACTGCAACATAACGTCCATTCAACAGACAACTCAACTGGCCAATTAAGATGGGGAATTGCATCTCTAAAGAACAAGTAATTAATAATGGAAGTTTATAATTAAATTAGATAAGGGTCACATAAAGCTCAGAAATAGTAAATCATCTTACACCAAACTTATGAGAACCCATCTAGCAGACTGTTAATCTGACAGTGCTAAACCTTTCTATATTATGATTGTCATATTGAGAAGACAAAACCTGTATTAGGAGACAAATTAATGAAAAGCTTAGAGGACTTGTTTTTTCAGTGAACTAAAAGACACAATTGCAACAATAACGTTACTGTGCAATGTATCAATGGAAGGTTGCAGCAATGTTATTGGGAGCCATCAGATTAACATAACAAGAATCAAAACAGAACATTACTGCAACTTTATAATAACGCCACATGCTTGCCTGGATTCAGTTTGAATATTAAGGTACAGAAGTGAGAAATAGTTTTTCAATTTTGTGTTCTCCTAAGTTTTGGCAACTCTTTGTTTGGCAACACTTTGTTATATGAGTTATAGCATTAGATGTGTCTATCACTAGCAGTTGACTTCCTTATCATAAACTATGCACGCCCATGCCATTCCGTAAATACAAAAGTCTATTGATGCGAATACTGCATCATAGTGTGGAGTCTCAGGGGCCCCTGAGTCTACAGCCATAAACATTCATTATTGGTGCCAGTAGTGAAAGAGTTCAAACCTCCCACCCATATGCAGAATGTTTGGGTTCTGTAGATGCAAAGTGACAAACAAACTGAATTCAACACACTTATTCAAGGTTTATTGACTTTTGTTAAAACAGCATGGCTGAAATCTTTAGTTCTACATTTTCTTCTGTTTAGAGTTAACAAATTCAGTTATTTTCATGTTCAATGTTCAATGATCGTCAGCCCAACGGTGCTGAATCCAGCATACAGGTACTGTATTTACATGTGCCTTGCATATTCCTATTCAACTCTGTGTTCTATCATGTGATAGATTCACGTGATAGAATAAGTATTCCAGACCTGCATAAGAAAGCTAAGCTTAATAGTTTAGAACAATGCAGAAACTTTTGTTTGCTATCACTGATATATAAACAAATTTTGATTTTGGAAAACTTGTTTACCCCTGTATGCATAACCTGCCAGAGTTTAAAAAAGGTATTTAAGTTACCAAGTAAAATTCAATTATAAATTGTCATCAATTCTACAAAATGGTACAGTTATATGGGGTTCCTTGACTGAGACTGAAGAATTATCTTATTGTCTTGTATCTAATTTATTAGGTCCTGATTAGTCTTATGTGATATTGTGTACTCCATCAATTGATTATACATAGATTTTCTACTGTTCAATCTGGCAACAAATGTCTGTTTTCCCGAAATTTATACTCTCATCATTATTATTTCTACTACTCAATGTAATATTCTGAAAACTAGGGGTAACCCCAAAGATTATTACAATAAACAAATTAAAAAAAGGATTGTGTAGTGATCAATTGACCCCTTGTGGTGGGGTCCCTACTCTTTCCCCTTCTGGTCAGGCCCCCAGCTGCCCTTGACCTCCCTGAAGACGACAGACCTCAGTGAGTTTTTGGTGAAGGAGTTCCCAGTCCGCGTGTACCCGACACATACATCTGCCCCTGCTGCCCACTGCACCGCCATCTGCTGGGTACCATCTGCCATGCCTGCACGCATAGCCACTGAGACTGCAATGGCCATGGACCCTGCGCCACAGGCTAGGATCTCCGCCCCTTTTGCTGTGTCATAGCACCGGGCCCGCACCCCATCAGGGCCTGCGGTCACAAAATTGACGAAGACGATGAGGTCGCCCCCCAGGTGGCGGTGAAGGTGTGCCAGACGCCGACCCTCAGTAACCACATCAAGGTCAGTGAGGTCAGCGTCAGGTGGCAGGAAGTGGACGTAATGTGGACATCCAGTATTGGCGAACCAGCCATTGGCGCCCACTGCCACCACCTCTGGGATGTCAGCCATGGTGATGGTGACATCATACAGCCGCCCCGATGCCCCGCTGACCTCACAGCTCCCAGTTACATCATTGACAGATGCTGTGTGGACGCCATCACCAGCGACGAATGAGAAGTGGGCCCAGCTGTCTGCTGGTACCAGGCCGTACTCACAGGCCCAGGCTGCCACACATCGGGACCCATTGCCGCAGACAGGTGCCAGCCCACACTGCCCCAGCCCCGTATGTACGCGCACTCTGTAGACCGCACCAGTGGCACCTTCTGTTGGCACCACCTCCATGATGCCATTAGCGCCTGTGTCAGCCACCAGGCGGCGCTTGGCGTCTGTGTCGACCATGAAGGACATGTGCTGCCCCTTCCGGTTGTCAACAATGTCCAGCAAGTCTCCTGCCCCGTTCCACCGCTCGTACGGCACCGCCATCTTGGAACCTGCGTCTGCAAGGCAACCAGAACCAGATAAAGAGAGCTGCTCAGAGCTGACAGACCATAACGGTTAACCAATGCAGCGCTGTGATAAACAATTTTTTAATGTGATGTATCGAAATAGTATAATTAAAAGTAATATCTAGCTCCCAGCTAGACAGAATAGAAGTGTTTCCAGAGTAACATTTAAGACATGTCGTATGGTTTGTTCAAAGTACATTAACTCACCATATGTCCGTGGAACTGTTCTATTGAATAAATTGTCAAAAGATATTCAGCATGCATCCCCTTGGTATCTTAATCCCCCTAATCTGCACTTTTTTATCTGCGAGGGCTTGCATGTAGCCAACATTATAGCAAGACCCATGTGGAGAGGAGATTTTCTTCTTTACCTTCCCCCCTCTGGTGTCCTAATCAACCTCATCTACCCTCTCCTATCCCTTTCAGGTGGCACCTGTTTTACTCTACCTGCCTTCCCACTGATCTGCCAAGAATCTAGCAGTATGAATGCCTCCTGGTTTCTTAAACTATCCGCCTTTGGTATCCTAATCCACCTCTTCTGCCTTCTGCTATCCCCTTCATTTGGAACATGTTTTACCCACCCTGCCCTCCCAACCATCTGCCAACAATCTACCAGTATGATTGCCTCCTGATTTTTGAAACTGTGGTGAACCACACCTTCAGGTAATCATATTTTCATACCTCTCTGATTTACACCAGCTGATTTTATTCATTGCCTTAAGCTGTTTTGTGTGTTGTATTTATCACACATCAATAATTGCTGTGTAAGAATCTATATTTTTTATAAGCATTTTTTAACTGGTCAAATCTTGCTAATATTCTGATATTCTTCACTGCACCAGTATATTTACATACTTTGTTTATATAGCTTCCTTATACATTAAATTTATGGTATTATAAAAAAGATTGTACTGTCTTATCTCTCTCTCCAATGAGTGCTGAAACACAAGAGCAATTCTTTCATACTCAGCAGTCAGTAGTTGTTGGTGTAGCCTCAGTTCGGGTTATGTTCTAATCTATTGTCAGCTAGATATTGAATTAACCTGCTGTTTCACCAATATGGCTTTCCCACTTTGACCCACCTATACTGCTTTTGAAAACCAGTTTACTGAATACATTAAAAAAAAAGATATGAAAGGCCCATTTGAAAGCCAGTCTAACAGAAAAAAAAGCCCTGGCTGAACTGCTTTTGAACACCAGTTTACCAAATATGTTAGGTTAATAGTAACATTTTTATTTAAGGGATTTACATGGGGGACCTTTTACGGTCAATCTAGACCCTTCCTTACACAGTCATCACCCCCCACCTCCCTCAGTCATGGTTGGGTGGCACAGGAGGCCTCCTCCCACCACCGGTAGCCATGAAATGGACACACAGTGACAGACTGTGAAAGGGAGCAGAGGTTACTAGTCAGATTAAGGTCCGTACTAGTTCAGGTACTCTAAATTGGGGATTCCAAAACTTAACAATTTTATATCAAGCAGTAGCAAAAGCATTCGTGGTGGTCACACTTATTTGATATTCTATATTTTAATCATATTTGTCTTGTCACTGTGTCATTATTTACTATATTCTAATCTGTGAAGCTTGCATAGCTCACATTGAGATAGAAACATATTTAAACATAACATTGATATAAAGCTTACATTGGTAAACATAATTAAACATAACATTGGTGGAAATACACAGGTATTGATTGACACTGCATGAATGCTAAGGTACCATCACAAGTTGACAGAAGGCTACGTCGTAGGTTATTTAGAGAACTTTTGAGGGAGACAAACCTTTTCATCCCGCACCAGAGAGGGTCAAGCTGCAACACCTACCTTTCTTCAACTTAGCAGATCAACACTCTGGTAACCTTTCCCATTCATCAAGTGAAGGTGAGCTAAATTTTCATTTTAATCAGTCAGAAGGAGAAACATCTCAGGAATCAGACCACGAGGTAAACATGGCCGATCAAGCACAAAGGGAGGCCATGAGGCATGTTGATGCCGCTAACAGATGCCGCTATAAATCCTTGCAACCCATCCCATTTACCACTAATGAATTAGAAGTTATTCTCTGGGTGGTAAACTATGAAGAATACATATGTAGGGTGTATGGGGAGGACAATGCTTTGAAAGTAGAGCATCTAATCACCCACGTGTCTCCCACAGTTTACTACTTTGTTAGGGGCATGCATAACTGGAAGGAGGTAAAGAGATATATTCTAGAACTGACAGGGCCTAGTGCAGAGAGGAAATATCAGTTGATAAAATGACTCTCACAAAAAGCAGGAGAGGACTGCCATGCCTTTTATCTTAGGGTTTTGGAAGTTTCTGGCCAGAAGGGCAGAAATGAGCCTAATAATATTTTAAATATCTACAAAGATGGTTTGCTATCTGGAGTCAGGGAAAAGATTGTCGTAGCCGACTATGACAACCTGAATGCCCTCACTAGAGCAGCACAGGTCGCATATGAGACCTTTAAGAGTAGCACTCAGAATATGGAAAGGCTAACTGCTTCAGAGGCCCATATTAGATTAGTTGGGGGTAGGGTGGAGTCAGTCCCATCACAGGTAAATGCACAGGTAATGGACAAATTGGTCTCGGTTCTGCAAATCAATGACAAGATGTTGGCCCCAATCCACCAGACCATGGCTCAACCTGTACAACAGCAAGCCGCCACTCCAGCCCCTATGGTAACAAATCAAACAGCATTACAGGGGTCCGGCTATCATGTTGAATGCTGGAATTGTAAGGGAAATCACTTTCAGTCACGGTGCCCACTCCTCCCATCACCGTCTAGAAGGGGGCGAGGAACAAACCAGCAATCTAGAGGCCAACATAGGGGGTCTGGAAGGGGCAATGGTAGAGGAAACTTTAGGGGCTACAACAGGCAGTATTCTAATGGCAGTCACAATCAGAGAGGAAGATTTAACAGGGGAATGATATAATGGAGGACAGTACAATGACCAACATATGTCCCAAGGTGCTTGATATGTTGGGGAAAATAGGTAGCAAGGTCCATCTAATCCATTAACTAGAGAACAGTGTGTGGAGGTGGCCCAAATGATGCTAAGTACGTCCGGTCAGGGAAACTAAGATTGGGTCCTCAGAATAATATCCTGTGTTCTGAAAGGCCCACCTCAGACTATGTTTTCAACAAAGGTAGACCAGCTAAGGATATACAACAGGATGCACAGCCTTACAGTCCTGGACCAAAGCATATGCTGTACTATCCAATGAACAAGGGTGCTTTTAATTCTCATCCACCAGAGAAAATAATAGCAGAACTTGGTTTAATTGAGGTGTTTGGTTACAGGGACCACTCAGCAACTTGGGATAGTTCAGATAAAGAACAAGTAGAGAACCACCCCATACATAACAACACAATGTATATTCAGGGCATAGGCAACACAGAAAAGGCCGCCCTGATATACAGCCCTGAGAATGTTAACTTAGACAGCTATTCAGACTATGAACGACGGGAGGATGTGGGACCAAAAGGTTGAGACAGCTATAGAAAAGATGGATACACATCCACGGAAGAGACCTATTTACCCATTTCAGGGGAAAAGAACATAAATATACAAGGGAATAGTGATAGATCAAATAGAAAGGGTGAAAATGATGCATATGGATTTGGTCCTGAAATACCATTATGCATGTCAGATTCTGTTTTAACACAATTAGTTACAGAAGAGTTAGAGGAAGAATGGCAGAAAAACAGGGCAGATGAAAGATCCGAATTATACAGCCTAAACACACCTAAAGTATATATGTTTGATTCGCCAACCAGGACACATGATCTGGAGCGCGAAGGTTGGGTCAGGCACTGTATATATTGGACTTGGAAGGTACATCGCCTATATCCCCAAAAGGTTAGCGATAAGAACAGGCATTTATTACCACCAAATCCAAAACATTGTGAAAATCCCAATGGCATGTTATTTGATTGCAAACTTTGTGAAAATTCCTGCATATGTGTAGCCTATATGACAGAAGATGGAGTCATTATTCCTGACTGTGACTGTAGAATGGAGGCAGGCATGTGTGTAAACAGTCTGAAATATGCAATACTAAAGTGTGCTAGATTATCATTGGAAAGACATGAACATGGTCATTGCAGAATTGACTGCCAAGATCAAAAAGAATATGTAGGAGAATTTATTCAGGAATTAGCAAAGGGAATAGACTATCAACATGTAAAACCCAGGTGTGAAAAAAAACCAGCATGTGGTCTGCAGGGACAACATAAACTGCACCCCTATGAAATGGAAAGGATACTTCAGAGTAACAATTTTGATCTTTTACCCCAAACCAGAAATCTATTTCAGATAGCAAACAACCAATATGAAATTTCAAAGAGACAAATCCAAATCAATTCTATTAGTATGTTTTCAAAGGAAAAATTTTCAAATTCTAATGAAACTATTAGGTCACACTCACTCAGTGATGATAGTCCGATAAAAATTCAGTGTGGAAGACTGACTTTTAAGGCTCTAGTTGACACAGGTGCCTACGACAGTGTCATTTCAGGGTTAACTTATAGGACATTAGACCTGGCCTGACTCAATGCTAAGGTAATGGAAACATCGGTCCACTGTATAATGGCAAACGGAGCACAACAAAAGGCTCTGTGTGACGTTGTCTTTCCTTTAAGGATAGAGAGTGCATTGTGAATTAGGTAACGCTAGTGTATGAGCGAGGCGCCGAGCGGCACCACTGTCCTGTGGCTTAGGCATAGTGTATAAGGTTGTCGTAGATGATGGCGCCCCCACGCGGGGACGATTGTAGCTGAGTTAGTTTACCCTACACAGGTACAAAAGAGACACTAGTGCAATGGGAAGACTGTTAGGGAACATTATGATCTTGGTGTATGAAATGCCCAGCTTAGGAGAACACCATGGGAATCAAGGGTCTTATCATCTGCGATAGCTTTTACGTAGAATTACCAATAGAATTAGTTTAATGTAAGTAAGAATGAGAAGTATGAAAGATAGAGGAAACACTATTTTAAGTGTTAGGATATGTGCGTGTAGTGCCAAACCTGTGGCTGGCGCTATATAAGCAGTATGAGACTTAGGGTAGATGAGCAGACCAAGATAGACTTCGATCAGAACACATGGGAGCAACAGTCTAACAAACGGATCATAATGGGTAGTGCTGAGATGGTAGTAACCACATCAACAGGTGATAGTAAGGATCGAGACAGCTTAGGTCTCCGGCACCGGTAGACAGGAGGTGACTCTGCCAACAGTTATTGAGTGTATAGACCTCGAAAGGGGAAGCTTAACCATAGCTATACCTGATTGGAACATTACTGATGTTGTTAGCATTGTGAGATGGATGGCATGTACTGTATGGATGGAAGACTATTTACTTGTATCTTTGGACTGTTTAAATGGATATAATAAAATTACCTCTTGCCAAGCATGTGTTCTTTGTATAGGAATGAGCCGCTTTACTTAGAATCTCTACCACTGAAGAACAGACGAACATTCGAACTAAAACCTTATCGGATTAAGAACAAAAGCTAGTTAATTTGACGCACAATAATGAAGAACTCCCCCAATTTATATAGCAGTCTGCGAAATTAGTACTGGCATGGGGCTAAATGCCAGTAAATTTATAGCCGGGCCAGTGAAAAATTTGGGGAAATTTAGGAAAATTAAATACATGTGCTCCCGGGCCAGTGCAAAAAAATGCCAATTTCGCAGCCTGATATAGTAATCGACTTTATTCAAACATCTTCAAGTATCAAGAGAGTAGATGACATGCGATAAATATCATGCAGTCTAATAAACTATCAAACATATTCCCATAAGATACAAATGCAATTGAGAACTATATCAACAATCATCACAGGAATTAACTAAAGATAAATAACACCAGTCTAGCTCAACATATACCCTAATCAGCAAGTCAGTGTGGCCATGTTGCCTACATAAATCAGAGGGCCCCCTCCCATATTTGAAAACTAACTAACTCTCATTCTCATTGTTGCTGACAATAACACAATCACGGTGAAATGTAATGGGACAGAAAGGTTGACGAGCAAGATATGCATGGTCACCCTGCCATGTCATTGTGAGATTTCAACCCTGACAAACCAAGAGTATCCTGACCCAGTTCAGTGTAGATGTACCGAATCGTTCTATTCACAACAGGGTGTCAATATGGCTTTAGCCCATGCATTTAAATTGAATCTACCTAATGGATCCCTTCTAACTGACACCTCTAATGAATCATACCACCTTACCTTACCATCCTTATCTGATATGTATAGAGGGGACTCCTTGCTTTTGAGGGTGGGGATAGGCCTACAACAACTGGCCCAAGAAATTCAGAATCGGAATAGGCAAAGACTTTTAAATGCACAGAAAGGTTGGGCCTTGCATTTTTTTGACAGAACTATGGAAATTATGGATCCTGATGTTTGGATGGCACTTTTAGTTATGGGCTCCTGCGTCCTGGTTCAAGCTTTGTTACATTCAGATTATGTAAAAGACAAAGAAAATTGGTTACAGCAGTCACAATTTTGAGTAGGGGTAGCTATAGCTATGCAAGAACAATAGGGAAGATTACTACCACAGTTTTGCCAACAGCTAATCCAGATGATAAGATTTTAAGTGAATTAGGTAGCCTTAACACAGTAGGCAATTTTGGGGCATTTTTCGTATGTTTGTACTTAGTTGTAAAGCTTTTTAGATACTTTTTGAAGAAACGGTCCACATATTTCATGAGTAAACCTTTCAAAGGACTGACAAATTCTCCATCGTGTATGAAGGTCCTATTAAATATAGGCACACCAGACTTTCCTCTGACTGTCTGCCTTCATGAATTTTAAACAAAGATGGATGACCAAACCTTTTTTGAGGTGCCCCGATTATTTAATTTGCATGTAAGAAAGTCTTGTATAAAGTATACCTTAAAGAAGACATGGTCTAGCCCTCTCACACGTACAGACGGGAAAACATGTACCACCACCTACCTCCCCACAGATATTGCTCTGTCCTATTGCAGCAGTAAGAGACTGGCTGGTATTCAGGTTAGCCGGATAACATATCATCCATGGCCGTACTACTTGTGCAGCGAGGCATGAATGAAAGGTTAAGCTCCTCACAAATGCCCGTTATCAGAGCTGTCAAGCAGGCAGAAGTTTTACCCACGTGCTTAATCTCTGACATAAGCCGTCAGAATAAGATGGAGAAACAGCGCCGCAGGAAACTGCAGGAGGTGGCTGTGGCAGGACCAGGTAGGGATAAAGAGGTGGTCCTGAAAATCACACCTCCTCCCTATTTAGTAGATAATATCCTGGCTAATAAGAATGAGGGAGGTGTAATGCCAAGCGGGGAGGGCCCCGCTGCGTGTCCAGCTTACTGGGACACTCAGCCCACTGAATCTTTATTTACACACTATTCTGATGATGAATATTCATCAGATTACTGGGAAGGTAAGTCCCTAAGGTGTATGCATGACTGCCAAAAAGGATCCAGGAGGCGACAACAATAAAATGCATGCTTGGAAAGGAGTAATTAGAAAAAAAATAAGTAAATAGATAATAATGATAATAATGATAATGAAAGGAGGGAAAGCAACAGGAGAATGTAATACAAAGGACAGTAGGGTTGTGGGGAAATATCCAAACTAAAGAATTTTAATCAAGGCAAGAAGTTTGAAAAACACAGTAAAGTAGTCTGCACAGAATTTCTTTTAGCATTAGTCTTATCCTATTCCCCTCTTCCCTTACAAGAAAAAATAAATAAATGAATAAAATAAAATAAATAAAACACTGATGTAACACTGATCAATTTGTTCTGTGCTTAACAGGTCGTTCGTCAGGCCCACCCCCACGGCTGCCACTAGGCGGATCTTGCGTACAACATTCCGGGGCGACAACCCGACCTTGTCCACCACCTGGAGAATGGGGTGTATCCCAGGACAGGCGACCAGCCAACAAGGGCGTGGCCGCCAGATACAACAGCTTAGAGTCCAGCCCAGGCAAGCCATGGTGTCAGCAGCCAGCCGGGGTCAACCTGCGGGCCATGGTCAGCCCCGCCCACCACCGCCCCAGCAACGCAAGTCCCCGGGGCATGGTAGATGCCAACCACCACCTACACAGGTGATGGGCAGTGGCCTGCTCCATGAAATTAGGGCCCTCCTGCACCAACATGGAGGGTCAAACATAAGAACAATTGCTAGGGACCTGGAGGGGCTGGCTTTGTCCAGCAACCCTTCCCCCCAGGACTGCCCGGACTGACCGTGCTAATAGTTTAATCTTAAAAAATACAAAAAAACATTGTCCATGTTATCACCCTGATCTTATTAGATTTTGTTTTTTTATGATTAGATAGTTCTGTTCGGGAAGGGCTGTCAGTGCCTCAGGCTGGATCGAGTAGTTCTGAGGTTTCTGGAGGCCTAACCCATCCAGAGGTGAAGGCTGCTTGATGCCTTGGGCTGGATTGAGTAGGTTTTGAGGTGTCCAGTGGCCTGATCCATCTATGAGTGAACTCTGCTTTGAATATTAATATTTGCTTTCAACAAATAGTTTTCATTTTTGAGATGGGAATCACTTTCATCAAAATATTTTAGGATCAATCCTTTCAAATCTGAAAATTTCCTTTTCTGCTGCTGTGGTAACACAGTGATATTGCTTGCTTGTCAATATCTAAAGAAAAGACATTCCATACCAGATTACCCATCATGCAACTGTCATTGAAAATAGAGTGTTTTTGTACTAACATTATTAATCTCTAGAAACATTCTTCCCAAGTCAGAAGTTTTGATGATCATATGTATGACGAAAACCTTTTTGTTAATGACTCTTGTGAGCAAACTTATCCCATATCTACTTGGTTACTATTTCATGAGATGTGACACATATTGCTATATTATATATTGGATGTATTATGTTTGAGAATGTATTTGAAAAATAAAAAACTTGATTATTCATGCAGTTATGACCACCGTATACAATAACATTTGTAGTGGAAAGCAAATGGCTTAAGTGGGAAAGGTATGTTAGGTTTATAGTAACGATTTTATTTAAGGGATTTACATGGAGGACCTTTACGGCCAATCTAGACCCTTCCTTACACAGTCATCACCCTGAGCTAGACTGGTCTTTATGATTATATTGTTATTTATATAGTATTTTAGTCCATATAGTTCTTAATCTCTCTTGCTTCTTATGGGAATCGTCCAGTATTTTGTTAGACTGCGTGGTGTCGTTCGCACATCATTTACTCGCTGGCAATTTTGGGGGAGTTCAATAAAGATGATTACTGTGTAAATAAAAAGAGTTCTTCATTATCATTCATCGTATAAGCTAGGTCTTCGTTACTGATCCGATTAGATCTTATCTCGAAAGTTTGTGTGTTCATAAGTGGTAGAGATTCTAAGTAAAGGGGCTCATTCCTATACAAAGAACACACGCTTAGCAAGAGGTAATTTTTTCATATCCATTGAGACATTCAGAAGATACAGATAAATAGTCGTTTCATCCATACAATACAGGCCATCCATCTCGTAAACTTAACAACATCAGTAACTTTCCAACCAGGTATAGCTATGGTTAAGCTTCCCCTTTCGAGGTCTATAATACCCAACGGCTAGTGGGAGAGTCACCTCCCGTCTACCTGTGCCAGAGACCATCGGTAGAGTCTCTGTCACTTCCAGTACTCTGTCTGTAAGGCTAAGCCTAAGCTGTTCCGATCCTTACTATCACCTGCTGTAGTAGTCACTACCCATTATGATCTGGCTTGTTAGACTCCCATGTGTTCTGATCGAAGTCTATCTTGGTCTGCTCGTCTATCCTAAGTCTCATACTGCTTATATAGCGTCAGTCACAGGCTTGGTGCTATACACAGGTATCCTAATACTCATCAGATTCTCTCTCTTAACCTTTCATACATCCCATCCTCACTTATATTAAACTAATCCTTTTTCTAATTCTACACTAAAGCTATCGTAAATGGTAAAGCCCTTGTTCTCACAATGTCCTCCCAAGCTATCCTAAGCTGAATTCTTCATAGGTCGTGATCATAATGTTCCCTAGCAGTCTTCCTTATTGCACCTATGTCTCGTCCGTACCTGTGTGTACCTGCCTAGGAATAGACTAACTCAGTTACAATCGTCACTTGAGGGGGCGCCACCATCCACAACAGCCCTATACTCTATACTTAGTTCTTTTGAACTGGACTACAGTGCAAACCCCCCCCCCTCCCTCAGTCATGGTTGGGTGACCCAGAAGGCCCCCTCCCACCATTGACTGGGAGAGGCACGGGTAGCTGTGAAATGGTGACAGACCGTGAAAGGGAGCAGAGGTTACGAGTAAGATTTAGGCCCGTACTAGTTCAGGTACTCTAAATTGGGATTCCAAAACTTAACAATTTTATATTAAGTAGTAGCAAAAGCATTCATGGTCGTCACACCTATTTGCTATTCTATATTTTAATCATATTTGTCTCGTCACTGTGTCATTATTTACTATATTTTAATCTGTGAAATTGCAAAGCTCCCATTGAGATAGAAACATATTTAAACATAACATTGATATAAACCTTACATTGGTAAACATAATTTAACATAACAAATATGTGTAAAAAAATTAAAACCCCGTGTGAAAGCCAGTTTACTGAAGATTGATTGGGACGCATATAATCTGAACCTGTTTTGTTTTGTGATAACATTTGCATGTAATGTTTGGTGACCAGACTGGATGTTATTTGTGAACCATGTGATGTATGTTTCAAGTTATTTCACCTATACGGAAGATCACATAACTGTGAGTATGGTTTAATAAATTTTAAAAAAATAAATAAAAAAAAGAATTGGTTTGAAGCATGGTCAGAGGGGGGAGGGACGACGGGGTGGAGCATGGGTCATACTGCCTGTATGGGGGTATAGCCTGCCGTGGTACTCTGGGTATGCTCGGTCATACTCCCGGTGCACTTTTTGGACCTATTTTGTCAACGTACCTACCCAGTGCACTTTCTGAGCCTAGTTTGTCAATGTTTTCTATAAGTGTATAAACAAATCAGTGGAGGGGGACTGAGAGGGGCCGACCGACCAATGGCCTAATTCCCCCCAACCCAAACATTACCGGATTATGCTCCACCAACACATTGACTAGTGTGATTATCTCCATTATACGCAAGATATTTTGAAAAGAAATAGAACAGGAGATGCACATATCTATATAATGTAGGCTTGATACAATTTCAAAGTTAACATTTGAAGAATTCCAATTGGAAGTATTAATTGTTATTTCGCAAAAATCTTTTTTGAAGTAAAACAATTATTGTGACTACCCAAGACTACTCAAACAATGGCAACTCAACAACAGTTTAGCATCAATGTCTGTGACATAATGTTCATTCAGCAGTCAACACAATAGGTCAATTAAGATGGGGTGTATCATCTCTACAGAACAAATACAGTCTAGAGACAAACAGAAAGGGTTTTTTATCTGATCTCAGACGGCCCTGCCGATATATGTCATTAACTGGTGATAAGTGTCAACTCTGTGGTTGTTACAGACATCTGATACTGGGACTAGGGCTCTAAACTGCTCATTCCGTTATAAGAGCCTCTAACCTGTATGCCAGCACATCTCCTGGATCTACCAACTCTGCTCATTGTAAATATCCATGTTTTCCTGTCAGAAGTTGTTATTAACTAGTAAATTACAACCATAACTGGGGAGTAGAGGATTGGTGTTTTAAGTGTCACAGGAACCAATACAATATGCTTGTGATAGGACACCTAGTGGAAAACATGTCAAGTCAATAAGCCACTAGGTGACAGCACTGTTCCCCCTGTTGACCATTGAAGTTTATATCACTATAAGCAGTACCTATATATATAGTTTGACATATAGGTTGAAGGGGATGACCTCACTCCTCCAGCTGGGTCTCTTCCCTCAGTACATTCTCAGATGGATTTAAGGCCATGTCAACGCCACCCTCGGGAGGCAGGATTATCCTCCTGGTAGGCAGGAAACCTAGTGTTTAGTCATACAGAACCCCAAACACAGCAGATTTAAGCACTATTTTCATATGTCAGCTATGACTACAGTCAGTTAGATTTCAAGAATATGTAATGCACTGTTCCATCTAGTGTGCAATTGACTTTTGAAAATCATAGAATTTGGAAAGTTTTAGAAGCTCATCCATGTCAGTCTGCTTCTATTCAGACTCAAAATTGGTGCCAAAAGTGCCAATGTCCAGTGGCGGATTTAGGGGGGGGCCCCACCTCTTTGGGCAAATTTTAGACTTTCTTTATGTAAAATTCAGCTTAAAAGTAATCAATGTTTTTTTCCAATAGCACCCCCCCCCCTTTTCTTTTTTTTCTTTAAACCCTGGATCCGCCACTGATGACAGGGATATAACTATAGATGTTGATACGGCGTTAAATATACAAAACTATATGAGTATTGGGATGTGGACAGCAGGATTGGACTCGGCGGGAAGGATATCTGGACTCGTCCTGCGGACTCGTCCAGATACCCTTCTGCTGACGGCCGTGTCGTATCGGAAAGTCGTATCATATTGGCATGCCAAGGCTTAGAGTTAGACTGGCGGCTTGCTACAGCTCTGCATCATCAGACCCGTTTTTCTATGGGAGCCCAACTACGAGGAAACCTGGGATCATAATTCACCTATGGCCCGTTGCACAATGCATTTTCGTTGTGAGGATCAAACAACGAAAGCACAACGAACTTTTGCTTAACAACGAAATGTTTCGTTGTAAAGAAAATGCAATATTTCTGGTTCTAATGAATGAAATTTAAATATGTAAATTGTTATAAAAAGGGCAAAAATTAGAAAAAAATCAGTAAAAGTTACAGCTCTTTGAGGGCATTCTAAATTTAGAAAAAAAATGTGTCAAAACGTTCGTTGTTACAATAAAAGTAACAACGAAATGTTTAGTTGTTTTTTATTTTCTTTGTTACAAAAAATCATTGTGCAACGGGCCACTATCAGAGGTAGCCCATAATGCCTTGTGCAAAAGGGGTTCCTGTTTACTTTAAACCCTTCTTTTAAAGTATCCATTGGATAGAAAAATCTGAAAAAATACAATATAATTATTACGATCATGATCCCTGCTAATGTTTTGCCAAAAAATAAATTGGTAGCACACTATTTTCAACCTTTGTTGCATTTTGACAGATTTTATAGGTCTGGCTTCGTTGACCTGTTTTCTTCTATAATCTTATATTAAGGAATTTCTTGTTTTGACATGAAACAGTCAAGTTTTAATCATCTGGTAATATAGGAAAACTATTACAACAGTTGAGGCCTTCACTGCATGCCTATTTAGCAATTCCGGAAAAGTATAATAAACTTATAAAGACTAATAACCAGACCAAGCAGGGCATTCAGTACCCCTTTTTATGAGAAACCTACTGTAAGTGGTCTCTTTCTTCAAGTCAGACACCTTTGGTCCAAGAGACAAGATTTTCAAATCTCAAGAATTTGTATTATGCCTAAATCATTCATGTATTCTATAAACCAATTTTCTGTTTGAAAAATAAAACAAATTTGCAGGGTGGTTTTCACTATTTCTGAATGTTGAATAACCAGTGTGAACTTAGTTATCCATAACCATGACTACTGGTGCTGGACCACAGAGTGTCATGTGATACCCCTGGAGGGTACTTCAAAAGAAATATTAAGAAATTAGTGGTACTTTCAAGATTTGCTTGAGGTACAAAGAAATGTTTAAGACTTTTCTTTAGCATATCTTGAAAAAGTCTATTGTAATGTATTCTTTGTTGTAACTGTTAATTCATATGCCGCTTCCTCCCTTCCACTCTTCCCAAGTGAAAGGAAATGACACTCTCCATCACATGTTCAGGGTCAAAGAATTCTCAAAGTGTAACTTCAAGAATTTTATAAGAATTAAATGAAACAGAAATTCTGGTCTTTGTTGTGTTTTTTTTGCCAAGAGGTCCTTATGAAATACCCAGGCCAAAAAAGTTTCTTACCAATGTATAAACCATTGGCATTTGAATCTCACAGATCACATTTTAGCTCATCTTAGATTTTAGCTCATTATCCACAGATTAATTGCAACGATTCTATATGAAAGGGTTCTGCAAAGAATTCTTAAGATTTTCTCCAAAGAATTTCTCACATCACTGAAATTGAACTAAGAAAACCAAACAAAGATTTCTTGATATGAGAATTATACTGAAATTACCTCCTGCTGATAGGTGTCTAAGTGACACATACCACATGGGCACTCTGTGTGTGTTAACATAAATTAACTCATGTACTGCCACTGGGTTTAGGGCCTCACCCGCCAGGTGATTTTATCTCCTCCAGGCGACGGCCAGCGGCCACCACGTGGAGGTGCATCAAGGTACAATTTCCCAGACGGGGACCTTCTGGGTCTGTCTGACTCTGGATTGAATAAGGAAAATGGAAGGTTATGATTAAATTAGTTAAGGGTTACCTAAAGCTCAGAAATAGTAAATCATCTTACTGTACTAATATAGCATAAGTCCACACTTAAGACCATGTTTGTTGTTCCTAAATATAGGCAGGAGACCTCCATGTACTACATAGTAGGTAAATCTGCAGCTAGCTAGTAGTGATAATGTGGGCCTTGGACCCCTAGCACATAGAGTTGTTCAAACCATCCATGAGTAAGGACCTGCATAGGGCCGATAGCCTGGGTATTCATCACAGATAGACAATTTCTTAATTCTACCTGCAGGTTAGCCTTGATCAGGATGAATGCTGGCTCATATGTTGTCAAACCACAAGGCGTTTATCATAGGAACTTTCAATAATCATACTTTTATTTCTTGTTTGATATGAAGACAAACCAGAGATCATTATTTCTTAAATTTGTATCTATACACATTATATACCTTACAGGTTGTTTGAAAATTTATTCATTATCGGTAGATTATCACAATTATTCATTAATTTTCTATAGTTTTCCCAGGGATTTTGTCAACAAAATTGGTCAAATTTAGACTGCAGATGCCTAAAATACTATAAATCCACTATCCGTGGTAGGGTGAATTGGTATACCTCTGCAGATAGGGAGGAAACCTTCCATGAGCATTTGGTTGTGTCAGCTGAGTGGACTTAGCCCTGGGACTGGTGAAATGCTAACGGGAAGTCAGTGATCTATATCAAACATTTTGGACATCAATAAAGAAATATCCTTTTACATGAGTGTCTTTGTCATCTCTTGGCAACCTGAACTACATCTGGGACTGATTCATGATCCTTAGGACGCAGGATCATGACTCGGACTAGTTACCCAAAAGAGGTAATCTATTGAATGAAGGTACAAATACACGCCAAACTTAACAACAATCTTCTCCTCACACAGTTCTTACATCAAACTTGTGAAAGCCTATCTGGCAGGCTGTTAATTTGATGGTGCTAAATCTTTCTATTTTATGAGTGTCATTTTGACAAGACAAAACTAGTTTTAGGAGACGAATCAATGACAAACTTAGATGACTTGATGTTTTTCAGTGAACTGAAAAACACAAATGTAACAATAAGGAGGTTAAGCAAAGCCAATGCATCACCTAATGTAAATGTAACCTATTATCTTTGTAACCATCACATACTTATAAAATGTTTCATAATTGATTTATTAATAGTAATTATAAGATATCCATTCAAATTTCAGAAGCCCATTAAATGTACTTCTAGAGAAAGCCTAAAAGTTTAGAGATACATTGACATATATGCATCTTGAGATGTGTGGGTGTTGCTTAACCTCCATAGTAATGTAACTGTGCAACGTGTCAATGGAAGGTTGCAGCAATACTATTGGGAACCATCAAAAAAATGTAACATGGGCCAAAATAGAACCAAAGGGAACATTTCTGCAACTTTATAATAACTTTGCAGGCTTGCATGGATTAGGTTTGATGATCAAGGAATAAAAGTGAAAAATAGTTTTTCAATTTTGCGTTTTTTGGGGTTTTGGCAACTCTTTGTTTGCCAACACTTTGTTATATGAGTTATAGTATTAGACATGTCTATCACTTAAATTGACTTTCTAATGGTATACCACACACCGTTATATAAAAACAAAACATCATCCATTGATACGAATTCTGCATCATGGTGTGGAGCCTATAGACATAAACATGTATTATTGGTGTCATCAGTGATCACAATGAAAGAGTTCAAGCCTCCTGCCCATATGCGGGATGTTTGGGTTCTGTAGATGCAAAATGATGAACAAACTGAAGTCAACGCACTTATTTAAGATTTATTGCCTTATTTTAAAACAGCATTGGTGGTAACTTTAGTTCTATATTTTCTTCTCTTTAACAGAGTTATCAAATCAGTTATTTCATGTTCAATGTTCAATTATGGTCAGTCGAAAGACGCTGCATCCAGTGCACAGGTAGTGTTAGGAACAATACGCATGTGTAAGCGGCAACCATGAATGTGTATTTGACACATGTAGCCTTCTATATATAGGTCCCACAGTCTCAGCAGTCCCCACAGCGCACAGGTAGTGTATACATTTACATGTCCCTTGTGTTTCCTTTTCAGCTCTGTATTTTATTAAAATGGTAATTGGTGACCACTGGTTGGGGGGTCCCTACTCTTTCCCCTTCTGGTCGGGCCCCCAGATGCCCTTCACCTCCCGGAAGACAACAGACCTCAGCGAGTTGTTGGTGAAGGAGTTCCCTGTCCGTGTGTACCCGACACGCACGTTGGCACCCGCCGCCCACTTTACTGCTACCTGGTGGGCACCATCTGCCATGCCTGTGCGCACAGCCACTGAGACAGCGATGGCCATGGACCCCGTGCCACAGGCCAGGATCTCTGCCCCTTGCGCCGTGTCATAGCACCGGGCCTGCACCCCATCAGGGCCCACTGTCACGAAATTGACGAAGACGATGAGGTCGCCCCCTAGGTGGCGCTGCAGGTGGGCCAGGCGCTGCCCTTCAGTGATCACGTCAAGGTTAGAGAGGTTGGTACCGGGTGGCATGAAGTGGACATAATGTGCACAACCCGTGTTGGCGAACCAGCCATCTGCACCCACCGCCACCACCTCCAGGATGTCGGCCATGGAGATGGTGACGTCATACAGCCGTGCCGATGCCCCGCTGACATTATGGCTCCCCGTGACGTCACTGACAGAAGCTGTGTGGACACCATCACCAGTAACAAATGAGAAGTGGGCCCAGCTGTCTGCAGGTACCACGCCATACTCACAGGCCCAGGCTGCCGCACACCGGGACCCGTTGCCGCAGACAGGTGCCGGCCCACACTGCCCCAGCCCTGCATGCATCCGCACTCTGTAGACTGCGCCAGTGGCACTCTCTGCCGGCAGCACCTCCATGATACCGTTAGAGCCTGTGTCAGCAACTAAGCGGCGCTTAGCATCCGTGTCGGCCATGAAGGACGCATGCTGTCCCTTTTGGTTGTCGACAATGTCCAGTAGGTCGCCTGCCCCGTTCCACCGCTCGTACGGCACTGCCATCTTGGAACCTACGTCTGCAACACAATCAGAACCGGATGAAGAGAGCTGCTCACTTAAGACCATGTGTGTTGTCCCTAAATATAGGCAGGGGACCTCCTTGTACTAAACATAGGGTAAATCTGCAGCTTGTGTGAGCTGAGTGGACTTAGCCCATATGCATGGACTGGTGATATTCTAATGGGAAGTCATTGATGTATATCAAACATTTTATACATCAATAAAGAAATATCCTTTCACATGAGTGTCTTCGTCAACTCTTGGCAATCTGAACTACATCTGGGACTGATTAGTGATCCTCAGGACACAGGATCATGACTTGGACTAGTTACGAAGAAGTAATCTATTGAATGAAGGGAGTACAAATACATGCCAAACATAACAACAATCTTCTAGTAGTTCTACTCATACAGTTCTTACATCAAACGTGTGAGAGCCCACCTGGCAGGTTGTTAATTTGATGGTGCTAAATATTTCTATTTTATGAGTGTCAGTTTGACAAGACAAAACAAGTATTAGGAGACGAATCAATGACAAGCTTAGAGGACTTGATTTTTTTCAGTGACCTGAAAAACACAAATATAACAATAGGAAGGTTAAGCAATATCACCTAACGTAAATGTAACATATGTATTATCTTAGTAATCATCACATACTTATGAAATGTTTCATAATTATTTTATTAATATTGATGGGTAATTATAAGATATCCATTCAAATTTCAGAAGCCCATTTAATATACTTCCTCAGAAAGCCTCAAAGTTTAGAGATACATTGATGTATCAAGATGCATTGGTATTGTTTAACCTCCCTTATACAATACTGTACAAATGTGTCAATGGAAGGTTGCAGCAACGTTATTGGGAGCCAGCAAAATAACCTAACATTGGCCAAAACAGAATCAAACTGAACATTGCTGCAACTTTATAATAACTTTGCAGGCTTGCAAGGATTAGGTTTGATGATCAAGGAATAAAAGTGAAAAATAGTTTTTCGATTTTGCGGTTTCATGGGTTTTGGCAACTCTTTGTTTGCCAACACTTTGTTTTATGAGTTATAGCATTAGATATGTCTATCACTTGTAATTGACTTTCTAATAGTATACCACACACTGTTCTATGAAAACAAAACATCATCCATTGATGCAAATTCCGCGTCATGGCATAGCCATGTCTATAGCCATAAACGTCTATAGCCATAAACATTCATTATCAGTGTCATCAGTGATCACATTGAAAGAGTTCAAGTCTCCTGCCCATATGTGACCCCCCACCACATAATCAGGCATAACTTGCATATTATGAAAATTGAGCTTTAATTTGACTATCACAGAGGATGCATTAAACTTTAGAATATCAACGTGTGGTCCTGTTATGGCATAACTGAGAACAATCAACGTAGTAAAGAATGAGACAACAAGCAAGTGGTTGGGCGGCCAGTTCCGTGGCAGTAATAATGTATTGTCATTTATTACTGCAAACACATGGAACAAATATGACAAAGAAAAAAAATTTCTGACTAGTGTGTGTAGGATTGAGTCTGTCCAGTCCAGAGATCCAGTGCCTAATGACTGGTCAGGGGTGCTACCTGTAATTTCCAGGGGTGAGAGCCCTCTGTAGGAGGGTGTAGGAAACTGGTGTAATACTGACCAGCTAGTGGTGCCTCCTCTGGACTGTCCTTGATACTTTGATAGGCCTGTGGTAAGCCTATCATCCCAATGAAAGGATTATGTTTCTATCAGTATTTTAACCTAAGTCATGAACATTTGAAGTAACACACATCTAATATAGCTTTTAGGAGAAAAACCACCGTTAAGATACATCTTCTTTTAGTGCAAATGTCTATTGGTGTAAATATGACCATCAAGACATCCCATCTTTGATACATACAAATTCACTCATTTTTAGACATTTGTTTGTGAATTGTAATTTCCATGTATTTACCATGACATTTTTGTAGAAATCTCATTTTTCCAATTTTCGACTTTTTCCTTTATTTTGTCATTTTCTCATAATTGATCTGAACATCACATGCCTCATTTAGTGGTGAGGGGTCACATATGTGGAATGTTTGGTTTCTGGAGATGCAAAGTAATGAACAAACTGAGGTCAACGCAGTTATTTAAGATTTATTGCCTTTTGTTAAACAGCATTGCTGGTAACTTTAGTTCTATACATGTATTTTCTTCTGTTTAACAGAGTTATCATATCAGCTATTTCATGTTCAGTGTTCAATTATGGTCAGCCCAAAGATGCTGCATCCAGTGCACAGGAAGTATTAGGAATGATACGCACCTGTACTCTCTCAAGCGGCAAGCATGAAGCGTATCTGACACATGTAGCTCTCTATATATAGGCTTCACAGTCTCAGCAGTCCCCACAGTGCACAGGTAGTGTATATATTTACATGTGCCTTGCATTTCCTTTTCAACTCTGTATATTATTTTAATAGTAATTGGTGACCCCTGATGGTGGGGTCCCTACTCGTTCCCCTTCTGGTCGGGCCCCCAGCTGCCCTTGACCTCCCTGAAGACAACAGACCTTAGTGAGTTGTTGGTGAAGGAGTTCCCTGTCCGCGTGTATCCGACAGACACTTTGGTCCCCCCAGCCCACTGCACTGCTACCTGATGGGCTCCGTCCGCCATGCCTGCATGTGCAGCTGTCGAGACGGCAATGGCCATGGACGCCGTGCCACAGGCCAGGATCTCCTCCCCCACCGCCGTGTCATAGCACCTGGCCCGGACCCCGTCAGGGCCGACAGTCACGAAACTGACAAGGGCGATGAGGTCATCCCCCAGGTGGTGCTGGAGGTGAGCTAGATGCCTCCCTTCAGCATCCACATCAAGGTCAGAGAGGTTGGTACCGGGTGGCAGGAAGTGGACATAGTGTGCTTCCCCGGTATTGGTGAACCAGCCATCTGTGCCCACCGCCACCACCTCCGGGATGTCGGCCATGGAGATGGTGACATCATACAGCCGTCCTGATGCCCTACTGATGTCATGGCTCCCTGTGACGTCGCTGACGGACGCCGAGTGGACACCATCACAGGTGACAAAAGAAAAGTTGGCCCAGCTGTCTGTTGGTACCAGGCCATACTCACAGGCCCAGGCCGCTGCACACCTGGACCCGTTGCCGCAGACAGGCACTGGCCCGCACTGCCCCAGCCCCGTGTGCATGCGCACTGTGTAGGCTGCGCCGGTGGAGCCCTCTACTAGCAGCACCTCCATGATACCATTAGCACCTGTGTCGGCCACCAGTCGGCGCTTGGCATCGGTGTCAGCCATGAAGGATGCGTACTGCCCCTTCCGGTTGTCAATTATGTCCAGCAGGTCTCCCGCCCCATTCCACCGCTCGAATGGCACCGCCATCTTGGAACCTGTGTCTGAAACACAACCAGAACCCCAATGAAGAGAGCTGCTTACAGCCAAAGGCTGCTCACAAGGGCTGGGGGGGGGGGAGAAAGGCTAGTTGTTGATCCTAATTGTTTCATCTACCCCTGTTCCCCTCTTGTAACTGCCCTTTCCAATCCCTATGACCAGCCTAGTTTTTCTCCATTGCCCTCTGCTATACTCCTCCCCTGTAATATCCTAATTCACCTCATCTGCCCTCTCCTAACCCTGTCCCCTTCAGGCCTGCCAACCTGTAAGCTCCAAAATTCGTGACACCCCTCCCCCCCCATGAGTTTTGTGTGTGCAGATTTGTGCATTTTAGTGAATTCTAAGACAATATTAATACAATTTTGTATGGCAACAGGGTCGAAAATTCGTGACTGTCCCAGGAAATTTGGGACATTTGGTAGGCCTGCCCCATCTGGTATCCTAATACACCTCATTGGGATATACCCAATGTGGGATGGGCTTATTCAATATCAATGACTACAACATAACGCCCAATCTAGAGAGAACTCAAAGGGCCAATTAAGATATCCCATCTCTAAAGGACAAGTAAGTAATAATGCAAGGCTATAATTACATTCAATAAGGGTCACATAAAGCTAAGAAATAGTCAATCATCTTGTTAATTTGGCAGTGCTAAACCTTTCTAATTTATGATTGTCATCTTGACAAGACATAACTTAGGAGACAAATCAATGACAAGCTATGAGGACATTTTTTTCAATGAACTTAAAAACACAAATGTAACAATAATGTTGCTGTGCAACATGGTAATGGGAGGTTGTAGAAAGGTTATTGGGAGCCATGAAAATCACATAACAAGAACCAAAACAGAACCAAACAGAACATTGCTGCAACTTTATTATAGCGTTGCAGGCTTGCCTGAATTAGGTTTGTCGTTCAAAGAATAAAAGTAAAAGTTGGTTTTTCAATTTTTTGGTTTCCTGGGTTTTGGCAACTATTTGTTAGGCAACACTTTGTTATATGAGTTATAGCATTAGATGTGTCTATCATTAGCAGTTGACTTCCTAATTGTAAACCATGCACACTCATACTGTTCAATAGATACAAAACGTCATCCATTGATGCCAACACCCTGTCAGGGTGTGGAGTCTACAGCCGTAAACGCATATTATTGGTGCCATCAGTGATCACAACGAAAGAGTTTAAGAATTCCACCAATATGTGGACTGTTTGGGATATCCTAATACACCTCATCTGTAACATGTAAAGTAACAAAAAAACTGAAGTCAACGCACTTATTTAAGATTTATTCCCTTTTGTTAAAACAGCATGGCTGGTAACTTTAGTTCTAGATTTTCTTCTGTTTAACAGAGTTAACAAAAACAGTTATATTCATTTTCAATGTTCATAATAATGACCAATGATGGTCAATCCAAACTCTGTGAATTCAGTGGACAGGTAGTGCATTTACTTGTACCTCCACGGTCCTTTCCTTCTCAAAGCTTATTCTTTGTATTTGAAATCTTCTTTCCAATCAATTTGATTTCATCTTGGCCCCCAGCTGCCCTTGACCTCCCTGAAGATGACAGACCTCAGTGAGTTGTTGGTGAAGGAGTTCCCAGTCCGTGTGTACCCGACACACACATCTGCCCCTGACGCCCACTGCACCGCCACTTGGTGGGCCCCATCTGCCACGCCTGCACGCGCAGCCACCGCAACGGCGATGGCCATGGATGCAGTGCCACAGGCCAGGATCTCATCCTCCAACCCGGTGTCGTAGCAGCGTGCCCGCACCCCATCAGGGCCTGCCGTCACAAAACTGACAATGACGAGCAGGTCGCCCCCCAGGTGGCGCTGCAGGTGGGCCAGACGCCGACCCTCAGTGTTAATGTCAAGGTCAGAGAGGTTGGTGCCGGGTGGCATGAAGTGGATGTAGTGTGCAGACCCCGTGTTGGCGAACCAGCCGTCGGGGCCCACCGCCACCACCTCCGGGATGTCAGCCATGGAGATGGTGACATCATACAGCTGCCCTGATGCCCCGCTGACATCACGGCTCCCTGTGACATCACTGACGCATGCCGTGTGGACGCCATCACCAGCGACGAATGAGAAGTGGGACCAGCTGTCTGCTGGTACCAGGCCATACTCGCAGGCCCAGGCTGCTGCACACCTGGACCCATTCCCACAGACGGGCACTGGCCCGCACTGCCCCAGCCCTGCATGCATGCGCACTGTGTAGACCGCGCCAGTGGCAGCTTCTGCTGGCAGCACCTCCATGATGCCATTAGAGCCTGTGTCAGCCACCATGCGGCGCTTAGCATCCACGTCGGCCATGAAGGATGCATGCTGCCCCTTCCGGTTGTCGACAATGTCCAGCAGGTCTCCCGCCCCATTCCACCGCTCATATGGCACCGCCATCTTGGAACCTACTTCTGCAACACAATCAGAACCCAGATGAAGAGAGCTGCTCATAGCCGACCGGTGGTATTGGTTGACCAATGCCATGCTGTGGTAAACAATTGTTGAATCTGATGTATTAAAATAGTAAAATTGAAATTAATATCTTGCCCCCAGCTAGATAGAATAGAAGGGTTGCCAAAGTAACATTTAAGATATGTTTTATGGCTAGTTCAAAGTACATTAATTCTCCATATGTCCATGGAACTGTTAACATTTAAGATATGTCGTATGGCTTGTTCAAAGTACATTAATTCTCCATATGTCCATGGAACTGTTTTATGGAATAAATTGACAAAAGATATTTAGCATGCATGGTATACATATACCCCTAATCTGCATTATTCTATCTGCAAGTGCTTGCATGAAGCCAACATTGTAACAAGACCCAAGTGGAGATTTTCTTCTTCCCATCCCCCTCTGATAACCTAATCCATTCCATCGACTCTCCAATCCCTGCCCCTTCTGGTAACATAATCCATTTCATTGACTCTCTCCTATTCCCGTCCCCCTCTGGTATCCTAATCCACTACATCTGCCCTCTCCTATACCCATCCCCTCTGGTATCCTTAACACCTCACCTGCCCTCTCCTATCCCTGTCCCCCTCTTTTTTTAACCAGTTAAATTGAACTATAGAGGTTAAATTTCCTATTGAGATCCAGACTGCATGTCCAATCCCTAATATACTTCCACATTATGAAGGCCATAACTCTCATGCTGGTGATAAGATCTCCCGTTGACAACGAACAATCCATATATAGTACTGACCGAGGTGTGATATCAAAATAGTTATTCCCCTGCTTATACATAGTCGAGGGCCGTAGCGTAGCGCAGGCCCGAGACTATGTATAAGCAGGGGAATAACTAGTTTGATATCTTACCGAGGTCTGTACTGAATTTATTTCTACCTCTTGAGTTCTGTAAATGTAATCACACATTAAATATGTTATTTTGGCTTCAATACATTTTTTTAAATGTGAAAATTGATGTAATATCAACGGAGATATCAACAGATAAAAGTTACGACAAAATGTAAACAAATGGAGCAATTTTGTGACGTAGCAACGCGACGTAACAACGCGACGTAGCAACGCGACCTAGATATTCCACTGGTGCGCTGTGATTGGCTGATAGCATAAGGGGGCGTGGCTTAGCTAAAAGTTATTCCCCTGCCTCCCTGCATTCCTATTGGTTTTGCCTCAGAAAAGGGGCGTGGCTTTGGTTTCCTTGGTTTGCCAGGGGAATATCTTTTTGTTATTCCCCTGGTCTCTGTACTTAGTTTAAACCAGGGGAATATCATTTTTGTTATTCCCCTGGATGAATAAAATGACGTGTAAATAGGAGATGTACAGACACTACGCCATTAGGGGTGAAATAAAAAGGGGTAACGTCCACTCAACCACATCAAGCCAATGCTCCAGCTCAACTGTCAGTCTATCTGCTTCAATTCCAATTCCAGTACCTAGCTTAACAGTACCAATATTTCCAGGATGTTATTCCAACAACAGTCAATAGTGCTCTGCTGGCTAGTGTGTGGACTGAGCCTTATATATGATTGGCTCTGCATCATTGCACCAGTATATTTACATACTTTGTTTACATACCTTCCTATACGTGAACTTTATGAAATTGTATCAAAAGTTATACCGTGTTATCTCTATATCCAATGTGCGCTGAAACACAAGAGCCGTTCTTTTCATAATCAGCAGTCAGTAGTTGTCTATGGAGCCCTGTTTGTGTTGTGTTTTATTGTCAGGTAGATTTTGAATCAATTTCCTGTTTTGCCAATATGGATTACAGGCTTGCCTGGTTTTTCTTTTGTCAGCAAGGAATTCATTCCTGCAACAGAATGCTTCTGAGGGTCGATGTTTATCTATGTATGGCAACTCATATATGATTTACAGATTTCTCCAAGGGTGTTGCATTATATATCTAATATTATATTGGAGCTAGATATTGAAGCAACTCTAAGTGACCATACATTGTATATTGAACACGATGTGGAAGATTCCCAAGAGTTTGGGGCAAGTGCATATATATCATATTCCAGGAAATAAAAGACTATATATGAGGTTTGGGAGGTACCTCAGCAAGCACCATTGCACAGGTGGAAAGTATGTAACCCACACAGTATCCCACAAATTGTTTTCAAATTTGCAGACGATAACAAACTTCCATACTGATAATTTCATGGTTCAAACCTTGAAATGCATGTTATATGAGAAGTTGATATGCTCTACTTCCCAAAATGATTTTTCATCATACTTTAATTCCTGAGTGTTAATAAAATTAGGAAGCTCGTGATTTAGGATTTGTCAGTCATATACTTGGCTCAAACATGAAAGTGACCAGTCATAAATCTAAAAGTTTTAATGGCACACATTAGACGTTCCGTGCTTCATCTTTTTCCTTTTCTTTTCAAAACTGCAGGCAAATTTCCTTCTTAAACCCTTTAAAGGCTTTGGAAAATATCAAAATTGCTATAAGTATTAGAAATTTTGCATCTTTTTAAACCTAAGTGTGTAAGGAATACGATTTCCTTTGTTACATTCGATCAGACAGCACTGAGACCCAGCGCCAAGGGTGAAAACACACGGTGGTCTTGAGCAACAGTGTATCAGGGACGGAGATACGCAGGGGGCCCCCACTCCCTATCTTTGGCCAGAGGGTTCTGCAGAATATTTTACAAACGCCTTTAGAGCCCCCGACCCCGACCCCGATCGTTCCTGAAATACCTTTAGGTATCCAAGACCTATACTAGATTCCTAACGGAAATGTTTATCTGAAGGCTATGGAAAGAGGTTATATGGAAAAAAAGATATCTAAAACCTTCAGATGTATCTCGTAGTTCAAATGCATTCCTAGAATTAAAATAAAGAGAAATAAGTTTGTAAATGGTTTCATTTAGGAAGGAAAAATACAGAAAATGTAACAAGTGCTACAAAGGTGTCCCTAACTCTGTTGATTTGTGATACATTGTTTCACAAATGCCTTATTTATGAAAAAACATGTACGGGACCTCTAGAGGTCTCTTAAATTTTTAGGCCCTACCAATTGCACTGATAGATTGCTGCAATTTTTCCTGTATTTCCATAGGTTTCCTGGAATAGGGAGTACACCCTCAGTGCTTCCTGTTTTTAGAGGGATGTTTTGCATGAGTGACCATGACCCGTATATACTGTACTTCCGATCTTGCATAAATTCATGCCGATCAAAAACTCTTAAATTAGTTTATTTGTTTTTTTCTCATGTGTAATGCTTCTTATTTACTCTGACATTTATTCTACAAGTACTTTAAATGATTATATTATACAATGGGACTTGTATGTACGCTCACAAGCATACATTCATCAGGTTTGATCTATTTTCATTGACATAAGGATTGCTAACAAATGTACGTGGTTACATAATTAGCCTATGAGCCTTTGGCATTTACGACAGTAAATATTGCACGTACTTAGGATTCACAACCACTTATTTACAGATCCAGCTGCCATCACCACGTAGCTTCTCCGTATATATTTTATTTTTTCGTAAATTTTGTTAGGAATCTAGAGCGAAGTCAGAGCGTGTTTACAAATCAAACATTCCGAAAGAGTTATGCCAGAATGAAGTTGTGTAATGGTCCTTATAAAATTATTTATAACATGTTCCCTGTTTGTTAGAGTATCGATATATAAACGGAATATGTTAAATAACATTATAGAATATTATATAACAACGATAACAAGTTAGGTTGATTTGGACATAAATATAACAAATATTTATTTTCCTTCCTAAATACATCGACTCTAAAGCTTAAAAATGTTGTCTTGATGGTGGTTGGAACGAGAATGAATGGTTGGTAACGAGTCCCAGTATTTATAGTCACGTGACAACAAGTGGGCGGGGCCATGGTTACGTCGCGGTGACGTCAGCGGAACCGTTAAAATAATTATTTTGTTGAGGTCTCGCACCACAAAATATTACATTTATAACATGTTCCCTGTTTGTTAGAGTATCGATATATAAACGGAATATGTTAAATAACATTATAGAATATTATATAACAACGATAACAAGTTAGGTTGATTTGGACATAAATATAACAAATATTTATTTTCCTTCCAAGTCTCCAAACCAAACCTAACGTAGTGAAAGAATTCTATCACATTTAATTTTATTATTAATTGAGGGCCTAATATATTTGAAAATACAATCTGAACTCCATTGGCTTCTCTCTTTAATATAAGATATAGAAGCACCCTTGTTATGAAGATTTGTGGTGCTTCCCCTTCTTAGGGAATGGGTAGAAAAATTACCAATAACATTTGCTCTAGATAACAACAATTTGAAACACTTGTTAACACCAGAATATGTTAAAAATTTAACATTTTTACTGGAAAATAGAGGTTCATCCCTAGACTTGGGATACCAATAATACATTTTTTCAAGCCAATATACTGCGCAGATCTTTTTATTATCTAGCCTATTCAAAGGTATCTCATGAGTCTGGCCTGGCTTTTTTGTTTTGGATGAAGAAACATTTACAATGCATCCCCAAGAGTAAAATTTTACATTTTCTCTTTTTAACATGTGAACTGACTTGACAGCGTGTCCCACTCTTAGGAGTGTTCTGAATAGAAAGACTATTACAATCCATACTAAAATGTAAAATTCATCAGACCATTTTACCTTCCTATACAATTTCTCTAAATGTTTTTCTTCCAGTGGATCTATACTGTCCTCTGGTAAATTTACAGAATTTTTTACACCTTTTATGGTCATTTTTACATTTTGGTCTGACCACCCTGCTACTGGGTAAGCCTTGACATTATGAAAATATATAACCGCCTGATAGTAACTAATTACGGATGAAGGCTTCATAAATTTAGAAATATATGCTATATACAGGCAAGCTTGAGAAGAATCACATTTATAGCGTTGCCAATTAAATTTTTTACATACCTTTTCATACATTTTCCACTGCCTTCTCCGTAAAAGTTGGGTGTTTTTCCCCACGGCGGACTCTTTCAACGCTCGCAGGCGCTTTTTTATCTCTTTTTCCTCTGCAAAAGTTAAAAATTGCGTTAATACAACACAAATTTGAGCCGGCCAGGCATTTTTTGGCCTCCTCCTCATTTTTTACATATAAAATTCTAGACAATGTGTCCGCTACCAGATTATTTTTTGTATTAATATAATGAGGGACTAGCCTTATTCTAAATATCTTACAAATCCAAAACAATTCCCTAAGCCAGCTCATACATGTAGGGTTAATACTAACTCCCTTCCTAATCATGTGGTATACCTGTGTATTGTCTGTAAATATATTGACACTATGGTTTGCAAGTTGGCTCAGCCATGCCTGCACCCCTCTTACTATGGGATATAGTTCTAGTTCATTTATATTATTTTTGTCATAAATAATATCTGTTGGAGCATTTATTATATGACCACAGCTGGATCCTTCCAGCTCGATGCTATCATCCCAGCTACCAGCTAGCCAAGAACTACCCATGTATATGCCAAAACCCTTCATTGATGAGTCTGATACTAGTGGGAGGGGAAATTCATTATATGTTATTTGTCTTTTGCCATTAAAGTTCTTTAAAAATCTTTGCCACCATAATAAGTCATCTCTGCATGCTTGGCCTATTTTTATTGCCTTTAATTTATTATTTAATAATACTTTATACAGGTTATATATGCGTCTGCAATATATTCTGCCTCCATCAACAACATGAGAGCGGTGGGACAATAGGCCCCCTAAGCTTTCAAGTTCCTTCCTAGAAATAGTACATTTCTTGACATGTTTCTCAAGAAGTTTCTCGAGTTTCTCGAGTTTCTCTTTTGGTAGTCTTACTTCCATTAATTCTGAATCGATTTCTAGGCCTAAATATTTACATATTCTGCTAGGAGGGCTTATTTTCCCCATGATATATGAAAACCAAGATATCTCAGGACCCTAATGACCACTTTTTGAGCCCATTCAGCCTCCTCTATAGACCCAGCGATGACAATAAAGTCATCTAAATAATTTACTGCTTGTATTCCATAGATATCTGACAATATATGATATATAAATTCCGATATTTCATTAAAATACATTGGCCCTAGCCTTAGACCAAAAGCCAGGCGTGAATCCTCAATAAATACTTCTTTATTCTCCACCTCCCACCTGAGACCCATATATTTTCTATGGTCGGGAAATAATGGCACGGCCCTATAGGCTGATTTAATATCGACAACTGCCATATAATCCTCCTTGTTTAACAAGGCTAAAACATTTTCTATGCTTTTATATTTAAATTCTTGGATTATTTCCTCATAATAATTATTTACTGAATATTTTTCAGGCATGGAACAATCTGTGATAGGCCTTACGCCCCCGTCTGGCTTTGGGACAGCTCCCATACTATGAATACAAGATGGTTTTTCATTTACTATTTTCAAATAGCCTTCAGCCAGTTCTTTGCCAATAATTTTGTCTAATTTTGACTTGTTTTCACCCTCAAAAACTGAGTTATAATTTTTGCAGTCGTATTTCAAACCATCAACAGGCACTGAGCCGTCAACAATTTTGAAGCCGTCAACGATACCGTCAACAGTAGGTCTAAATCTTTTCCTGCATTCCTCTGTACCTAAGGCCAATAGATATTCAAACCTACAAGGTCTAAGTTGGGCCAACCCGCCCCCTATATAATGCATACAGGTACAAACGCCTCTGGCACACTTTTCGTAGACAGTAATGTCCGCCCCGCTTGGCGAGCGGGACTCAAATAAGATATTATTTAGAGAAAATTCAATATCTTCACTATTTGCCGATAGATTTTCACCAGCTTTCGTATTTTTGTCGACAAATACCCTATCACATAGATTATCGACACTAACCTTGGTTCTATCGGCTAATTCTTTGTTAAAATCCAGAAATTCATCCTGTAAAATGACATTTTTGCCCTCCTCCTCCGTAAGGCTATGTGTACTTTGAGCACAAGGACTCGTGACGTCATCAGTTTCAGTACCGGCTTTTCCGGTCAACAATGCGGGAGCGCCCGCGTAACATTCATTTTCAAGAACAACTTTACCATGGATTACCTCAGAAACAGGCGTTAAATTATCATTTCTGGAACAAAACTCGTCCTCAAGAACACGGAGGAACCCAACATTACCCCCGCATTTACGAATTACGGAGTAAAAATGGATATTTTCAACCTCAGCAGCCGGCTGAGTTTCCCGCGACTGGGTCACTTCACTACAATCGATGACATCACAGCTTTCAGATAAGTCGTAACTATGTGCTTGCGCGTCTAGCAACCCAGATTTTACGGCCTCATCCTACTTCTTGGTCGTTGTACTACGCCCACAATCTTTTTTGGCGTGACCCTTCTGATCTCAAATGATGCAAGCGTGCAGTAACCCGCACTTTCCGAAACACCCTGCCTCTGAATTGAAACGGAAACAAATCTTTTCTGACCCATTTGCACTCCCAGAATATTTCTGTTTGTTCTTGTACGAGCCCCCCGACTTGTTAACTGAGGCCTTGTAGGTATTGTCAAAGCTAAAGTTTGAGAAGACATCTTCTTGTTCGATTACGCCAAACTGCTCGTAACCTAACCTATCCGCCCGTTCCCTAACGGTTACATCATACTTGTTAAAGCAATCGAAGGTATACATCCTTTGAGGCTTTTTCCGCGAGTAACTTTACGTGTTTGACAGCGGGTTGGGGGTCTTTTTTATCATGAATTAATTTTTCAATTGTTTTGAGACCAATTACAAGAATTTCCTCTACATTTTTTTGTTTTTCTCCCTTGTTACAGAACCTTTTTTGGGTAAAATTCTTTGTTTTACCTTTTTTTGTTTCAGGTGAGGAGGAGGGGCTGCCAGAGGACGTCCGAGAACGGTCTGAACTCGTCGCGGAACGCTCCTTGTTTCTAGATGGGCGCTGTTGCCGTCTTGACTTGGTTTTCTTCTTCACCTCTTGCCAGACCTCTTCTGACGATGAGTCGGCGTAGTCTGACGACCCATGGACCCCTCTTGAAGCTTTCCTGCTGGCCTCCGCCAGTTGTTGAACGGTTGCAGCCATGCAGGCAACTGTACGCTCCAGTCTTGACATCCTGTCACTCATCCTGTCCGTCGGAACTTGGTGCCGGACTGCTTTTGGGCTCGTCGAGGACGATGAACCCCGGATCGTACCAGAACGGCTACGACCCCTCTTCGCCCCACCACCATCTTCTCCTGCAGCATCAGAATCCACTGACACTACCAAGGTATCTGTACGATCACATTTCTTGCCTGTTGGAGCTTCGTGTCTTACTCCACATTTCTTACAAAGATTATTTTTTCTCTGTCTTTTCCCCATAGCTGGCGCATAGAGGAACCTCTAATGCGTTGATAATGCGTTAGAAAATGCGTTAAATGCGTTAAATAGTCGTACTAAAACTTCCTAAACCCCTTAAGGAAGCATGCTGGAGATGTTGTCTTGATGGTGGTTGGAACGAGAATGAATGGTTGGTAACGAGTCCCAGTATTTATAGTGACGTGACAACAAGTGGGCGGGGCCATGGTTACGTCGCGGTGACGTCAGAGGAACCGTTAAAATAATTATTTTGTTGAGGTCTCGCACCACAAAATATTACGATATGATATCGAATTCAGTTAAGAAAAAAATTATTGTTAAATGAAGTCTCGCTGTAAAATCCATATGGAATCTGAAGACTAAATTAATGTTAAATCAAATCCAAAGTTTGGTGTCGTTTCTCTTGCAGTTATGTCATCACCAGTGGCGCAATCAGAAATAAACGAAAATTCCAAAACAAAAATAACTTTCTCCCAATATTCCCAGTATATTGTAAGCAAAGGGAAGCAGGTAGAAGATCGGCAATGCCGAACCTTGTTTCAAAATCAATTCAAAAATAAAAATAAATATGTTAAAATGGTGTCTGTATCACATTCCAGAAATATTCCAATAAATGGGTGTTTCTTTGATACAATGACTGTATACGTATGTACTCAGTTCCTACAATCTATATTGATTATATGTGCTGGGATGTGTTATGATGTCTATGCCCCCATTATTAATTTGGCAATGTAATTTCATTGATAACTGTTTTTTTCAATTCACTTTTGTACATTTTTCATCATATATAACAATCAATGTAATGATATGAAAACCAGGGGCAACCTGATCGTTTTTTTTTTTTGCAAATTAAATCCTTAAAAAATGTACCCGAAAATTGGCGGCGGTACCTACCTGAAACTAACCACAAGGTGAGACGTGTGCTGGGCGGTGGTGGGCAGTGGACTGGGGCTGTGGGGGGCCTCTGTGGCCGGGTTCAGTACAGGGACAGCGATCAATGACCACAGATAGCGATATAAACCCGCTCTTATATAGATGGACCAGGTACTCCATTGATTAACAGTAGCGGTATCAAACACTGATAGTGATTGTATTGCTACATGACCCCTTCTTGTTTTTAAGGTCAATCTGGTTTATGACCCTATCATTGTATTACCTAGGATCCAAATGTGACCCCCAACCATGTAATGAGGCATACGTCGCAGATAGGTATATTTAGGGTTTTGTTAGATCCTATGAGAAGATGGTATAATCTTTGAAATGGTAAAATAATTTACTATGTTTCTATCATTATTCGAGCTCAAGTTATAGATATTTGAAGTATCATGCATCAGATAAGGATAGTCAGAGAAAACTGGCCTTAAAGATAGGGCTTATCTTTATTGCAATATAAATCTGTATAGACACTAACTATGACAACCCAGAATACCCATCTAATAGGCATGAAAAATCAATTATTAATGTAGATTACCAATTACCATGTATGGCTCATGTATTTATTATGTGATTTTAACTGAATTTTTCACTTGTTCACTTTTTCCTCTGATTGTGCTCTTTTTTCAGAACTGTACATAGCCTCATTTAGTGGTGGGCGTCACATTAATGAACAAACAGACCTGTCTGATGTTCCAGGCACCAGTCAGGTTATTGTATTTTATTGATTATGCTAATCAGAAAAACTGATATCTTTTACTAGATATAATTTGTTCCAAATAGCTCCAGTATGGAAATAAAGCACAAAAAGGTAAAACATGGGTGCTCCATTATTTTTCTTTTGTGCATAAAATTTTTATTCAGTAATAAACATCAGAGCTACCTCTGTTTTTCAGTTCATTACAAACATGAAAAATGAAAAAGGGTGACCTATATACAGAACAATAAATAATACAAGTGGTCAATAAATTTTACACAAAATATCAAATACAGTCACACCAATATAATCCTTATTCATAGATTTTATACATTTTCATAAAGACAGTCACACTTTCTGAATTTTGCAGATCGGCACTCGAATTATTCCAATATTTTAGTCCACAGAAGAATGAATTTTTCCTGAAAGACCAATGAATTATGGATGGAATTACAAACACTTTCTTCTTAATTAAATTTCCAGGTTTTGATCCCCTGCTGTTTGCCTGCCCTGTCACCTTCATCTTATAGATACCATCACCAAAGATGTTCCAACTTGTTTTCACCATGAAAATTACCCTGGCTGTCGTTATGGCATAAAACATCCATCACTCACTCACCTCAAACTCTATAAGGATAACCTTAAAATGGAATGCATCATATGCATTTCGCAGGCACAATGGTACACAGGTTTACTTGTTGAAAATACACCTGATGTGCCAAGGTGTGCCCACATTTAGGGCAGGCGTTGTTGGTGTTGTTGAGCCAGGTAAGGTGTGTAAACTGGGTAGCCTCAAACAAATAATCTGATCTGTTTAAATCCTGAAGACAAGGTTTGGACTGTTGGGTTTTTGTGTGATGCAGAGATAATATAATAAGAAGGACTGCAGGGTGCGTCTGAGGGTGGCCGTACAACCCATAGGGGATCGTCACATACCGAGGGCGAAGGACGAAGTTTGTACGATCCCCATGGGTCACATGGCCACCCACGGACGACCCCTAAGGTCCTTCTTTATTTTAGCACCCAAATAATATTCACAATTTGTTAGAATTACTGAAAACAAGGAGCCTACAAGGAGTGGTACGTACAGCATGGCAATACAACCTGCTCAAATACGCACTGCTAATCAGCAATGTGGGTGATAAAGTCAATTTCCTTAAGGTATTGGACAACCATTGATAATTTATCACCCCTGTATATTACCTTGTACAATGGGCCTGATCTGGTTTCATGTGTTGCATATAGGTCCCTTTTTATATCTACTAATATGAGTTCCACAAAATCTGCAGAGGTACGTTATATATACATACATCACTGTCATTTGGTTAGAATAAGAATTACAGATTGTGACAGTATAGTCTTTGTGTTTGACGAAGGACAGATGACTGATATATAGATCTAAATTCCTCCCATATAACATCAATAGATAAGTGTGAAGTTATCTTACTCCTTCATATAGGGAGTAAACAACGGTGCTCTGTTATCTGGAGAAGCGTGGTCATGCAATTAGTCACGTTACCGTCGAATAAGTTGGTTTTTTTCTGTATACAATCGACCCTTGTTTGCGTGAACGTGGATGGGACCAATTCATTTTTCCGTTTAAGTGTGATGTCCGCGTGACTCCGAGTGTCCTAGGTTCAGACTCTGAGACCGGTGCTTCAGATGACATTAACCCCCCCCCCCCCCCCCCCCCGTACTCCTTATGTCCACCTTATGTCCGAAATGAACATTGAATAAGCCCATCCCAGTTTACATCAACACTAAGGTTTACTATGAAACATTTTCAAAATTGCCTCCATGCTTATTACCTGAAGACAGTTATAGAATACAAAATTAACCAAAGGAATTTGGGTGACAGATTGCTCCTAAATTTGGTAAAATATAGCCTTATATTTTGGTATTTCCCCCATAGGAACCAATGCTAAAGCCTGTCAGCCTAGCCTATAATGTCCCTATTTTGCCCTGAAACAAAGCATTTTGTTTGGCTGGCAGACCTACAAATCTGTCAACTGATGAAATTTAAGGAATAATAAAGTTGAAGCAGTCCTTGAAGGATGGCGTGTACATTAATTTTGTCCAACCCTCGTCCAACCCTAGCATATATCCAATGTGGGATGGGCTTATTATGCAATAGGTTTGGGGGACACAGGTTCGTGTCCACCTAAAGGCCATGCCTGCTGCGGTAAGAGTTGGTCTGACCAGAAGTCAACTGTATGCCTACACATCATAGAATTTAACAGGTGGCAAATACTGAAGTGAAAAAGAATATAATACAGTGTGTCCTCCTGATAAAAATGCTAAAAATAGTAAAATAAGATAATCAATTCCTTTACAGTGTGTGTCATAGAATTTTTGCATAGACACGGATACCATTAATTTTCCCGATTGCTATCTGCGGTTAAACCTAGACGAGAGTTTTGATGACCGATTCACAAAGCTTTCAAAGAGGAATCTCGGATGTTCATTTGCAGTGCAACGATATTTTATCATTGTTGCTCGATTTTTCATTGGGATAGGTTGAAACATATCTGGGAAAAGTAAAATTGTCAAACATCAGTCTCCTGAGACGTGGACCCACGCGTTCACAGACGAGTGGGTGAGCATTCAGGGGGAACCAACCCCCTCCCCTCCCACTGGCAGCGCAACGTGACCTGCCTACTACATACTGACATTCCCGCCATTTCGGCAGTCCGTACGGGTCCACCACAGCTTACACACGCAGACTTGATGGCCGTGGCATGTCGCCGAAGCCACACACATGTTCCAGGGCGGTTAAGGCCACTAAACAGCCAGAGTCGATATATAAGTCGTCTCATCGCCGGGATGTACGATCGGAGCCCCCACGAAAGCAGGCTGACGTTAAGAAAAAGAAGGACAATCGTATGGATTACTTCCAGGAGCAGCTGACAGCCCTCAATACCATGATGACCCAGCACATAATGGCGGACACACAGTCACAGTCACCGGCGCACATCCTCACCCCGCCTCAGCCGGACAAGCCCAACAGGCCAGTACCGGTTATGGATAAAGCGTCAACTCCTAGGCCACGCCAGAATTAGTCTGTCACAGTCAGACCCACTGTTTCCCAAAGTGAGTCTGTACACCAGCAACCATTTTAGGTGGGAATTCCACCCTGCATCCCAGCATGCTTTGCAGCCGCTGGTTTATGGCAGGTAGGACCATAAACCAGCCAGCATCCCAAGAACCATCAAAGGGGTTGCCCATACTATTTATAGAGGGCCAATAAAAGAATTCTTAACAGATTTGAAGTGACCAATAAAAGCCATGGACTCTTGTGGGTGTACGGACCTATTATGTAAGAGCTAAGTAGGTCAGGGACGGACTACGCCAGAATGCCCTGCACGTCCCACCACCGCCGGAGGCCATGATGCACGAGCCACAGGTGGCAGAAAGCATTGCCGAGGCTCTCAAGACCCTCGACCCTACGCTCAGCGCAACGGGAGGTAAGAAGAACAGTACACTAAAGCCACACATGTTCATCCCCGCCAGGTTTAAGGCTAAGAAAGTTTCTGAGCAAGAAGATCTGTCGTTCCCCCTTTATGTAAATGGTATGACAGGTCTTATCTTAAACGGCATGGCAGACCAGACCTCGCGCTCTGCGGTGGCGTGTAGGCACCTGAGGGAGGTGGCGGAGGACGTCGTCTCCCGCTCGTGGCACGGTGGACAAAATCAGTATTTGACTGCGTGGATAGGGGAGAAATTACATGGGCGAACTACGATGAGATCCAGCGCGAACGCATGAAATTGTCGTATAGTGCCCCCCCAACAGAGGAAATAGTTACCATCTGTCTGAGCATTTAACAAGCTCGAGTGTAAGGAGACCGACACCTACTCAAACAACGGAGTTAAATATCGGCATGCATGTGTAAAGACAAGCTGGTGTCTTCACCACTTTATGTTTTTACTTATATATGTATGTATATCGTTGGCTGAGTAATAAAATGTCGTATCTCAAAAAAATCAATTTTATTTTTATTTTTGAATATGTTTCCCTTCCCCTTAGGGTATCGAGAAAATTTGAAATTTTTGAAATTTTCCAAATCTTTGGAATGTTATAACCCAGTAAACAAAGGTCGTATCTGTAGAATTACTCTTTTGGGTGAGTAATAAAAGGTCGTATCTGAAAATGGTCATTTGATTTTCTTAGTAAAGAATGATAATTAATGCGAAATGTACACATCTTATGATTTACATTTTTTTTTAAACTATCACATGATCCTTATTGTAAAATACTGTGGATAAATTTTAGAAAAATAACAGCAGACAAAGGAATATAAGTGCAAAATGTTGGATACGACCTTTGTTTACTGAAATTCTGGTGTGTGTGTGTTGAGTAATAAAAGGTCGTATCTGGGCTGCAATTGAATCTGACAGTTTAAATATCACATAAATCTTTACTTTTGTAGAGTAATTGAATGAATTCAATACAAGCATATTGTATTAAGTTCAGGAATATTATTTTGTGTAAATTGTATTTGTTAAACCACTTTAATTAGTATTTACCTAAAATTTAGACATCTCCTTGAAAATGAGTAATAAAAGGTCGTATCTGGAAAAAAAAATGTATATGTTACGATAGTAACATCCCAATAACCCTTATATATTCATAATTGTGTCTAAAATACTTGTAGCATATCATTCTTGCTAGTATTGAGATATTATGATGTTTGAGCAGATATTTACAATCATACAGAGCTTTAAGATGTGTAAAATTTCTTTAATGGGCAATTTCTCAAAATGAGCATTTGTCAGATACGACCTTTTATTACTCAGCCAACGATATAATCAATCTGTCTTTATTCATTCGACTTATATTAACTATTCTAATTATATCTTCTGCTTTTATTAATTACTAATTATCATTATGATCCGTTACTATTGTAATGCATTGAATGAATACCAGAGACAGTAGAAACAGTTTAAGTTCATATTTATTAAACAAACACCAGGACAAGGTCAGTAGAAGACCATATTTATACTGTGGTACAACATTTAGATATACTCATCCATTTATTAAATCAATACAATATATTAAAAGGCCACTATATAAAAAGTCCAACATTGCCAGTTGTACTGTGGTATTACCACTTCACCAAGCCAAACCATATCTTAATATATATCAATCCATATCACTATTAATTTGGTTATTGCCTAAAAATGCCTAAAGATCGAAAAGGTAATAAGAGAGACCCATTACCAAAGGTGTGGGTCCTTTAACCTACCTCCAAAATGGAAAGCCTTACAAAAACCAATCCTTGCTGACCAAAACCATTAATTGTCACCAGTCAAGTTTTCCCATGTTATATCGAGCCTCAGTCATTCCGATCTGACCTCTTGCCCAAGCTGGTACTTTACTCTGCCGGGCCTGTTTCTATTGTTTGGTCAGCAAGGCCAAGCTACTTTGTTTACTGTTTCACATTGCTGAAATATGGCAGTGAGTGGTGAGTGTTATCTCATACGCTTTACTCTATCATTCCCTGTTTCTGATTAGGCCAAAAGAAGTGCACTATTTGTTATATATGTTGGACTTAGTGTTTGTGTACAACTGACAACTATAAAATTATTGTAACATAATTAAGGACGTGGTTTTCCTACATTTGCCCCCCACGAACGATTAGTATGTTGTTACACTCAACATTAGATTAATATATGTAAACAAAGATTATATACTATATATTTGCAATTTGAAAAGCCTATTCATGTTTGTATTATCTTCAATACTGCGGCTTGTGAATCATTTTCTACTATTATTTAGGAATGGTATATTCAAAAGAAAAAAAATTGTTAACAAAATCATACATCACAAAATCATTGTGATGCTTTTTAAAACGCGATTATACATAAGCGTATGTAAGTCTTATATTAGTGTATGTAAATAGCACATACATTGACTCTAAACTAATATGATATATATCATTAACACATTTGTATATAATATTTAATATCCGCAAAAACATTCATTCATAATGTGTGCAGCTATAGCAAAATCAACAATAATAAAAATTATGAAATAAGACAGTAGTCCTGTACAAATTAACACTTACACAAAAACAGCAGGGTCCATCCAGTACAAAAATATGATGATCGAATGTTTAAAAAAAATTATAAAAAGAGATGGCTATTGGGCGAATGGCTGTCGTCTGTTGCACGTTGTCCCACCTCCGGTGATTAGTGCAGCCACGCAGTCGTCGCCGTAAAGGCTGAGAGATGCCCTGACACTATCTTTTGCGCAGTTGGGACCGGCAGCCCGTCTATCGATCGTGCCCCTTCTAGCTCATCAGGCTGGTCTCGTAGTCTCTGCTTTGTACAGAACAATAAGCAACAAATACATAGATATAGCAAGGTCCTTTCCCTTCTTTTTTTTTTTTTTAATAATTTTCATTAGCTTTTATTGGCTAGGGTCATGGGTTCATTCAGAACATTGATGTGGAATTTAATAAAACCACTCTTATTTTTAACATAATTATATAGATTGTCAGGTTAACCAGTTGAGAAACAGAAGTGGTCATATCTCAATGAATTCCCTGTTCTAGGCATATTGACTCTTACTTTAATTCTTATCTGAGGTATACAACGGCTCATCTGAAGTTGCCTCGTCGTATCAAGTTGGAGGATACATACCTATAGTGATGAGTTGCGTTGCAGTTCAGATGTTGAGATTTTTGGTGTAGGGGCTCTGGGCCCTGGCTTACTTACCATCAATTATGACCAAAAATAATGTTTCCTGACTGATCATGATCAATCCTGTATATCAACTTATACTATTAAAATAACAACCTATAATGTTCATCTATCCAATGTCAGTTCAATTTTTAATAAAATTACCAACCGGATCAGTGACAGAAAAATATCTATCAAGAAGTGTTGTCTATATGACACAAACAACTTGCTGTGTGATGCCCAAGAGCCCACTGACTACCTGTCTTAGTGGCTGGCAATTTGTAGTTGGTTCTGTTCAAATCTTATATAACAATGTGACTAGCAACCTCCATGCATCTTATTAACATAACAGCATTGTAATGTGAACCTGAAGGTTGTTTCATGTCATCTAACACATTGATCACACACAATAAAATATAACCTTAAATATCTAACATATTATAAACTTTAGCAGAATGCCAGGGTCTATCCCTGAAATTAGAGGTGGACATTTAACTGACCATAATTTAAGGTGGCTCCCCCACACAGGGAATCCCGGACATATTTATGTAATCCTCCCTCTTACCTGATCACTCCCACCAGATAGGAGTGTAATATCAGGGGACCATGACCCACTACACCACTGATAGGAGCAAGGCCTGTTAAGTTATTTGGGCCATAGTCCTCTCAGTAGGTGCAGATACGAGGTCCCAATAACTAGACACCGCAGGTCCTAATGTACTTGACATTACGGAAGGTCTGAGGGTTTACATTTATTGTTCCAGATACCACCTCTGATTGCGAATGTATGACAATAGTTTCTGATACAATTAATCAGTCCCTGGTTTGAGTATGGTATAACAGATATGTGTAATACTGGGGACTCCCACCAGATTTTGGTCAAAACATCTCTGCCCCAGAATACAATTATTTGAATGGTATAAATTTGATGGAAATTTGCTATTCCACAATATATCATAATTATACCGCCTATAATACAATAACTTGCTAATATGCTTTAGAATTTCCAAAGCATATATGTATACATGTCTGAATTTATATGATAGAATTTCAGTTTTATTTCATTAGCATTATTATCATTTTCCTTTTTGTGTATATCAATCCACTATTTGATAATCCAAGGTATTAAATGATTTTGCAATTCAAGTTGCAATTATATTAATTCATTTTTCTAATGATTTGATTAAATTCTCTTTCCACCTTGCCTTGTTGCAAAATCTTTATGTCTGAACTGTATATCACACAGCCACACCACCTCCTGTTACCACAAACCGAACTTGTTACATAAATCCAAATCTGAAGACGTCGACTCTGCATAGGGCACTTAGGCAAATACCACTATTTTCTTTAGACTTTTACCAATGTGTACCTTGTTACTCACCATGATTTGGTGGGTTATTTGTTGTCCCATTTTGGCTCATGCAGCCATACTTTACTCCTCAGGCATTATATTTGCTCTCCCAGCAATAATCTTAGGCATTTTTGCTCTACCGGCAATCATCTCAGGCATTTTTGCTCTACCAGCAATCATCTCAGGCATTTTTGCTCTACCAGCAATAAGGAACTTTCACTTAAACTTCTTTTAAATATAATATATTACTTTCATACAGTTCCTTTAATTCCACCCTTGGGGCATATAGCATGCATTCAATATTCATACATATTGGTGTATCTTAGTCATCTGCAGTTTAACTAAAAAACACCAATACAATCCATTCATTCAGCCCCTTCACTTTGGTTCCACTCAATTATCTAAAAATGAGTGAAATGGCCATTACCAAGCGACCTCTCGATGAGGATTTTCTACAACACCTAGGTTCATTTCTTAGCCTCTTTCCTTGGCTATCTTTTATCATTTTTGCTTGTCCATAGTTCCTTTGTCTTATGTACCTTTTTAACCTCTTAGCACTTCAACCAAACAACCTCTCCACAAGGGTTATCATTATCCACCTATGTTCATTTCTTAGCCTCTTTCCTTGGCTATTCTTTATCTTCTTTGCCTGTTCATAGTTCCTTAAATATGTACCTTTTTAATCTCTTAGCACTTCAACATTATTTCTAGTTTCATTAGGTACACCATTTCAATTATGCCTCTCCAGCCTGTACACATGTCTTTTCCATCTTATAATTTGGTTTGGTTCATTTATCATGCTGATATCTTATGTGATGTACCTAAATAATCATTCAAGATTTGTTTGTGGTGAGTATTTGGTAACAGGGAATTGGCAGCAGGCCCAATGCAGTTCAGACTTTGAGAATATCCTTCCCTCAAATAGTGGTTAGGGAGTGTTTGCATTGAGTATTTGGTTTAGCAGCAGGTCTAGGGAGGTCTAAATGTATTTGGACTGTAAGCCTTTTCCTAAGGGAGGCACGCATGCAAGGGGTCAAAGCATATGCAGTATAGCCTCCTGTAATAGACTTTATGTACTGTAGTCCCAAGTTTTCAGTAGAACTTTACTCCAACCAATTGCAAGTTGCATTACATTAATGCGGGTTTGGCCTGCCTGCTTGCAATTACTTATGTTTGTGTTCTTGCACGCAGTTTTAGTGGCTTATTTCCTTAGGTTATTTAATAAAGCTTCTCCTTGTTTGGCTTCTTGCTCCAGACCTGCGATTCTCTAACTGTACACCATATATATAGCTTCTGATTTTGAAAGTTTTATGTCCCACAAGCAATGAATTAAAAACCTTGATCAGTGCAGATTGCAGATGTTAGTTGTATTCAGACATTAAGACTTTCTACCTTTGCTTCAATCATTATTTGGTCACCCTACATACAATAAATATGTTATGATATGATATACATATATGTATTTATTAGTAAATTATACATAGTACCAAAGCTATGATTCTAATTACTGCCAAACTTTCAATTCAATGCTATTCCCAGCATTTACCCATTCCTTATAACCAAGTAATATGTCATAACATTTAATATTAGGGTTGAACACCTTTTTTTTCTTTAGAAACTAAACTCCTCAATGTGCTAAAAAGGTGTTATATTAAGTTCTGAACAATTTGCATTTGTACATCCCCTACAATGGTCCAAATAAATGATTAGCCTATAGTTCTAATTAGTTTTTAACATCCTTATCTATACAATTAGTGCATTAATAACATATTATGTTAGTATAGCACAGACACGTATAATTATATATTCACACACAGGGTATTATAATAAGACACACAATTATTTATATATACAACTATAATCAAGTTAATACTAATTTCTTATGGACCTTAGATTTCAGATATCTCCTAACACAACATTTTCCTGGACATGCTTTTTCCTTGCCTTTTCTTCTAGAAATTCTATAGGGATATATCGGACCTGTGATCCTCAAATATTACCTTTATAATTGGCTTTCCACCCTTTCTAGAAATATCTTTAGCCTCAAGAACGGGGAACATCTCCTCTGACTTTTTGTCATTATGCCATTTATAAGCAAAGAGATTTTTATTAGGAAGATTTTCCTTTTGATCATTTTTTCACCACTTGGTTTCTTAACTAACAATGCTGGGCTGGCCCATGGCCCTTCTGCCGCAGGCTTAATTATTCCTTTATCCAACTGTTCCAAAAATTTTCTCTAATTCCCTTCGCATTGGAGGAGCCAAACAATATGGCCTTGCATTTACAAGTTTTGCGTCTGGCTTTAACTGTATTTTATGCTTTGCCACATATGTATATGGTAATTCATTTGGCTTTGCAAATGCCTTTCTTCTCTTCAAGCATTTTTCTGAAAATTTTCTTTTCGTCATCTGTTAGAATGGAACCAGATAGATCGACTTTTAATGGCAAATCAATTTTTTGCGAGTCATTATCGTCTTCTATCTCATTTGTGTCCTCATTCTCTGCATGTCCAGAGACATGAACGGAATTTTGTTCAGGGGTTTTTATTGTTTTTATATTTGTATTCTTTGTAGGGGTCTTTTCTTTTTCTTGGGAGCTTTTGGCTCCTGCCTCCCCTTCTCCCACAGGAAAAGATCCATCCACTGGATCCAATTTCTGTGCAATTTCTGCAAAATATGGCTCAATCGTATTTACATATGTACCTACCATCGTCCCTTTCTTTAGAGTTACCAGCCTGTTTTCCAAGCTGAGTATGCTGACTGGTATAGCATACTCTTCTATTTGAACTAACGCCACCTTAACAGCTCTGCATCCCCGCTGCCAAAGTGCTGGGGATGCCTCGAATATTCCTACCTGGTTATTCCATGTGCCATCCTCTCTTGGAACTGCAGCGTCTATTAGAGCTTGAGACTTACCTGGTATCGTTGTTTCCTTTGTTAATCGCACTGGCAGGGTCCTCATCTGGTATTGATTTGCTGCAAAATCAAGGCTCATTGAGAATTCTTGGAGAAATGACCTTCCCAGTATGATCTCAATAGATAAACCTTCTAGAATGTGAAACTGTATGTTGTAGACAGAATCATCAATTTTGATTGGTAATTTAACCCATCCTAATGATTTGACCCTTGACCCATCTGCCATTATACAATTTATATTTGATTGACCAAATTCCGCCCCTATCAAGTCTAAATTGATATCTGCCAAAACATTTTTAGAAATAATACAGTCATCAGCACCACTGTCCACTAATGCCTTGTATTGTTTTCTTTGAATGTCTACATAGACACAAGCCTGGTCGTTAAGAATATGCTCTTGAAGGCTCCCTTGTTGAGACCTCATCAAAATCGAACTAATTCCAATAGAATGTGACTTTTGAATGTCTTGTTTCCCAATTGTCTCGAAAAGTTCTTTGATTTTAGGAGAAAGATTGATTTCCTGATCCCTTAAAAGTCGCTGGATCTCATCCTTGTGTATGAGATGGTTACCGTTAGATGAACAGGCCACATGCCTTGTACACCTTAACTTATTTGTTCCATCCCATGCACCTTCAATATTGTGCCTTGCACGTTGTTCAACACATGCAGGAATATTTTCACATTCCTGGACACAATATTTGTTTCCATGTTCCTTATATGCTAATTCCACACGCTGCAGAATTATGTATTGTAAAGAGTTCACACACATATTATCTACAATTTTACATGAGCAGTTCGGGACCACCACTCCATCGATTAATGTTGCTTGACAAATACAGAAATTTGGACAATGTTTGCAGTCAAACATAATTGTTCTTGTATTCATCCCACATTCATGTGATAAATGTTTTTGCCGCTGAGATATTCTATCAGGTTTTTCAGGATGCTGTCTAAAAAGTTCATAAGCTAGCCTCCTTCTCCAACCCAAACTAGACCCATTAGAAGTTTGGCTTTGCCTACTAATGGCTTTTAGTCCCTCTTTTGATGAAACATTGTTCTTATCATTATTATTGACAATTTCACAATCCTCCATTATTTCACATGCCTGATCCGCTCCAAACAGTTTCCATAGACACAGGTCTGGGAGAGCCCAGGGCACTCCGGGACTCTGAACCTGTACTTCATTGAGTCCATGAATTTTCACTGGTTCAGACAAACAATTTTCATCCACATTTTGTTTATATTCAGTAAAAATTAAATCCTTTACCTTCTCAGCCTTAGACACATGTTCATTCTGATTATATTGTATGCTGTCTGTGGTTGTCTCCTCAAAAGTTTTGACCTCTTGCGAAATAGTTATATTTTTATGATGGGGTTTAAACACTTGCTTATAAAGTCTGTAAATCTCTGCAGCATATTTGTCCATATATTAATGTTCATTCGGGGCCCTTCTTCTGCAATACATGGGGTTGGGCCCCCAACCTAGTTTCCCTCTTCATCACCAGCTCCCAGCAGCACTTGAGCTAAGCTCACACGCTCTTCTCTGGAAAGGTTGCTGAATGCCCCAACATTTCCCACAGGAGGCTGTTGACCAGCAGGAGCATATCGCTGTCTCCACTCACACTGAGAATCCATCGATGGCATATGCACTGGTTCCATTGGTGCTGGAGGGTTGTACCCATAGGAGGCTGGATACTCATATGGGTAGCCTCCCATTGGATATGTATTCTGTGGTGGATGATAGGCCTGTGGGGCATTTCCCATATTGACCTGGGAATTCCTATTACCATATCCACATCTGATACCTTGTGAGCTTCCCTTACAGCGTCCACGGCCTTCAGCTCGATTCCTGCCAACTCTGTATCCGTTTTGGTAACGTCCTCTACTTTTACCTCCTGACTGTGCTGGTGGCCTAAAAGGACATCCAACACTATAATGGTTTTCCCCACAAATCCAGCAATGAATTGGTGGACGCTGCGGTAGGACCTGTGAGGCTTCAGCTTGGTGAAGGTCGCCTCTCAGATCCTGCCTAAATCTGAGATCATCAGGTGTTGGAGGTGGATGTTCTGCCCAGACAGGGTGGTTGAAATTCGGCTCATATTCTGCTGCCTTCGGAACTTGATCTTGAATCCATTGGTCATACTGGTTTAGTCTGCTGAAACTCAATGCAGACACCATTTTCTCAATGACCTTTGCAGTGCCTGTGTCCACTTTATCTGCCACAGTATCTACCTGACCTTCAACCAATTTCAGTTTTTCCTCTAGGGCTTCTAGTCGTTTGGCATTTTGGCTTGACTTGTGCGCCTTTTCATAAGCTACTTGTGCCTCTCTTGCTAAGGTTGCAGGGTCGTTGTAATCTTCAAAAGGTAGGTCTTCTTGTAAAACATGTGTATTTCGGTCGGCTAGCTCAAATAATGAATTTTGATAAGCATTTTCATTTAAAGGTGTGAACTGGTCAGGAATTGGTAGCACGAGATTGTTCAATGTGAGAGGCAGTTCATGAGTAGGCTTGGGGTTGAACCTCGGTAGGAGTTGGATTGGCGGTTCATTATTTTGTTCTCCGCCAACCACATTTCTTGGCAAGGGTCTTTAGCAGCTTTTTGTTTTACCTTTGACTCTTTAAGTTTTTTATGAAGTAGTATTCTTGCTCTTTTTTCTTTGGCTGAAGAATGCCTGGTATCCATGGGAATACCACAGCACTCTAAAACACCCATTATTTCAGTTATATTGGCTGGCCTTTTTCCATGATCTTCCCTTTATTCAAACATTGTACCACAGATATTACCCGGGTTCTCCACCAATGTAAAGACAAGCTGGTGTCTTCACCACTTTATGTTTTTACTTATATATGTATGTATATAATCAATCTGTCTTTATTCATTCGACTTATATTAACTATTCTAATTATATCTTCTGCTTTTATTAATCACTAATTATCATTATGATTCGTTACTATTGTAATGCATTGAATGAATACCAGAGACAGTAGAAACAGTTTAAGTTCATATTTATTAAACAAACACCAGGACAAGGTCAGTAGAAGACCATATTTATACTGTGGTACAACATTTAGATATACTCATTCATTTATTAAATCAACACAATATATTAAAAGGCCACTATATAAAAAGGCCAACATTGCCAGTTGTACTGTGGTATTACCACTTCACCAAGCCAAACCATATCTTAATATATATCAATCCATATCACTATTAATTTGGTTATTGCCTAAAAATGCCTAAAGATCAAAAAGGTAATAAGAGAGACCCATTACCAAAGGTGTGGGTCCTTTAACCTACCTCCAAAATGGAAAGCCTTACAAAAACCAATCCTTGCTGACCAAAACCATTAATTGTCACCAGTCAAGTTTTCCCATGTTATATCGAGCCTCAGTCAATCCGATCTGACCTCTTGCCCAAGCTGGTACTTTACTCTGCCGGGCCTGTTTCTATTGTTTGGTCAGCAAGGCCAAGCTACTTTGTTTACTGTTTCACATTGCTGAAATATGGCAGTGAGTGGTGAGTGTTATCTCATACGCTTTACTCTATCATTCCCTGTTTCTGATTAGGCCAAAAGAAGTGCACTATTTGTTATATATGTTGGACTTAGTGTTTGTGTACAACTGACAACTATAAAATTATTGTAACATAATTAAGGACGTGGTTTTCCTACACATGCGGGTACTGCTATTTCGTCAGCAACGGAGGATTCCAGCCGCATGCGGTCAATAGTTGTAACACGAAGAAGACACATCAGGCCCAGCGGAACCCCCAGCAAAATCAGGGCAACCGCCCGCCATTTACCAAGGCTAGGGCGCAATCACCGGCCGGTAATCCGGCAAAAAACTAGGAGCTGTCCCCTGACCGCTGCCCCAAACTACTTCGGACAGCAGACCCGGGCAGACCCGCACTGGACAGACCCTCCAAGACGATGCGGAAACAGCCCCCCGAATGGCCACCTGCGGACGACCCCTAAGGTCCTTCTTTATTTAATCACCCAAATAGTATTCAAAATTTGTTAGAATTACTGAAAACAAGGAGCCTACAAGGAGTGGTACGTACAGCATGGCAATACGACCTGCTCAAATACGCAGTGCTAATCAGCCGTGTAGTTGATCAAGTCAATTTCCTTAAGATATTGGACAACCATTGATAATTTATCACCCCTGTATCTTACCTTGTACATAGGCTTGATCTGGTTTCATGTGTTGCATATAGGTCCCTTTTTATATCTACCAGTATGAGTTCCACCAAACCTGCAGAGGTATGTTATATACATACATCAATGTCATTTGACTAGAATAAGAATTACAGATTGTGACAATATAGTCTTTGTGTTTGACGAAGGACAGATGACTGATATAGATCTAAATTCCTCTCATATAACATCAATAGATAAGTGTGAAGTTATCTTACGCCTTCATATAGGGAGTAAACAACGGTGCTCTGTTATCTGGAGAAGCGTGGTCATGCAATTAGTCACGTTACCGTCGAATAAGTTGTTTTTTTTCTGTATACAATCGACCCTTGTTTTCGTGAACATGGATGGGACCAATTAATTTTTCCGTTTAAGTGTGATGTCCGTGTGACTCCGAGTGTCCTAGGTTTAGACTCTGAGACCGGTGCTTCAGATGGCATTAACCCTCCCCCCCCCCCCCGTACTCCTTATGTCCACCTTATGTCCGAAATGAACATTGAATAAGCCCATCCCAGTTTACATCAACACTAAGCTTTACTATGAAACATTTTCAAAATTGCCTCCATGCTTATTCCCTGAAGACAGTTATAGAATACAAAATTAACCAAAGGAATTTGGGTGACAGATTGCTCCTAAATTTGGTAAAATATAGCCTTATATTTTGGCATTTCCCCCATATGAACCAATGGTAAAGCCTGTCAGCCTAGCCTGTAATGTCCAACCCTATTTTGCCCTGAAACAAAGCATTTTGTTTGGCTGGAAAACCTACAAATCTGTCAACTGATGTAATTTAAGGAATAATAAAGTTGAAGCAGTCCTTGAAGGATGGCATGTACATTAATTTTGTCCAACCCTAGCATATATCCAATGTGGGATGGGCTTATTATGCAATAGGTTTGGGGGACACAGGTTGTGTCCCCCTAAGGGCCATACCTGCTGCGGTAAGAGTTCGTCTAACCAGGAGTCAACTGTATGCCTACACATACATTGCTATCTGCGGTTAAACCTAGACGAGAGTTTTGATGACCGATTCACAAAGTCATTCACAAAGAGGAATCTCGGATATCCATTTGCAGTGCAACGATATTTGATCATTATTGCTTGATTTTTCATTGGGATAGGTTGAAACATATCTGGGAAAGGCGAAATTGTCAAACATCAGTCTCATGAGACTTGTGTGAATTGCCTGTGGCGCGTCGAGGTGCAGTCGGGGGAAGCACGAATAACGCAATCAACGAGCAACAACCCAATTTTTTCAATACATAAACTCTTGAACAACAAAAAAAGAATTATACATATAAAGGTAGCAACATAAGTTCAATTAAGTTCAGTTAAGTTCAAGGTAACGTCAATAATTGATCTGAATTGCCTTCTCAGGTACAAAAGCTATTTTATTTAACTACACAATCCAATTGTCCACGCTCCTTTTAATGATACACAGGGGCATAAGAATAACACTCCTTGTGTAAAGCTTATTTTGGGGTTGACCACAATGGGTATCAGACAAATCTGTTGAAAAAGATTCACTTTCATGTTTTCCTCGTAGCTTTTGCGATATACCTACTGCTCGACCTGATGTAGATGCTCGACCTCAGAGCCTGGTAGTGCCGGTTTTCAGCAATAAAAATTAGGTCGCGCGTAGCGGGAACCGCGTGGTGCAGTCAAGCATGGATCTCTCTGTTATTCTTCTAGTTCTAGCCTAATTTCAACAGGTTATGGGCCCAGGAATGCTTGTTCTGTGTAAGTACAGTCTGCTGACAATGTGGAGGTACCTTAGAACTGAGGATCCTGCAGAAGAAAGGAGAACAGGAGTGGAACACCCTAGAGCAGGTGGCTTCTGTGGACTAGGCCATGTGGGCTGTGTGTAAGCCTGTGGCTGTGGCCTGACTGCCCTGAGCCTGAGATCTAGCCTGTACTGTGTGCTGTGTTTTAGCCTGTGCTGTGGCTTGTGATGAGTGCTGTGCTGTTACCTGGGATGAGGGCTGTGCTGTGGCCTATGGAGAGGGCTGTGCTGTGGCCTGTGGAGAGGGCTTTGATGTAGCCTGTGCTGTGGGCTGTGCTGGGAGTTGCGCTGTGAGCTGTGCTGGGAGCTGCGCTGGGAGCTGTGCTGGGAGCTGCGCTGTGGGCTGTGCTGGGAGCTGCGCTGTGGGCTGTGCTGGGAGCTGCGCTGTGGGCTGTGCTGTGCTGTCAGCTGTCCTGTGCTGTGCTGTCAGTTGTCCTGCGCTGTGCTACCTGCTGCCCTGGAGTACGTGTCGTCTGTTCGTCGACTGTGCTGTGCTGTGCTACCTGCTGCCCTGGAGTACGTGTCGTCTGTTCGTCGACTGTGCTGCGCTGTGCTACCTGCTGCCCTGGAGTACGTGTCGTCTGTCTGTCGGCTGTGCTGTGCTGTGCTACCTGCTGCCCTGGAGTACGTGTCGTCTGTTCGTCGACTGTGCTGCGCTGTGCTACCTGCTGCCCTGGAGTACGTGTCGTCTGTTCGTCGACTGTGCTGTGCTGTGCTACCTGCTGCCCTGGAGTACGTGTCGTCTGTTCGTCGACTGTGCTGTGCTGTGCTACCTGCTGCCCTGGAGTACGTGTCGTCTGTTCATCGACTGTGCTGCGCTGTGCTACCTGCTGCCCTGGAGTACGTGTCGTCTGTCTGTCGGCTGTGCTGTGCTGTGCTACCTGCTGCCCTGGAGTACGTGTCGTCTGTCTGTCGGCTGTGCTGCGCTGTGCTACCTGCTGCCCTGGATTACGTGGTGGCTGTTTGCCATCTGTGTGCTGCAGTGTGCTGTCAGCTGCCCTGGAATAGGTGCTGGCTGTCTACTGCCCCTGTGTGCTGTGCTGTGTTATCAGCTGCACTGGTATTAGTGTTTTGTGTTTTTCAGCTGTGTGTCAGCTGTGTGTAAGCTGTGTGTCAGCTGTTAGGTGCTGCCAACTGCACTGGAGTGCTTGCCAGCTGTACAGAGGTGTTATTTTCTGTGAGTAAGCTGTGTTGTGCATTTGGTCAAAATGGCTTCGAGTACGATTAGCATGATTTCTCCACTAAAAGGAGAGAACTATCCGACGTGGAGAGTACAGTGCCAGATGGCTCTTATGAAGGACGGACTATGGGACATAGTGAATGGGACCGAAACCCGACCTGGACCAGGTGAGGCTGAGAAACTGGCTAAGTTTATCAACAAATGGGAAAGGGCACTGGCTGTTATTGTGCTTTCGATGGACCCCACGTTGTTGTATTTGATTGGGGAACCTACGAGTCCTATCGAGGTCTGGAAAAAGTTGGCCGACCAGTTCCAGAAAAAGACTTGGGCGAACAAGTTACATCTAAGACGGAAACTCTACTCCCTGCGACTTAAGGACGGTGGGTCTGTGCATGACCATATCAAAACCATGACTGAAACTTTTAATGCGCTGTCTGTAGTAGGTGATGCGATCACTGAGGAGGACCGAGTAGTACATTTACTTGCGAGTCTGCCCGATTCATATGGTATGCTCGTTACTGCCCTTGAGGCATGTCCTGAAGTGCCCAAGATGGAGATGGTGACAGAACGTCTGTTACACGAAGAACGGAAATTCTCGGACAATGAGAACAGTCGATTTGACATCGAAAAAGCCATGACTGCTAGACGTCAGAAAGGTGGAGGACCCGTGTGTCATAAGTGTCGCAAAATAGGTCACATTAAACGTGACTGTCCTGAGTGGAACGAGAGTAAGTCTAAGAAAATCGAGACTAAGTGTGAGTGTGAGTGTAAACACAAAGTGTATAGTACGAACGCAAAAGAAGATAGTGACTCAGACAGTGATGTGATTGGTTTGTAAATGGGTGAATCCCATATCAGCTTAGTATTATAGTATGCTGTGAGTGAGAACCAGAGTTAAGAAGGAGTGTTTTGTTTAAACTCTATAATGTTTGAGTGATCTAAACATCTAACTCTGTAACTACATTTTTGATATCCTAAAATGTGTTTGTTCTAAAAGTTCCATTTAACTTTTACTTGTAAGTCACAGCAAGGTGCTGGTAAGCTGGACATTTATTTTTGTTTCAGCAAAGACATTTATGTTAGAAGTTCTTGTTGTCTAGTTCTAAAGCTAAAAACTATCAAGTGAGAAGGAGTGTTGAAAAAGATTCACTTTCATGTTTTCCTCGTAGCTTTTGCGACATACCTACTGCTCGACCTGATGTAGATGCTCGACCTCAGAGCCTGGTAGTGCCGGTTTTCAGCAATAAAAATTAGGTCGCGCGTAGCGGGAACCGCGTGGTGCAGTCAAGCATGGATCTCTCTGTTATTCTTCTAGTTCTAGCCTAATTTCAACAAAATCGTCCTCCATTAACGAACCATTCCTTGAAAATCATACAAGGAAAAATGTCAGAAATGGATGAAAACTCGCAGCCTCACAACCTCAGCCATTTCTGATTTATTTAATTAAAATTGATCCATGATCAGGCGCACATGCTTTGGTAAAATGTCAGGAGATCTTTTGAAATGGGCCCTTAAACTGCAAAACTGCTAGGTGCAAAACTGCAAAACTGCTAGGTGCAATATCTAGGGCCCTTTCTAGATATTTCAGGGTCAACCTAGCGTGAAATTTTGATATATTGCATGCCAAAGGTGTCAAAATGAGTGTCTGGGTCTCTTTTTTTTCAAGATCTGTTAAATTTAACTGGACAGTAAAATAATTAGTTCTATGATACTGAGCTGAGTGGTTATATTTTTATGTTAGTCTATTTATTGGGGAGTATTCCTTTTAAAGTTCGTACTTGTTCATATCCTGTACTGATACGTTTATTCATCTCTCGACTGCGTGATATTACATCACTTATCGTGGATGCTTCGCTTGCTTGAAGATGTTAATAAAGGTGTTATACTAAGATAATGGGGAGTTCTCAGTGATTATTCGTTGAAGTAACTAGCTCTCTCCAGATTGATGTTATCCTGGATCATGATTCAGTTCTTAGTGGTAGAGATTCTAAGTAAAGGGGCTCAATCCTATACAAAGAACACGCACTTGGCAAGAGGTCAGTTTATTACATTCACGATGATATTCCGAAGGTACAGGTACACAATTCTCCATCCATACAGTTCTTTCCCCTTCATTTCACAATTCAAACACATCAGTAACAATCCAACCAGGTATAGCTTTCATCCAGCTTCCCCTTTCGCAAGGTATATACGCTCTTACACTGTTGAGAGAGTCACCTCTCGTCTACCGGTAACGAAGACCATTGGTAGGATCTCCGTCACTTCCAGCACGCAGTCCGTAAGGCTAAGCCTAAGCTGTCCCAATCCTTACTATCACCTGTTCTTTGTGGTTACTACCATCTTAACACTACCCGTGTGATCCGTATGTAAGACTATTGCTCCATGTGTTCTGTTCGAACTCTATCTTGGTCTGCTCGTCTATCTCAAGTCTCATACCGCTTATATAGCGACAGCCAAAAGGCTTGTCGCTATACTCATTTACACTATTACCTAACGACGTCTTACTTATCTCTCATACTGCCCACTCTTACTTACATAGACTAGTTCTATTTCTAGCTATCATATAACTTAATGTTGACGGCTAGGCCTGCTGTCCTTAATATCTTTTAGCTAGATGTTTCGATCCATAACGTACCCTTACAGGTTTCCATCGTCATTTGTCACACCTGTGCGTACCTGCAGGACGTTCCTCAGCCCGGCTGCAGTCCTTACGCCTGGGGCTTTGCCACTCTCCATATACTCTAACTATGCCACTAAACGATGTCGCCGCCTGGCGTTTAGCACACGAATCAGCGTTACAAGTTCCACTATAATATTCTTGCCAATACAAACGAGTTTACAATACTCTATTATATATTCTATTCTAGTTTTTCTTGCACTGTACCTCAGTGCAATACTGTGAGACCATAATGTGCGATAAGGTTCTTCTTAATTACGCTAGATGGGGCTAGCTGCAGTAAACTAGTCCCCTTCTGTACCACTGGGGCCACGTTTTGGGCAGAGATCTGGACACACAGAAACATATCATCAACTCAATATCCTGTTGCCTATCACTTTTCCAGGACTTACCAGACCGATTTTCCCCACCACGGTTGGCTCATTTTCAGTATTCTGGGCACCTGCATTCTAATTTGGGCAGAATTTGTCGACAAAAACATAGAAAATACAACAAAAAATACAAGAATATTTGCCATGTATCTATTTGTAATGATTTAATTTTCAAACCAGCTTGGAAAATATCAGATATATACTGTAATGATTTAATTGTCAAACCAGCTTGGATAATATCAGATATATTATACTGTAAAATGTTGTAAACGTAAGTTTCTTCTTCCTCAGATGGCAACCATTAAGCATTATGACTTGTCGACATATTTCCCATCATGCACTTTGATCTAGGCTAGTCTGCAGGTAAATTGTAGAAAATATGCTATCCGTAGTAGGAAGAAAGCCTGTGCTATAGATCAATGGATAAATGGGAGAGGCAGAGTTTTCTTCACTCAATATTCTACAAGTAGTTTATTTTGTGCTACATTTAACTGCTGGACAACACGATTTACAACAAATATATACAATGAGTCTGTGAGCAAGAAATTCCCACGATGGCAACCATTTTTATAACTCTGGTGAAAATGCTCATAACGACTTGAGCTTGCAGAATATTAAACCTATAGGATATGTGCCTGCAAGGATGTTGTTTATGGAGCCAATGGGGGATGTTTAAGATCAAACACAAAATTCCTGAATTTATTGTTGCTGTTTTTGGCTTTTCCTAAATTCGTTTTTTACCAATTGGATTTGACCCACACTAACACACATGCACGTAATCTGCTTTAAGCCATGTTTAAACCTACCTCATCCTGCAAGGTAGTCCTTTTGAGGTTGATTTCCTTCCATTACTTGGTGTGTTATCCATGTTTTTTGTCCTTTGGTCTTTTATGTTCTGTCTTGGAACACGTGCTTATTACAAGTAAGATGAAACGGGATGTTCACCGCGTCTTTGCATACATTAGCCATCTTTACAATACATTCTCAGGGTTATCTTAAAGGGAGCCAAAAGCAATGCTTTGCAAAAATGAGACAAAATTTTGAAAACTGAAATAGCGACAGAAAGACATTCTAAGACTCTAACTTTAGCTATTGGTACAATTTAAACGATGGAAACTAACTTTTTTTTAAATTAATTTCCATGAAATTCCTGTTATTCCTGTCTGTAGACAGAAATGTTTGTAAACAAACCAATTTTGGTGGGTCACCAAAATTGGTCAGCGACATGTTTTATTATATTTTGATGAAGTTAAAGCCTGTTTTCATGGTCCATATTTTAAAAGGGGCCTCAGTTATGGTCATAGAATGTATTTCAATAGTTTTTGTATTGAACACTAGTGGTTGTTTATGGGTCTTATTGTGAATTTGGGGAAACTCTCCTTTAACTCTCGTTTAGTCTGTTCATCTTAGTTTATATTAGTATTGCTAGTTAAGTGGTAGACTACATCCGTGGCATGGGCGTTCAAATCCACAACACGAATCTCACTTGGCTGAGAGGAAGTTTATTGGTGTATAATCCAAAGGCATACAATGGCTGGTGCATTCGGCCTAAGTATCCGGCCCTCATTCAACACTGCCCAAGGCTAGCTTCGTCCATACAGTCCGCTCGTCTTAGTGCAGCCGTACAATGGTAAACCCGATCCAAACAGGTAGTGTTCTCTCTCTGGTCTTGCTTACCGGCTCAGACCATTATATACCATCCCATTATTGATCTTAACCCAAGCAGCACTGCTTACTGGGAGGCGCTCTTCATCTGCCGTGGTTATACAGGTATATCGCCTACCAGCAGCGTCTGCCATTCTCATATTTGTGTAATTTTGAATATTCTTTGGAATTCCTATTATAATTTCCTTCTCATCTGGTGACTTTCCTTTCATCTAAAATCTCAAAGTAAAATGTATTATACATAAAAGAATTCTACTAATATTTTCTATGCACAATAAATTTTGTGCAATATTTTGCAAAATTTTGACCCAATATCGGTTTTGGCTCCCTTTAAGGTAGGGGGATGGTCAGTACAATAGACAAGGGGGTGATTGGGGGAGGACCGCTGTCCTCTCGCAGGTCATACCTGCTGCTTATCTGACACTTTTTATGGCTGCAGCTGATGCTGGACACACAACCACTGCTTCTATACCCTGAGGCATAGAAATGCTCTAACTATACAGCATATATATACATTATATATATATATAATATATATATAATATATATATATATATGTTGTATAATATTCTCAACAAAATACAAAAATACATCTAAAAAATAACTTAATATGAATGTTCAAATTGCGTAATTGTCATAAATGTTAATTAAATAATCATTGTATATATTTGAATGTTATTCCTAATTTAAATCATTAATGAATACCCCCTCCCCCCCTCCTCTCATCCACCAGCTGTCACCCATTTAATGACCCAATTTGTTGTTATTTTGTTGCGTTTGTTGTAAATCGTGTTGTCAAGGAGTTAAATGTAGCACAGTGTACTACTTCTACATTTTAATTAAGTATTCTGTTGAGCAACTTTTTGTTGAATCCAATTGAAACCATAGGAACGAATTAACATACATCATACACTAAACGTGTTTGACATTAGTTTAGATATTTCGAAACTCCTTACCTTAAACTATTTTCTGGTTTAAAGAGGCCTTAAATTTCTGAAAATTTAAATTTTTAAAACTCACCTTAAATGGGTTTTCCCTAGAGTTTCAGGAAAACATAGATATTTCGAAACACCTTGTCACCTTAAAAGTTTGAAAAAAAAAATTTAAAAAAAATTGTATAATTGTTGGTTACATAGACCTACCTCTCTCCTCTGCCACTGACAAGCCAAGGTCTGACTGTGACCTGGTGTCATGTATTTATAGGGCAGGCTCAGATCTGACCTGCATCCCTGTGATCCTATTGGTCAGAGTTGACAGGGTGTCAGGGTACACTATGCCCTGTCACAAAACACTCTGATATAGGATCCAACAGTGGCTGGTTACCAGCTGTCCTGGCAGGTCTGTTACCCCTGACTAAGAACCAACTATGGTAGGATCATTGGAATATATGATAACATAATAAAGCAGAAATTATATTAACCATAAACTCTGTTTATATATAATTGATAGTTCTACTCACGTATATCGTACATACAGTAACACACAATGGTCCTTCGGCTCCCTTGATTTCCAGGCATTACAAAATTGCTCACCTGACTTTTATTCGTGTTGCAAAAGCCCTTTAATTACATTTAGGATGCTGTTAATTGTCTAAGGAAGTTTGAAAGTATTACAGGTAATGTTGATACAAATGATGGTTTATATACCATCTGCTACTTGAAAATAAGCACAGAACGCTAGCAAAAGCTTGGTGATTGTTGACCGGGCGGCCGGGGTTCAATTCCTGGAGACGGGGCTAACAGAGTATAAAAGAGTTGTGGTGCTTCCAATATCTTAGGTTTGGAGATCACCAAAACAAACATGCCCTATTGGCATTTGCATTCATTCTATATTATTTGACTAAATGTTGTCATGTATCTGACTGCGTGCTGGAGTGGTCCACAACTTAACAACATAAAAAATGTGTCATAAGAAGAACACAGGTTATTTAGAACTAGGTAGACCAAAGATCAACTTGAGAAAATCTAATGAATATAACTTGAAAATGAAAAGAAAAAGGAAGTGTGAATTTTATTTATGTATCCAATTGGTTTAAAAATCTAGGATATGTTATCAGTATAGAAGTGCAAAGGGCAACAACAAAAGTGACATTTAAGATTGTAATTGAGAAAAACATCTGGGAAACTAGTTTTCGACCCTACTTTATGGATAATGAATGTTGATCAATGCTTAATGTACCTCACTATAATCACTTCATTGCTCATCAGTATACACAATCATCTTGTCTATATATCCATTCCTCATTACCTTACCATGTATATTATCTATCACCTGATATCTGAAAGAACATATATATGTTGTTATTAAAAATGAAGACATGAATAGAAATAGAAAATAAAGAAAACGTGAAGCAGGTTGGGCGGAATTCCTGGCGTGTGAGCCTAAAATAAAGAGTGGTGTGTGTGTGTGTCCGTGTCCGTGTCCTGGCCAAGCCTCTGCTGTGGGCCCGGGCCTGCCTGCGGCAGGTGAGGGTGGTGGTGACCTCTGGTGTTGGAGTTATTCTCAATTATCTGTCCTTACATAGTGTTAGGCTGGTTCCCGCCCCTGTCCGCTACCGCTCTACAAGGTATATGTAGAGTAGCGGAATGACCACGGGGAACCATTGTAACATAGTGTGCACATACATTAACCTGTAGATGGCTCCAGCATGTTGAGAGGCAATGGGTGCAGTGAGGGTAGCTCGGCAGAACTTTACATTATAGAAAACCGTTTATTTAAAAGAAAAGTCACTTTTTAGTGATCAGCACCTGGTGATCATAACCACACGGCTATTATATTAATTCAACATTTATAATTCTAACTGATAGTGATTGTTGATTATGATACAAGGATTTTATTCAAAGTAAATATGACGTAAACGGTAGTATTTTTATTTTCCGCACTTGTGAATAATGATGTCTATAAGTTGAACACCAATATGGTGGCCAGCCCACTTTTGGAGATGTGACGTCATGTGCACCACGTCTATAAGATGACATCCACTGCTTGGGTTAATATTCATGAGCAGAGGGCCACCGCAGTACTGATCAAGACGACGCTAAATATGGGGCTCTTGATGGGACATGTCGTATGTCGAATATAAGAAAAAGCCATGTCGATTGTCACTTAATTTTCCATGTCGCCTCTAAGAGATCCTCATGTCGAATTTAAGAAATAGACTATGTCATGTCCTTTTAACCCTATAGAATTTTGTCACTCAGCCGCCTGTCGCATGTCGATTTTAAGAAATGATGCTGTCGCCATGTCGAATTTAGGGGTCTAGTGCTATAAATATATCAAAAAACGGATCTTCCTCAATGGGCTTCTTGATTTATTTCTCAGTCAATCTGTGTTTTAAATAAGGGACAAAAGTGGAACACTTTGGAACATGATACGGTTATGTGGTTTTGAATAAGGAATAAGAAAAGGGAACCCGGATGACAAGCTGGATGAAGAACAACTTGTCCATATATATATTTTTTTTTTTTTAAAGGTTCTTGTTAGTATTAATTTTCAAGCTTTCCCTTGGTTTTCAGAGTTATTACACTAATAAATATCTATTTCCACAATTTTTGTTTGTTGTTGTTGTAAAAAGAAATATCAATGAAATGGCGTAACTAATGGGGATTCTGGTCTGTGTGATTCTGGTCTGTGTGGGGAGGGGCCCCGTCCCCCATCCCTCGCCACGGGCCTGAACACACAGAGTATGTGTATAGACACTTAAATTCGACACGGCGACATGGCATGAAGAACAAATATAAATGACATCAGACATGACAGGGAGTATTTCTTAAATTCGACATGCGACATGAGAGGTTCTTAGAGGCGACATGGGACATGAGAAGTTAAGTGACAAAGGACATAACAATTTCTCAAACTCGACGTGCGACATGGGGACCCCCATCATGGTCCCCAGGGTGGGGGTTTAGATGGGGGGGGGGGGGGGTCCCTGTCGCGCGTCGAATTAAAAAACGGCCGGGTCCCCTGCAGCTATATCACAGATTAGATCCATGTCGCATGTCGAATTTAAGAACATGGCAATTTCGTGTGTCGCTTAGTTGCCATGTCACATGTCGAAGTTAAAAAATGTCCGTGTCGCCGTGTCGAAGTTAAGAAATGGCCGTGTCGCACTGTCGATGTTAAGGGTCTAGACACATCACAGTGAACACGGCGTCCTCCAGTCCCCACTGGGACGCGGGAGATCCAAACACAGACCACGTGGGCCGTCCCAGCATTCCCCGGGGTCAACATTCAACATGTCGGCCGACCTGCCAACAACTTGGCCAAACTTTGTAGAAGTTCGCTAAACTCCTCGTCTCCAGAGACTTAACGACATTAAGGCGGCAGGAGGCCCGGGATGTACGATCTGACGGCCGGAGGGGGCTCAGCGGGCCCCAGGACCTCCCCAGTGCTCCAGGAGTAGGAGACCAGCACCCACCGATGGACAAGTTCACGGCGATGCTGTCTAAGCTGGGCCTACGGTAGGTTGTCCCAGTTAGTCCTACACCCAGATACCACAGAGATCGGGGGGCCGTGCGGGCCGCTGTCAGCCTCAGCCCCGACCCTCTCCCGGCCCCATTTGTTGTATTTTTGTAACATGAATTACCCAGACGGGCGGACGGGGCCTGCATAATGAGTCTGTTATATATAAGACCATATATTATATATAGGAGTGTGTGGGTGGGACAGGTCGGGCCCTGTCGGGGGAGTGGGGGGGGAGTGACCCATAAGTCCCCCCCCCCCTCCTTAAGTCAATAAGGCCCTGTGCTCCAGTAAGGCCCCTCTAACACCCCCCCCCCCCCCGTCACGGTGTCCCCCGTCAAGTCCTCATACAAACAGGGGTAAGCCGAGACGGCCGGGGACGGCCGGGGACGGCAGGGGACGGCAGGGGACGGCAGGGGACGGCCGAGTCAGGAGTGGGAGAGGTCGGGTCGGGAGTGGGGGAGGAGTGGAGGACCAGACAGTGGTTGATAAACGGCCCCGAGTAGAATAGAGCCCGTAGAGGTGTCCCCGGTCTCCGGGACTGACAACGGTGTATATATATACCAGGCCTCAGCTCATACAGGATCTACAAACAATTGTTCCCAATTGTTACTGCTGGACATACATTAGCATAGCGCATTAGTTATTGTTATATTTATCCATACACATACATGTTATGCATCTCTATAGTTTATCCATGGTTTGTTGTATTTATCTTAGATTTAACTATTAAATGTAGATCCTCAAGAACTATACCCCCCCCCCCCCAAGAATAAGGGATAGGAGAAAGTGCTTTGACATACACTTGCATGATATTTTCTCTTTTATGATTCCGTTTTAATCGTTTTAATCCTAACGTCAGAAAGAGCGGGATCTGACCTTACTAACACACTCCTGTTGGTTGTCCCCCCCCCCCCCTCCCCCGGCGGCCAGTGAATACCCAGCTGGTATATTGAGGCGGTACGTTCAGTATGTCTGTCCTGTATTGTATGCTGAGTGAGGTGATATATGTCCGTGTGTGGGCGGTGGGCGCCCGGGGGGACGGCTGGTCGGCACGTCCCTGATGACGTCACCGGCTGCCCAAGTTGGACGCAGCAGGTCAGTGCATACTCCTTAGTCGCTTCATATTCCACAGTAATCAATATTACGGAGAAATCAGAAGCGACAGTGGAGTATGCAGGTCATTAGTGTGTGGGTTGGACAGGTCGGGATGGTGGGAGTTGTTGTCACCAGTTACGATGCAGTATGTTGATTTGCGACACTACAGTAGGCCTAATGCGTGACAGAAATCACAGGCTACACGGCAATGGGCTCCAGGAGGAATGCGCCCCCACTCCTCCTTTTTTTTCCCCCTGAAAATGTGCACTTTTTTTCAAATTCAGCCAAAACTCTCATTATTGAAAAATAATTCAATGACACACCTCCCCCTTTTAAAAGTCCTGGATCCGCCACTGATGGCAGTATGCGAGACCAACTTAGTAACAATGCCCCAGTCACCGATGACATGGGGGTCCCAGGTAGGGAGTGAAGTACTTTAAGTTTGTGGTGTAGTACTTTCTGTGTAGTTGTTGTGGGGAGTATTGAAGACAGGAGTAGTTGTTGATGATGTTGTATTATTTCTTCAGTCACAGGTTATATGGGCAATAGCCCTGGCTCTTACACAAAGATTGTGTGTCCACCTTAGTGTCCAGACTCCCACTGCCCAGTGGAGCATTCAAATTTCCCTGGCTTTACAATGCAAGGCCGGCTTGACCTTAATTGAATAATATAAAATTATATAATAGTATTAAACATGTATGTTATGAGTGTTCCAATATTTATAATTATATGATATTCACTGGCGGATCCAGGATTTTGAAAGGGGGGCCCCGCTATTGGAAAAAAAAATCATTACTTACATTTTGGTAGAAAAATGCAAAACTTTCCCAAAAAAATAAAAAGAAAAGAAAGAAGGGAGGGGCCCAAGCCCCCGCCCCCCCCCCCCCCATCTGGATCCGCTATTGATATTATTTGTTAGATTTAAAAGATGAGGGATTTTATATAGTGTATAGATTATGTCCTACCCGTTTTTAGGTATGACAGAGGTCCCAGGGAGGTGCGGCCGGTGAGATATGACCGGGTCACGGCCCGGGGGGGGGGGGGATGTCTAAACACGGGGCGCCGGGTGTCGGGAGGGGCGGTGTCAGGTTTGTCTTGACCCTGTCAGTATGTTTGTTTGTCAGCTCTATAGGAGTTTGAACGCCGCTATGAACTTTTGACAGGACTAAACGGTCAAGAAAACTCCGGGTTACAGTAGGGACCCATGTGCATCATCTGCTATTAGTATGTATGTTCCTGCTTTATTCTACTCCTTCTCTATAGGGATATACCTTGCCATTTTTGAGATATCCAGAAAATTAAGATCTTTTTCAAATCTTGAAGTGATATACAAGAATGGCTGGCCAATGCATAACGTACATAAAGGCTTTTCACGTTGGAATACATTTAGAGAGAAAAACAATCAAACAAGACCAATATTGTTTTACAAATTATGACAAACTATTTTTGTGAGGAAAATACTTTTTTTTTTATCTATCTATTTCAATAAATGTGTTATCAAGATATAATATGCATCGACATTATTGTAAGGGTCTTCGGAACTTGGGAAAATACTCAATTACCTTTGATGAAACAAAGTTTCTGAAAGTATTTTGGTGAATCATATAAATACTGAAAAGGTTTTAATTATAACTTGGGGATCCCAGCCAAGTCCTTCACAACTTAGTGTAATAAGTGAGGAACACATTTGGAGTGATATGCTGACCGCTTTTTAGAACTATTATTATATGAGGATATCAAACAGGGAAACAATGAGGGTTGGGACTCTGAGGGAGGTGTGGGCCTTTCTCACCAGCCGGCGCCACCAGTTCCATCAGTATCACCAACCGACGGTCAGTATCTGCCATTAACACCGGCCCGTTGGCCAATGGTCGAAAATTTGAGAGCAGAGCCGAAAATTCTGACCAAAAATAGTGCCAAATTGGCCATGGCCAATAGTGATCAGGGCGGTTCTTTTTTTCGCCAATAATGATTTCTTTTAAATTTTGCCCTGAGTAAATTTTACATGTTAGGGCTTATGGAAAGCTGTCAGGGCGAACTGTATTTGGAAAAAATCAGCCCTGTTGGCCGACAGCCCTAAAAGGCCTAAAAGGCCACAATATGAACAGCATGAGGTCATGTATACACAACACAAACGATAATTTCAGTTACGTCAAAATTGCATGTCTGGCCTTTTTGAAAAAAAACTATCGGTTGTTTCTATATATATTTTACTTTGATTCTAAATTATCACTATAAATTTCCATACTGTTTATTTATTTCAACCCATTATGAATGGATATTTTAACATTTGTTTTAAATTACGATATAGGCATTCCTGCGGGAGTAAACTCTGCACATCGCAAACATAATTCTTAATATTTTTAGCGGTTTCAACATTGGGAATTGGGGTGGTGGAGGGGGATAGATAGCGTTGCTACGGGACTACCTCAGCACGCGCGGATTTAGGGCGGGGAGGGGCGTACCAGGCGCACGCCCCTCCTATTTTGGCCCAAATATTTATTTTATAATGAAACAATTTTGCTATAGCACGCACCCCCTTTTTTTCTTCAAATTCCTGGATCCGCCCATGTTCAGGGAGACGATTATGTTGGACTATTTTAAGCCCTTAGAAATAGTAACCATGATATAGGCCTAATTAACCAAGTGCGTCAAAATTGCACGGCTGACCTTCTCGAAAAATGCTTTAAAATATCTGAAACTCAAAGGAAGGTTCCTCAGTACATTTATCTCGCAAAATTAATAGATGCCAATAATTGATGCTACTTTTTCCTATCACATTTCAAAACCTTTGAAAAGCTTAATGTGTCCTTTGATCGCTATTTGCTGCAATGGTCTATAGAAATGATGGCCATATTTCTGGGCGGCTTATCCACCTAACGGTGGGGGTGATACTCTACCCACCCCGGCCGGTGTAGCCGACATAATAACGCTGGGATCAGCCCCCGGCCATCCCCCCCCCCCCACACACACACACACATACGGTATCAGCGGTCACGTGTTACGTCACCTGACTTACCACGTGACCCGGGCCGCCAGAGGGCATGTGAAGAGCGAACAAAGGTCGTACAAGAGGTGAAGGTCATTATGTAGCTCAAGGTCATTACGTGGGCGTCAAGGTCATTACGTGGGCGCCGGAGGTCGACAATACGTACACATGTATACACAATGACACATATATAGATAGGCATAGATATACGTATTCTGTATGCTTTAGTATTATCAATACCAAAGTTTTAAATAGGTTTTGAGCGATTTTGAACTGATCCCTAATATTGCGACCAGCCCATTTAAGAGATGTGATATCTTCTGCACACGGTCTATAGACACAGTAATAATATTTTGTAATAATACTAGTTTCACTAATATGACTAATATGTCTGCATGCTTGTATCATGTTATCTCCGACTATTCAGATTAACTCGGAATTTTCGGTGGTTTCCAACTGATTCTCCGCTTTTTGCACCAGACTCACCCGTTGGGGACGCATTAAGAGGGCTCGGGAATCAGTATTGAACGGGTCTTATTTTATACTCGAAAAAACAAAATCGCTCTAAGCGTATTTCTATAACATCGCTATCCTTGCTATGGGAAAAATAACACTGCAAGACTGCTATTTAAACATGGTTCCATGTCAGGAACCATACATAAGACTGTTCGCCCTTTTATCCCCGAATATAAATGAATATTAAAAAATCCTATTCTGTATGTTACTGATGTCATTAACACAACAATACAGCGAGGGACATTAAAGGCACATTAGACATTTTATTATTATCCTCCTAAAATACATTGATTATCAGAGCATTACGGAAAAAAAAATCATTCTAAAGTGGCCGCCAGTCTAACAGAATTCCCTACCACAGATGGCTTATTTACTGTATTTTAGGCTTAAACCACAAGTTATGCCATGATTATTGAAAATTCCTATACTGAAGCCTTGTGACTTGTCTACATATTTCCCAGAATACACCTTGTTTAAGACTAGTCTGCAGGTCAACTTCAATAAATCAGCTATCCGTGGTGGGGAGAATTGTCCTTAACGTTTTAGTGTGATGTAACCGTGACACCTGGCCGTTTCTCGGCCGTCATCCGATTGAATTAGAAGCACACACTGATTGCATCAGGTACGTACCATACATCGACCATACGTCCAGTGTGTATCGATCTCCTGTGGGTGGGCCCGTCATATACCGGGTGTTGGAAACTGCAGAGAAAAGGAAATAACAGTTAACTAATATTGGGAAATAGTAAGTTCAAGATCATTCCCCTCAACTATATTATAACTAAGTAAATATGTAATACTGATATCAAAAATAAAGGTATATTATTACTGGGGTGTGACACCTTGTCAGTTTGTTCCTTCTCACGTTCTGTGAAAGCACTTTTGAAAAATAGTTTTGATACAAGAATCAGAAAATATTCTAATTTTTAAAAACATGGTAACTAGCGGGTCAAAATATTTTTCCTGATCTGGGTTATTTTAAAAAAGACATATTGAATTACTACTCTCTAACGAAGATCCCACACTCGCCGTTATTAAGCTTGTCGTTTTGTTTTTGCCATGCCCCATCGGTTTTCTCTGTGTACAGATTATTGTTCCGCTACAGGTTCACAGGAACCATTGTCAGAGTAACGACGTCATTACGGTACGTTACACGTTACGTTGTGCCACACCCTTTGGTACTGTGTACGTGTACGTAACCCTCATTTTACCCCATTGTCAAACGGCCGCTACGTCCACGACTTTGAGGACACGCCCGGTACCCCCACTGACCGGCTCACTTGATACCCATCAGCGTTCTAAAATAGCGGAGAAAAGGGTATTCAAACAAAATTCGCAGGTCCGCGAAAATGTAAAAAAAAAAAAAAAAAAAAAAAAAAAAAAAAAGGGGGGGGGGGAGGGGGTGATTTTCCCCAATAAAATTCTCGAAAATGACAAAAAGGCTTTTTCCCCTTGGTTAGTAGTGATTTATGTGTACGAACGTTCAGAGAGGTTTGGTAGTGCGTATACAGGATAACTTGGTTAAAATTGAACCCAAAAAAGTTTTTCGCATTTTAATGAGAATAGATATATTTTGACCAAAAGATTTGCGAAAAGGGGGTGTGTTTAAAGATGGAGAACACTGATGGGTATCCATACATTAAGTAAACTGGGGGTACTGGGAGGACACGGCGGTATGGCTGTCATCAGTCTGGCTGTCCTTATATGGGCAGTATGATTCACCATGGCGACAGTATGACTCTCTCTGTGTCCGCAGGAAGACTCACTATCTCACTATGACAAGAAAACGCTGGTTTGGGTTTTAGATACACGTATCTATGATTTCTTCAGTTTTTTTCCAAAATGCATAGAACTCAAGGAATTTGTCCCATGCAGTAGCCCGCCCTTCTTATTACCTTTTCTTTTCTGTAGTATTCTTTCGATTACTCCCTGAATAACGGTTCAACAATTTATATCAGTAGGCCTATACATGTCAGCGGTGAGATTCCCTAACATTCCTGATGTCTCTCCTGTTTACGTCAACCACTCAAGAGCCTATTCCCAGGGTGGCTATTGATCGTAACTGATATTTGTTTTTTGGTCATTACAACCTATCTCTAGGGATTGGTTTATAGGCATTCTGTTTATGGGTCAGAGTTAACATAGAATATGATATCTAATCTTAAAAGGAAAAAATGAAAACGTTTTTGACGTATCCATCGTTTCCATTGTACATCTTGGGCTGTTTGTGACAGCTGCATGATTCTGCATGTGTCTGAGACACGGACTGAGTGACAGCCGAAAACCCGCTGTCTGTACTGTACACAGGCCTGGTCATGGCCTGCCGTCTGTGCTGGACAGACCTGGTCATGGCCTGCTGTCTGTACTGGACACAGACCTGGTCACGGCCTGCTGTCTGTACTGGACACAGACCTGGTCATGGCCTGCTGTCTGTACTGGACACAGACCTGGTCACGGCCTGCTGTCTGTACTGGACACAGACCTGGTCACGGCCTGCTGTCTGTACTGGACACAGACATGGTCATGGCCTGCCGTCTGTGCTGGACACAGACCTGGTCATGGCCTGCTGTCTGTACTGGACACAGACCTGGTCATGGCCTGCTGTCTGTACTGGACACCGACCTGGTCACGGCCTGCTGTCTGTACTGGACGCAGACCTGGTCATCGCCCATGGCCTGCTGTCTTTACTGGACACAGACCTGGTCACGGCCTGCTGTCTGTACTGGACACAGACCTGGTCACGGCCTGCTGTCTGTACTGGACACAGGCCTGGTCATGGCCTGCTGTCTGTACTGGACACAGACCTGGTCACGGCCTGCTGTCTGTACTGGACACAGACCTGGTCACGGCCTGCTGTCTGTACTGGACACAGACCTGGTCATGGCCTGCTGTCTGTACTGGACACAGACCTGGTCATGGCCCATGGCCTGCTGTCTGTACTGGACACAGGCCTGGTCATGGCCTGCTGTCTGTACTGGACACAGACCTGGTCATGGCCTGCTGTCTGTACTGGACACAGACCTGGTCATGGCCTGCTGTCTGTACTGGACACAGACCTGTTCATGGCCCGTGGCCTGCTGTCTGTGCTGGACACAGACCTGGTCATGGCCCATGACCTGCTGTCTGTACTGAACATGGTCCTTTGGATAGTCCTCCAACTGCAATCTTTATCAGGCACAGACCTCACAAATACAACTATACAGAATCAATTTTGTGAAAAGTATGAATTCAGGTTGATATCTAGACATCCCATCCTATATTTTAGATAGTTTCATTTGTACCAAGTGATGAATACAGGAGACCATGGGAAAGTGGATTGCTGTGATTAGAGGACTGTGGGTACTGTCAGTGGTAGATGTTGTATCAGTGAGAGCAGCACAGCAAAGACAAAAGCCCTCTCCCCCTGCCCCCCCCCCTCCAGCTATACCCCGGGGCCAGCCCCCCCCCCCCCCCAGCCGACCACGCCCTCTGCCGGGGTCGGTTGCACCCCTTTGACACTGGGACAATGCCCAGCGCCCCCTACACGCCGCCACCAGCGGCCCCCGGCGTCCCGCCCCCAGACCCGCCATTCAATTACCGCCCGCCGCAGTCCCTGCACGGCCCTATAGAGCCCTGCTTAGTCCTACAAGCAAACTTAATACTGATATTGCCATGATGTACCAAAACTGGCACTTTTGGAAGACCAGGTTTGATACCTGAAAATTCTGCCTTGAATAGATATATTACCAAAAGGAAAATTTGACGGCTGAGGTGGATCTCTTTTTAAGATTTCTCTGTCGATTGGTTAATACAATAGCTAACCGATGTCTAGTTTTCATTTACAAAGCAGCGTTTTGAATAATGGGTTCATATATTATGTTATTTTTTATAATCCAGGTATGATAACTATATCCTCCTTTAACAACAAGAAAATATTATGATTTCTCAATATTAAGATATGCCAGACAACATGGCTTATATTCGTTAGTTCATTGGTTGTTTGGGCTAGATCAATTCCATTATCTTACACAGAGATAGTTGTTACCCAATGAATCCATAAACATGAGAACGTATAGGTAAGAACTACGAAGGCACATCTACCTGACTGTACAGATGATACACTTGTTCGCGAAAATTCCCTTTGTTTTCAGAATTAGATTTCCCTTTTGTTGAAGTTCAAATGCCTCGTAATAACGTGTCAAATTCCCGTAGGCTGCCGGAGGGCATCACGGCGGGCATCTCAGGGCCCCACGTGACGTCCGCGGCCAGCACCGACGGGAGAACCAGCTTTTGTATGTAGAACAGATGACTTGGGAGACAGGAGCCTTATTGTGCTAAGTATGACTGTCCTATCTTTAGGACAAACACGGGTTAACGTACAAGTTACAATAGGGCAATAAGATTAGGGTTCTTTCTTGACAGACCCAGTTTAGGTGTGTAATCAGTTTAATCACTTTGGCAAGTCGTCAACTTGAATGAATGAGCCTCGATCGGTGTCCTTCATCAGGAGCTATGTGGCCTGCTAACTTTTGTGTGATTTGTGAGCGGCGATTTTACTTAAGGGGTGTTGATTTTCAAGGTCGACATAAGGTAAACGGTTAAAAAAAGATTGCATTCTCTAGATACAACATCTGAATAAAGAGCTGCATCATTAGATATTCGATCTGAACAATATCTGAAGGCTTTCTCATGCAGCAACAACCAGTGACCGGTGTCACTTCTGGACCCGACTGATCCTAGTGACGGTGCCAGTGACCACGGTCAGCGATTTATGAAATATAGGCGTAACCTGGCCTTGAAAAATATGTCGAGAGGGGCTGCTTTTGGAGGAGACGACTAGTGAGTTAGAGGTTCTCTAGCATACCAGGAACCGTTCTCAGTAACAGTACCAGTGACTGTGGTCAGTTTGGGCCTGCCCTGTAATCCGTTACCACAGTCACAATACCAGTGACCAAATGGGGCCCACAGTGGGATTGTTCCCAGTATCAGTTAAAGGGTCAGTTTTTTTGGGTGTGTTTCTTTTTTGCCCACAGTGGGAATATTCCCAGTTACAGTACCAGTGACCAAAGTCAGATGAAGGTTAGAGTGGGACCGTGTCCACTAACAGTAACATATTACCCCCCATGCACGGTAAAACTAGCATTGTCCATGGTCAGATCCCTGCAGTAGCGGGGATGTAGGCAGTGGGTATCACCCTCATAGATGTGTATCTCCTCTACCCCCCAGCCAATTAAAACTGCCTGACACCCAATTAAACACACACAAAGAGTCCCCTCCCCGCCCCGTCCGACGCCCCACCTGTCGGCCAGGCCCGGAGTGACACACGTCACGGCCTGACGTGTGACGTCACACGCCGACATGACAAATACGACAGGCGACGTGGGTCGTCATGACAACGTGCCCCCTGCCGAGCGTCCTAAGGCCCGCCCCAAGGCGGCCCTCCCCCCCCCCCCCCCCCTGAATAATGCACAGATTTTCGCCCCTTTCTGGTCGTAATTATAGGGTATACTGTGAACCAGCGGCGAGGTTTGCCGGTTAGCAGCGGCCGTTGATACGCGGCCTGATGTAGAATTTTACTTTGTGACGCGGGACCCAGCGCCCACCGACCGGGACTCAACCTCCTCCCTCTCCCCATCCCCCTGCACCCAGAGATGTTGATGTCTGTCTGTTTGAACCACCAAACTCAGTGGTTCTGGAGTAATGGGATATTTCATATTTCACCCTTGCTCTTAGATGATCAAATCCATAAGTAGGTGAAGACCATGTCCCTACACTTTTACTTAAGCAGGTGTTTTTTATATGCAGTGCCCCATAGGCAGGGCACAACATACAGTGGTCGATGGCACTAGGCCTTTGATAACCCTGTCGTTGACCACAGGGAGAACATCTAATACCACAGCAGCAGGACAGAGACTTGAACTACCAACATACGGATGACAACGCCAACACCCTACCACTGTGCCACCAGATTACCTACCCAGAGATGCCATTGTTCCTACTTTTGTAGGCTTTCTTCCTTTTAAGCGATTTAGGACTGCACAACCAATTTTCCTACTCTGCTTAAAAGTCGGTGTACCTGGTTTGTGTTCTTGTGTTTGTTTTTAGCTATCTAATTGCAAATCCAATTTCAGAATTCCTGTCCAAAAATTAATGTTTCTCCTATTAAAAGAGAAGCGAAAATGTACCCTATTTTCCTATGTTTTGATCAGTGGAGAGTGGCAGCTCTGCTGACTGCACGCTGCCTTTCCCGGCCCGACTCGAGTATCTAGGGTTGTAAATTGGGGACAATGAACAAATCGGAAATAGCACTATGGAAATCTGAATGCATCTTAAAATGTTGTAAAACGTGTTCTAAACATCAATTCTGAAACTGATTTTTTGGGGTGCTTGTGTCGACTCTGTAGGATTAGTAATGTATGCAGAAACAGCACAATGATATGATGGGAACAGGTGTGGGCTGGTCGGCCACGGATGGGGGGGGGGGGGTGGTCGCGCCAACCCCAACATGAAGTAAGTTTCTCTAAAAGTTCTGCTTTCCTTCAATATAAAAAAACACATAAAAAACCCTAAGTATGAAGAACATTTTGAAAAAGTTCCACTTTTTACTACTTCCCACCTCCCTTTTGAAGTGCAAATTATTGAAATTATTAGCAAAAGTTCCGCTTAGGGAACTTCGCTACACTCCCAGAGCAGTACCTGTGTGCGGGCCTGGGAGGTGAGTGGCCATTTGAAACCTCCTACGAGCAGGCCAAACACTGATTGAGAATTGGGGTGGGTGTGACGGTAAAGAGAACACGGATGCCTCATGTCAGTAGTACATTAACTTGAGCTCGTTGGTGACTGTCAGGGCACTTGTTTCGTTTGGTGGTGAATGATAAGTAACGAATCTTTTTATAGCTCACATTAGAGAGTTTGGTAAAACTAAACGCTTGTTTACAGCCAAGACTACAGAAATCGCAGAACAACTTAGAAATCCGATAACAAGGATAGGTGATAAGTAATTGTAAAATGTAGAAATAATACAAATACTGAGGGTAAATCTAGGGATTTTGATGATAGATTAGCCACGGATAAAACGAAATCTCTGACACAACATTTGATAGGGAGAACATAATTTGTTTATAATTCATCAAATTATTTGACCACATTTACTGTCCTATATTCATGATTGAATAAAGTTAAGAATCTCACTTTTTTCACAACAGTTTGGGATATGCTCCTAGCCAATGTCCAGAAGCAAACAATAAAAGTGAAGTTTAAGTAATTACTAAGTTATACATGCCTTGCACAACGTTGCTGTCCTTCTGGAGAAAAGGAATATGATGAACTCTATAACATTTGAACCAAGAAAATCATTCTCAACATTCATATCCATTATCTAAAGTATTCATTTAACTCCATCTCAATGTCATTATTAATCGACGAGGCCTCAATCGTTGGTAATACCATAGTAATCTCCGTGTAACCCGTGCTGTTATTACCACCCTTATTACCACAAAGAAAGTACATTCCACAAAAAGGTTCAGTTGTTCGCCATTTGAATCATCACAATGTGAGCGTCATGTTACAACAATCCGTTGAAAAACGATTGTATTTGACTTCTAATTTGTTCCTGATAACGTAAGAAATCAACCAAAACTGATTCGATTTAAGTACATGGAGAGTAAAGATGTGACTTTTTTCTATGATGCTATCTGGTTCTGGTTCAACTATGCCTCCTGGAGTGTGACGGAAAATACGATAATATGGTTCAGAATAATTTGCATAGACATGAGATATTACGTGATTAACAAAGTAGGTCGTGAACAATCCTTTAAATTGAAGGTTAAAGGGTAAGGAATAATCTCTCGTATATATTTGCATACCAAATTAGCATGGGCTGTCTTCAAAATTCCAATAGAATGGGTTCAGACAAGAAAATAGACAATTCCTGAAATGTCATGTATGCTTTTCTAGCCAGAGCAATTTCCTTCCCCAAGCAGCTATGTTCCTGGGGCATGACAAAGTAACCTGGACGAGACTAGACACCGCTTACGGTTCCACTGAAACATAAAGAGGGTTTAAACTGAGAAGAACACATTCTTTACTACCTGTATGTCCGTACTTATGAACTATTTATGACGTACTTATGAAAAATTTATGACGGCCAAGATAAATGAGTGTCTTTTTGGCAATAGCATGTATATAGGCGCGCATTAATGTTTTCATCCCTTCATTAAAACGGAAGAACGTGAAGTATATGAGTTTTACAAAGCCACAAAGGGCACGTGACCGAAAATACTGAAAGGTCGCTAAACCCAGGGCAAACCAAATCATCATCATTAGGTGCCCCCACCCCACCACTAAACCACAGGTCAACCCTCAAAATCCCTAAACCAGGGGTCACCCCCCCCCCCTTCCCCCCTCCCTTAGCTGTAAGTGGCGCTGACTGCTGGTGCTCGGCGAGCGGCGGCCGGTACCCGTAGGTAAAGAGGCGCCTGCTCCAGCCCCGACTTAATCAAGATTGATTCAGGTTTAATTAATTCGTAATGGTGATGGATGTTGGAGGAGGTCGGGATGCGCTGCATTGTGGGTAGCGGCGGCCGGCTGGTCCCCGCGTGTCCCCCTCCGTCCTTACAGGGTACGTCAAGAGGCCTACTTAATCCAGGGGGGGAGGGGGGGGGGCACTCAGTATGAAGGTAGGTACCAACTGCGAAACTACAGCCCCTCGTTTTGGGGATTTGACAGCCCCCAGAAAAACTCGATACTCTAACAGACCCCTTTTTTCAGCATCCATCATGGACAGCCCCTGAAAATAAGTATTATCCTACAAATTTCTTGGTCACAATCCAGTTCCAGAAGGTGACAATTTGTTTGAGAGCTATTATGAAGGAATTTGATAACCTACAATTGGCTTTTAATCTGGTATGATATATAATCTTTTATTGACAGCTACCCTTAAAGTTGGTCAGCTGGTTTGACAGCCCCCCTTTTCCAGTGAAACTCTTCGATGATGGTCCGACCTCAGTTGGTACCCATTTCTAGACCAAGTACCTCCCCCCCCCCCCTCCGTGTACTTAATTGATGTACATAGCCCCCCCCCCCCCCCTTTCAGGGGCTACGTCAAGGGCCCCCACTTGATAATCCATGTACATAGGGCCTGCTGTCCGACACGGTAAATCGGGGCTTTATTATACAGAGGCCGGGCCCCACAAAGCCCTGCCCGGCCCTGAGAGGCCCTCAGCCCACGAGGGCCACTTAGCAGTACACACAGAGTGATGATGTCACTTACGGCGTCCCCCACAATGAGTGACGTCACAGCCGAGGGCTGACCCCAAATTGGATTACGATTCGCCGTGTTTATAGAGCTCATTACTATTAGCGATCGCAGCGCAATTTGGGCCCGTTTATGACTCATTCAAAAACCGCTTACAAATAGGGGGGTGGCGCCCCCTGCCCTGAGGGGGACATAAATCACGGGTAAGAGACCTTCTGCTGCCTGCCCCCCCCCTACCCCCTCCCCACGTGATGGATGCAGGAATAATTGGTCCTACAGACAATGGGCCGCCGAGAGGAGCGCCCTCTACGGCCACCGCAGGTACCACACCCAGCCTGCGCATCTTGGGTCAGGGAGGACGCTCCAGAGATAGATACCTCAGGGAGAGATACCTCAGGGACAGACATCTCAGAGAGATACATCCCATGAATAGAAAGCTCCTCGTGTTTGTTACTGTGCCACTCTCATGGCATTTTCACATTCGACAATGTATACATGTATGCATTAGTTAGAGATGTGTCAGTGTTATTCATCAAAAAGGTACCCTTCATACTATTTCAGGCTTAAATCGGTCAGCAGAGCAGGTTGAACTATGACTTCAGGTTAAATGTCCATTATAGTTAGGGTATCGTTTAAGTCGTGTGTTTGCCCAGACTGCGTGTCCAATACATAATATAGTTCCGTATTATGAAAAGACATAACACTCACATGAAAAGATGTTGTTTATTAATATCCAGTGTGAATGTGTACTCATGACAAGATCTCTCGATGACAATGACCAATCCAAAGGGTAGGATCCACTCAACCACACTCTGCAAATATTCCAGCCAACTATTCAATCTATCAGCTTCTATTCCAACTCCAGGAACAAGCTTCTAGTACCGACCTTTCCAGGATGATAAACCAACTACAGTTAACAGTGCTCTGGTCTAGTGCTGCACACACAGCACCTTATATATGGATGTGATAACATCAACACCTGACTCCTCCCTTCTACTATTTGCCTTTGACAAAGAGAAATTACTTTAGCCCTGACTCTCAGTGTAACCATTAGAATGGCTTAACTTAAGTATGGACTGACCATCCGCGTCAGTACAAGGTCTGGATTTAAAAACTCTGTAAATCTGAAATCATAGTGACATTACATAAAATTTCGGGTTTGTGTGACAGCTGTTGATTCAGTGGCAAACTAATGGGGCATGGGGTTGTCCCTTTCAGCTTCTACCCCCATTATAACTCTGGTACGGTGGTGGGTAGAGGGGCATAGGGCAGTGGCTACTCTGGTAAAACAGTAGGGCCTTGGAATGTAGGTACTTTGGTACAGTTGGGTACATGGGCAGTGAAACCTAGATACGCGGGTACTCGGGATCAGGTATTGATGTCCTACAGACCTATCAGCTCTCAGCCAGCCGTGGCCCGCCGCACCGACTCTAATTGAATACAAAAAGTGAGCCCCCAACAGCTGCAACACCAGACGTTTTTCTTGTAAATCAATATCAAAGCGCAAGTCCTGTAATAAAAACTCTTGATGGCATTTCCGTGAACCAGTAAATGTGCTACAACGCTGGCATCATGGTGTGAACATGGGGTTTTGTGTGTAATAATGAAGAGAAGACTTGAAGGTAGGAGGTTGTAGTTGATGTTGAATATATTTCTCTACAGACTCAGGAGTGTGGCCTAAAGGCCTGTTGCTGCTTAGTTGTTTACATGTTGACTCTTCTGCTGCTGGACCCAGAGTGCCCCTTACAGCATACCTGCACCTCCCACCTGACCTCTGGTCAGTGACCTAATTACAACTGGCCAATGAGGGCAGGGGGAGTGCTAACTACCTAATTACCATAAACTCTATGATCTAGTATGTACATATTTGACATATAATTTGATTATTATTTAGGAAATTATGATGATAATATAATTCATATAATACATTAGGTGAATACTTGTAATTCTTAGAAGGAGGATATGCCATGCCTAAACTTAGGTATGACATAATGCCCCCCTTCCCTGATAAAAATTTGGCTCCGCACAAATAAAATTAGTTTTTCTGAATTTCTAATAATATATATTTTAGGAAAAATAGAGTTTATGATATTATTTTCTTTCATGTGTGCACCTGGAATGTATTTTGTATTTTAAACAATAATAGCGATCTTCTAAATGATATCAATTATATAATGATAGCATTAAATTATGGAATACAATGATAGCTTTAACTTTTATTGGCTTATCTAGTCTTTTCTAATTTAGATTTTAATTTATATAAACCAAGTCGCATGAGACAAGGTTATAAATTCTAATACAATATGTTTCACCTAACCTTAAAGGAAAAGGCTATTGATGAAGATTGTATAGATTATGATAGTGTTAGTTTCCCTAGCTGATTTTCCTGTCTATGTCTCTGAAAAAGAAGTCCTTAATTCTAGCTGAAAATTGAAAATGGAGAATTAAACATAAAGTATGCATTACATGGGTTAGTTTCATGCAGTGAAATTATTAGAAAGGTAATATTGTCTATTGTTCTTGTTGTTGTCCATTTTGAAGTGATAGTAGTTGAGGCATTGATATTGCATTTGGATTCTGTTGATTGTTTATCGTAAAGATATTTAGATAATTTTTATGAGTTCAATTGATTGTTCATTGTTCTTGGGGCGAGTTTAATTTCGCTCCTATGTCCAACGATGAGGTTGACTTGAATTTTCTAGGCTTGGCCTGTTGGTTGTCTATTGTAGGTTGTCTAGAGGCCTTTTGTAGTTATGTAGTTTTGATGTTGGGGCAGCTGGGGAGGGATGAGGCATCTGTCACAGCATCTACCGTCTGTCTGAAACTCAATTTAGAAAATCTTTTAGGGCAGAATGTTCAAATGTTTTTAATGTTCAGTTGAAAGTACATTTCATTTCATATCATCTCATTTTCTTGTAAATCATTATTCCAACTTCAAGATTTTGTTGTCATTAGTTTCGTGAGTTTTGAAAAATTTAAATCATGATCTGTTAATTGTCAAGTTGTCAAAATAATGATATGAGGGGTGAAACATGCCTTAACAAATCTGGCAAGTATATCCAGGCAGCAATACCATAAATGATATTACGCAACTTAAATCCAGTTGTAAGACATGCCTTATGGACCGGCTGAAATCCATTTAATTTGGTTAATCAGCATTTTGTTTCGGGACTTTTTGTGGACTGAAATCCTTTCCTATGGTTAATCAGTCTGTTTGGGAATGATTTGATTTGTATGAAGTGTTGACGTTTAGACTTTATATACATTAATTCATGCAAAATTTACCCTCACATTTTACCCCTCTGAAAAACAGGCTCTATCACCATAAATGGTGCAGGCAACAGAGGGAACATATAGGTAGCATAAGCAATGGATTAATTAACAGATCATTTGGTATATGATTTGAATAATGCAAAGATAATGAAAAAGCAGGTAATTGTGTGCAATCGTTCTCCGTCTCTCAAAGCCTTTAATGTAACTTTATTGAGTAGTGACTCAAAAGCCGTTCTCCGTCCCTCAAAAGTGACACATAAATATGACTTATCATGTAGTGATATATAACACAAACCATACCTTAACTCATCAAATGCAAACATTCAGATCATATATAGAGTTGACAATGTTTTTGTTTTGTTAAATTTGAATTTGTTTCAATTAATTTGTAATTTCACATTGTCATTGTGAGTGTAATAAAATACATTTCTGAGATTGAAGATTGAATGAGATCCATAGATGAAATTTAGAACTATGAATAAGTTTGAATGAACCACCATTATTAAATTTAAAAGTTAATGCCTTAAGTAATTTGATAATTCAATTTAGAGACAGGTAGAGTAGGGCTAACGACAGTTGTGTGAAGATTTGAAAACCGATTTTTGAGCGTGTAATTGCACAATGGGCCTATGTATATCTCATGAACGGACAATTAAACTTGGGCTTGAGAATAATTGCACATTATTGAATGAGTATGTTTTGTTGGATAACTTTGGAAGTAGTGGTTGGATTTTAGTTCCGTTTGCATTATTTTTGAGTCAGCAGAAACGTTTGTATCAGACATGCAGATGAAGTACTGCATGGCATAACCTATATGCAAAATGCGATAAATGTAGCAGAGATGAATTATCAGATTGATAATTAAAACAAGAAATCCGAATGTTATGGATAATATATATCTGGAACAGTATGACGGGGCGATAGTGACAATTAGTATATTACTGCTCGAGTTGCAGTCCGGTTTTGGGACACTAAGGTCAGGCTAAAAGTGGCCGTTGCTTTGTTTCTTTGATTGTAGAGGGTCGTAGATGGGTAGGGGGGGGGGGGGGCGTTTAGGGGATTGACCGGTCTGTTGGAAGTTAGATAGGGCCGTCTGGCTTGTGGCATATAGTTGGATTAGTGCATTACTGCTTGTTGTAAGAGCAGTTATTGATAGGGCCGGGGCTGTGTGAAATAGCCGTTGGTAGGTTTGTTAGTAGAGGGTCGGGGCTTGGGTGTAAAATAGCTGTTGGGTAGTTTCTTTGATTGTGTGAAGGGGATATAAGGGTGGGGGCTTTGTTTCTGAATGCCGACGGTTAGATAGGGGTCTGCACTACAATGTCCGTTGTGGTTGGTCTTTTAATGCCCAGACAGTGCAATTAAATAAAAACGCAGGAAAATAGTCGTAATTAGGGTCTTGAAAAGAATGTCAGTGCTAATATGTCGCTTGTAAACGTAGACAGACATTATACAAGTGTACATGTAAAACGGTTTGATATCTGACTTCTTTTTTTTTTCCCATGTAACCTGGTAACTTATTCTTTTCATTTGCGTTTTGATGTGATTTTACAGAAATCTTAAATGGGTAGTAAGTTGCCGCAAGTGGATATACAGAGTGATCAGGTCTATATTCCTCAGTCACAGAGATTTGATCAGGTCTTTGCAACTGTATGCTTCACAAACTACATATTTATTAATAAGCAAATTTGCGTGTAATATACAGATATTTTCTCAAAATCAAAAATGGAATATTTTGATATCTGTATTCAAGATATGAACATGTAATTTGTATTAAAATGAAGGGGGAGGTCATGAGCTACGTGGTTTGTACAATGTTCGTGGTGAAAGCTGCGCCTATAGTGGACGTATTTCCGCATTATGTACCTGCTACTTTCTGCAGATATTTCCAAAAGTAATCATAATTCTTAAAATCTTAATGATTTTGGTTCTACTACTGCTAGAAATTTTAATTTGCAAAGATTAATGCTTTGACATTACATATAAAAACTGGTTCAAAACGGACGTGGCTAGAGGTTTGTTTTGATAAGGCCAACGGTTAGATAGGATGTCTGGTTAATTGGCTGGGCGTAAGCCAAAATGTGGCGGGGATACAGGTGCCGTTTCCTTTTTCTTTTTTTTTTCACACTTGTTTGCACGGGTATTGCTGAAAGCTTCGAAACAGTTGCAGGAACAAGCTCAGGTTCAATTAGAGACATGCAATTTTTACTGAAAGATACGGAATTTCGAGGGGCACATGGGAAAGGTCTCAGAAGATGAAAATCTTGTAGTTATGAAAGCTTAAATCGTGGCTGTTTCCTTGGGAGGTTTGCAATAATTTTCCACGTTGTTTCCGCTCTAATTTCCACATATTTTTCTGAAATATTTCAAAATGATTATTGGGAAATAATTCCTCCTGGAAATTAAATAGAAACTTGCGTGATATGCATTAAAATGAAGGCAAGGGTGTTAGCCACGCGATAATAGGCCTTAGAACAAAGAATCCATGGCCGCAAGGGTGTAGGTTGCAGCCTTTCCTGGTGCCGACTTTTTCTGAAATAAAAGGAAGTTTCAACAGTTAATCATTTGAAAACAAATACTCTCACCGGATTTGTAGAGCTTGTGATGTCTTGTAGGTTTGTAGGTTTTTCTCCTGGACTGCAGGTGTTGTAGAGGGGAGTCTCCTTCTTGTCTTTTTCTTCATGTTGTGGGGAGTTGCTAGCTTGGTTTTGGGTAGAGTTTTGCTTGGCAATGTAGAGGTAGGGTACCCGAGTTCTGTCACCATTGTGAGACTTAGGGTTTTGTTGGTATAAATGAAGAGAAGACTTGAAGGCAGGAGATGTTGTTGATGTTAAATATGTATTTCTCTACAGTCTCAGGAGTGTAGGCCAAAAGGCCTATTGCTGCTTAGTGGTTTACATGTTGACTCTTCTGCTGCTGGACCCAGAGTGCCCCTTACAGCATACCTGCACCTCCCACCTGACCTCTGGTCAGTGACCTAATTACAACTGGCCAATGAGGGCAGGGGGAGTGCTAACTACCTAATTACCATAAACTCTATGATCTAGTATGTACATATTTGACATATAATTTGATTATTATTTAGGAAATTATGATGATAATATAATTCATATAATACATTAGGTGAATACTTGTAATTCTTAGAAGGAGGATATGCCATGCCTAAACTTAGGTATGACAATGGCTTGGCAACACCTCGTTTGGCTTTGAACACTCCCGAGAGACGTTACAACAAAGAAACACAAATGTAATTTTATTGACTTTATCCCCAGTCGCCCTCAATATAACGTCACCTTCGCGTTGACCATTAAACTCACCATATAACTACTGGCTGTTTTCCTCTCGTAAATGAATATTGATATCTATGAGCTGCCAAGCATCAGATCTTTGTCATCATAATATTTATTCATTTGATTCGATTGGATGCGACCTGAGTCTGAAATGTTTTGCATTTAGAAGATTTATGTCCACGTGTGTGTGTCTGGTACTCTTTATGCTGCGGGGAGAAGGAAGTTGTGTCCGAGCCCCACTTTGGGGTGTTCTGACCACTGGGGGCTACCCGTGATGCGGGGGGGGGGGGCGGGCGGGGGGGGGGGGGGGTCGCTGAGAGCACGGCCCCCACTCACAAAGACCCGGCCTACCCCCTGCCATGTGGCCCCGTTCTCTGGCCGTCCTTTTCATGCCAACGTCAAATAGAGGAGCGTCCGTGTGACCCCTGACCCGGCGTCTCAGGTAGGGGGCGCTGGCCGGGGCCCGTGGGGCGGTGAGTGAGGACCCCGTACGCCCCACCCGCCGTAAATAAGGCGCCCCCTGTCGGCCACCCTCTCCAGGGGGTCGAGGCTACCTGGGGTGAGGGCCGCCACGACCAGGAGTGGGCGAGGGGAGGGGGAGAGAACAGCTCCACGGGGATCACCGCAATGGACACCATGGTCGGAATTTCACTTTCAGATCGGTTGTAAAAGGTCGGTGACCCTGGTAGTGACCCCAGTACCTGGTGGTGACTTAACAACCACACAAAACACCGGACATTGGTTGCTCTCGTTTTGCATGAACACAATTCCTTTTCTTCCTATTACGCCTGATCCCTATACAACTCACCATATACTACTTACAGTCCTATATATGACTTGCTGCCTGAGGTCGATATACTACTTACTGTCTTAGGTCTATATGTATTACTTACTTCCTTAGGTCCATATACTACTAACTACCTTAGTTCCATATACTACTTACTACCTTAGGGTCCATACACTGCTTACTACCTTAAGGCCATACACTACTTACTTCCTTATGATTCTATAATACTAACTGCCTTAGGTCCATAAACTACTTACTACTTTGGGCTCCATATACTACTTCCTACCTGAGGGTGCAGGTCAGGCTGGGCGGGCAGGGCGGCCTGAGTGGTCGTCTACGGGTGTTTAACGACGGCTCACCGTCTATTGCCCGTCAATGACCGTGTAACCAGGGCTCACCCCTCAATGGGCACGTCATGGATACTCCCTAAGCCCCCCGCCACGTTACGGCGGCCCTTTTCACGCCTTGCGTTACGTTACGTCGGCCCCTTTCACGCCTTGCGTTACGTTACGGCGGCCCTTTTCACGGCTCACGTGACTGCCTTAAAGCAGGTTCCCCACAGACAGGTGCGCTGGTGCCGGCGTTAAGTCGGCTAATCCCCGCGATAAGTCGGGCACCAGCTCCTGGTAGTATCCATGACGCCCCCCTCCCTCCCCCCAATCACTCCCCCCACACACGTACACTCCCCCTCCCGTACGGAGTTTCCTCCCCCACCTGTTCGCCTTTACCCTACCCAGTGGCAGATTTAGAGGGGGGGACGCGGGGGCGTGCACCCCCTCCTTTTTTGGCCAAATTTAAATTTCTTTAATTCTTAAAAACATTGGGGGTGCGCCGCCCTTTCTACTAGCGCGCCCCCACCCTTTTAAATTGCTGGATCCGCCACTGACTACCTTCCTTACTAATTCACCCTACCACGGATAGTGGTAGTTTTCCTGGGCTTTTCCTGCCGACTTTCCTAGATCAGGGTGCATGATGGGAAAAATGTTGACCACAAGGCTTGAGTATAGACATTTTCATTAATCATGACATTATTTATGGTTTAACATCATGGAAAAATGTCGTTGACTAATTTTTATTATAAACCAGTATGTGCTTACTATTTTCTAAGTTGGCTTGAAAATTAATTAATTATGGATAGACATATAGCAATTTGTTGTATATTTGTATAGATTTCCACGTGATTTTGTCGAGAAAATTAGGCTAAATTAAACTGCAGGTGCCTAAAATACTGAAAATCAGCTGTCCGTGTTAGGGAGAACTCCCGGCGTCCTCCTCCCGTCCCCAGCGTGCCGTACCGCGCGCCATTGGTTCTGATGTAGGTGTGACGTAAGTGTGACGTAAGTGTGACGTAAGCGAGTTTGCGGGCCCAATCCGGCGCCGTCTCCCGCGTCAACAGCGGCGTCAATTGGCGACAATCGTCAAAAAGGTGACGGGCGGCCCGATAGGGGTGGTGTAAACAGGGGCCGGGAGGGGGCGCATCGACCTGTTTGCGGCCACTTAGCCGGCGTCCCCCCCCCTCCCCTCCAACCCCTCCCCTCCACCCACCCACCCACCCACCCACTCCTACAACCCCCTCACCCAACACCTACCACCCCCGTGCACCCATCAACCCATATGAGGACCAGCTCGTTCACCCATTGTCTTTTGACAGCTTAGAGTGTCTGTCCTGCCCTGTCTCTCGGAGTTTATTTGACTACAACGTGTACTCCAATTGACTTTATCACAGTCTGATGAAGTGAGTTCTTCACGGTGTGAGGGTGAGTTGGTGATAGGTGGAGGGGGTGAAGTCCTGGTTTGGGAGTGAGTGAGTGATGGATGTTTTATGCCATATACTGGCAGCCAGGGTCATTTTCATGGCAACAACAAGTTGGGACAGATTCTGACTTTTCAGACACATGTTTTGACTTGGACAATCTTTGTGATGTATCTAATGAGATGAGGGTGACAGGGCAGGCAAACAGCAGGGGATCAAAACCTGAAAATCATTTTCGCTGTACCTCATCACTTAGTGAAGCCAGACACCAACCGTGAATTGAACCCAAAGAACCACTTTGTCAGTGCTGGGTCCCCCCCCCTATTGTCGCCTTATACAATCAGCAGGGGCTACAGGGGGCCATATTCTTCCCAGGAGCAGAAGCACCACCCTGGTACCCCTGGGCTGGGTCGGGGGGGGGGGGGCTGTGGGCCTCAGACATTATGGTGTAGGCGTGAAGTGCCGACCGAGCCATCAGACATCAGTAGGCTCCCATCTGCTCGATGACAATCCTCTGAGGGGAGATTTATCCCAACCTTGTGGTAGTGATACACCAACCTGAGTAGCTCTGTACTGCGCTGAGCTACTGGCGAGTCTCAGAAATTACGACGATTCCCGATACGTGTAATAACATTATGCATCTGTAATCTAGTGACATGCGACAGTTTAAACAAGAATAATGGCATGGCGACATTGCTGTTTCTGAAAGCCGTTAGGTGGTGTCGCTACTTCTTGAAAGAACATGAGAAAATTAATAGAGAGTTTTAGCAACCCCAACGTGTCCCGTAATGCAAACTTAACACATCTCTTATCTCTGCTGTAATGACTAACACCAAAATATCTTTTGAGATACACTTCTTTTCTTGTGTGGTTATTTAGTAAATCATTGCCTTTCATATGTTTGGCACCAATAGTCTGTTATGAGGCTTGAAGTTTTGAGATAAGTTAACGTTCTGAAATACGTTGTGGTTGCTACCTAGCCCTCCCTCCACCTAGGGCCCCAGGAGTGCATGGCTATATAGTAGGGTCCAAAGGGAGAGAGGCAGAGGAACTTCCAGGTGTGCTATACCAGGTGGCTTCCCCCCTGCCCCCCTCCCCCCGCCGCCACACCCACCTAATCCCCCTACACCTACACTCCCCCTGTTGCTATGGCAACATGACCTCTATATTGACTACACCCTGAGTGGTACACGGGTGACCTTGGCCGAGTGGTGGCTGACCTTGGGGCGGTGCTGGGTGTTCAGTGGGGTGTGATACAGGCTTATAGTGGTGGTCACTGAGGCGTGGCGGGCGGCGGGCGCTTGTACCGGCCCGGCCCGCCTCCCACCGGCCCTACGGGGCGCCATCAAACTTTAACCGACCCGCGACTGGCGCCCGGGGAAGGGGGTGCTTGGTTAAGAAATGGGTACCAACTGCAGTCGTACCCACGATCGGCTGTAGCTGTCAATTCCCAATTTGGCTGAAAAAAAAAAGGGGGGGGGGCTGTCAAATGATCAAACTATATATATAAATTAGGAGAGCTGTCAATGTTTGTTTATATAAAATACTAGATTTAAAGTCAAAGCAGTAGGAACCCGTGAAATGTCATCAGGTTCCTTCATGGTGGCACTTGAGCAAGTCATAACATCCTGATATCAGATCGTGACCAGGAAATATTTTGGTAAATGCTCTTTTATATGGGCTGTCTGTGGGCTTTCCGCGAAAAGGGGGGCTGTCAGAGTTGAGTGGGCTGTAAAAAAAATCCTCAAAAAGTGGGGGGCCTCTAGTTTCGCAGTTGGTATTTTTCTTCATATACTGAGTGCCCCCCCCCCTCCCCCCGCGCCTGGCGCCCCCTCCCGGCCGCCCCCCACAACAGGCGGTGTTTATTTTCCATCGTTTTCTTCCACTCGGCGGACACCCACACTGGTGCATTGTGGGCCCCCTCTCTGGGCGCAGATAATCGTGTGAAAGGACCGCTCTCACTGCCTCATAGAGCGGGGCGGGGCGATGAATAATCCATGGTGTACTCAGGGTACACATGGGGAACCTTTTTCACGGGCTCCTACTGCTTTGATACTGACGTTCATAATTAAAAAAAAATGAAGAACTCGTTTCTGTGGGTTCCCCACACATGTGTATTTTGTGTTAAAGGTTTCAGGACCTTGTGCGACATCATTACCGTAGATAGATTATATGTTATACCTAAATGATCAAAACGTTAGAAAAAAATCATCATGATATAGCATGAATTGCAATTATTTCTCATGAAGAAAAATGGCTCGTATTGGAATATGTCAAGTGTCTTTGGTATTCCGATTCCAGAATATGAAAAAAAAAACTCCTCGTGATGACTGAAATATGTACATGTATAGTTATAAAGTACGTCTGCATAGTGACTACTCCAAAGACAGTCTGTACTGAGGACATTACGTTAACAGATTCTGTTGGTTCCCAGTGTTTCCTCTTATTTATTACCCTGACATGTAAGGATTGATATCCAGCATTTATTTCAACATAGCTTATTGGCCCTGGCTCACTCATTGTATTATAACATCTCTACAATAAAACAGTAAGGATAGGAAGCAATGCACTGCAAAATGTGGCCTCGGGGTATGATGAAATATGCACACTTAATTAATGGAAGGCCTCCTACTAAGCATCGCCCGTGGATCACCATAACCATAAGTGATGTAGTGGTCAAATTAACACATCCGCAATGAGAGCAACTACAGTAATAAGAGGCCTATGGTAGGGGGTAATTGCCGGTAAAGGATAGATGTCTGTGATCACGGAGTCAGGTGTAAGGGTAGCTGCCTGCAATTACTCTGTTTGGTATCACGTTTAAATAAGGCAAATTGAGAAGGATTACTTAAATGAATGTAAGTGTACATGCTAATTGATATACCGTGTGTGTAACATAGATCACGCTGCAAAACTGTTTGGATTGTATTACAGGGCATGTCTGTTCTGGAGATCCCTCCCCATAATAGCTATTTCATGATGTACGTTTATTGAATGATCATAGATCACTTTCACTGGCATTTGGACAATAACACACTATCACTGAACTCGATTAACAACAGTATTTTATACGTTGAATGAATTGTCAGTATATGTCTATTGAGGAAATTGTGATGCAGTTATAGTTTTGGATGAAAAGTGATCATGTAAGAAGATGGCCCCTGGTGATGTTATTTTTGGTGCGGTTAGGATGAAACCAAAACAGTATGTTATAAGAACATTCTGTTTGGGTTGAAGAACATAACCAGAATGTTATGATGCCGTTGCACTGCAAAGTCACAGCAGTAGTTGCAGCGACATAATTGGGAGTCATCACAAGAACGTAACATGAACCAAATACAGAACCAACCAGAACGTTGCTGGGATGTTATAACAACGTCACATCCTTGGATGGGGGGATGTAAAGGAGGGGTCATGTAAGAAGGCTGTCCCTGGTGGCCAGGAGTCAGCTTCATCGGCCGGTGTTGGGCGCTGATAATCCCTCGTTGACATTTAAAGGTCCGTTTACATCCCCATCGCCCGCAGCAGCCTTTCCGTTCCCTCATTTCATATTGGTGTTTTCTGGTACCCCCAGGCGGGGGGGGGGGGACAGCCCGCACCCCCCGGGCCCCTCCCCTTCCCCCCTCCCCGGCCCCAGATTTATCTTGTCCCCGCGCGCCGGAAGCCCTGTCCCTAATCAGGTCCCGGATCAGGCGTCCCGCGGACGAGACGTCCGCGTCGGGCCGGAGCGCAGTGCGCGTGCGCGGGAAAACAAGTCGGGAGCCCCGCGCGGCCCGCATTAGTACTAATGAAGGCCGGTAGGCGGCGGCCGACGCGGTCCGCTGACGGTCGGCGAACCGCGACTAGTGAGGGTGGGGGGTCGGGGGGGGGGGGTGTTAGGGAGGGTTAGGGTGACCCGACGCCTCCAGGGTAGGGCGCGGCTGAAGCAGACAGGGTACGTGCCCCTTAGGCCTGGTCAAGGTAGCCTAATAAAGTCATCTCCAATATAAGACTGATTTACTCTGTAATAGGCAATCTATTGTCTATAACTATAATAACAAAGGATATACATGTACATGGAACCAAGCTGAAATTCATCAAAAGGGACATTTCGGGGTTTATAGAAATCACCTTAAATGATGCCTCAAGGCATATGGCGTCTTGAAAGGGTTGAATTAAAAAAAGAACTATTATTTATACACCGCTTGAAAAGTATCTGTGCCAAACCGCACTTTCCGTATGCTACTAGTGTGACTAGCAGGTTAAAACTGCTCCCATGCCCAGCCCCCCCCCCCCCCCTCCACCCATAAAGATCCCACCCCATCCCCTCTCCGCGACAGTCCTCAGTCAGTCAGTATTCATTAGATCAGTTTGCCAGGAATGAGCCATCAAAGGGAGGGCCCCGCCCTGCCGCTGTCACCCAGGAGGGGCCGCTCTCTGGGGAGTCTGGCCAAAGGCACAGGGTCCCAGTCAGAAAGGAGCTAACATTTATCACTGAATCTTTATGATGCATTGAATATATATGATGTGCTTGTAGGGAACTGATATGAATGACGTCCATTTAGTACGTACGCACATTCTCAAAACTGTCAGACCCCCCACCCCCATTGGCCAAAAATACACATTTGATTTGTACTAAAATGTATGCACACTTTAAAGAAAATTTGATCACCCCTCCTCCCCCCCCCCCCCTTGATGCGTACATACTTAATGGAAGGCCCCTTGCTAAATTGTCTTTCTCATCCCTAGCAATCCTACAGGACTTTGTGACGAACCCATCCCTCAGTGGCTTGTCATGGTCAGGAGTGGTACTGACAAACCATACAAAAGCAGGAATGTTTATGGTTTTGGTGACAAGCTGTAGGCTAGGTGAGCCAGTCCGGGCGGGCGGCGGGCGGGGAGGTTAAGTCGGGCCGGGGTCAGGTGAGGCCGGGGATTAAGGCCTTATACCGCCATAACCACCCGGATCATATTGCCCGCCTGATTATATAATGCTATCAGGCCCCTTAATGTGATACGCCCCCCTCCCCGCGGGGGTAGATAAAGAGACATTCCTGGGCGTCGTTCAGTAGGTCAGAGTCGCAGAGACCCGCCAACCTGTGGCCGTCACCCCCTGAGTCACCAGGTACCCGCCCGGGGACAGAGCAGTCACACTCTCATTAAAGGGAGCCAAAGGCAATGTAGTGTCAAAATATGAAAAACTCAAATAACGGTGACAATACATTCTAAGAGTCTAACTTTAGCCATTGGTACAGTATAAATCATGAGAACTACCTATAACTTCACTCGAATTCCTTAATACTCATGTTATGTATTGCTGTAGACAGCAATGTTTGTAAACAAACCAATTACGGTGGGTCACCAAAATTGACCAGCGACGAGTTTTAATGTATTTTCATGTAGTTAAAGGCTGTATTCACAGTCTATACTTTACCACAGGCCTAGGCTATGGCCATAGAATATATACAATAGTTAACAGAATTTGCAAAATTTTGACCCTACATTACTTTTGTCTCCCTTTAACACATCGGTGCCCTTTCTACTGGTTACCTTCAAATGAGGAGTATTGCATTGCCCTAACTATAATAGAACCAAGGTCTCAGGATAGTTACATTCCTCACGCCAAACCAAGAGCAATGTAAACACTCTTTTTAGATCCAGGTTTAACGACCCATTTCCATATACTACTAACAGTCTGGTCCTTGTGAGAAGGAAGTTTAACCTCCCAGTCAGTCCGTCATGCTAACGGGCGTGCACGGGCACGCACACACAGACATATAGTATTAATGTGTGCGTACATAGTATATGAAATATATTCCAACATTTCTTGGAAAGTAGTTTGTATTCTAACCATATTTCATATGTCATTTGTCAAGGATATCAGTATGGAAGATATTAGGAACCCGGATAGATGTGAAGTACTTCGGTGTAAATCTTTAACATCTGGAAGATAATAATAATCTAAAGATCACTAATATAATATTATTCTTAAAAAGACATAATTGTGTGTGTACATATTTTTTAATGTATTACATGAAAAACCACGTAATGTTTCCAGTAATCAGAAGTGGCCCTCAACTTGCTGCCTGGATTAGTACATTACCGTAGGTCGGGGTGAGGGGGTGGGGTGATCGGCTTAGGGTGCACCCGATACGACCACGACATGCTTGGAGCCATGTTAATCCTCACATGTTACCCAGCATGGCACTCGCCTCACATGATTCAGTGGTTCCGGTCAATTTGTTCTATCATTCAAGTCATTTCCAAAAAAGCGCTGCAACATTTATATGAAGGGTAGCTCTTCATTTCAAATGTTTTGGTGGCAGAAACATTACTTTTTGTATACTAGGCCTATCACAGAATTTCATTACATAAAAAATAAGAAATGATACTCGGCATACTGGTAGAAGAGGTTATAAACTAGGCCTATGATAATATTCTCTGATTTTCCCCCCAGTCGCCCAATGTATTATGGGAAGCCACTGCTAGACGAATGTCGTACGCTGTGTCTAGATTTGCCCTGTCTTTAGTATCATGGACTGTCGTGTTGTTTTTTTTATTCTTTTTTTTTCTCAAATCTAATCAAATCTATTTATTTCTCTTTCCAGGTAAGTTCCATGCTCTGCGCCCCAAATTCCTCACTCCAAACTCCTCAGGTGGGTGAGTTACTTGTGTACACATACTTGTCAGGCATGGGTCCCAGCCAACTTGCGACACAATTATATTATTGATGGTGAGGTTGAAATCGTACCAAATTAGAACATAATTATGACATTATTTTTTGGTGAGGTTAGGGCGCAACCAAAACAGAATGTTTATTAAATTAAGAGCATTCTGTTTTTGCAGAACATTATAATAATGTTGCAGTCCAATGTCACAGCAGTGCGTTACAGTAACGTATTGGGAGCAATCAAAATAATGAAACAAGAACCAAACCAGAACGTTGCTGTAACATTATAATAACGTCACATGTTTGGTTGGGGTGGTGTGAAGGGGTCGTGCCAGCAGACCCCTATCTTATACACTTCACAGACTAGGACTCAAAAATATGCATTGGACGTGTACAGACTCGCAGCAGAATCCGCATAATATTATAATGAGAGCTTAATACAGGCATAATGCGCATTTTAGCCCAGTCTGTGAATGTCATAAAAGTCATAGAATACACCTTCTACGGTAAGTGTGTACCAGGCGTAAGGAAGTAGCCCTATAGATATGTTGTACAGGTACCTGCAGACGGTTACATAACAGATTCTATAGATGTTGTACAGGCCAGAATGGGCTGGCCGCCATATTGGTGATCAATTTATGGTCATGGTTTTTCAATATTTTATGCCGCAATTATTAAAATAGTCTCACTGAATAATACTTACCTATCGTAACCACTTAAAATCCATGTATTTGCATTTACTCCCTAGTCTTGTAGTCTTGATCACCACGGGGTGATCACCAAAAAGTGATCATGTGACCACGTCTGCAATAGGTCTATACTTCTGTGTGATATGATCGACCCATGGAACGTATGTGTCCCTGAATTATCTTTATACATCTGATCCTGTGTGATCAGTGTTAGGATGTGTCTGTGTGAGGGGTGGGTGGGTGGGGGTTCTGCCGGCCGGAGACGGGAACCTGACCGGGCCGCCGACAGGGATGAGGTAACGCCTGCCCCCTGACTCAATAATCCGGGCGGATTAGGGGCGGGAGATTAGGGGGTCGGGGGGGGGGGGGTACCCCCGGGCGGTGCGGGGAGGCCCTAGGACACAGACACTCGTTATTACGGCTCGTGTGACGTCTTATAATAAGCCGTCCGGGTAGGGCGGACCCCGGGGCGGGCGAACCGGGCGACCTGTTCCCGGGTATAGGCGGCCCGAGGGAACCCGAGCAGTCGGTGGGAAGGTGTCAAAATGGGCCCATATCACTAAACCACCGCCCTGAGCGGTACACACTGCCCAATAACACAATATCCGATACCCACAGCATTGCCCAATATCCAATACCCTTGGCTGTTCCCCTTTGGTCATTGCCCACAGCAGTGCCTCGACAGCCCATATGACACTACCTCACTGTCATCGATACTGCAACACTGCCCACAGCACTTTCCGCTTCCAAAGACACTCCCTCACTGATCATATTGCACTTTCTAAATGCACTGCCCCCTACTCACTATCCTACACCATTGTCCACAACACAGCCCCTCTGCCTGCAGCATTGCTCCACTGCCCACAACACTACCCACTGCCCACAACACTACCCCATTGACCACAGCACTACCCCACTGCCCTCTGCCCACAGCACCACCCCACTGCCTACAGCACTACCCCACTGCCCACAGCACCACCCCACTGTCCACAGCACTGCCCACTGCCCACAGCACTACCCAACTGCCCACAACACTACCCCACTGCCCACAGCACTAACCCACTGCCCACAGCACCACCCCACTGCCCACAGCACCACCCCACTGTCCACAGCACTGCCCACTGCCCACAGCACTACCCCACTGCCCACAACACTACCCCACTGCCCATAGCACTACCCCACTGCCCACAACACTACCCCACTGCCCACAGCACCACCCCACTGTCCACAGCACTGCCCAATACCCACAGCACTACCCCACTGCCCACAACACTACCCCACTGCCCACAGCACTACCCCACTGCCCACAGCACCACCCCACTGCCCACAGCACTGCCCCACTCCCCACAGCACTGCCCCACTCCCCACAGCACTACCCCACTCCCCACAACACTACCCCACAGCACTACCCATTGCCCACAGCACTACCCCACTGCCCACAACACTACCCCACTGCCCACAGCACCACCCCACTGCCCACAACACTACCCCACTGCCCACTGCACTCCCCCACTCCCCACAGCACTACCCCACTCCCCACAACACCACTCCACTGCCCACTGCACTACCCCACTGCACTACCCCACTGCCCACAACACTACCCCACTGCCCACAGCACTACCCCACTGCTCACAGCACTGCCCCACTTCCCACTGCACTGCCCCACTGCCCACAGCACTACCCCACTGCCCACAGCACTACACCACTGAGCACAACACTACACCACTGCACACTGCACTACCCCACTGCCCACAGTATTACCCCACTGCCCACTGCACTACCCCACTCCCCACAGCACTACCCCACTCCCCACAACACCACTCCACTGCCCACTGCACTACCCCACTGCACTACCCCACTGCCCACAACACTACCCCACTGCCCACAGCACTACCCCACTGCCCACAGCACTACCCCACTGCCCACAGCACTACACCACTGTGCACAACACTACACCACTGCGCACTGCACTACCCCACTGCCCACAGCACTACCCCACTGCCCACAGCACTAACCCACTGCCCACAGCACTGCCCCACTGCCCACAGCACTGCCCCACTGCCCACAGCACTACCCCACTGCCCACAGCACTACCCCACTGCCCACAGCACTGCCCCACTGCCCACAGCACTGCCCCACTGCCCACAGCACTGCCCCACTGCCCACAGCACTGCCCCACTGCCCACAGCACTACCCCACTGCCCAAATAACTACCCCACTGCCCACAACACTGCCCCACTGCCCACAGCACTACCCCACTGTCCACAGCACTGCCCTACTGCCCACAGCACTACCCCACTGCCCAAATAACTACCCCACTGCCCACAGCACTACCCCACTGCCCACAGCACTACCCTACTGCCCACAGCACTGCCCCACTGCCCACAGCACTGCCCCACTGCCCACAGCACTACCCCACTGCCCACATAACTACCCCACTGCCCTCTGCACTGTTCTCTTTGTACTCGCTGCCCAAAGTACCACCCCAAGGCGCTTCTTTCAGTTTCACTTCCCCCAAGCCAACTGTATTATAAGTTATTATACCTTAGTTTGGTACACGTTTAGTAGTTAACAGTTTAACCCATGAATCATCATGCTCATGTGATAACCTGCCTTTTATCACACTGCAGTGTGATACAGAAAGTAGTCCGCGCGGGAAAAGGCGCAGGAATACAAACCGCAGAACGCGTAACCCGCCGCCAAAATAGTTCCGTAATAATGCGTTATTTAACGCATGTTTTACCTAAAAAATGCAATATTTTGTATTTGTATATATAAAGCCATGCATAGATATCTAAAAAATCGATTACAAATGCTCAAAAATGCATAAAAAATGCATTTAAATGCCTACGATCAGACGGGCGATAATAGGGGCCGCTACGGCTACGGAGGTTGGCACACAGAGGTTGGCACACGGAGGTTGGCACACGGAGGTTCGCACACGAAGTTTCGCGGATTTTGCTGCTAATGTTTTCTAAATTATGGAGAATATCGGGGGCTAAGGTATAATAAATCCATAACCAACCTCGAAGGGAGTACTCGGCCTGTCACCAACCCTCGGTAACACTTTCCGACATTGACCCACGCTTAGTAGGGAAAGAACGTAAACTTGTCTGTACAGATCTTTTCGGCAAGCTGTCAAGCTCTAAACTATAGCTGCTATGAGTAAATCCCTATCAATTTCCATATGGCAACCTTACTTTTATGTTTTATGTTGTTTTTATTTTGGCATAAGCCGTAACGGGTTATAGCAATATTGCAACAACTAGAGGAATCAGGTTTAAAGTCTAGTTCCTTTGATCCATTATGGGGTAAATCCTCGCCGCCGTAGCAGTGACAAAGGGAGGCTAGGTGATGATTTCCTGAGTAGTCCAACTCATTGCACCCAGAACTATTGTCCTCCCAGCCGCGGCGACAGGCTCCGACTCAGGGACTCATTTCCCACATAGTGTTGTCTGACTGGGTGTGTCAGGCGCTTTCACACCGTCCTTACAACTCATCTGTGGTATTGGTTGTGCTCCGTCAGTGGGTGTGTGAAAGGGGTATTCCACTTCACGACATGGGCTGCGATATCAGATATGAGTAGGGGCTGACAGATATGACGATATTATAGACATACAAGAGTGATATATTGGTTAAAATTGGCAATTTGGAGCATATGGCATATGCGTAACACAGAATTTTATCTGTAATATGTGCAATTTTCTTGCGATATCGTTATTATCACAGCCCAAATCATGTAGTGGAATACCCCCTTTAGGGTTAACAAGCATCCCTGCCCCACCCATCCACGCATTGATATCATGAAGAAGAAAGAAAATCATTATTTAGCTGATGGTCTGACAGAGTTGAACCTGTGCAGCCCGGGCGAGGCTGGGTGAGGGAATCCCGGACGCGGAAAATTCAATTTTGAGTGGCGGTTCGGGTGGCGGGGGAGGCGGGGGTCTGTCGCCATCTACACCCTGAGCACGGGTACGGGCAATTGAATCGGGCACGGGAGGGTACGGGAGGGGGCAATCTGAGGTAGAGTTACCCCCGTTAAGGGCGGGGTGGGAGGGGTGGGGAGGGGACCTACTTAGTAGGGGTGACGGCGGGTACAGGGCCGCGCCCTTCTAACAGGGCTGAACATAGAAGCTGACACATCTGGCATACATGTGTAAGGGGCGTCTATTAATTACCTACGTCCAAAGGGAGTACGTTATGAAGGGGATCAATAGATTAAGCACATGTCCTGTGCGTATCGCATATTATTGTAATAATGGGATGGGTGTCTAAAAACAAGTAAAATTGCAAGCATATTTTCTAATGGACCTCTCGTAACTAACTCATTGATTAAAGGCTGACAACCGCGAGCAGTAAATTGGAACCAGCGTACGTGGCTAATGTCTAATTGAACATATATGGTTAATAGGGACTCAATATACGTTTCTAAGCAGTAGGGTTAATGGGGCCTGATATATAACATTGTTTTGAAGAATTATGTATGTAAGCAGTATAGGAAATGGCAGAGACATGTATGGACGCCTCTTTCTTCTGTAACAAATAACTGCCAGTCTACTCTTCTAGATACATACAGCCCCCTGCCTGTCCCTGTCCCCTACACACCTACAGCCCCCTGCCTGCCCCCTACACACCTACGGCTCTCTGCCTGTCCCTGTCCCCTACACACCTACGGCTCTCTGCCTGTCCCCTATACACCTACAGCCCCCTGACTGCCCCTGTCCCCCTACACACCTACAGCCCCCTGACTGCCCCTGCCCCCCTACACACCTACAGCCCCCTGCCTGCCCCTGTCCCCTACACACCTACGGCTCTCTGCCTGTCCCTGTCCCCTACACACCTACAGCTCCCTGCCTGTCCCCTATACACCTACAGCCCCCTGACTGCCCCTGTCCCCCTACACACCTACAGCCCCCTGCCTGCCCCTGTCCCCTACACACCTACAGCCCCCTGCCTGCCCCTGCCCCCCTACACACCTACAGCCCCCTGCCTGCCCCTGTCCCCTACACACCTACAGCCCCCTGCCTGCCCCTGTCCCCCTACACACCTACAGGCCCCTGCCTGCCCCTGTCCCTTACACACCTACAGCCCCCTGCCTGCCCCTGCCCCCCTACACACCTACAGCCCCCTGCCTGCCCCTGCCCCCCTACACACCTACACACCTACAGCCCCCTGCCTGCCCCTGTCCCCTACACACCTACAGCCCCCTGCCTGCCCCTGCCCCCCTACATACCTACAACCCCTGCCTGCCCCTGCCCCCCTACACATCTACTGGCCCTGCCTGCCCCTGTTCCCTACACACCTACAGCCCCCTGCCTGCCCCTGTCCCCTACACACCTACAGCCCCCTGCCTGCCCCTGTCCCCTACACACCTACAGCCCCCTGCCTGTCCCCTGTTCCCTACACACCTACAGCCCCCTGCCTGCCCCTGTCCCCTACACACCTACAGCCCCCTGCCTGCCCCTGTCCCCTACACACCTACAGCTCCCTGCCTGTCCCCTACACACCTACAGCCCCTGCCTGTCCCTGTCCCCTACACACCTACGGCTCTCTGCCTGTCCCTGTCCCCTACACACCTACAGCTCCCTGCCTGTCCCCTACACACCTACAGCCCCTGCCTGTCCCTGTACCCTACACACCTACAGCCCCCTGCCTGCCCCCTACACACCTACAGCCCCCTGCCTGCCCCCTACACACCTACAGCTCCCTGCCTGTCCCCTACACACCTACAGCCCCCTGCCTGTCCCTGTCCCCTACACACCTACAGCCCCCTGCCTGCCCCTGTCCCCCTACACACCTACAGCCCCCTGCCTGCCCCTGTACCCTACACACCTACAGCCCCTGCCTGTCCCTGTCCCCTACACACCTACAGCCCCCTGCCTGCCCCTGTCCCCCTACACACCTACAGCCCCCTGCCTGCCCCTGTACCCTACACACCTACAGCCCCCTGCCTGCCCTGCCCCCCTACATACCTACAGCCTCCAGCCTGCCCCTGTCCCCTAAACGTCTACAACCCCCTGCCTGCCCCTGCCATCTACACACCTACAGCCCCCTGCCTGCCCCTGCCCCCTACACACCTACAGGCCCCTGCCTACCCCTGTCCCCCTACAGCCCCCTGCCTGCCCCTGCCCCCCTACACACCTACAGCCCCCTGCCTACCCCTGTCCCCCTACACACCTACAGTCCCCTGCCTGCCCCTGTCCCCTACACGTCTACAACCCCCTGCCTGTCCCTGTCCCCTACACACCTACAGCCCCCTGCCTGCCCCCTACACACCTACAGCCCCCTGCCTGCCCCTGTCCCCCTACACACCTACAGCCCCCTGCCTGCCCCTGTCCCCCTACACACCTACAGCCCCCTGCCTGCCCCTGTCCCCTACACACCTACAGCCCCCTGCCTGCCCCTGTCCCCCTACACACCTACAGCCCCCTGCCTGCCCCCTACACACCCACAGCCTGCTGCCAGCCCCTGCCCCCTACACACACAGCCCCTGCCTGCCCCTACCGCTCTGTTCCCCTCAGCCCCTTGTCTACCCTTGCTCCTCTACATGTCTACCTGTCTCTCTATCCTCACCTGTGAGTGAACGTCCCTCCTCCTGTACAGTCAGGGTGTCTCTGGGGTGTTCTCGGTCCCTGTGAGTTCCGTCAGACCCCGCAGTCTGCTGACTGCGTTCGATTTGGCGCTGCGGGTCGCGCGGCCGCTTGTTGCAGCGGGTAGATGTGGTTGTAGCGGGGCGCCTCAGTCGTCGGCCGACAGCAGGCCGGGAGAGAAGTGGCGCGGGTGGTGGCAGCGGGCGCCGCGCGAACTACGACCTGTACACCTGTCGGACACCTGTACCTGCCGCCCGCCACACCTGACTACACCTGACTACACCTGACTACACCTGACACACCTTACCGGCCACCATTACTGCCCTTATCAGTGGCAACCTGATTAAGGACTACACACGTATTACACTACGTCGGGTGGATACCTGCTGGTCAGGGCTCCACCCAAACCTGCCGGACGGTACGTTAACAGAGAGCGGTGCAGTAAATGACGACGGTACAGTATTAGAGGACGTTACAGTAACAGAGGACAGCAACAGGGGGCGGTGACACGAGGTCCGTCTGTGTCAGGAACCAGCCTCAGCAGTGGATAGGGACATCGTCAGCACCCGACATTGTACAGGAAAATACTCTGACTACCACCCACCCCCGTCCCTGACGGACAGCTCGCGTGCTCGTGTTATTATAGCCACACCCTGAGGGGGGCTCCCTCTGCCCCACCCTTGGTCCGGTCAGGCGTATCTCTGACCCCAGCAGGCCGACAGGGTCCACCCCTATACACCTGCATCTCCTGGAGCTATAGAAAGACCTTACGCTTGCCCCACCACGCCTGGATATAAGGGGATATAGGACGTGGTACCTGGGCCGGGATCCACTCGGAGGCCGCCCGGAGGCCGCGTCCCCTGCCCCCGTCGGCCGCTACCAGACCCCTCGGCCCGCCCAGCCCCACCCGGGCCGTCATACCGGTCAGGGTAGTAGTGTGGGAAATGACGCCTCGCTCGGACAAGCAACAGCTTCCCCACGATTTTTAGGGGAAGCAGTGACAGCATATAGATAAAAAGAACCCATCAGGAGGACTGACACTTTGTTCTATATTACACCAAACACAATCATTACACCCAAGTCCTACCCCCGACTCCCGCCCCGCCCCGTACGCGCGGTAGGCGGGCGGCGCGGCGAGCGGACGCGGCGCGCGGCAAGACGCGGCACGCGGAGAGACGCGTCTGACCCTGCGCGGCGCGGCGGTGACGCGCGGCAGACCAGCAGGCGGGCGGCTCGTGGAACAGAAGGCAGGCGGAAAAGCATTTGCTCCCCACTGCCTGCCTACATCTGGTATATCTAAAAGACAACAGCTCAAATCAGTATTAATTGTAGTTCCAACGTTACGGTCAATTTGCCCTGTTACTCTCCTGAGGGGCGCACAGCGCGAGGTGGACTAGGGAGAGGCGGAAATGTATTTGCAGCCCACATCTCGCACGGTTAAACGAAAGACAATAACTCAAATCTGTAAGCGTGGAGTTAAAGAAGTCAAAGTCGAAGTATTATAAAGTTTGAATTGTGATTTCGGCACTACAATCCCCTGCGCCTCACTGTGAATGCGTGCACCTGCATCACAGAGGTGTGAAATTTGCACCTGTTCATGGTCGAGTGCACCGCCGCCTCCGTCAGGTGTATATCTGTGACGGACCGCCCCCACCTGTGACCGCGCCTCACGGGTCCCTTTCACTCCCTCAGACACAGGTCTGTGACGGCATCTTCATCCCACGACAATTAGCCTGCAAGTAAAAACGCCACGAGACGCCGAATCGATCTGAGCACGGAAACAAAGGAAAAAGTAAGACGCATGCGAGAAAAACAAAAATGCGGACACGTGAGTGGGTTTTAGGTATTACCGCACAGCTCTAGAGAAGGCGAAATACGTGCTGTAAGTACACACGTGCGGAGGTCATTACGCGGATGTCGTTACGCATGGGTGCAGTGCGTACGTGGACCGTACGTACACAGCTCCTGGGTGTGTGGAACCACCTTTGATTTCCCCAAATTTAAGTAAAATATGAGAAACTTTTCAAAAATGTAGGTCGGAACCCCTAAAATTTACCTGGAACCCCCTTTGGGCTGGCTGCGACCCTGAGTCCGGAGGCGGCAGGGACCCTGCCCTCAGACAGGCCTATCGGCCCCCAACACGCCGGGACCTGACTGTATCACAGGACATCGCCGACTGTATTGCCCGCCACATACACGGACTGTTTATTACGGTCCGTCAATGACTATATAACTGTCCCTCACTGACTGTATTTCGGACTATCTCTGACCCCCGCCGGTCGACGCACCCCCTGGAGGACGCCCGGTCGTCATGACGACGCGCCCCGGAAGTCGGCAAGTCGACGATAAGTGAGCCGCGCGTCTCCTTATCCCCGCACCTAGACGGGCCGACGACCTGCTAACCCCCCCCCCCCCCCCCCCTCCCGACACCCCAAAACAGAGGTGTGCAAATGCTCGCAAATTCGCACGAATATCCGAGTTTTGTCACAGAATGTCCGAATTTTTCATTCAAATTTATATAGGAAAATGAAATGCTATACAAAAAAGTGCAAATTTGTGACTAGATTATACGCATTTTGCTGGTCGTTTTGCAAAATAAAAACTGGGCTCTGCACACCCCTGCTACATCATCCTCAACCAACTCCCACCCCGAATCTGAGTAAACAGGCCTCCCCCCGCGTGAAGTGACGAGGCGGAGATCAAGGGCCCGTTTGGTCGGAGCTACTCCTCTGTTCTCTGTGTGATCGTCGTCCCCCGGGGCCCCGCTTTGTGTGTCATAGGCCGGACTCAGCGAGTATTGTGGGGGCTGATGGGGACCGTAGCCCACGACGGGAGGACGGGGGAGGGACTCTCTGATCAGGATCGAGGGTCCTGGATTGAGAACTTGACTAACTACGACCAGGGGAACCTCTTCGAGACAGCGGGCGGATCAAGCCGACCCTACACGCCGCACATCCACAGACATCGTCCGACTTAGTCCACCGAGTTATGTGATCAAAAATTCCTAAAATTGGTTTTAAAGGATGTTTTAAAAAGAAGCCATTTGCTATTGTCCAATCCATTGTGGTCTTGACCAGAGAATGAAAAGCCTCGTCACCATATTTATTCTACTTAGTCCACCGAGTTACACAGGATATTTGGCGACCAGCGGTTTGGGCTAGTAGGACGGACAAACTCCACCTCAACCATTACCGGATCACCACCCCCACTGGGGGTTACATACTGGCTGGCCGGAGCAGGACGATACGTCCCCCACACCCACTGCCGGGCAGTACGACGACTGTGTACGTCCCGCTGTGAACCCCGACCCCTGCGACACCTGCATGTCGGACCCCATCCGTAACGTACCCCAGAACACGTCGGACAGGGGCGGAGGTTATCTGCCACCAACACTTAACACTATTTCATAATAATTTGTCCCTCCAGTGTGACAATAGCCAACAGAGCACACCGTCACCGACAGGGCCTCCTCGGGGTGTGGGGCTGAGTTGGTTGTGTGAGCGGCTTTCAACCACCGACCTAATAATACCATGTAAACGCCAACCTCAGCCGACCCGCAATGGGTCGTGGTAATGGCCGAGCGGCAGCTTCCGCGCCCAGCCCCAGAGGGGCAGGACGACTCCAAAGGTCCCGGGTAAACCAGAACCATGGATTATGACGAGCCATGTTACATGTTTTATACACCTTACAGGAGTGGTCCACAACTTACCAAAAGCCATGGGTGTAAAGGGCTCTGTCCCCTATGCACAGAAAGATCCCAGATTTCTAACATTTCGAATTAATCAAAGCAGGGGGCTGTCGCAAAGTGTCTGAAATTTAATGTATATACATCAGATGATATACTACCCCAGGAAGTTGTGGAAAAAAAACAGCTGGATGAGCTAAATATTCAGTGACTGGTTAAAGATTAAAGGAAAAATTGCCCCCGCCCCCATGGCGGCCGGAGAGTGCCCCCTAGTGCCCCCCCCCCCCCCGGCCGGTCGGCCCGTATACGGGGTCACGGGGTCAGCACCCTGTCCCCATACGGCACACCCACTATATATATCTAGTCATGTGCTAACATATATACAGTACAGTCTGACATATTTATTGTAGTCCTTGTTTTTAGAAACCGATATTTTATTGTCTGCGTTTTGGGCAATATGTTATAATCATACACACAGGAATTTATGTGTACAATTTTTTTTGTTATTAGTATTTAATATAGATTATTACTATATATATTTTTCTCTATAAGTTACCATATATAATGGTGATGCGGGTCCCACAGTGCCCCTAGACCGGGGTGAGCGGACATCTCCGCGCATCAGGGCGTCTACAGTTGTGCCATTCGCCGCCCGTATCTATATTGTACCGGGCGGCCACAGTTATAAGCTTAATACTCTCTCAGCATCCGCTCAGCGGCTCCTTCCCAACGACTGGATCTAAACAACAACGGAAACACCACGGAAAGTTATTTAGCAAGGAATCCGGTGATTTATATTTAAAGTGAAGAAGGTTGTGAAGAAAGTTGTTGACCGCTGGAATTACTGGAATTGAATTAAAGGAATAACAGGAATTGCCGCTACATATCCCAAGTGTAAAGTTGCCTCCCAGGAATACCAATAATCGGCCATCAATATTGTCCACAGAGCGGGGAGTGTGGGGCGGTACCACTCGGAGGTCGGCCCGCTGTCAGGGCCTGCCGCCCCCGCCCGCCCCTCTCCCCGCCCGCCGCCCGCGGCAGGAGCGACGCGCGCCGCGCCTGGAGGAGACGCCCGGGGGACGCAGGGGGGACGCGGGGTGAGGCGTGGTAACGGGGTGTAACGGGTCACGGAGTACCGCAGTGGACCCTGTACCTAGAGGTTCCGTGGTGTGAGGGGAGCCGGAGGACGGCTCCTGCCTACACCTTACCAAGTTACCTGTACACCCGCCTACCCGTCCACCTGTTCACATATATACACCTGTGTTCTCTGTGTGGCCCACCTGGCCTACCCCAGATATACCCCCCGGGCCTCCTCCTCTGACCACGCCCACTTCAGGCCACGCCCACCATGGCCCTCGTCAGTAAGATGTTGGCCTGCCTCAGGTTAGTAACAACCCTCTCTAACTTATAATAATTTGGAGTAATTTCCGTCCCTCTTATTTTCAGATATCTATCAACAACCCTCTATCACTTATAATATGTTGGGGTCATTTCTGTCCCTCTTATTTTTAGATATTCATCAACAACAATGAACTGTTGGGTCAGATAAATGGATATTGCTGGGAACGCATTCCAACTACGTTCTTTGACTGTTGACAGTGAAGATATATGAGGTTATTAGAAGGTCGCAGTGACGCTATTAGTTCGTTCTTGTCTGGTATTCTGATATTGCAGTGACCAAGCTGTCATGTCGCCCAGTACAACCCCGTGACGTGATACATGACGTCCCATTGCCACTTTTAAACATCTGTCATGTTCCCTCATAAGCTAATCTCAACAATAGGCTTATAAATACATAACAATGACATAAGGTTAATGTTTGGCCTATGTGCCACTTATCAGGAAGTCTCAGTGACAGTCTGTTTAGGCTGTGTCCTGGTTGTGTCCAGACTTCGTATCTTCAGTAGGACTTATAAATACGTACCACTGATACTTAATTAGATACGTACCCCTAATATATCCAGACCTCACCACATGCATACGTACCTCTGACAACCTACATATTCATTTTTAATATAGTAGAAGAAGTAGTAGAAGTGATTTTGGGTTCATAAGACAAAGCAGTACCTTTCATGTCGTTCTCTGTCATTTATATTTCACTGTGATATTTCACTGATATCTTAGTATACTTAATGGAAATTCTTCAAATGCTGGGATATACATGCGAGACAGAAAAGAATACATTTTATGACAGGAAAATATCGAAGTTTTAGTTTTCATCAAATCAAATCAAAAGGAAACATTTCGAAAACAAGTGTAACTTTTATTCTAGATTTTGTATACATCAGCAGACAGAAGAGATAATTACAATTACTTTCATGGATGCGTGTTACAGAAGGTGTGGATATCACACCTGGAGATTTGCCACCCATTACACCCCACCCACACCCCACTCGTCCACAGGTGCCGTACGCAGTACGTCCCGACCCCCACCTGTCTGTCAGCGGTCCCTGTCGCCCTGTAGCAGCCTCCTTCCACCTCCAGCCCGACCGGGGGCCCTGAGTGCCCCCCCCCCCCCCACCTTATACATGTACACCTGGTTCTGTATTAGCCTTATTGGTGGTACTTGAGTGTTGTATTGACTCGGCCCTCTCAGTATCGATCATCTTACCTGTATACACCAGTGGCGGGCTCGTACCTGGGCTGCTGCCCTGGGCACCCTCCGTCTTTATTTTATATCAAGATTCCACCCCTATACCTTTACCATTGTCGTGCCCTCTCAGAAACTGGTAAATAAGATATTTGTTATTGCCTCGGAGAGCAATAATGTCTGTCTGTGAATGATATTGCCAATTTTTGTGTTTTCAGTCAAAATGTTGAACATTTTATGTGTAATTGATATAGAATAAATCAAGTACAGACAACGGGGGCACTCAGAAATTGTTATTGCCCCAGTTTTCACACACCTAGGTCTTGGGCCAAAGCACTCAATGGTATGTGCAAACCAGGGCAATAACAATTGCTTTGTGATAAGTCATACGAAGTCATAAGTTATAGGAACTGAAAAGAAACATTTTCCTTAAAGCAGAACTGTCTGACAAAAAGAAAATGTATAATAGGGAGATTGCTACTGACACATCGGTTGGTTATATTGATATGGATGCGCGTTATTTAAGTTTCACAATTTACACTAATGGGTATTTAGTGGCCATCCGACAGCACCAGTCATTACTGCTGCCTCACAGAAACAACTGATGGTTGGAAATGTCTCACTTTTCGTGTGATCCCCTATATCCTCACTGACTTACCGATATGGTTCCAAAAACCCTCAATTTGGACATAACCCTGTCCCAGTCTCAACCCCAATCAGTTTGGACATACCCCTCTCCCGCTCTCCATCCCCATCCATTATGTGGGGGCGGAAATGAGTTTGTTGTTGCTGCGCCCACAGTGTGAATTGTTAATGACGTGGGCCGAGCAGTTCGTTGGGGGGGGGGGGGGGCAGCTCGCTGTTACCAGACGAGCTGCTCGGGCTGTGGGGAGGGGGGGTTGGTAAGTTATTGACCCACTCAGTCACTATTAGCGGCGGGCGGGGGACATGGGGAGCGGGGGGTACGTGGAGCGGGTACTCAGTATATGAAGGTAGATACCAACTGCGAATCTACAGCCCCTCTTCTTTGAGGATTTTAGAGCCCCCAGAAAAACTATGATACTCTGACAGCTCCCCTTTTCCAGGAAAGCCCATGGACAGCCCTGAAAAAGAACATTTACCCACCAATTTCTTGGTTAAAAGCTGATTTTAGAATGTTTTAACTTGTTTAAGAGCCATTATGAAGGAATCTGATAACATAACATTGAGTTTTATGTAATATTAATAAATATAATAATATTGACAGATTTCCTAAATGGTGGTGTGGTAATTTGACAGCCCCACTTTTTCAGCCAAATTGGCGATTAACAGCTACAGCCACCTGCGGGTCCAACTGCATGCAGTTGGTACCCATTTCTGGACCAAGTGCCCCCCTCCCCCCGGAGGAGTGGGGCGTACGGGGTACGTACGGACGTGTGACGTGTGTTATTAGGATACCATCTGCCTGTCCCACTCCACATGATGTATTGGGACAATAAAGAAGGTTTAGATAACGTCTGAATAAGACACACTTAAGGATCAAAGGAGTTTGTTTTATGGGGACGAGACAATGAAGAATCATCAGGTGAAATATACAGATACATGTGTATTTTATTGGTCTGTGCAAGGTAAATTATATTCTCTTTTTTTCATGATACCCCCCCCCCCCTTGGATTTAAGCTGTATTGCAAAAATGATAGGAAGCATATACATAAGAAATGAAGTAATAGTATTTGCTTCAGCATTACATACTATGAGTAAAAATGAAGCAATGAATTACGAATAAAATAGGCGGGTATGAGTGTATACTTAGATATTGAATAGTTTCATAAAAAATGACTTAATGGCAGTTTTCCATATACCGGTATAGGTTTATATAGCAATATAAGTAAGTAAGGCAAGATCTCCATAACCTCTGAACATAGGTTTCACAATAATAATTTTACAGACAACTCATATACAGGAGTGATTTAGTCATTAACAACGGTCACAACTTCACATACAACAAGGTTCATGTTCTTCGAGTTCTATAGGATGTGTGGTAGATACTAAACACAGGGATGATACAAATGGAAAAAAAGACTCTTCTGACATAAGCGTAATAAATAATTCTCTAATATTTGTGATTTCTCTGCGACATCATAATATCGCAGCAGAGGTGGTGAGGTTGTACGGCCTGGCTGGCCGTGGGGCGGGGGCGGGCGGGGCGGGCGGGGCGGCCTAGTGACGGGAAACCTTTGTGTCTGGGTCGGGAGATCCCTGAGTACGGCTTGTAGGCGCCTTCGCATATAGACAAAGTCGCATATAGGAGTAATAGAATGGTTAAAAATTGGTTATTTAGACCAAATCACATATGCTTAACATAGAATAGTACCTGTAATATGTGCAATTTCCTTGTGACATCATCATATCGCACCCCATGGATGTCGTGTATGGAATACCCCCTTAAATGATGAAAATGTAATCGATAATGCAGTTTTTATCGGGCTATCGTCGAGGCTCCTTCTACAGAGACGTTGACTTTTACTTCACCGAAGACAAACAATTGAATGATGGCAACGGATATATGTTTACTAAAATGCTAAGGTTTGAAAAAGCTACAGGGAGCTGGCATCGTGCTCGCGGCGGCCAGTCTGCACTGGGAACAGGGGTCGGCATCATGTAGGGAGGGGATGCCATAGATGCCTGGGCTGGGGATAACTATATGTGGGTATGAGAAGTTTGGCTCTGTTCGACCAAGGGCTGGCCGCGGAGAAGGAGGTTATCCTGAAAATTAGTATTACACTACATGACATTGGCTTCGATATGAAGATGTCATGGGGAATGGCATATTTGAGAGAGACATTTCTTTTTTACACATATGTTAGATACTCCCAATTGCCGTATATTTTTTTTAATAATTAGGCCTATATCACTCCTGTACGCGAATTGTCTACATGTGATGTCATCATATTGCACCCCATATCGCAGCCCAAGTCGTGTAGTGTAATACCCCCTTATATATAACATTCACGATAGGTATTGGGCACTTGGTTTAGGTCGACCAAGGGTTGTAGGCCGCTCACGGTTCACCTGTAGGTACGGTATGCTCCGTGCATCACGACCAAAGGCTGAACAGGTGACACCCAACCATGTTTATACATAAAGGGCTCTTCGTAAAGCACCTTCCTTCTCATGGATCACTGGAGTTAATAGACTCGAAACCCATATGAGGTAGTAGTAGTAGCCCTGTTTTGGGGATCGCTATTTTGGCGAATTCATGTTACTTTAATAATTCAATATTGAAATTTGGTAGCCAAATTTGTGATGATTAAATGGGACAGGGACATTAAATATATTTATTATCCAAATTTTACCTCTGAATAATATTTTTACAATTAAATTTGGTCAGATCACATTGTACTTATTGAAAGTTACATGAAAAGTGTTAGGTCCGCCAAGACTTTCTCTAAACAGAATTAGACCAAGGCATTCAGTTATAGCATAATTTATTGTTCTGTTCAAATGCTTTGCATTAAAAATATGGGGAAAGTCAGGAATATCTCATGACTTTAACGTCCCTGTCGGTTTTCTTACGTTTTCATTGACCCACTTTACACACAATTATTTCTCAAATATCGACATTTATGCAGCTTTTAGGAAAATGACCCACGTTGAAGTGATTTCCTGAAGATATTAATATGGAGCTAATTTTCACGACTTTTTTGATTAGAATTAATTGCCAAAAAGTCATGTTTGAATGATTTAGACTGAATCTAATCCGACGGATTCTAATTAGTCGCCAATTTGGAGAGCGACCAGGGATTATAATAACAATAATAATACTGTATATTGCCACCTGACCGAATGTGATCACGTGGTCCGGGAGTACCAATCAGCGCACACCTCGGTAGGTACCGGCGTCGGAAATGACAAGTCAAGGACAATCTGTGACTGCTGGCGACCTGCATGATTTGCGGTACTGGGGAGATGGTGAGGGGGGAGGGGTAAGAGGGGGAGGGGGAAGGGGGATGGGGGAGGGTGGGTGTTGGCAGCGTTCCATCAGAGACAAAGACAGTCCCGCAGAAACGGAGCCGGGCGTGCGTCTCGTCATGCGGCCACAAGACACGTCATGACATGCCGCACGCCGACGTCCGCGCCACAACCCAGACCCGCCGCCACAAGTCTACCTCCCCTCCCCTGCACCCCCCCCCCCCCCATGCCACCCGACACACCCATCCCCGCCTTGCGTGTTCGTATCACATGCAGAGTCGGATTATTTATAATGATCCTGATGACGAACTGGAGGTCTAAATCGGTGCAGTAAATCTGTCATTCAATCAGTAGAAATACCACATAGTATCCCTAGTGAAACAGAAAACACAAAAAGACTGCCTTAACGACAAATGACGACAACTGCAATTAAAATAAAGGAAACAATTGGTATGTATGGTGTGAATAGAAAACTATCTTAGCAAAATTTATCTTTGCAAATTTTTATCACTTATTTCAAAAGTTATTAAGCAAAAGCACAGAGCTTTCGATATGGTCTTGCATATGACGAGTGTATTGAAGGTCTGTCAGTGAATCAGTCGCTCCCGAAATCCCCCAATATCCACGTACAATACGCTGACAATGTACATGACTGAGACGCACTGCTCACGGGCCTTTGAGGGATGTTGTTATTGTCAGCTGCGGCCCGACTGTAAGTCGGCATTGTACGCTGGTTCTTCCATATCAATACAGGCCGGGAACCATCACATGGCGTCCTTATCGCCGGCTACCAGCGGCTGGCGGCCGACCAAGACGCAGACGACATTTGACGACATTTGGCGGGAACGGTTGGCACGGTGCCAGGACGGCCTAACGAGTGTCAGGTGACGTGACGTCATCAGTGTCATGGCAGCACTGTAAATACAGAATACAAAAGGCACAAGAAAACCCTCAAAGATCTAAGCATCTTCTGTCGCCTCCCTTGTCAATTGCCCCATCTATTGTCAAATCTCTTCTTACACAATTCATCCTTCGAGCATGAAAATATTATATGGGACCGGCATACCATTTTGTCCAGTGATTCATACAGGTATACCTGTTGTGTCTTAGCTTAGCCTTAACCCAGCCAGCTAGCACATAACAGAAACGTTCTGCAACCATACTCTTTTTGGTCAGTCTGTTACTTACTAAGATGGCACGTAACAATTCCCTTATTGATGGTGAGGTTGAAACCTCACCAAATTAGAATGTTATTATAACATTATCTTTTGATGAGGTTAGGACAAAACCAAAACAGAAAGTTAGAAGAACATTCTGTTCAGGTTGAAACACATAACCAGAACATTATAATAACATTGCAGTGCAATGTCACAGCAGTACGCTGCAGCAACTTTATTGGGAGCCATCAAAATAACATAACTAGAACCAATACAGCACATTGCTACAACGTTATCATAATGTCACTCCTCCAGCTGAGAAGGCATGTGTAGCAGCTGATGACCCACCTATACACACCTGTATGTGGCCTGGTGACCCACCTGTACACACCTGTGTGGCGGCTGATGACCCACCTGTACACACCTGTGTGGGGGCTGGAGACCCACCTGTACACACCTGTGTGGGGGCTGATGACCCACCTGTACACACCTGTGTGGGGACTGATGACCCACCTGTACACACCTGTGTGGGGGCTGATGACCCACTTGTACACACCTGTGTGGGGACTGATGACCCACGTGTACACACCTGTGTGGGGACTGATGACACACCTGTACACACCTGTGTGGGGACTGATGACCCACTTGTACACACCTGTGTGGGGACTGATGACCCACGTGTACACACCTGTGTGGGGACTGATGACCCACCTGTACACACCTGTGTGGGGGCTGATGACCCACTTGTACACACCTGTGTGGGGGCTGATGACCCACCTGTACACACCTGTGTGGGGACTGATGACCCACCTGTACATACCTGTGTAGCCTGATGACCCACCTGTACACACCTGTGTGGGGGCTGATGACCCACCTGTACACACCTGTGTGGGGGCTGATGACCCACCTGTACACACCTGTGTGGGGACTGATGACCCACCTGTACACACCTGTGTGGGGACTGATGACCCACCTGTACACACCTGTGTGGGGGCTAATGACCCACCTGTACACACCTGTGTGGGGGCTGATGACCCACCTGTACACACCTGTGTAGGGGCTGATGACCCACCTGTACACACCTGTGTGGGGACTGATGACCCACCTGTACACACCTGTGTGGGGACTGATAACCCACCTGTACACACCTGTGTGGGGACTGATGACCACTTGTACACACCTGTGTGGGGACTGATGACCCACCTGTACACACCTGTGTGGGGACTGATGACCCACGTGTACACACCTGTGTGGGCTGATGACCCACCTGTACACACCTGTGTGGGGACTGATGACCCACCTGTACACACCTGTGTGGGGACTGATGACCCACCTGTACACACCTGTGTGGGGTCTGATGACCCACCTGTACACACCTGTGTGGGGACTGATGACCCACTTGTACACACCTGTGTGGGGTCTGATGACCCACGTGTACACACCTGTGTGGGGTCTGATGACCCACCTGTACACACCTGTGTGGGGACTGATGACCCACCTGTACACACCTGTGTGGGGACTGATGACCCACCTGTACACACCTGTGTGGGGTCTGATGACCCACCTGTACACACCTGTGTGGGGACTGATGACCCACTTGTACACACCTGTGTGGGGACTGATGACCCACGTGTACACACCTGTGTGGGCTGATGACCCACCTGTACACACCTGTGTGGGGACTGATGACCCACCTGTACACACCTGTGTGGGGACTGATGACCCACCTGTACACACCTGTGTGGGGTCTGATGACCCACCTGTACACACCTGTGTGGGGACTGATGACCCACCTGTACACACCTGTGTGGGGACTGATGACCCACCTGTACACACCTGTGTGGGGACTGATGACCCACCTGTACACACCTGTGTGGGGTCTGATGACCCACCTGTACACACCTGTGTGGGGACTGATGACCCACCTGTACACACCTGTGTGGGGTCTGATGACCCACCTGTACACACCTGTGTGGGGACTGATGACCCACTTGTACACACCTGTGTGGGGGCCATATAAAGTAGTGTACCGAGTTTGCAGTTTGAGACAGTATTATAATTGCTGCTCCTTATCCCCTGTCTAACATGAGACTGTCATTGAGGATTGTGTTTCAAAGGGAAAGTTGGTCTTTACGTCATGAGATCAGTAGAAACTCGGCCAATGTTACCTGTTCTCCATAATTAGTATCAACTCTGTGTGGCTGCCTGTGTCATACTTATAGGACCCACTCATATACACGCTTGGAGCTTTTCACCAAGATATGAGTAATGCTTATGAAACATAAGGTACATACAGGGGGTTCATACGAGAACTAGTAGGTGCCCCTGGGTTTGGAGCAGCTCTGTGTATATTTGATACATAAGGTGCATACAAGGTGTTAATAATAATATAAGAAGACCCCTGGGGGGTGTCCTCTGGTCTATGGACAACCCGCCGGCCAGCGTACGGCCAAAGGCCCAAGGCCGCAGCCTGTACACTGGCCAGAGGGTCGTCCGTAGACCAGAGGACAAGCCTAAGGGTCTTCTAAAAAAAATTCACCCAAGGGATATCTAAAATAAGCTGAAAATACTGACACCAAGGAGTGGTACGTACATCATGTCAATACGCACTACCCTCTGTACGTACCGCTCCTCAGCAGAGCGGGTGATAAAGGGGCAAGGAGGTGCAATTGGGTTAGGGGTGGCTCTGCATGTTTACATATGCTACATAAGGTGCAGTAGGTTAATACATTGGCAAGGAGGTGCACCAGGTTCGGGGAGTGGGGGGGGGGGGGGGCAGGTTGGCAGCGTTCCTGGCGGCAGACGCAGGCAGCATTGATCAGTTTGCACCCATCTCGGAGCGCGGATTGTCGACACACCCGCCCTCAGCTCAAATCATGGCGGGTTACCATGGCGACCAACTCTTTGATCTACACCCCCTCCCCCCCGCCCCGCCTGACCCCCGCCCCACCCAGTCTCCACGGCACCCGCAAGAACTCTTTGATCTCCATAACTACGCCCGTTTCCATAGCAACCCCAGTCCATCTTCAGCTGGGTAAGGAGGCCGTCGGCCGGGGACGGGGAGGGGAGAGGGGAGGACGGCTCACGTTTTATTTCCCATTCACTACATTTGTACACGGTGAATATCGACGCTGTAGCGGGAAATAATGTCAGTTATAATGCCCGCTCGTGCAGCGGGCAATATAAGAAAAAATATATCTTTCGGCTGGTTGACATAGGAAATCTACGTAAAAACATACTCTCTTCCTACGTAGGGAAATAAGTGCGCCATCCGGGGATATTTAAAATGTAATATTGTTAAGGAAGGAAGCGACGGAAGGTCAAGGGTTCCATTGGGCTTCGCGGATAATATTTCTTTTCAAATATACCCCGCGCGAGTGTTCTTACTTTTAATCTTAGATTTATTATCGAGTTGTGTATTTGGAATCTGTGTTGTGTACAGACAGGTATAGGTTGGTGCAGGGTAGGGACAGCAGCATGGCCGTCCGCTGTCCTAGGCCCGCTGTCAGGTTATTTCAGGCTCACAGGCACTGTAGAACATCATATATATTGAAATAAAATTTAACATGGAGATGGCATTCTAAAGAAATTACACAATACGTTAATGTATTGTGTAATTTCTTTAGAATGCCATCTCGATTATCCTCCTGACGTTGAGGTATGTCTGGCAGTGCTGTCTCATATCTCGCTGTGACAGCCGCTTCGTTTAGACTGCCGTTCACCGGAGTCCAGTTCAACGCCCCTACCCTCACCCAGACCCACACACCTCCTCCCGCCGGGCCCAGACTCAAAGACTCAAAGTCGTCCCAGTGGCCGGCAGCCGCCGGTTCATAGTCATTAGTCTTGGCTCCCACTTCAGAGGGAAAACAGCGAAACCTGTTGAGGAAAAAGATAATACAGAGATCGATATCGCGAATCTGGCAATTTTACCAAAACACAGGAAAATATGTATGGAATTTAGTCGTCCAGTTTCTGGATATTCTATTTCTCAATCTTCAGGAAATTGCACTTTTCTAAGAATAAAATTTCATTTTTTTCTGAAAACTTCATTATTATCTTTATTGATATTTCTGAACTTGACCAATTTGAGATCTGAACATATTATCGAAACTATCAGGGAAATCTCAGGGAAAGCACAGGCAATTTGATCATGAAATTTGATATTGGGATGTGTAGGAGGTTCAGGTTGAATCTGGTTTTATATTATTTGAATGCACTTCTAATTGTTTATCTATTGTGCTTATCTCAGTACGAGCAGCTTTCCATAGACCCATATTGACTGTAGATTGTACACTATTGATAGAATATGAAACATACATAATGCATAATATGTGAGGCTATCACGCAAACAGACATTGAATTATAGCAGTGTATAATATGAACCGTTTAAGTCAGATGGCTCTAACCCGTCAGTAATTCCTCAAAATGCGCAATTAAGATTTCAGAATTGATCTTCCTTAACAAACCTGTACTGGGTTATCATAGTGGATATTTGATATACAGTAATTACATTCTAACTTTTTTTTGTTTCACTCCCATTTGTGCCAGCATAACTCGGTTAATACTGAAGTTATGTGGCTGAAATCTTCAGGTTATGTAAACTAAAATTTCCAGGTAAAAAAACAATCATTCATCCGAGAACATGCCCCATTGTGGGTCCTAGTCGATGTTTTTAATTTCTATAAAACGAAAACTATAGTTTTATAGGACCTAATTAGAATTTATTTAAGCCTTCCTGAAATGTCAAAACGAGAGCATCAATATTAGGCTAGCTGTTTTAGACCAATGAACAATACTGAAAAAAACTCATTTTGATTTTAAATTGTCCTATAAAAGTTGTTTTTATGTCCCTGATATTGAGAGGCGATCACAGTTCGCTTAGATGCATGTAGTGGCTGTGTGACGCTGCAGGTGATGCTGCTGGTGCCTGGTGTGTGGAGGCGAGGAAGGGCTGAAGCAGTGAGCAGGGGTCGATATTAGCACTAGTCCACTAGTGAAATCATGTCGGACTAGTGCCTTTTATGGGCAACTAGCCCGATGGGCTAGTGCAAATATAAAATCTGACGAGACTTATTTAACTGTATTTGGTTATGTAGTTAAAGAAACATTGAGAAAAATACACACATGTTATGTAGTTAAAGACACATTGAGAAAAATACACACGTTGACAAAGATGAATAAATTATGCATGTTAATCTTCCAAGTGTCCTGTGGGTACTAGTGCAGTTTACATCAGACTGGTGCAAACTTCCATCTACTAGTCCCGTGGGCTAATGCGGAAAAAAGTTAAGGTCTATCCCTGGTGAGGCATGCTGAGCACCTGATGACCCCCCCCCCCCCCCCCCCCCCCCCACACACACACACCCGAACAGAACGTGTCCGGATTAGCCTAAAGTGTGTCATGTTTTGCAGATTGACAAATTTTCCATGAGAAAATCATAGGTTCTGATCAACGTGTGCGTAAAGAGGGTCACAAATGAAGGGGAAAGGATATACGAAGTGTTTGAATGTCAACCGTCCTAGGGAGACAGCCAAAAGACACTGTAATGAGATGACTCAAGTGACAATAACCATCTCCCTGGTAAAAGTAGGCTACATCAGTAATGCAGAGTATAAGTTTCTGTTACATAAATAGTCATAGTCGTAGTCATTTCGTAGTATATATACTATTGATAACATTATTCGAGCGTTTGATAATGAATCATTATCAACTGTAAAAACCAAGGGTTTGTGGTGATGGACACACTTAAGACGTTTGCCATGAATTAGAGATTCCTACAGCCTCTCCAAGAGAATTGATGGTTTTCAATTTAATGGTCGAGAATTTGTGACGGGATGGTGCAGGCCCGTCTCGAAGTGGACCTCCTCGTTCCGGCCACACCAACCTGTCATAGCCCCCAGTAGGTTTGTACAGTGAATAATATAGGGCACGTTGGGAGAAGAATTGGGATATGATATGATTTTCTGTTTTTCTCCTGCCTCATCTCCCGTTGGGCGTGATGCTACAGACGTGAGGTACATGGTCGTCACGAGCCCCACTGTCACGGGGACGACATCAGGTTGTGAGGGATAAAACAAGCATGATATGAGGTCTCGTATACCTCGTTGACGTTCAGCAGACCCACACAAATGAGACCTATAAAAACCGCCCAAGAGCCGGGAGGTAATTCCCCGCCCGGTTGTCTCCGTCATCCCCTCGGAGCCTCAGCCTCGGTAGGGTCATTGAGTCTGCTAACCAGGCGCCGAGTGGTGGGGATTAGACCTACAGACGTAATAATAAGATAAAAGATACCGGTTTACAGTTGCTGCAGTCTCCGTCCCCCGGCGCGCCCTGTCCCGTGGCAGGACCTATTGCCCCCACAGGTGCCAGGCCCTATTTTCCGCCCGATACCAGGTGAGAGCAGGCTAACTTTGTCCCCACCCTGTAACACCCCGGCGATATACTTCCACTTCTCTACATGTAATCACCTCTGTGGCCAAAGCCTTTTTTACGTGAAGCACAAAGTTGGTATCACTGCGGGCGGTAGTTTACTGGGTCAAGCATACATCCGGGCACTCGCCTAAACCTAGAATGCTATAGTCGGAACGATGATTACAAGGGAATCTTAAGCGAGAAAGAAGTATGACTTTGTCCCCTTTGTGACGCTATGTGGACTATCTGGTTCCGGCTACCCCTCTGATTGAATGCGGCTGGTGTGGAGGGTTGGTGCCTGCTGAGGGGTGTGAATGTGGTGGGTGTGTATAGTCGGTCCCTGCTGAGAGGTGTGAATAGTTCACACCCAGGTGTGGTTTATGGCCGGGTATCTGCTGGTATCGGCGTGTGTCATTAACACCTATACAGGTATCCGGGGGGGGAGGTGAAGGTCAGGTGTAGAGGTCAGACGCCCCCTGGCGGGTAGGGGCAGAGACAGGTGCCACCACACAGGTACAGGGGCGGGGGGGGGGGGGGCAGACCGGGGGGTGGGGGTTGAAGGAGGGGGAAACCAAAGCACCGGCTGCCTTACAGTATAAGGTTACTTGTCAGTAAACAATATAACATGTACCTTACAACAAACCCTTAGACAGCCTACTTCATTTCATACTCTTGGTTCTATACACAGCATGCTTTTATAGTCTTGTACCTCTACAACTTACAAGCCCTGTGGCTCTACATTCTACATATTGTAACCTCGTATCTGTCTACTATTTCTTACTTTTTTGATATGTTATCATAGGTATCTAAAAGAAAAATACTGTACACGGACTAAGTAAGTGTTATGAACTTACCAGAAAGAGTGTCTGTCAAACATTTGTACAAGAAGTAGAGCTAGTGAAGGAAGCTTTAAATATCAGCCGCGGGTGAAATTTGTAACGGATATCGGAGGGCAATGTGACAAACTCACAGTTTATGTAGTTTGCAATTATTTTACCCCATCATTTTTTAATTTCATTAGATGTTTGTAACCTAAAATATGATACAAATGTGAAAATGTTGATGGAATTTAAGCATATAATAGCAAGCGTTTTATGAAACAAAAACAATCATAAAATACACATCACTTCCAAGCCAATATGTTTGCTGTGCAGTCGGTCATTCGGTTCCGAGGAACTGCGAGGGTGGATCCAGGCGGAAGAGGGGGAGGGCGAGGAAGGGGTCCCTATTTTGGTCGGGGACCAGATTCTACACAGACCCCTACCTCCACCCCAGACCCTTTCAAAACCCTGGAGCGTCCCTCCAGTAACCCTTGGGATAAAGTACAGGCGGTTCTGACACTTTTTACAAGTATGACCCCATGTCAATGACGTGTCAAAGACGTGCCAATAATGTATCAATAACGTGTCGTTTACGTGTCGCTGACGTGTCGGTGCGGCTGGGGGCACGTCGCTCAGACGTCGCTCAGACGTCGCTCAGACGTCGCTCCCGTGGCCCGCCGGAGGAGCACCCATCGATTCCCCCATCATGTTCCCTCCGCCGTCCGGTTACCGTTGTCATGGCGACGACAAGTCGGCGGCGGGACACAAATGCCATGCCAGCAAAAAGTGAAGTAGGCTTCCCCCCCCCCCCCCCCCCCCCGAACCACAACCGGCGCGGCGGAGGGTCGGGCCTGGAATCAAATCTGACATTTAACTGACGGCGGCTAAATCGGTGCACTGCAGGTTGGTGGATGGGGAGGGAGGGAGGTGGTGGCACGGCGCGGGCCTGCTCCAGCCTCCCTTAGAGTTAGATAGGGCGGGCGGCGGGGACCACAGGCCTGCGGTGCGGCACACCTCAGGGCTGCCCGTTCACCTGGTAGCCGCTGTAACAGGATTCACGTACCGGCCAGGATTCGTCTACCTGGGGCTACCGGGCGCGTGCAATGGGTCACAGATAATTAGTCTAAGGGTACGTTCTGTCATTCATGCCAGTAAAAGTTGTAATGGCTAGCAAACTAAATATATATCTCTCACATCTTTTTCATCACTAGGATTCATACCTTGAATTGCCAACTCGTCCCTACTCCTCAGCCTGTGGAGGGACCACCTATTCAGGTCGGCCCAAGGCTAGGTGCAACCCACCAGTCAAATGGCCTGTGATCGGCCCCAGTACACGAAGCCTGGCGTCAATCCTACTAAACATGTCTCCACAGGGACGGACCGTGAACCTCACCTGGAGATGAATAAACTAAATGGATAACGTGTAAAACACGGGACTGGGATCTGTGTTCACCTCACACTGAAAGAGGACAGACAATGCCCCGCTGTGGACGATTTGTAAAAAGGACTCGTGAATAAAGGTAGATAAAGGGGCCGATGAAAACGTAATGACGGTGAACGCGGTCTGTGTTGGTCACGTGACGTCCTGTCAATGGGAGGTGGCGGGGCCAACAGGCAGGTGACCAGCGGGCCGGGCATAGGGACAGCGGGGTACACGCGGGGAACCAGCCACACGCCACATAACGTGTGGACGGACCGCGGGGAGGGTAGGGATCGGGGGGGGGGGGGGAGTAATGATCATAATCAGGTTTATGACCAGGGTTAGACCAGAGGTAGGGCCTCCCACCGCCCGTCACCACCACCTCCAGGGGCCAGCACCCAACACCCCCATCCCACTCACCCCCAACCTAACCCGACCCCCCACCTGGGCAGGAAGTGCCAGGTGCCGGGAAGGGGTAGTGGCATGGGGGAAGGGGAAGGGGGGAGTGGGGGTTAAGGGTGTGGCAGTAGGGTAGGGAAAGGGGGATGGGTGTTGGAGGTAGGCCAGGGGCGTAGCCAGCTCTGAAGTCTAAGGGGGATTTAACCAAAAGTGTGGGGTTCTAGATAAATTTAACTGGGTAAGTTCCAACCATGATTTTGCTTAATATGTCTCATATTTTACTCATGTTTTGGGAAATCAGAGGGGTTCCAGACACCCAGGAACCATTCCTGGCTACGCCACTGTTTGGGGTGTGGCGGCAGGATGAGGGGGGGTGGGAGGATTGAGGTAGAGGCAGTGTAGGGCGGTAGGGTAGTGGGTGGTCGAAGCAGGGGTAGGCCTGTAGGGTAGGGGTGGAGGTAAGTGGTTGTAGTAGGTAGGGGGTGGAAGTAGGTAGGGCGTCAGGGGGACGAGAGGGTAGGGTAGGGAGAGGAGGGAGCGTTCTGGCGGTAGGACCACACCTGATCCGATGGGTGATTGGGATGGGGGCGACACCAGGCCGCGCACAGAGACAAACGGGGGTAGAAGTAGGGGTGTTGCGGCAGGATGGTAAGGGGAGTAGGGGTAGAGGTAGGAGTGTGATGTGGGGGGGGGGGGGCGGGGGTAGGTAGGGGGGTGGCGGTGGGGGGGGGGGGGGGGGGTAGGGGTAGAAGTAGGGGAGTTGTGGGGGAGGTGGGGTAAAAGTAGGGGTGTGGCTCAATGTCCCTCCCACCAACACCTGACCCGTCTTGGTGATGGGCGCGTGGCGTGACGTCGCCCGGCGTCCCGCCCTGGAGGAAGCCGCGTCCCGCCACCCGGCTGTACGGCCGGATATAGAGCGGGGGGGGGGGGGGGGAGGGGGGAGGTGGGGGACACCAGGGTGCACGCACACACAGCACGGGTTTACTGTATCAAACTGTTATTTCAAATCTAGTACGATGAAGCTGTATCTTCTCGCCCGCCACATGTTAAGTATTGATTATTGTGATTCAACCAACACGTGAATTATATAAGTAACGACGTGTACGTTTGATTGGTCATAAGCATCATACTGTTTTAGAAGGGGCTTCTTTGCCCCTGGCTATTGTGACCCAAGTCCTTCTGCAGCTGATGAGTACGAACAAGTGTTTTTTTTACCCCGAGAACTTATAACCATTCTGCCGTTATAGCCACCTCATGAAAAGAGCTTTTGCTTTAAAAAGGAAGATAATTGTAGTTGGATTGAAACAGGACCTAAATGTCTTACGTGTGGTCCAGTGCTTTGGGCGTGTGGCCACTGGGACGAGCACGGTGGTTAGGGGCTTTGGGCCGAGGGTGGTGTGCTTTGGGCCGGTGCGTGCGGCCCCACGTTACCCTTTCGCTGGTCGCCCGTCGCTGGTGTCGGAGGTTGTCATTAACGGGCCGCGAGGCGCTGGGCCGGGGGTAGGAGGGAGGGGGTCGCGTGAGGCACGCTACGGACACCCCCCCCCCCCCCCCCCCACACACACACACTCCTGTACCGCCACAGAACCCCTTTCCCTTACCCCTTACCTCAGGCCTGTATTCTCACCCAGCCCCGTCTTCATCCTACCTTTCCCAATGTCTCGCCAACGTAGATTGATGAAACGACAATATATAATCCTAAGCTTCCCCTAAACGAGTGTCCGCCAGCCTTTCCCCCTGTCATATCCCCCAGGGTCGTCCTAAACCACCAGACTTATCCTTGATTAATCGCACACCACACGCCCCTCATCCCTAAGGTTTATCCATAGACCCTTCCACTGTACCAGGCCTACCCTTAACGTTACCTGACCACACCCTCCCGCCCCAATGACCGCTCTCTGAGGTCAGTCTGTTGTCATATCTGTCCAGTAACTGCTCTAAACGAACCACCTATCAGCCACTATAAGACCATCCACGTGAGGGTCTGAAAGTAGAAATTGATGGCCCTCAGCTGAGGGTGGGGCTGAGGGTGGGGTTGTCCAGGGTGGGCTTAATTATGGATGGTTACTGATGGGGCAGAAACTGGCCCGTGGGACGGGACAAAGGGAGGGTGTGTGGGGGGCTGGGGTTAGGCTCCTCCGGCCGCCGCTAACTACATTAACCCCCCCCCCCTCCTCCTCCTCCCTATTGTCTCGGGGCATGTTAACACGATGTACAGGAGGGCGATAATTGAGTGGCGTGACGGGTCGGTGCTGATTTATCGCCCAGCTCGGGGCCCGAGGTACCCACGCCTGCCATGCACGACGTCCACCCCCCACGTCATACACCCCTACTCACAGGGAGGGAAGGGTTCAGATTTGTCTTTTTTTCAGAATTTTGATTTCATATCAATATGAAATGATAAAAAACAGTTCCATGTATGCATCCCTCAACCCTATGCATTGAACGCCTAGCCGAAGTACCCACGCCACTCATGCATGACGCCCTGCCTCATGTTACATTCCCCTATTCATGGGGAGGGACAGGTTCAGAGTTTTGTCAGAATCTTGATTTTATGTCTAATTAAAACCCCTCAATCCTACCTCACACCCCTCACACCCTATACTACTTTTACCTCACATCCCTCAGTCCTTTACTACTCACATCCCTCAGTCCTATACTACTCACACCTCACCCCCCTCAGTCCTATACCACTCACACCTCTCAGTCCTATACTACTCACACCCCTCAGTCCTATACCACTCACCCCCTCAGTCCTATACAACTTACACCCCTCAGTCCTATACTACTCACACCCCTCAGTCATATACTACTCACACCCCTCAGTCCTATACTACTCACCCTCCTCAGTCCTATACTACTCACCCCCCTCAGACCTATACTACTCACACCCCTCAGTCATATACTACTCACACCCCTCAGTCCTATACTACTCACCCTCCTCAGTCCTATACTACTCACCCCCCTCAGTCCTATACTACCCACACCCCTCAGTCCTATACTACTCACCCCCCTCAGTCCTATACTACTCACCCCCTTAGTCCTATACTACTCACCCCCCTCAGTCCTATACTACCCACACCCCTCAGTCCTATACTACTCACCCCCTTAGTCCTATACTACTCACCCCCTTAGTCCTATACTACTCACACCCCTCAGTCCTATACTACTCACACCCCTCAGTCCTATACTACTCACCCCCCTCAGTCATATATGACTCACCCCTCACACCCCTCAGTCCTATACTACTCACACCCCTCAGTCATATACTACTCACACCCCTCAGTCCTATACTACTCACACCCCTCAGTCCTATTCTACTCACACCCCTCAGTCCTATACTACTCACCCCTCACACCCCTCAGTCCTATACTACTCACACCCCTCAGTCCTATACTACTCACACCCCTCAGTCCTATACTACTCACACCCCTCAGTCCTATACTACTCACCCCCCTCAGTCCTATTCTACTCACACCCCTCAGTCCTATATGACTCACCCCTCACCCCACTCAGTCCTATACTACTCACCCCCCTCAGTCCTATACTACTCACCCCCCTCAGTCCTATACTACTCACCCCCCTTAGTCCTATACTACTCACCCCCCTCAGTCCTATACTACTCACACCCCTCAGTCCTATACTACTCACACCCCTCAGTCCTATACTACTCACCCCCTTAGTCCTATACTACTCACGCCCTCAGTCCTATACTACTCACACCCCTCAGTCCTATACCACTCACACCTCACCCCCTTAGTCCTATACTACTCACCCCCTTAGTCCTATACTACTCACACCCCTCAGTCCTATACTACTCACCCCCCTAAGTCCTATACTACTCACACCTCACCCCCCTCAGTCCTATACTACTCGCACCTCACCCCCCAACAGTCCTATACTACTCACTCCCTTAGTCCTATACTACTCACCCCCTTAGTCCTATACTACTCACGCCCTCAGTCATATACTACTCACACCTCACCCCCTTAGTCCTATACTACTCACCCCCTTAGTCATATACTACCCACACCCCTCAGTCCTATACCACTCACACCTCACCCCCTTAGTCCTATACTACTCACGCCCCTCAGTCATATACTATTCACACCCCTCAGTCATATACTACTCACACCCCTCAGTCCTATTCTACTACACACCCCTAAGTCCTATACTACCCACACCCCTCAGTCCTATACTACTCACCCCCTTAGTCCTATACTACTCACACCCCTCAGTCCTATACTACTCACACCTCACACCCCTCAGTCCTATACTACTCACACCCCTCAGTCCTATACTACTCACACCCCTCAGTCCTATACTACTCACACCTCACCCCCCTCAGTCCTATACTACCCACACCCCTCAGTCCTATACTACTCACCCCCTTAGTCCTATACTACTCACACCCCTCAGTCCTATATTACTCACACCTCACCCCCCTCAGTCCTATACTACTCACACCCCTCAGTCCTATACTACCCACACCCCTCAGTCCTATACTACTCACCCCCTTAGTCCTATACTACTCACACCCCTCAGTCCCATACTACTCACCCCTCACACCCCTCAGTCCTATACTACTCACACCCCTCAGTCCTATACTACTCACCCCCTTAGTCATATACTACTCACGCCCTTAGTCCTATACTACTCACACCCTTAGTCCTATACTACTCACACCCCTAAGTCCTATACTACTCACACTGCACATGGTTACGTTTCTGCTTCCTAGAGTGAAAAGTCTGTTCTCTCTCCACGTTGCTATGCCTCTTCCCGTGCAGGAAACTGGACCCAACAAGTAGAGAGACTCTAAGGGTCACATGGGACCACACTGACTAATATCTATTTAGTATTAATCCCCCTACAGTATACCAGGATTATAGGGATACATCTAAATAGCTACTGAATACAATTGGACTATGGACATTATTCAAAACACATAAGAACATAAGCTGAATAACACCCCTACTCCTCCCATCTCACACACCCGCTTTGGCTCACAGACCCGGTTATTTCCCACACCCCTACAGGCCCGTGTCGGACTATCGCCATCTAATCTAGGCGGGCTGATCTACACCGTTCTAATGTAGGCGGGCAGACAAAGAGCCGTCCGCCCCGCCCGCCGTATGCCCCGCCCGCCGTATGCCCCGCGCGGGCCGTACGGCGGGCATGTACCCCCCGGCTATCAGCCCCCCTCATCTGCCGCGCGCCCTTTATCGCCCGGCTACAGGTGTCCCTAACCAATTAGCCCCTCTCATTATCACTAATTGTGCCGACTTAATTACAACCTATCTCCCCAGTCCTACACCAGGGGGCGCCTCGAGGTGTAAAAAATCCCCGCCTGACACAGACCCCGACTGCGCATGCGCCGCCATCCTGCGCGCGCACCCCGCCCTCGGCCGATGGAACACGGGGATGGGCAGATTACATTACTTTCCATTACTTCCTGGCGCCCTCATGATAACGAGTTGATTCGACACGAGGACGACCACTGATACCTTAACAGTTATTCATAGCCTATCTAAATACATTATTTAAAGAGACCTATTTTTGTGTGCATTTTCTGGTGACGATAGAATGAAAAATGGGTGACAAGTGACATTGACATGTGACAGTGACAAGTGTTGCGGGTTGTTGGGGTTTGTCGCCTCCTGTTTTGACAGTCTGTGGTCCCCCTCTTCTCCTACCCCCCCCCCCCCGACACATTCCCCGACCCCCTCCCCCCGACACCCACTTCCTACCTTCATACAGGCGTCGCTAGAATACGGCGCCGACAAAAAGGACAACGCGGATCCTCCCATACAAAGGGATGCATCGCTAGCTTCACTTCCCGGCCTGTGTGCAGCACGGCGACGGAGGTTCTACTGCTTGATAGACTTGCTCAATCAAGTAGAAATAAAACTTCCAGTGAGAAACGACATTTGATGAGTTGATGTTCTTACGGAAGGTGTGTGGCCGTTTTAAGTCGGAGTCTGGGGACTGTTGTCCAACATATGGAGCTCTGGATGGCCGGAAGGGGGAGGGAGGGTACCGATGTCGCGTGTCGTTTTTTTATCCCAATATTGCATTTCGAATTTAAGAAATACCTATGTCGCATGTCCCTACGTGTTTAACCCTCCCTGTCATGTCGTTAAGCCCCCATGTCTCATGTGATGTCGATTATAAGAAATGCCCATGTCGCTGCGTCGATTATACGTATGGACTGTATACAAGTCATTACGAGTAGAAAACGTGTATCTGTCTAGATTGTTTGCCTAAAATTAGTATTGTGCCGTGCAATTAAATTTACTGTAAAAGAACAAAATGCATACTGTAAATATGGGGTTATGTGACTATTGTACACCACCCCTGTATGTACCGCTCCTCACCGGTGCGTATTCACATGCCGTACTTACCTCTCATTTTCAGTATTCTCATCAAATTTGGATTATTGCTAGGACAATGAAATGATTAGGCCTTTAGAAGAACCATAGGGGTCGTCCTCCGGTGGCTTTACGCCCCATGGGGATCGTACGAACCCTATGGGTCGTACGGCCTGCCTCGGACGCCCCTGACGGTTCTTCTTATACATGTTAGTAGGCGTAGGTCTATGGTCTATGTGTGTTTAAAGTCGGTTTCCTACACTCGTCATTTGCCCCTCCAATGTCCTTCTGACACCCTGTATTTGCCCTTTTTGCGCCCTTACGCCGCATGTCATTTGCCCCTCATACCCCCACCCCCCCGTCTCGTTAGGTTCGGCTGGCTGCTCGGCCCAAGTTGGCCAAATGAGTTCTTTATGACGCCTCCTCCTGCTCCTTTATGAGTCAACACTCCATTAACCCATGCCACCTCCACCCCCTTCCCTCTCACAGCATCAGCCAGTCCTCACCCACTAAATGTTGTATAATGTCGGTAAGTCGCGTTGGGGGCCTTCCATTAAGTACGTACTTATCAAGGGAGGGGGGGGTCCAAATTTTATGAAAGTGTGCGTACATTTTTAGTACAAATCCTATGCGTATTTTTGCCCAAAGGGGATAGGGGCCTGAAATTTTTGAAAATGTGCGTACGTACTAAATGGAAGACCCAATGGGTGAGGGCCTGACTTAGTACCGTCCTGCATAGTGGCGTAGTCGGGGGGGGGGTGTTCCTGGGTGTCTGGAAAATTGAGTCAGAACCCCGTTAGATTTACCAGGAACCCCCCCCCCCCCCCTTGACTTTAGGGCTGGCTACCGTCCTGTGGGCTATAACCCCCCCCCCCCCGTACGACCCCCCGCGTCCACCCTGGAGCAATCAAGGCCTTAATCCCTTAATCCGCGGAACGTCTGGCTGAAGCTGGTCGTGAATTAATTAGTAAACGAGGCGCTGGGTGGCCGGTCCTTGGGCGGGAGGGGGGGGGCGCTCCCTCCCCGCCTGAGTGGAAACCTAAAACCTGTATTCCACTAGGCCATTGTAACTACTGAACATTTAGTAATTTCTAAAATGTCATTAGAAATATTATAGATACCAATACATGTAACATACCATTTGAAGGAGAATTCAAAATCATTTCTAATGATATGTTACATGTGTGTATTTAGCCCATATTTTTAGTGGAGATTTTTAAAATCGGAAGTAAAATCGGCTAGTGAAATACAGCCTCTAAACGTCTCCTCACGGGCCCAGGACAACAACAGGAGCAGGGGCGAGACAACAGACTCAGCTTAAAGCCTGGCCGCCATTGTTGTAGTGTCTGATTTCAATGATTCAAAGTGGAAGTTTTTGCCTCTTTGAATTCCTAGTGATTTCACAGAGATGCAGAGCCTTGAGATGAGGGGAGGAGGTCGGCCCAGCCTTGTCGGGAACGGGGACGGGGCCTCCACGGAGGGGGTCGGGGAGGGGGTAGGGGGATAAGCGAACATAATAAGTGTAAATAGAATCACACCTTTCATCACATTGGGGCTTAGGGGTGGTCACATAAAAGAAACAAATGATTAGGAGAGCATATTATTATCATGTTTTTTGGAACTCCAGTTTATTAGTTTTTTTGTTTTTTTGTTTTTTTGTTTGTTTGTTTTTTAGATTTTTACACATTCTAAAGCAATTACCCAGATAAGAAGATATAGGCCTAAATTCATATGCTACCAAACTACAACCCCGCCTCTCACCTCCAGACCCTATCAAAAATATTATAGGGACTCGTTGACCCAATACTCAGGGTTTATAAATTAGACCATTGTAATTAAACAAACTGGAAAAGTTGCGAAAATTAAAAAAGGAGAGGGGTCGAAAGATTAACATATCGCCTATAGGGATTTGAGCTTTGGGAGTTCATGTTAAGGTATAATTACACATGGGACTTTCAGGACAAGGTACAGTAGCGTACAACCCCCCCCCCCCTCTCCTCTTCCCCCTCCTCCCACAGACAGTTTCACCCCCTAGCCCCTAAGCCCAGCGCTGTGACTGCGCATGACCAATATGGCCGCCCCCGCCATGGCAACAAGCGTCACCTGACGCCAAGGTAACGATTCACAATGATTTAATGTGACTTTGATAGGCGCCGCCCAGCCCTGCGGTATTTAGACAATTACCTGCTATTGGATTCGCCCTAGGAGGCCGGCCCCTCTCCCGCCAATTAGGATTCAGGGCCCGGCCACCGCCTGATATTTCACCTGCGACATCGGATACAAATATTGGCGGCGGCCATTATTGCCCGGCCATGACCAGATTAGCCGGGTGCGGGGCACTGATCGGGGGAGGGGGACGGCAGGCCCGTAGATGGGGTGGGGGGGGGGGGAGCTAAAATATCCGACCGAACCCCCCCCCCCCCCCCCCCGCATTAAAGCTACTTTTACCTTTTTTCCTCAAAAACGCATATTTTTCAATTATAATACCATTATGGATACATTGTGGTCAAAAGAATAAATTGGAATGTGTAATACACAAATTGTTCAAAATGTGTTCATAGGATCTACATATGCGTAAAATGCGCGAAATATAGCAATGCGGGAAAACTGGGAACCGTCCTAAAAAAAATCCTTCTTTGAAAAAAGCTGGCTACGGACCTGGATGGCCTCAACTAGCGCTGCCTGATGCACCACGGGACAGGGGACAGCCTTTCGTGATCAAGCACTCCCGCCCAAAGTGGATTCAGATCGTAAAATAAGTATTTCTCTCATCACTTGTAATTGTCACTGTGTGGCCACCCCCTGGACGGGACCGGAGAGATGGTGGGATGTGGCAGGGCCATAAAACACAGCGCATGCGCGGCCCTGACGTCTGCCGGCCGCGCGTCGAGTGGACACGACTTGATTTATCGGTGACCTCTGATGAAGGTCAAGGTCAGACCTGATCCAGCTGTGACCTTGAGTGGGTCTGAGAGTGACCTTGGTGGGGCGGAGGTCAGGGGCGGGGGTAATGGACGGTGGGGTGGGGGGGGTGAGAGGGGGGTCGTCGGCCGGTGAGGGGCTGGTTTTGTGATGAATGCCTATTCATCCAAATACGTAAAGAGACCAAAATAAGAAAAAGTAAGGTAATATGACAAAAAGTATACATGTTAATAAAAGGAACGAAAGTGTAAAGGAACGAAAGTGTAAAGGAACGAAAGTGTAAAAGCCTGAAAAAGAGGCCCGAATATGTAAAGGAACGAAAGTGTAAAGGAACGAAACCCGGAAAGATGTAAACCGGAAGTGATATGTAAACCGGAAACGAGAATGTAAACCGGAAGTGACGTCAGTTGTAGACCACGTGACCAAAAGCAGCCAATCAGGGCTAACCTCTAGGGTATATAAAGGGGCGGTGAGGCCCGAATAAACAGAGTTCTTTAACAGTTCTCCTTGTGTCCAGACGTGTCTTCTTCCCTTAAACAACCGCTGAGATGAGCCGATACGAGTTAATTAACCAGAAGTTCGAGTAAAATAGTAGAAGTTCGAGACAAATAGGCGAAACTTAGGACGGGGGCCCGAGGAACGGGAACGAGGAACGGAGGACCGAGGTAGGGTGCGAAGGCCCGAAACCGTCCCGGATGGGGTCCCGGAAGCGTAGGCACGGAACGGCACGAAGGCCTGAAACGCGGAATGAAGACCCGAAGTCCGCGGGGACGACGGCGCGGCTGGTTTGGCCCCACGCTACCAAACAATAGGCGACCGTCGGCCCGACGACCCCGCGGACTGGAATCCGGGGTGGACCGCCCTGTCGAGGTGAACACCGACCTGGGAGATAGAGCGAGACGAACCGCGGCTCCCCCTTACCCCCACCATATTTTCCCTCCCCCGCAGTCCTCCGTCTGACACCGAGCACTGATTCCCGACCGATTCACTCAGCCCCCCCTCGTGCGCGAGGCACGACTCTAAAAACATCACATCTCGGTTCCTTGCCCGGATTCTCCGTCCGCCCGAGACCCGAACAATTCCCACGTTCCTCTGCTGTAGGAATCGGCAACCCCGCCCTACCAGAGAACGTCACAGTTTGATACACCGTCATCCAATATCTTATTTCAATTTTGATATCTAACAGTTTGAGATAGAGAGGCAATATAAAATAGAACTGAAGGAGGTCTCGAAAAGTTAATGACACTATATTTAAGTGTGAGGCTAGGAATTTCCCTGTACAGGCAAACAACTTCAGAGAAATCTGGAAACTCTTAGCTTTCGTGATAGTTAGAAATACGTTTTGATAGTATCGCTGTAATATATCCAAATACAAATCGTTACGGCTGGGAGAAGACAGGTGCCTATTAATATTAGAGCGCAATGCCTCCCCCGGGATTGATACGAAATGACCGCACCCAACCACTCACCGTCTACTGATGTATCTTTTTATATAAAATTGCGTAAGACTGCATTACACAATTTAGGACACAATATGATTATATATCAAAATACATATAATGTATTATATGTCCACATATATATCATATAAAAGATATACATCTAGTTACACCGGTGGTCTATTCTGTTGTTGAGCGCATGTCAAGGCGGACCGCAGTTGTCCTTTTACTGGTCGGGCCTGATGTGTGTGTGTGTGTGGGGGGGGGGGGGGGCACTGACTCTTTGAAGGTTACTACCCACTGCCAAACTACTGCCCCCACTTTTTGTGACTAACCACTCCTGAATTTTAGTTGACTGCCCCTTGTTTTGGGGTGACACTGCCCCCCCCCCCCTAACCCCCCGATTCCAGGTCTGTCAATACCAGAAAATATACAGAAATCCCCAAAACTGTTTAGGAAAACTTCTGATAATGTTCTATTAGTGTTTTTTTCCCTTTAAAATAAAGCACCAATAAGGCTAAATTGAAAGTTATTGCCCTTATATTGTTCTATTTAAGCAGGTCACCTCCCCCCTTTTTTGCCCCAAAAGTGGTTGATGGCCCCTCAATTTTGACGTGCATCGGCCCTGCTTCAGGGGTCCGTTTAATAATGGGTACCTACTGAAGATGCAGTGCCCCCCCCCCCCCCCCCCCCCCCGCGGGGGAGGATGGTCAGCCCGGCCTGAGTGGTCAGCAACCCCCCCCCCCCCGACCTCCCACAGGGTCAAGTGTCCCCCTCGGGAGGCCGCGAATTACAAGAAGATTCCGGCCAAAAATCTGAAGATCTGATTTCGGAGTGTCTCAGTAATTATTGACCAGAGGGGAGTGGGTGGCGGGGCTGGGGAGGGCTTAGTGCCGGCCCTAACGGAGAAGGACTCCGCTCACCGCCCGGCTCCACCGACACAGCACGCAGCACCGCGGCCGGCATCACACATCACACTGCCCCTGTCAAGACACCTTCTGCAGCTCTGTAAACACGTTGAACGTTCTCTGTATTTACTAGGCGGTATCAAATCTAGCTGTAGTGGAGGTATGATATATAATGATTGAAGACAAAGCAAAGGTTGGGCGGACGGATTCCCGGCAATAATATAGCATTTATTCATAACGGGGAGCCAAATCAGGCCAACATTGTAAACCAAAAATAATAAAAACCGAAGGTAGACAAGGTGATGCGAGTTCTGTCCATGCCCATCATCCCATTAAGTTCTCTGTCTGGTGTTCTTCATTTAAGAGGCCCGGGTTATAACCCATATTTGAATTTTTTTTTCTATGTCCTTAGAAGGGCGTGATTCTACAGATTTGTGAGCGCCCCCACCTTCAGGGTCACCGTGCTTCGCGGAACCCCGCAGGCTCCCGTCTGTCGTAAGAAGGCGACAGTGATGGAAATAGCTGTCAAATAAAGCTGCTGATATTTGAAAAACAAATTCAACATTTTATTTTCTTGCCGAGGTTTAAAAAATCAGCATCTAATGTTATGCCAAGTGTTAAGTGTTTTAACTAATTTTGGTGATCGAAAACAGATTAGGTTTCCCCTCTTCCCTCACTGCATCCCTATAACAATGGGGGAACAGCGAGGCAGAACACATTTATCTTCACAACTGTCGGCACCCTTTGACGAAGGCTTGCACGTGAATTAACGACGGTAATACAAATGTGCCGATTAAAGGGCGATAGATTTGGGAATCTCCCGTAGTTTTTCCAATGTGATGTAAAAATTACAGCTTGAAGTAAATCTTTGCTGCTTAGTCTGTATGAGAGGACATTATTGAAAACAGACTACTTACACTGTAAAAATGACGTTAGAATTTAAACATGTTAAGGGGCTGAACATGTTTAGAATCTAAACACAAGAAGTCTCATGTCTTTAAAAGCTAAGCACTTGTAATTCCTAAACATGTATGGATTAGATATGTTTAGAATATAAACATGTGAAATTGAAGGTGTTTAAAACCTAAACACTTTCTACTTCTAAATGTGTGTTCGATTAGATATGCTTAGAATCTGAACGCATGAAATTGCAGGTGTTTAAAACCTAAACACTTTCTACTTCTAAACATGTATTGGATTTACCATGTGTGTAGTAAATCTGTCCTCCACCAGGTGACACTGTATGCCAATGCTCTGTAGTTCTTAGGGATTTCTTCTAAATGTTGATAAAAATTCATTATATAAAAAAAGGAACTGTAGAGTGCTTAAGAAATGTTTATGTAATACATTAGAAGTATTTTGAGTTTAATGCAAATTATCTTGTTTGTGGCTTTGAAGATGTTCTTTGTTTAGAAACCTTTTCCATATGCAGACAGACATAGGGACTAGGGTATGAGTCTAAAAGTTCTGGGACCCACTAGAGATAGATAAACCCTATCTCAGTTCAGAGGTCAATTCTGCATTTCTCCATGCATAATATATAAAGAGGTTTAACTCTAGGCTTGAATTTTACCTCATTGTTGATCAATTGAGATCAGGAAACATGTTCTCTCTAAATTGTAGGTACATAACATTCCAGAATAACATGAGTTAAAATCAACAAAGAAATTGATTTTATTGACTTAAATGCCATATAGTCTAAATACTTTGAAGCTATAAGTTGTTTGCTAAACAATCATTTAGACTACAAACACATTGAAGACCTAAACACTTCAAGGTAAACACCTAAACATCACACATTTCTAAACACTTAACCCTAAACACCAATAATTTAAACATGTTTTTTTGGAAATAAAGTGTTCCAAAACTGGATGCGGCAAAGTGTTTAGGAAAGTGTTTAGGTTCTAAACACGTGTTTTAACAGTGTAGTTATGTTTCATCTTTCCTTTACATGACATTTATTCTTTTAATTTCTATTTCTGAATCATCATCACATACAATCGTGTGCTTTTCATGATAACAAATTTAACCACCAACAATCAACATAAAAACACAACTACGTACATAATATAATCATGATCGTCAATAATCTTCATCCTATGTACTTCATACGGCCAAATATAACATACACTAGTATATCATATGCACAAAGTAGTGGGCCCAGATATTTCATAAAGATCACGTGGTCAAAATTAAACTCTTCTGGGATCGAACGGAGCAGTGCTGCCTAGGGCATTAAGGTGATGAAAGCTCGCTCGGCGTCTGCCTCGTGTTAAGGGGGCCGGCTTTGCTTAATCCCTGAAGGCCTCAATAAGTTTTCCATTTTGCAGCATAGACTAGGTATTTCCAGGAAAATAAGATCACTAAACCCATAGGCGAAAAGCCATTTGTAAATGCGCACCTTCCCCCTTGTTTGTTTTCATGTCTGTTCTTTAGGAATTCATTATGTTGAATGTTCAGAGACTTTCCTTATTTGTGTAAGTAAATGAGCATGGCGGACTAGGAATATAGAATTTCTCGATTAGGTCGGGAACGCGCGAGATCAGCCCGTGAAAGTGAAAAGGCCGCCCCTGGGGGAGTTGACGCAGGCGCAGAGGGCGCTGTTTGTACTGGCCGGCCCTAATGACGGCCGCCCCCGGCAGGGGGCGCGCCGAGCACGGGACGCCCGGCGTCCGGGAATCAAAGGGTCGGCGTGTTTGGAGGGGCCTCTGGGGGGCGGGCGGGGGGTGGGAAGGGGGAGGAGGGGGTTCCCGCTCCCGGCGACTCTCAACAGGAAATCTTCATGGTCCATTACTTCGTGATCTCGCCGCTAAGAGGGCGCCCCAAGACATGGATCAAGGGATCGAGTGGGATTGGGCGCGGGGTGAGGAGGGGGGTGGTGAGGTGAGGAGGGGTGGCAGGGCCGACACCTTTATTGACTCTGGACCATTGTCAGGTCGGCCTGACGTGAACTGACGTGGCCTGATGTGGTCTGTCATATTACCACTTCTACCCGTTAACAACACTATATGGACGGCCTGATGGGCCCTGGCTGTATGTATGTATACGAAATGTTGTCAACACTGTAACGGCATGGTACATCTACTATAATAAGAAAACACTGTACCGGGGTATGAGATCTTGAAGTTCGTGATTGATGACAGTTTACAAAAGCTTTCAGGCTGAGGTTAGACATGACATTAAATATGAAAAAAAAAGAGCAACATGCAAGAATCTTCTTAACTTTATTAAAAGGCGATCCTCCGGGAGCCTTTTACTGGGCCTTAAGTCACTTGCAACAGTTGTGATGTCACAAAAGACCTTTTTGGACAGTGGTTTTCCTATAGTATTGGCTGTCTGTAATGTCATTTTGTCACCAAATTCGGAGGTAAAGTTTACTGTACAATTTTATTGAAAACATAAAAGCACTATTGGAAAACACTTCAACGTTTGAACTTGGGCATACTGAAACAAACTATTTTCTCAAAGCATGATAAATGAGCCTTTTTTGTTAGTGAATTTAAATGTTCTTGCTGCTTTTATGTTAGCATTTCCAGGTTTCAGTAGATCAAAGGCCCAGACTGTTTATCAACAATTAGGAAGGCATGTGTGTTAATTGATCTAGCACATGATGCCCTTGGGGGCAATTGATCTGGCACATGTTGCCCCTGGGGCATGGGTGTTTTACTGATGCTTACACTGTTTATCTTATACAAACAATTACCCTAGTGAATCTAGCACATGTTGCCCTCTGGGCATGGTTGTTTTACTGATGCTTACACTGTTTATCTTATACAAACAATGACCCTAGTGAATGGTCTTTTGGTAAACATGTATACTGAAAATAACTTAGATGAAACAACCAAATCAACCAATACAGTTTACTTATCTAACTACTTTGCATGGTTTTGACATGTGAAATTTGTTGGTTTGTTTCTACTTTTTCATAAGCCCAAGCACCCAGAAAATTATCACAATTTTTTAAATCCCCTAACTTTAATTGGTAACCCAGGAAAATTAAATAGAGTTATTTTAAAGTTACATGAATTGATCCACAAAAGAATTAATCTGTGATCTTGTAAATATGCAAAGTGTTAGACCTTGAGGTCAGTAAAAACTACCAAAAAAAAAAATCACCTATCCTTTTTGTTTGCCCAGGAAAATTTTCAAAATTTTGTATTGATTTAAAATTATGATAAAAAATTGAGTCCAAACCCTAGATACAGGGATCGCCGATTGGGTAGCTAGGCTATTAGATGGCCGGGCTCGTGCTTCTTGTGTAATGGTTGTAAACTCAAAAAAAAAAACCACTTCTCAATGCTCTACCTATTTAAGACATTGTTTAGGTGACCATCTCCCTCTGATCATTCAGCGACCTTCGGATGTCCCCAGCGGTGCTTCTTATGTAAGTACTGTGGGGTATTGTCGATTCGTGTACGTACCGGTATTAAGTTATATATTGCTGGTACATGGTATTGGAAATTGGTAATTCCAATTGTAGAACGAGTAATATAGATTCATTCTATATCACGATTCCAACCGCAACACCTTAGTATTGTCCTTCCCTCTTCAAAGCAGGCGAAGAAAGAATCCGTTATTGCCATGGAGGGCAATAATATCAGTCTGTGAATGTAAGTGACCATTTTTGCGTTGTCAGTAAAACTGTTCCACATTTTTCAGCTGAATTGATATAAATGAAGTTAAGATTGTGTACACACTCAACAATTGTTATTGCCCTGGTTTACACTGCCAAGGGCTTTATCCGAGACATAGGTGTGTGTAAACTGTGCCCCCTTTTCTGTTACAAGACTCGGTAGGTCAGTTGGTAAAGCCCACATGTAGGAGAGGTTGTAGGTTCAAATCTCAGCCAAGTTACATTATGAACTTTAAAAACGGTAGTGGTTGCTGCTTACCTGGCACTCGGTACCTTGCAAATCAGAACCACAAAACTTGACAGCTTGATTGGCCCGATGTCAGTATAATGTGACTGGGTGAGATATCATGTGGGCCAATGACATGATATCTCAGTGAGACAACGTTATAAAAAGGGCACTGAGTCCCACTGCTACATATAGGCACCTCCTTATAGATCTAGTCACCATCACCGCCCTTCATATGATCTAGGTAGTTAATGGGGACATAAAGACACCAATAACCAACGAACCAACCTTTTTCTGAACTATGTATAAGTAGTATATGGAAACTAGAACGAGTATTGTGGATAAGTAGTATATGGAAATGAACATCCGACCCAGGTAACGGCACTGTCTGGGCAGGCGGCGTGGTAAGATGTGGGTATGGGGTGTGCACGCCGGTAGGAGCTTATGGTGCTTTCAATTTCCGTGGACCTGACTGACCTTATTGGATAATCTGAAGTACTAAAGCTGCATTTGACCGATTTATTTTCATATCTTTTTCAGAATCCGTATAGTTTCCTTTACATACTGAATATTCAAGTATTTTAAGATTGCACTAAGGCTTGTCAACCATGCAAAAGAAATGTGTGGTGAGGATAGCCAACAGAAGCAGCGTCTGACAAACATACTATAGTAAGTTTGTGTATAGAACGTCCTGTCCTAAACCCAACCCCCAGCCCAGTATAGAGGTGGTGTCTGGTGCCCCCGGCCCGCCCGGGAGGTGTAGGAGGCACGTTTTCTGGTCGACTGGCGCGCCGAGAGGCGGGGGCCGGCGGGGCGCTAAGCCGGGCGGAGGGAGGGGTGAGTGGCCGGTCCCGCCTAATCAGCGGTAATGACATAGCACCCCCCCTTACCCCCCCCCCCCCTTACCCGGCCCGCCGCCCGCTCTTTGAAGCCCCGGCCGAGGGCGGGCCTGCCGGGGCCCGCCGCGCCTCGCTTTCGGCTCCACTCACACGGAAAACGCACAAATTGCGGCGGGGATGATAGCTCCAAGACGCGCCCAACTTTCAGACGCAGTTTCCATAGTTACGCGCGCTCATGCGTGGCGTGTCCCTTTGAGCATGCGCAGTGGAGCCCGCAGACAATGCGCTGCGCGGACAAAGGTGCGCGCGGTGCACTTTGTCGGCCGAGTACTATTAGCGGGGCTTAGTTTCACCCAGTTAATAGTTAGTATATTAGCGCGGTCGGCGGAAAACGAGGCTCTGTGGTGGCGCCCCCTGCAGGACGGGCCTCTCACCACTGAGGTCACGTGGTCTGTGAGCGGGTCACGTGGGCAGGTCGGAGAGGGGATCATGTGACCGGAAGCCATCTCCAGATGGGACGGGGCCCGCCCAGGGGGCTGTGAGAAGGGCTTGTGGGTTGAGAGAAGGTTGGGGAGGGGGGGCGGTGTATAAGAGTGAAGGGGGGCGCTGACACGGCCCGAAGTCTCAGACTGAAGCTAAGTCCGCGTAGGAGAGATGTTGGTTGGTTTGGGCACATGAAACAAAGCGGGTACCTTTGTGTTCCCTAAATCTTACGAGAACTGAACCACGGCCTCTGTAACAGAAAAATAGATACGTATTTCCCTGTGTCATATACATTCTTAACTTAAACAACGTTTCATCTTTCAAAAATGAAAGTTGAAGATTACAGTTTTACATTAACTCAATATTCAGCCCCCCCCCCCCCCCCCCCCCAGCCTTTTTTTTTTAGATGTAAAGCTGGCGCCCCGGGACTTTTTAATATAGATGCCCCCTCCCTGTTACAAGAATGTCTGGACCCAACCCTGATATTCCTGTATGAAGTGTGTAATAAGACAGGACAATATCTATAGGCCTATCTACCAAATCAAATCACCTTGTTTATTGTTATTAATAATAATCACCACTTATTATTATCCTAATTACCATCAATCACTAAGCTAGCCATGAAAATGAAAATAGATAGAACATTTTTGTTGATAACTGCATCATATCAAAAGCACAATATTTAATTTTGACCCAAAGAAGCTTTCCCTTTTCCGTTCCCTTTTCACCCTATACGTGAGTTGCACAGGCACGGCTTTATGGACAAACCGGAGTACAAACCAGACCATGTTTGAATGAAATGAGAGTTTGTGAGTAGTATACGGAAATGTGCGCTGTTGCCAGGCCCTGTACATGAAGTCTCATTCCCTCATTACCCAGCCAGCTTGCAACGTGACAGGAACGTTCCGCAACCATACCTTTTGAGTCAGTTGTTACTTGTTACAGTCAGTTGTGACACCTAATCATAATGTTATTATAGCATTATTTTTGTTGAGTTTAGGACGAAACCAAAACAGAACATCATAAGAACATTCTGTTTGGGTTGAAGACTGTAACCAGAACGTTGTAATAACATCGCAGATCAACATCAAAGCAGTACATTGCAGCAACATAATTGGGAGTCATAAAAATAACATAACAAGAATCAAATACAGAAACAACCATAAAGTTGCTGCAATGTTATAATAACGTCGCATCCTTGGCTGGGTAGGTAACAGAAAATGTTCAGTTTTTTTAGTGGTTTCTTGTTTCCCAGATTAGTAGTTTGACGGGCATGTTCACTGTACTGCACACTGGATGTTGACGTATGATGCCGCGGGTGGAGTGTCGCTGTGTGTTGTAGGAGGTGTCTGTTGGAAGGGGGGAGTGGGTAGGGAGCGAGGGGTAGGGACCAGTACAACCAGTCCTTACGCCCGACCCGATTAGCTTAATACCAAGCCGCGGGTTGCCCTCTAATAAAATGATTGTGGGTTGTTTCTTTGATCAAATATTATTTAGAATTTCTGATGGAGTTGATCAAATTAAATCATTTCAGCTGGCTGGGCGCGCACCTGGTGAGGCTGTGGCTGGGGGGGGGGGGGACGGGGGGGAGAGTCCGGGAGACGGGGGGGGGGGGAGACAGGGGCCGCCCCGTGCTGGCCCCTACCGGCCGATCCACGCACTACCCCGACCACCCTGTACAAGACCTGTGTGTCTTTCGCCCTGCCCTGCGAAATGTTCCCAATAAGAATAGATTCAAGGCCCTATTATGTGATTTACATAAGGATTTATTTCCACATGTAAATTAAACCGTGGTATATATTTATATGTCACACTAGAATGTTTGTTGTATCAATTACTGTCACCATCCTCGTTCACACCTTATATTATTAGGCTAAATAAAGTGACTTTATCGACGTGCTTTTACCAATGACTGTAAACAAGACTGTACACAACTGTATTCCCTATCGTATAACGTCTGGAGGACCAGGGGGTTACCCTGATGATGTTTTTCAACAACAAAAAAGGGGAAAAAAGATATTCAACTGATGTAACAGACATCGATAACAAGATAACTAGATGTAGTTCACTAAATGGGGGAGGGAGGTGGTAGGGTCCTGTGCCTGCAATGATATGGGAAGAGCCGGGCGTCAGAGGGTGGCTGCACGGACGGTACAGGATCGTAACGAGCCGGGGGCCAAGCAGAAAGTTGGCGCAATCGTATGAGTCGTACGGCCACCTGAGGACGACCCCAAAAGTTCTTCTATATTCTATCACTCAGGTAATATTCAAACTATATTGAAATACTGAAAGCGAGGAGTCTTACGTATGTACCACTCCTGTATGTACCGCTCCTCTGCAGTGTGGGTGATATAAGCGTAAATGATTAGGGAGGAGGTATGAAGTTGGTTATCAACCCAAGGTGTGTCAGGGATATCAGCCTGAGGGCAGGGCCCACAGGGCTGTCTGAAGACTGATATCCCTTACATACCAAGGGTTGATAACCTACCGAGGACCTTCTCCCTGGTTGGTTATGGATTTATCACACATTGGAAATATTTTAAAGTGAATTCTTAAAGCTTAGACTTACTTAACTAGGAGAACTATTGCTGGAACTACTTTTCTGGGTTATCCTAATTTTATCACAATCCTAATTATCCTAATTTTATTACAAGGAGTTATGATAGAGTTCTAGGATCCCCTATCTCTACAATGAGAACTGAGAAGGGGTGACGCCGATGTCAAATCCTTATTTCCCTGCAGCCCTGTAACTATACGGCAGTGTATCCCCCCCATCCCCCCCTCACACACACCACACACACACACACCACACCACACACATACACACACACACACACACACACACACACACACACACACACACACCGTGCAGTGCGGGGACAGGCCGGACGGTGTCGGCGCACAATGTCCTGTGTCGGGCGGGGTGCGGGGCGCACAATACAACCCGACTCCCCCCGTATCCCACTCCCTGGTATCCAAACCTCTAGCACAATGCGCGGCCCCGGCACAAACAGGGCCCAAAGCCCGGCACACGGCGCCTGTAATTGGCTGAATTCAGGGGGCTCCTATCGGGGTGCGATCTGAGGGGGTCGGTTTACAACAGAGTTTATTTTATTGTATCGGTCTCCCTAATCCTCCACCCCCGACCCCCCCCCCCCCCAACTCTCCCTGAATATGTCAACAAAGACTCCCCGTCCGTAAATAGGGGATAAAGTGCGCTTATTATGCCCCGCTGTAAGGGGTTTAACGCAGAGGCGATATGGAGAGGGCAATAACGCTACCAGTACGGCCCGGTGCATAACAGAGACCGTCTGCACCGGGCACTCCGTATTGATGGAGCAATATTGACGGAGAGGTTTAAATTCATGGACAACGAGGGGTGGATTACAGTGGAGTTATTAATCAGCATGGAGACAACAGTTTTAATGATCCTCTGTTCAGCCCAGGTCCGTAAGATAAGCAGGGAACGGCGGCGTTTGATATTACATTTTGGGGGTAATTCTACCATTCTTTCCATGGATTATCGACTGATCGAATAAAGGAAACACATGACACGAACATACTGAAACAGAACATTTTAATCAAGCTGTAGGATTTTAACATTGTATCCTATGAGTAATATGTTATACCAATCAGCATGATTTAGACATTGTACGTTAATGGTATTTGGAGATTTATCCAGAATATAGCAGTTTATGACGTGCTTAACGAAAGATTAGACACATTCTTCCTGACATAGAAACTGCTTTTTAATGTAAACTTATATGGACTCATTCCAATGATAGGGAATAATGGAAAAATAAGGTACACTTTAAAAGTATCATGCTGGATGTGTGCTCGCCCTGGGGCTTAATCTGACACCCACTGACTGGTGCAGCATAGTAGACTGCCAATATCATTATTATGACTAGTGCGGCATAGCAGACTGACAATGTTATGACTAGCGTGGCATAGCAGACTGACATTGTTATGACTAGCGTGGCATAGCAGACTGACAATGATATGACTAGCGCGGCATAGCAGACTGACAATGTTATGACTAGCGTGGCATAGCAGACTGACATTGTTATGACTAGCGTGGCAGTACGGCCGTATTGTTGCAGATGCAGAGAATCCTGGGATGAAGGGTGGATTCCCACCTAAAATGGTGGCTGGTATACAGACTCACTGTGGGTCTGACTGCGACAGACTATGACAGTGGGGCTGTGAGGAGACTGCCCAGTGGAGACTTCTGGGACCCCCGGTGGGTGGAGGACGCGGGCCTCAGATCACAGAGCCTGTCCCCACCAGACGAGTGGGCCGGGGATTGATGAGGTAGTTAGGGGTCACAGCACGCCCCCCACGTCAGGCACTGACCACCTACAGACCGTCTACGGTCACAAATCATTTCTTTGTGGTTCTTTTTAACCAGAGCACATAATGATCAGGTCGTTCAGCTGGTTTTCCATATTGTCCTGGGGTCGCACTATAATAAGAAGACCCATGGGGAGCGTCCGAGGGTGGCCGTATGACCCATAGGGGATCATCATGTACCGATTGCGAAGCCTGAGGCTCGTACAATTTCCTATGGGTCGTACAGCCACCCAAGGACGCCCCATAAGGTTCTTCCTTATTTTATCACCGAAGCTATATTCAGAATATGTCAAAAACACAAAGAATGATGAGTGATACGTACGGCTACCCAATACGCACAGGCCACAATACATACTGCTCATCGGCCGATAGTGTGATAAAGTACCACCTGCCATAGAGATGAGAGACCAGAATTATCCTGGGCTAAGTTCCAGCGGTTGCCCCCTTGCTCGCTGAGTTAGCTTTGGAGTCTTGAATAATTTTGTCAACGAGGAACAGAATCTTAAATAGCAACTTTAAGATGTGGATGACTGAAGAAGAAAGAGGCATGAAACAAACCTGGTCGTAATCCCGACGGAGAAATGATCCACTAGATAGACCTACCTCCCACTGATTCTGTTGGCAGCCATTTGGCCACTGGAGCTGTATTCAGAAGGTTTGATGTGAAAGCTCCCACATCATGATAGACATGCAGACTAGAATACAGGGCTTCACTTCACCCCGGAACAGTATTTTGCCGACAGGCACTGAAGAGCTTGTGCGGACGTGGTTATATGATCAGATTTTTCAGTGATCACCATAAATTATGGTGATCTAGATCAAGTGGCTTAGAAATGAAAATTGTTAATTGTGACTGTGTTATTCCAAAGAAGTATAAAACTGTATTCTAAGTACTTCAGAAAATAAGTATTAATGATTTTAATTTTATCACCACTATGCACCTAGGCTATTATGGGCAGGTGTGGCGTCATCGGCACAACGTCTAAACTTTATTCAGGTGTACATTAATTACCCAGCATGGTGTAAGTTTGCCACACGTCCATGTTACCTGTTTAAACACGAGGTTTACATCAGGGGCTAAATAGCAGGGGCTAAATAGCAGGCATCAGACTTCAAACGGGAGTCTGTGTGCCAGCCCCCCCCCCCCCTCCCCCCTCCCCCCCCCAGCTCGGGGACCCCCCACATTAGCAGCGTCCCATCGATCCCCGCAGTCTTTGATGTGCGTGTTCCCTGTGATCTCGGCCGGCAGGATCTAACTAGACCCCGGGGACGGGGGGTACCCGCCGCCAGGGGCTCCTCCGGGCGGGGGGCGGGGGGCTAGAAGCGGGGGGAGGGCGTTCTAGATTGTGGCGTGGGACAGGGTAATATTTGTATCTAAAGCAGGCTGGTTTGAGTAGTCTATGTTAGATTCAGGAGTTCTGCGGCAAGCTGGAGGTGGGGTAATGTGTGTTATATTTATAGTACTCATGGCTGACACCGTCCGTCGGTTGACTGAAAGAGCCACTGGGATGCTCCCATTCCTATTCTTTCGAAATCTTATGTAACAATGTTCCTTACAATGGCAATAAACCAATAAAAGAGTGATATTCTGTTGTTAGGAACACTTTTGGAACTTATACAGGTATTTCCTTGTAACTTTAACATTTGTAGCACATTTGTCTATATGGCTATATGCCCTAAATATGCCTATAATTATGACAATATATTCTATATATGCCTATATAGCTTTATGACATCACATTCTTGTAACTTTGAAGGAAGTACATTTCTTAACCTTTTTTTAGGAACCAGAATCTATTTTGCAGACTTGCATCTCCAACTTTACATGCTTTTGCCCTTTATAGACCGCTCTTTGACTTTAGGAATTCAGGGTAAGGCATGCAGGGTAGGACTGGGGTATTGTACATTTTCTCCAGGCAGACTGGGATTAGGACATTGTATATGTATGTGTCCGTGTCTGAGTCCGGCCAGCTGAGGGTGGGGTGGTGTAGGTTTGAAACAGGCAGTCCAGGGATGGGATAGTTACGTCAGTCTCCACCCCACCTGGCGGTCCTCTCTACGAGTGTGCTATATGGTTGACGTGACGGGTAGACATTGCACTGATCAGAGCAGAGAGAGTAAAGTTAAAAGTTTTAACTTTACTCTCTCTGGTCAGAGCAGAGCCCTCAAGAAGTAGGCACAGCGCCCACCATCACACCCTTCTCCGCGTACACAGCACGCGCCTGTGGTAGTTCACAATAGCACATACACTATTACATGTCCAGTTTGAATCGTCATGAACCTAGACGATATAGACATAAAACATAGGAGGCAAGGTATGTGATCCCGACCCCCTCAGAGGGTGACAGACAGGTGTGTGGTCTGACACCTGCCCACAGGTAAGGGATGTCCAGGTGTACCCAGGTGCTATCCAGGGTACCCCACTTTTGGTCTCAGTCATCCAAGACACTAATCTATTCACAGTAGATGAAGATTTAAAAAAACATAATTATTGCACTGATTCTCAGGGAAATTACGACCGACAATGGTAAGGTTACTGTAGCATCGATGAATAGAGGTATTTTGCCATAAAAGCTTAACATTGCATCATGGGTCCAGCAACACTATACCCTGTCCACAAGAAGGGTGCAAGAGAGGAAGCAATGTAATGTGAAAGTTCCCAGTTATTCTCCATATTACGGTTTGCTGTGACAGGCGACTATGGCGTGAGACTCCACCAGGTACAATCAGGCTCCTGCCTATCCTTTAGCATTGGCAGCGGACATTTTTCTTTAATAATTTCAACAAATGTGACAATTAAACTTAGATATTCTGACATGTGAAAGATGAGCTCATAAGCTTTCAATTGGTATCACTATTGCTATTTTGTTTCCAATCTTGATTGCAAGAGCTCAAAATAAATATCATAACACTGCCAGGATAGATTGGGAACCTGCTCTGAAGCAAAGGATTTCGGGTAATCTGGAGGAACCGTAGTACGGCGAATGACTTGTGATGGGAGTATTTGTAGATGAGTGTTACACGTATTACCCCCCCCCCCCCCCCCCCCCTTTAGCTAATCAGCGCGCCGCATTGCTGCACTGAGCCCTCTCTCCGGGCCCTCCGAGGGGACGCCGGGTTGGGGGAGAGGGGGACTTCAAAGGGCCCGTCTCCATGGCGACGCCGAGATGTGATTTGAGGGCCCGGATGTTGGTCCGTTTGATGTGTGGCGAGTTAATGTGAGGCGCACGCGCGGGGAGCGGCGGGATCAATTATTAACCACCACACCCCTCCCACACACCCCTACACCCTCCTACACCCCCCTACACCCTCCTACACCCTCCTACACCCTCCTACACCCTCCTACACCCTCCTACACCCTCCCGGAGCTCTCGACTGGAACGTGTTCGATTTTGGGTCGCCTAGATAAGGCACGGGTGGCAAAAAGTGACCCACCAAACGGCGGGCTGTTGTGAACGGGCATGAAGGGTAAGGGTTTCACTCTCACAGTTATTGGCCGGGAGTAGGGGAGTTAATCATAGCGGGGAGTGGGTGGGGCGGCGGATTGGACAGGTACAAGTAGTGAATGCCTTTGGATTTGATAAACTTGAGTAAATTCCTGAAGTCAAATTAATTTGTCTGAAAAGTGTCTTTGTATGAATTGTTGAAATATATATGTATAGAATGTCGCTGTCCTACCCTAGAAGTGTAGCTTGAGGTACATATATGTCAATCATGCGGCTTTTCTTCTGTACACAAATATGAAATAAGATTTGTTGATCCATCTACATTTGTAGCAAGAGAGAAGGGAAATGAGCCAAGGCACTGAAGCACTGGCAATGAGCAAGAGCAGTGACCAGGGGCAGTGAGCAGGGACAATGATCACAAGGAGGGGCAGTCAGAACGGGGGCATTCAGAAGGGGCAGTGAGCAGGGGGCAGTCAGAAGGGGGCAGTCAGAAAAGGTAGCGAGTCGGGGCAGTGAGCAGGGTCAGTAAGCAGAGGGCAGGGGGCAGTGAGCAGGGGCAAAAAACAGGGGGCAGGGGGCAGAAAACAGGGGTCGGTGAGCAGGGGCAGCAAGCAGGGGGCAGGGGGCAGTCAGCAGAGGCAAGGAGCAGGTGCAGGGAACAGGGGCAGTGAGCAGGGGACAGCAAGAAGTGGCAGCGAGCAAGGCAGTCAGCAGGGGAAGTCAGCTGGGGGAAGCAGGCAGGGAGCAGGGGCAGGTTGCAGGGGCAGCAAGGAAGCAGCCAGCAGGGGCAGGGAGCAGGGGCAGCAAGGAAGCAACCAGCAGGGACAGTGAGCAGTAGCAGAGGCAGCATGCAGACGCAGTGAAAACACCTGGTTATTGAAACACACTGTTGCGCAGTCATCGTAGATGAAGGTTAATGTTTTTCTTGGCCGCTTTAACCCTAACATTAAAGGCCCCGGCCAAGGTGCCCTGTTGCAGTTCTCATTTCATTATGCTCTTACCTGGTTCAGTATGCATACATGTTTTCGCCAAAATGTTTCTCCACATCTGGGCTGTCCTCCCCTGCCCCTCGCCGTGCACGACACCCTCCTTGATTACAGTTGTCATATTTGATTTTTAAGTTCGACAAACGTAATCTTGTTGACAGGCGGAGAAAACTTGGTCCATTGTTGAGTGTGAAGAGCCCCAATAAGTGGCGCCTCCTGGTGGAGTCCCCTGTCATCGGGCCGCATTACGGCGGGTTATTCCCCAATTATCACCCACTGTCAGCCACCGTTAGCCTCAAACATATCGACCAACCCTTGCCCATAGTTACCACCCACGGGGGGACTTTTTACTGCAGATGAATTGACGTTTACTTTTGATTGTACCACAAGACACAGATTGCATGACAAACATACATTCGACTGATTGCATTTTGTCCCTAACAAAAAGTGCATTTGCCGGAGACAGGTCCCCTAAGTCTTAATTAGCGCGCCGAGCCCCCTCCCCGGGCCCCGGAAGGCCCCCGCCCCGCCCAGATAGCCCCCGGCACTTCCAGCCTCGTTTTAACTTCAAGTAAGAGGCTTGCGGGGATTGGTCTCATTCCACGCTGCGCGCGCATCCCGCCGAACGGGGGCCACGTGACGACAAGACACAGTCTAATTAATTAGGGACCAACGTGTCCTGGGGGATGAAAGTTGATGAAAGCCTTCATAACTCTCGGGACGAGGAGCAGTAAGGGACGATGTAACTCCTGGGATGAGGGGCAGTGAGGGACGATGTAACTCAGGGGACAAGGGGCAGTAAGGGACGATGTAACTAAGGGGACGAGGGGCAGTAAGGGACGAGGGACAGTGAGGGACGATGTAACTCAGGGGACAAGGAGTAGTAAGGGACGATGTAACTCAGGGGACGAGGGGCAGTAAGGGACGAGGGACAGTGAGGGACAATGTAACTCAGGGGACGAGGGGCAGTGAGGGACGATGTAACTCAGTGGACAAGGAGCAGTAAGGGACAATGTAACTCAGGGGACGAGGGGCAGTAAGGGACAATGTAACTCAGGGGATGAGGGGCAGTAAAGGACAATGTAACTCAGGGGATGAGGGGCAGTAAGGGACAATGTAACTCAGGGGATGAGGAGCAGTGAGGGATGATGTAACTCAGGGGATGAGGGGCAGTAAGGGACGATGTAACTCAGGGGACGAGGGGCAGTAAGGGACAGTGTAACTCAGGGGATGAGGGGCAGTAAGGGACGATGTAAAACTCAGGGGACGAGGGGCAGTAAGGGACGGTGTAACTCAGGGGATGAGGGGCAGTAAGGGACGATGTAACTCAGGGGACAAGGAGCAGTGAGGGATGATGTAACTCAGGGGATGAGGGGCTGTAACTCAGGGGACAAGGGATAGCGAGGATAGTGAGGACTGATGTTACTTGGGGGATGAGGGACAGTGAAGGCTGATGTAACTGAGGAGATGAGGGACAGTGAGGGCCCATGTAACTCAGGCTACAAGGGACAATTAGGACCGATGTAACTCAGGGGACGAGGGGCAGTGAGGAACGATGTAACTAAGGGGATGAGGGACTGTGATGGCCCATGTAACTCAGGGGATGAGGGGAAGTTAGGACCAATGTAACTCAGGATGAGGGAAAATTTGGGCTTATCTAACTCATTGGATGAAGGACAGTGATGGCAAGGAGCAGTTATGCCAATGAAACTCAGGGGATGAGGGAGAGTGAGGACCAACATACCTTGGGGTTATATGGGACAGTGAGTCTTGTTCAGAGAACTAGCACTGACATCATTCTCATGGTTTAAGGATGCAAGAATATAGGCATGTCCCCCTCCGACTAAGAAGGATTCATTAGACTTATACTGAGCACTTTTTACTTCTTAATCAGCACTGCCGGGAGGTGATCAAACAGCATAACCAATGAGGCGCATCAAATAAATAACTTATACATGCTTTCCGACCAAGCTGCCGGGCCGCGACAAGAGCCATGTTGACGTCTGCGGGTCTTGTCAAAGTAAACAGTACGTATAGTGCACGTTGCTCAACAACACCTTAATGAAGGCCCAGATGCCCCGCCCACAACATGGTTGCCCAGAAGAGGACTTTCCAATAGGTACTCCCGCGTCAAGGGGATAGGGGGCTGAAATTCTTGAAAATGTCCCTGCAAAAGAGCCCAATGCGTATCTGGACCAGGGACTCTATAATCATGGGAGAAATATATGTACATGTACTGTATGTAAGGCCCCATGTCCCTCCGCCCCGGTACCCCCACTTTCTGGCCCATGGCATATGCATCAGCGTTCTATAAATTGCGGAGAAAGGGGTCATTTCAAAGAAAGTCTGCATGTCCACGAAAATAGAAAAAAAGGGGAGAATTTCTGCCATAAAATTCGCAAAAATTAGAAAAAGGGGTGTTTTTTTTCATACAAAAACCCCATAGTCTAAATATATTCTAAATATAGCAGTTTTCAATGTACATTACTACAGAACTTGACAATCAGGTGCTTGACAGTTTTAAAGTTCTGAGATCAAGTATTTTAGTAATTTAGAGACATGACTAGATATTCACATTTTCTGAAAGTAAAAAGAGAAAGGTCTATTTGAAGCCCCCAAAATTTGCGTTTGAGTGAAAAATGGGGTTTTCTTGAGCCGAAAAATTCATGAAGAGGGGTATTTTTCATATTGGAGAACACTGATGGGTTCCCACTTCTCTGGTTGAGTGGGGGTACCGGGCCATTCGCCTGCTGTACATGTGTGAGGGCTTGTATCAAAGGGGCCGTGAGAGGCCGGCCTCAGCACCGAGAGCAGCTTCTCATTACACCCCTCTGTCACCGCCCCCCCCCCTCCCCCAGCGAGGGCGGCAGGTCCCCCGTCTATTGATACGCCACATCAGGGCAATATTCACTTAGAAAAGAATCAATTGTCTTTTTAGACGTGACGGCCCCCCTCGGCAAACGTCTGTTCAGGGCGCCCAATCGAATTCCTCCTGTTCCCCGACACTGTAGACGACGACAATAATATTATGGCGCCTTCTGTGAGACAATCTCATAAGGCGGGGCCGGCGGGCATCGAGCGGCGACATTAATATCGGGGGGAGGGCCGCAGGGAGGGGGGAGGGGGGTGCTGATTACTGCGCCCCCTATCGACTCACCTCCCCCCCCCCCCAACCACCACCACCACACCCTCCCCCGTATTTGTTTTCACTGCGATGAGAAGTTTTCCCGCCTTGATTGACGCATGCTTGAACAGGATAATTAGAAGAAAATTACCAACGGTTATGAAAAAAAAGCGGATATTACCCCTAGAGATCTTTCTTTTCTGTTTGATATTGAATAGGCTTTGATCCACGAGTGGATCTGTCTTATCAGCGGGTGGTCCTTTTGTCTGTGATTCAATGTGGGTAACGGGTGGAAAGGGAGGCCTTTAGGACCTATCTTATTACGAACTGCGTCCTTTTGTCTGTATGTGAATACCCGTGTTGGGAGGTGAGGGAGGGCCTTTAGGACTTATCTTATTACGGGGTGTGTCCTTTTGTCTGTATGTGAATACCAATGTCGGGAGGTAAGGGACGGCCTTTAGGACCTATCTTATTACGAGGTCCATCTTTTGTCTGTATGTGAATGCTGGTGTGGGAGGTAAGGGACGGCCTTTAGGACCTATCTTATTACGGGGTGCGTCCTTTTGTCTGTATGTGAATACCCGTGTTGGGAGGTAAGGGAAGGCCTTTAGTACCTATCTTATCACAGGGTGCGTCCTTTTGTCTGTATGTGAATACCTGTGTCGGGAGGTAAGGGAGGGCCTTTAGTACCTATCTTATTACGGGGTGCGTCCTTTTGTCTGTGTGTGAATACCCGTGTCGGGAGGTAAGGGGGGCCTTTAGGACCTATCTTATCATGGGGTGCATCTTTCTGTCTGTATGTGCGTCCCAAATTTTTGCCAAATTTAGATTTTTGTAATGTAAATTTCTAGACCGTGGAACGGGTGCCTCAAATGTATACATAAGGGCGCCCTTTTTTTAAATCTCTGGATCCGTCCCTTCACATTGACATACTATATGACATTGTTGTGCCTTCTGTTGTCCATCAGTAATCAATTGATCTAACTACACAGTTGTTTATTTCTAATACGCAAGAAACGTAAATTGTTACTAAAATTGATTTCAATGCTTATTATTTCTGTATGACTGAGAATGATATGATTGTGTGCAACCCTCTATCATATGTGGATGCTACATGTTTCTTATTATTTTGTACCTGTTAACATTATTTTTGAATATTTTACCTAACCTTGAAGATTGGTACACATGAAAGCATTTAACCACGTGTACCCTAATTTTTCCCTCACAGGGGTTCCAGTGAGGACGGTCTGGACGGGCGGCGGTCGGCGCAGAGCACGCCGCGCCTCAAACGGGGCCACCAGGGGCGCCACCGGACACGGGCCCCGCGGGCCTACGGCTCCCTCAGCAACGTGGATGTACACCGGGTCACCCAGCCACAGCCCCCAGCCCAGCTGCACCAAGAACAGCTGCACCAGGAACAGCTGCACCAAGAGCAACTGCACCAGGAACAAATGCACCAGGAACAATTGCACCAAGAACAGTTGCACCAAGAGCAGCTGCACCAGGAACAGTTACAGCAGCAGGTACTGCGGCGAAGGGACCACAGGTAAGACTTTGGGTGGTCAACTGCCAAAGGGCCCCACTTTCCTCTTTTTCATCACCCACCGGCCGGCTCTATATTCTCAGTATTTTCTCAACAATTTGAGGATTGTTTGGGTAATAAAATAAAGAATCACCTTTGGGGTCGTTCTCGGGTGGCTGTACGATGCATGGAGATTGTACGAACCTCAGACTTCGCCCTCGGTACATGACAATCCCTTATGGGTCATACTAATATAAGAAGACCCGCTGGGGTTATCAGAGGGCAAAAGGACGAAAGGCCGTGGGTTGTATGCTGCTCATAGGGTCATCCAGCAGCCTGAGGATGACCTGTAAGGGTCTTCTATATTTTATCACCCAAACAATTCTCCAAATATCTCTAAAATACTGTAAATGAGGAGCGGTATGTATAGCTTGTCAATACGCACGGACCCCTTTATCACCCACACGGCCGAGGATAGTGTGTACAGAGGCCAGTGTGTATAAAATGGCTGTACGTACCGCTCATTGTTTTCACTATTTGAGGCACATTTAGATCATACTTGGGTGATCAAATATAGAAGACCCTTTGGGGTAGTCCTCGGGTGTCTGAACGACCCATGAGGCTCGTATGTACCTCAGGCTTCGCCATCTGTATGTAACGAACCCCTCTGGGTCGTACAGACACCCTTTGACGACCCCAGCGGGTCTTCTTATATTAGTATACGTACCGCTGCTCGGCCGTGCGGTTGACAAAGCCACCCTCAGAAGCCCCCTGTGGTGCTTCTCATAAGGCCTATAGTATTGCATTTACCAAACGTGTGTTGGCTATAACTGCTATTATATACGTTCACTGGTTGCAAAATATAATCACAGGTATTGCTAATAACATTTGCCAACAATTGGTTTGTAAATATTTCCTGAATATCATCTATTGGCATCCAGTATAGCTATAATAAGAAGAACCGAGGGGGGCACCTGAGGGTGGCCATACGACCCATAGGGGGTCGTCACATACCAAAGGCATGGGTCATGTGGCCACCCACAGACAACTCAAAAGGTTTGTCTATATTTGATCACCAAAGCATTATTCAAACTTTGTTAAAACCACTGAGAATGTAGAGTGTTACATACAGCCTGTCAATAGGCATCACCCACAATATACACCGCATGTAGGCAGACGAGCAGTGCGTACAGAGGCCAGTGTGTATTGTGGTACCGCATGTAGACTTCTCTTATTTTTTCAGTATTTCAATTAATTTGTGTATCTTGTTTGGGTGATAAAATATAGAAGACCCTTTGGGGGCAACCTCGGGCCTACGGACGACCTTCTGGGCAGTGTATGGTGTGCAGCCTTCAGGCTTGGGCCGTACGCTGCCCGGCAGGTCATCCTTCAGCCCTCAGACGCCCCACTCCCAAGTGTTCTTATATTAAAAGCAGCACCAACCACTCCCACAATATTTGTTGTGAAATCGTTGAAAAAGTTCCTCGTGATCATCACTATTGACATGTTCCACTGTCTCACTTTTGACATTAGGAATACAACCTTTAGGTTAATGACAACAATCTGAAACAGAAGATTGTGCATTTCTAGATGGAACAAATTACACGTTGCCCTTTTAAGGACTGTTAATTCGCCTGCAGACTCTAAGGGACACTCTGTTTAAAAGCAAAGAATGAAAATCGTGTTTTATGTTTGAGCACTGCGTGATTTACCAATTACATATTACTGTGCTGTGTCAAATGGAGTGGGCTGCGGTGAACTATTCTGGGTAATTAGTATTGTCTGAAGATGTAGATTAGTTTTGGGGAGCAATATAATAGTCACTAAACCATATTGTGTACACGTAGGCACTGAGGAATAGCTAGGATCCGGGCCAGGTCTAGAATGTGTCCTAAACAGGTGCTCACAGAGCACCTACAGATAGGCTTAACTAAGTGAACGACAGGGGGGATGCAGCTGAACTAGATTGCTGGTCGCTGGCAGGGGAGACTGATGCAATGATCAGTGGGTCGGTCGTAAAACCTGAATCATAGCAGCAAAGGCCGCTATGGATTTTTGGCACTGATTAGCTGGTTGAAGATCAACTTAGTAGTGGTTTATTCTATGCCAAGCCTTGGAAGATTGTTGGGTATTTATCATAAAAAGGAAGACTATGTACCCATTAGATAGTTTGTAGGGCTGAAGTTTTGGTGCCTGTTGTGTGGTAAATAATGGGGCAGTTTGGTATTGATGTATTTAATCGGAAATGTACACTTATTCTGAGAATTGTGTAAGAGTTTTTCCCAATACATATGGTTATACATGAACCCTTGGAGTTCATGTATAACGTTCATGCTTTAAGTGAAAAGCTTAGGCCTTCACTGCAAGTAGCACTGAACGCGCCTATGCTCTGGAGCTATTATACTCTACATGGCCTCCCTATTTAGCTTGTTCTATTTAATAGAAATGGGTAATTAGGACTTGATGCGATCATTTAAAATAAATTAAGCATAAACTTTGTTCTGGATGTTTTTGAATAATGGATTGCTGCAATTCTGAATTGATCAGAAGTATGGCGCCCGATATCCCTTTTGGGCAGTATGACGTCATCTGCAAAACATCTATACATACCATAATTAATAGGCCGGGAGCCTCTTCCTGCTCATTGAGAACACCTTCCGCCAGTGACGTCCTCCGGTTGAGTCCTGACTTTTCTTTTGTTATAAGCCATAGTGAAAGGCTGGGTAGCCATTATTGCGAACAGGTCCCCGGGGAAAGTTTTAATAGGCACATGCTTGGAAATAATTTTGTTACATTTCAAAACATCTGTAGCGCTCCTATTCGGCCTGCTGAAATGGACAAATATATCATAGCATGCAAAGGATTTACTTGTTGTACTGTATTTTCCTGCTATCACATCATTTTGACCTTCACAACCGTTTAGTCTTTGTAAAGTCCCATCCTGCATATAGGTATTATTCATTAGACATACAATTTTCAAATTTAACACAGGTATTTGTAAGAATCGATGGAGTAAATTGTGTCTCATACGGCACATACATTTTTCTGGGATTAGAAATATAACTTTAGAGGAGAAATTATCAGTGGTTTTCATCTTTTTATAGCTTTGACCCGGACCTAGGCCAGCGGCACCACACGGCGGCTGAGGACGCGGGCCCCCACCCCCTGAACCAGAGCTGGGACTGTGAGCGGGTACTGGGGCTGGACCGGAGCTGGGAGGCCGAGCGGGCCAAGGGACTCGAGCTACTCTACAGGTGAGACTGGGGGAGAATGGTGAAGTGCTTTAAGTTTTGTGGTAGTACTTTCTGATTAGGGATGGTGTTCAAGGGAGTAATGAAGATGAAGGCAGGAGTAGGCCCCTAGAATTGAGATGTTGTATTGCAGTCACAGGTTAGAGCATGGCCTCAGGCTAAAGCCCCATGTAATTCACATGTACATAGCTCTGTGTCTCCAGCCCCATTGCTCAGTGATGACAGGTGATATTATTAATTGAAATAACAGCAACGTTATTGTGTCACCCATAGCTCTTGTGGTTTTTCCAATACAGTTAAGGCCGTATTACACTACCTTCGGATCTGCATTCGCGTTGGGTGATGTTGCCCAACCAGAAGGGTTCAAGTTAGGGCTATATTAAGAGCATATTACACTACACTCGTTGTTACCCATGGCGACCCAACGCAAATTATATTATACTACACCAACGGCATACTACACGTTTGGCACGCATTGGGGGTCGCATTGGTATGCATTGGGTCGCGTTGGCACACATTGGGTCGCATTGGCACGCATTCTTTTTACAAACATGTTGGTAAAATAACGCGAGTCACACGCGTTGGGCAACGCGACCCAACGCAAACGTGACCCAACGCGTAGTGTAATATGGCCTTTAGTGTAATAGATTGGTCCCAGCTATTGTTTATTATCAGTATGTGATGTAAACATTAATTGCGATTCATTGTATGTGATCCTGCAGGTCGGTAAATGTCTTATTCTTGCCCTTTTTAGGTCCGTGGAGCGGGAGAGGGAGCGGGAGAAGAGCCGGAGTAAGGAGCGTCGGGAGGCGCGGGGCCGGAGCCGTCAGCGGCGGGCCCGGCGGGCGGGGCGGGCGGGGAGGACGGCCCCGCGCGGGCCTGAACAGTGGGTGATGGGCGGCCAACACCCAGATCCCTCCATGGGAGGCGCCCACCCCGACCCGTCCTCGGCCCTGGAGATCCTGGAGCCCACCCCCACCCTGGTCGGCGGGGCCCCCAACACGCCCGACCTCAAAGTCACCGCCGTGAGTATACAGCAATACTCTACTCTTATACTATATATTGAAAGACCCTGGAAATTATTTATCATTCCATCTCATCAATAATCACCCTCACCTTTGTATTCTAGTACCATCTATATTGTACTGTTCGTAACACAAATACAACTGAAAGATAATGTTTATCTACTGTTGTACTATATAAGAAAAATCGCGGAGATGGGGGGGGGGGGATCCAGGGAATTTATCTATAGTGGGAGGGGGGCGCCCTTATGTAAAATTTGAAGAAACTAGAATTTACCATTACAAAATCGAAACTCAGCAACCAAAAAATATTTTTGACTGTGTTGGGGGAAGGAGGGGGGGGGGGGCTCAGGCGCCGATCTATAAATCTGTTCCTGACTGGTACTAATATAACAAGAACCGCGGGGGTCGTCCAAGGGTCGCCGTACAAGCCCCTATGGTTCGTACAGCCACACAAGGACGACCCCAAAGGTATTTCCATATTTTATTATTGAACAATGAAAAAAGTATGTGCACAGTCATGAGAGCGAAGAGCGGTACATACAACCCCTTGTACGTCCCCCTCACGCCGGGCGGGACATATTATGATAAGAAGGACCCTTGAGGTCGTCCTCGGGTGGCCGTACGACCCATAGGGGTTCGTCACGTACCGAGGGCAAAGCCCAAGGTTCGTACGATCCCCATGGGTCAAACAGCCACCCAAGGACGACCCCAAAGGTCCTCCTTTATTTTATTACCCGACACTAATGTAAAATATTATTGTGAAATATTGTGAATTTTCATAAAAACAGGCCAGGGCATACGGCCTGGCAATACACCTGGCAAAGAATACGCCCGGCTCGTCGACCCAGAGGGTAATAAAGGGCTTCCTCGTCCCGGTCCACGTACCATCATGTCGCCCCGACGTTTTACACTTCGGTAGTTACAGTTTATGGCACCAGGTGGCGGCAGCGAAAGGGCCATCTTTTTAGGATAAGGGGGATGAATTCCAAGTGTACGATACTTTTTGAACACTGATATCTCAATTGATTATCTATGTGAATATTTCATGGGGGAAAGACGTAGGAGTGCCCATGTCGCGCTGTCAAATCTAAGAAATCGCAATATTATCCTAAAATTGTCACCCTATTGAATTAAAAATCTTTAATTCCAATGTCCCATCTCACTAAGACCCAAAACCTAAGTCTATTCGATATTTGTAATAGAGTTATGGGTTGAGATTCGGGTAACGGGCAGTCTTCCGCTGTATGTTCTACGGCAGGCCGTCCTTTGATATAATTATACCTATATATAGTCAAAATTCAAACGGAAATATGGGAAGCAAACCCTCACAACACCAGTCCGGCTGAAAAACAAGTCAATTCACGAACTCATACACAAAGGGGCATTCGATTGGGACTGTGCGACGCATATTATGGACCTATTCAAACAAAACTTATACACGTAATTAAATCACCATTGTCTGTGGAGGTTCACTCCGGTGTGGGCAGTATCGTCCTCACGTTGTTCTGGGTGCGGCCCTGCAGACCCAGGTTCAGGCCTGCGGCAAGAAAGTGACATCAGATCATAATACAGTAATAGTATTGCTCCACAGTGATCACAGAGATCGATGATCTGTTGCATGTCTCTAATGAGCTTGATAAGGGATGTCTGTAGAAACAGTTACACAATATCTCAAAATGTGAGACTATAATCTAAACTTGTGTGATTAGCCCAGAATCAGTCTGGCCCCTGTTATCATGATATTGGTTACAAATACTTGCCCCCTCAAGGACGTCCGTCGGTAGAGTTCACAGTGAGCAGGGCGTCCACAGAAGAACTCCGTGGGGAACACATACGGGACAAAGTCATTGGGGAAGTTTGTTAGGACTCATTTTCAAAATCTGACCTTCCAACGTGCCTTGACCTCGTCCTTCATACGCATACCAAACGTACCTTTGTTCACGGGTATTCTCATTGAAAACTAGGTTTACTCTAAACTCTTTGATATTAATGAGCAGAAGATGGGAGACGGTGGCGCGGGCCTTAGTACTAATCCCCCTTAATCCCCCCCCCGCCCCCACAGACGGCCGCCAGCAGGTCCCCGTCACCGACCAGATTGGGGATTTCATCAGCTATCCTACCCCCCCCCCCCCGCCACCATGATAACACCTCAGGGGTGGTTGTGGGTGGATCATGGCCTCATCTCCGAGGGTAAAGGCCCTATTACACTACCCCAGCCGGAGGTGTGACGTTATAAATAATAACGTTGCAGCAATGTTCTGGTTTGGTTCTTGTTACGTTCTTTCGACGACTCCCAATTACATCGCTGCGACCTACTGCTGTGACGTTGCACTGCAATGTTATCATAACGTTCTGGCTACGTTCTTCAACCTAAACAGAATGTTCTTATAACATTCTATTTTGGTTTCATCCTAACCTCACCAAAAAAATATGTTATCAAAATGTTCTAATCCGGTGAGGTTTCAACTTCACCGTCAATAACATAATTATTATGTGCCATCTTAGTAAGTAACAAACTGACCAAAAAAGTATGGTTGCAGAACGTTTCTATATATATTACGTTGCAAGCTGGCTGGGACATGATATGGGTTGTGATATTGGTGCGATATGATGACTTTACAGACATATTCAGATAAAGGAGTTATATGTTTGTTAAAACTTGGCAATTTGGAGCCTGTCACATACATGTGAAACCAAGAAATGTATCTCTAATATTTGCGATTTCTCTGCGACATCATCATATCGCAGCTCATGTCGTGTAGTGTAATACACTACATTTATAAAGGAGTTATATGTTTGTTAAAACTTGGCAATTTGGAGCCTGTCACATACATGTGAAACCAAGAAATGTATCTCTAATATTTGCGATTTCTCTGCGACATCATCATATCGCAGCTCATGTCGTGTAGTGTAATACCACCGTAAAGGGGTCATTGCACGACATGAGCTGCGATATGACGAAGTTGCTGAGACATCACAAATATTAGACAACATTCTTTGTTACTTATGTGTAAATACTCCAAATTACCAATTTCAAACAAGCATATGCGAATTGTCTGTAATATTATCACCCAGCCACTCATTTGTGGAGTAAAAACAAGGGGGAATGGGTGCTTATGTTAAAAGAATAAATCAATTTTGCATTAAGGAAATACAATCTGGCTAAAATGGTCCTATCTCCAGATCCACGCTTGTATCCCGCCCGACTCCACTGAATATGAAGCGTTACAGTTTACATATCCATCTAGCCTCCCAACTGTCTACAACAAATGAGCGCAACTATGTGAACACCCAAAGACGTTAAGGACGCAGTATGATATTATCTGCGACAAAAAGAATAATTAGTTATTGCACCAGGCCTGCCCTTATAAGGAGGCGCTGCTGGGGGTGGGCGGGGCGGGGTAGGAGGCTTACCGTCAGGCCCGGGGCTGGGAGGGGATTCCTTTTGTAGGCTGGCAGATTACCGTTTTCCCTAGTCATTGACCACTTCACAGAGCAGACCGGGAGGGGTTAGATTTACCCCTTTGTAAAACTAATGAACAGAGGACTTCAGAGGGCTAGGCGTCATGACAACCCCCACCCAGCCTCAGATACGTCCTGTCGGCACTGCAACGTTTTACAGTGAAACGTACAGCTACAGGCATATATACCATAATGCCTGCTTATAGACCAGCAGCAACCACGGTCGGACCCCGTAGTTTAATCACAGGGATGCGTGAAATAGGTTTATGATAACACAATAACAATCTTAATGGGAAAATTGATTGGAGGGGCTGAGGCATGACACTCTGAAAAGTTAAGGGCATTCCATTCAGTATGTACGCATCAAGGGGAGAGGGGGGGGGGGGGTCTGAGATTTTTGTAAATGTGCGTATGTTCCGTACAACTTCAATGCGTATTTTATAACAAGGGGGGTGGGGGGTCTGAGATTCGTGAAAATGTGCGTATGTACTAGATGGAAGGCCCCTTACATGGAAGATGAGTTAGTGTGGGGTCGATCCACCAGCCGGCGTTGTTGTCGTCGGGTAGCAGGGCATACACTCACTGGGTAGGGATGAGATATATGGAGGGAAGAGCGAAATGCCCGTCGCAGGGGCGGATCGGGGTTACAGAGGGGTCCTGAATGCCCCCACCCCCATTTTTAGTGGATTTGCCAAGCCGACATTTTTTCTTAAAATCTATTTGGTAACAAGAAAATAAATGACAAAGCAAATTGGTCCCCTTAAATTCGACATGGTGTAGAACTCAGGGATGCTAGGAAGTGGACTTTGTATCTTTAGAATGGGCTAAAAACTTAATTAATTCATAAGATGGTGAGGTGCAAAGTGTTTCTATATGGCTCATTATTTTACACGTTGTTTCTTTCAGCTTGAGCGTCAAGTGGACCAATTAAACCAGCAGTTGCAGGAGGAGAGGCGGCAGCACCGGCAGGACCGACTGTCTATGGCCAAACTACAGCGGGAGGTGTCCCGCAACAAGAGCGACGGGCCGCTCGTAAGTACCACCTCACATAGTTATAGATCTGGGAGACCAGAAACAACTCAGAAACCTGAACATTTTCTGTCACCTTCTGTTAGTTTGTCTTTTCCTGTGTTCTCATAAATTAACCAAAATGCAACTCTAATGGCACATTCAAATTGTAATGTGTTCTGTTTATGTACATTACTTAATATAGAATGACATTTATGATTTCTAGCAAGAGCCCTTAACTATCGCTATGTCATAATAAAAAGAACACAAATTACAATGAGCTGATTCTTGCTGACCAGATATCAGTCTATGACATGTGATCTGTGAGAGTGACAGTCCCCTTCGTATCGCTGGTTCTCGCCTTAAAACACGTCTAGTTTGTCCTCTCTAGTCGTTGAATAGTAGAATACCAGTAGGCTGACTGAAGGTGAGTGAAGGTGGGTAAGGTTGAGTCATGTGCCGAGTTGTCCCACTTGTGAAGGTCAAACTGCACAGTCCCCACTTTGAGAAAGGTCATCCTGTCGCCATTGCCGCGGTGGGCCTTAGACTCTCAAACCCGGCCCAGCAACATGATTATTTCAAAATCCGACATGTGGCCTGAAGTGTTTTAAAGTGTGTGCAATTATATATGTATAAACATATATTTATCTATTTATTTACATACGTATGTTAATCGTGTAAGGCGCAGAGCTGCCCTCTGCCGGGTGTCTAGTAGTACATGGAGAGTGTGGTTTGTGGCGGGTACACGCTGACTGCGCCACCCGTCTGTTGACCGGTGCACCAGTCCCTGTTTAGGGTACATTTAACTGTAAGACATCTCTCATTAAGAGCATAATTACTCATGCAGGGTCACATTTCTTGATATGTGTTACCAGGTAAGACCACTGGTAGATAGGCACTTTCTATTGTTTAAAGCCATTATTACCAAACAAATTGTTGTTCAATTAAACGTTATAGTTCCTCATAATTGGAATGTAATGACAGAAGAAAGTCTCTACATCTAAATCCTTATTCTAAATGTATTAAATTAGTATTGAACCGAAACATACCAAATATGTTACAAAAGATACAAGAAAATAAGCTGTCTCTTACAGCGAGACCTATAGTCCTCTGGTAGTAACACTAACAGTGCAGTCGGACCGAGCCGAGATGGGAGGGATGGACGGCGTCACCATGGTAACCAGGGTCTGAGGCAGGCGGCAACAGGTGGCCAGCGGTATGACTGTATTCCACCAGCCGATTTTACTCCCGGCTTCACAAATCGGCAGTAGGAATACAGGATTAGTAGTATATAGTCATTTTACATATCATTAGAAAGCATTTTAAATTCCCTTTCAATTGATATAATTATAGGATGTATGGTCTCTTACAATATCATTGGAGAAAAGTCTCAAATTTTCGGGATCAGAATCGCCTAGTGGAATACAGCCTTCACGGTGACATATGGGGGCCGGGGGGTAGCTCGGGTAGACCTGACCATGCCTGGAGAGATGTAGAGGTTTGGGGGAGGGCCCCGGTACGCCCTGGAGGAGGGGCTGCTGGACACATAGTCTGTCGAGCTCAGGCCCACTGTTTCCCTAGTGGCCACACTCGTCACACCAGTCACCGTCTGGTATTTCCCGTCAACAATAAGCTACGATAAGCTGAGACACTGGGGCCGAGATACTGCAGGCAGTATGGAGACATATTCAACCAGGAACGTGTGGACCTTACGCGTGCGGCAGGACCGTGGTTGGTGCGAGGTGCGGAGGCCGGGTGAGAGACAGGAGTGACCGCGCCGCCGGCCTCCTAGGGTGGGAGATGGAGGATCGGAGAGCCATCCAGCTGGTCCAGGCAGGGGATATCTCTCAGACTGAATGACCCATACTGAGCCACGTGTAATGATTCATCATTGATCTGAGAGACTGTGAGATGATGGTAAGGAGGAACCTAGCACACTGATGACGGCTTACCCATGTTGGAGTACGGCCATATTATATAATTATATAACTGTATGTGTGCCAGAATAGAAGCTGGGGTGTACATGTTGCTGAACTATGTAGGAGAACTCTTACTGGTGACTGACCAATGCTGTTGCACAGTGCACGACTGCTGATCCATGTTGTAGCAGATGGACTACTGGCTGAATCGTGTTATAATGAAGAGGGTAATACCTGGACTATATCACAGCACACAGAGAGAGCTGACCCAAGGAACAACAGATAGAGTAATAGCTGACCCATGTTGGGGAACATCTACTGACAGCTGATCAATGCCAGAGTACATTGAGCTATAGTTAACACATGATACAAACCTATTGACGGCCAACCCCTATGTCACAGCACATTAAGTGACAGACATCCCATGTCGCAGCACATTGAGTGACAGCCAACTCATGTCACAGCACATTGAATGACATACATCCCATGTTGCAGCACATTGAGTGACAGCCAACCCATGTTGCTGTGGTGATATTGCAGCACATTGAGTGACAGCCAACCCATGTCACAGCACATTGAATAACAGACATCCCATGTTGCAGCACATTGAGTGACAGACATCCCATATCGCAGCACATTGTGTGACAGCCAACCCATGTCGCAGCACATCAGTTAACAGCCATCCCATATCGAATCACATTCATCAACAGCTTACCCATGTTGCAGCACACGCTACTCACAGCTGCAGTCGCCATAACCTATTCCATCCTTACCTGGCTCCACGCACTCTGTTGGACTTTGATGAAACTTGCGCCAGCTCAGATCTGCTGTTACATCTGTGAGGTGGGTATATTGTAGTGTAACTAGGAGAGGGTGTGACCTGCCTCGCCTAAAAGGTGCATATGTTGTAGGGTAATCAGGATGGGTGTGGCCTGCCTTGTCTGAAAGGTGTGTAGGTTGTAGTTTAATCAGGACGGGATGTGGCCTGCCTCATCTAAAAGGTGTTTGTGTTGTAGTGTGATCAGGATGGGACATGACCTACCTTCTCAGAAAGGTGGGTAAGTTGTAATATGATCAGGATCGGGATGTGACCTGTCTCATCTGAAAGGTCTGTATGTTGTAGTTTAATCAGTATGGCGCGTGACCTGCCTCATCTGAAATCAAAGGTGGGTATGTTGTTAAAAGGATGGGGTGTGACCAAAGACATCGCACAGGGCTAAGTCTAGGTGTGACAATAGCAGGGACAGTCGGAAGCCAAACACTAATTAAGGTGAAGATATCATCAGCTTTTTTCTACTAGATCTCTTCACAAAGGCTGGAAGGATCTACAACAGGCCCTGCTAGACGGGGGTATGTTTTGGGAATCCAACTAGGTCGATCTCAGGGTAAACATATGGCAAGGAGGAGACGGGGATTACAGATGTGTGTGACGGGGTCGACATGAAGTAGACGTGGGGGTGAGGGAGGGGGTCAACTAGTAACTGTACCCATGTGCCGAATGTGAACGTGCAAACTGCCTCTTAGTATTATAACTACCAACATTATTTATTGACTATGTTTTAAACACGGAAATAATTATTTTTCTAATGAAGCAACTTGACCGATCATTCCACAACATTTGAAATGTCCATAAATTAGTCGCCCTCGCCATGCTGTAACTGTACCCAGGAAGAAATTACATTGTAAGAATTGGCCGTAATAAAGAAAGGGGAAAAAAGAGGAAAGAAGGGAAAGAAGGCGGGTGTCTGGGATGTGACATCCGGTGTGTCACCCAGAAGGGTGTGCCCTATATACGGGACGGGAGGAGGGTCACCCAGCTGCCAGGTCACGTGACCGCCCTGGAGGAACCCCCACCGCCACCCCTGCAACCCCGTAACCCCACCACGGGCTCTGCAAGAAACATATCCTTATGATTTTACATGATACTTTTGTGCAAATCGAATCAGAATTGCATACTTAATAGTTACACTTATGTGTGAGAATTTGGGGCTACAAAATAGCTTCAAACTAGATGGAATACATTATTTTGAATTTAAAAGAACAGTTCAAGAGTTGCTCTGTTTCTGTGGCAGACGGGAGTGGGCCTATGAAGACAAAGTATTGTCTCTGTCTTCTGCCATTTCAGAACAGGGGCTTGTGTCGGAGGCTAGGCCCCATGTGATCAGCAGTGGTGGTTTTGGAGGGGGGCGGGGACGCGCCCCTCCCTTTTTGATGGAAAAATAAAGTAAAATTCTGCTCAAAAGTTATTAAGTAAAAGTTTCCGCCTCTATCGCCCTTTCTAAATCCTACACCCGCCACCTTACAGGGTGGCTATGTTGATATACACTAACCGACATCATCACATGAAGGGTCTGGTTTATGCATACTAAGGCCTGAGTGAATGACTTATAGGTATGGCCACCTTAGTAAGGACACTCCAGATACGTGTGGGTCAGTTTTACATGCAGAGGTAGTTACGTATATATATGTGATTACACATAGGTTAGTTTTACACAGGTACTTATGTGTGGGGTAGTTTCACACACATAGGTAGTTTATTATTGTTACGTCTGGGTTAGTTTCACACACAGAGGTAGTTACGTCTGGGTTAGTTTCACGCACAGAGGTAGTTACATGTGAGTTATTTTCACACAGAGGTAGTTACATTTGGGTTAGTTTCACACACAGAGGTGGTTACGCCTGGGTAAGGTTGGCACAAAGAGGTAGCAGGGGCGGACCCAGGAATTTGTAGAGGGGGGGAGGGGCCAAAAACATGAATGTACAGGGGGGTGGGCCCCCCATCAAACATGATTTAACAGGGCAAGGGGGGAGGGCCAAGGCCTGTCCGGTCCCCCCCCCCCCCTGGATCCGCCCCTGGGTAGTTACGTGAGGGTTAGTTTTACACACAAAAGTAGTTATGTGTGGGTTAGTTTCAGACACACAGGTAATTATGTATGGGTTAGTTTCTTACACAAAGGTAGTTACATGTCGGTTAGTTTCACACACAGAGGTAGTTCAAGTTGTGGAATGTTGGGGGAGACGCCGGGGAGACGCTTTACGCGCCGTGCCCGACCCCTGGCGGGACGCGCCGTCAGTAAAACGTGTGTTTATGTTGGGGGTACAGGAGGAGAGAGCGGGATCACGTGGGTAACCATGGAGACGGGTATAGCCACATCTTGAAGTCGGAGTAGAGCTGGGTCAGGGCGCTGGGGGTCGGGCCGACTGGGGGACGGGTTCAGACAACCCCAGCCCCCCACAGGCCCCTCAGTAGGCCAGGCCTGAACGTACCCGGCTCCCACAGCCTCCTAGACCCGGCCCCCACAGCCTCCTGCTCCTGGGGTGAGGATCAGTAGACGAGTCAGAGCGCCAGACACGGACAGAACCCGCCCCAGGCTGTTTGAAGGGTACGACAGACCGTCTTCACCACGCGCTGCCCGGAGGACGGGGCCCGGAGGACTTACTGCTGGTCTGAGACCTGCCCAGGGCCCATACAGAGACCTGCCCAGGGCCCTACAGGTCCAGGGGGTGATGGCGGCCCGCGGGGGGGCGGGGCGGCCCCCCGAGCCCCCCGAGCCTAGGGTACGGAGACACACGCGGTCAGAGCGCAACAGGAGGGCCGGCCAGGTAAGGGGGGGGGGGTAAAGTTTGTTAGAAATATTACAAGAACCACTGCATGTTATGTATCATTTGAAAGGTAATTACAAAGTTTTTCTGACGATATAGTAAAACATTTCTAGTATTAGCGGTTATTCTTTCTCACGATTTTCGAAAACGGGAGTGAAATCGGAAAGTGGACTATAGCCTTCACTTTGACTGTGTCATTTCAAGGAGGTCGTGTCTTGCCAACTTTTGGTAAATAATAGGGAGCGGGCTAGGGTCGTGGGAGTGTGGCATGTGATGGGCCGTCTCCTGATCACTGACATCGGCGATGCAGTGAAGTGGAGGCGGGGAGTGGAGGTTTGAATGAAGTACAATGCATATAGTGTATAGACCAATTGAGTAGATACCAATGTAAATGAACATATGCAAAAGCAGAGCTTAGGTAAACAATCTTATCCAAAATACAAACCATTATGAATGTACTAAACACACACGCAGATGGGTGGGGGGAGGCGCACTTATTAAAAGGGTCCTGGCCACCCCACCAACGTCTTGAGTTTGATATTTAAAAAAACTAAATTTGGTCCAAAATGAGGGTTTGGCGCCCCATGCGCCCCCTCTTAACCGGTCCCTCAGACCCCCTGCTTGTTATGGCTCTACCGTATCCTGGTACATGTATAGTATAGCATTAGAGGCTGTGTTATGTATATTCTCTGTGCAAACAAGGTCCACTTTCCGACAGATGGACAGGATTTCGCCGAAACCCAGGGTTATATACAGCCCAAAGTGTGCCGTTACACAAGCCCGGATAGTGGTGGCCACATGTAAGAGGGGTAACCCAGTCTGGGTCAGAGGAAACGGGGGGAGGCTGGAGGAGGGAGGGGCGGAGGGGGTAGGGCCCTAGACCCCTAAATGAAACATCGCGATATGGCTGTTTTAGGCATGGGGCTTTTTTTCTTCTTATATTGGACAGGACGACATCTCACAGGGCAACATAGCAATTTCTTAAATTCGACATGTGACATTGGGACGCCCATCCAGGGTCCCAAGGGTAGGCGGGACGGGTGTAGGCGGTAAGGCGGGAGGGGTGTAGGTCCGTTATACGGGGTATGGTGAGTCATCCCCGTACCGGGTGTTGAAGGATGGAGGGGGGGGGGGGGGGGGGCTGTTTGAAGGCCGACACACAAACGTACATACTCCCGGTACATACTCCACATTCTGCCGGGGGGTTACACCAGGCAGGTACGGCACGTCTAACGGTCTTTGTCACACCAAGCTCACCAAGGATTCTAACCGAGTCATTTTAGAACCCCCCCCCCCCCCCCCCCCCCCGCGGCCAGTCAGGTCTATAGACATAAGACAGTCAGAGTTTTTTGGGGTTGTTTTTTTATAGTAACACAGTCACTGTTAGACAGTGTCTGAGGTATGCCATGGTGCAATGCAACTCAGGAGTAACAAATATAATTACTCAGTAGTAACAAATATAAGAACTGGTTGACTCAATCAAAAAGGGTGCCCTCATCCACCCTCAGCAGGGGCGGATCCTGAGGTTTTGAAAAGTGGAGAAGTCCTTTTGTAAAAGTTTTCGCTGGACCCAGAGGGTCCCAGAATTTTACATAAAAGTGTTAACCATTCAGTACTTGGCCAAAATAAGGTGGAAGCGTCCCCTGCCTCCCCCCTCCCCCCAATCCGCCCCAGCTCCTCCACGTCTCGGCCTGACGTTTCCCTCCTCCTCGTCTCACAGAACTATGACGTCATCTGTGGTGTCTTAGAACTTTCTGTCCCAAGGTGGGGGGACGACTAGATTCAAATGGCTTGAAATGGAGGAAAAATTGAGTAATTTCTTTTTTTTTTAAATTCATGATACAGTGCTATTGGTAAAATGTCGGTAGGTTCTTTAAATGGGCTCTTTGCTCCATGAATTGGTCATTGTAAAACTGCCAAAATGAGGGTAGGTCTATATCTTGGGACTTCATGGTGAACTTGCACTGAAACTTTTATAGTTTGTATACCAAAGAGGTTACAATGGGTTTCTGAGTCACTTTCATGTGGCAAAACATTCTGAATTTTTTTTCTCTGTTAATCCGTCATATTAAACTATAGAGGAAAATAATTAGTTCGGTGAGACCTCCCTGTGTTCCCTCCCGTCTGTCGGCTGGTACCCGGCGTGTAGCACACCCCGCCAGACGTCAGGCCGGCACCCAGCGCCGTATTTATAGGACCCGGATGATCCTTACCAGACGCTGGGCTCACGGGGCTACGTACTGAGCAGGGGGGGGGGGGTAATGGGTTACCCAATTCACCCAACCACGGATAGCCACTTTCTTGTCTCTTACCCGCAGGTTGTCCTTAACCAGGATGCATGCTGGGTAATATGTTGACAACTCGTTCAGCTTTAACATATGACTTTTCATAAATCATGTCATTGAATATTTTCCAAGTTGTTTGAAAAATAATCCATTGTAGGTGGATCTATCACAATTATTAATTTATTTTCTATAGTTTTTCCAGGGGTTTTGTGGTTGCCTGAATTGCAAAGAACCAATGTGTGTCCGAGTGTGTGTGAGTGTAGGCCTGTGTGCATGCTTCAGATATGTGCATATTATTTGTATTAGATATTAAAAAGATGTATATTATTCTTTATACATTTATAGCATATTTTGAATATTATATCATGTTTGTGAACTATGTGTGGTAGATTCTGTTTATGTGTGGCGAGTATTTGTATTCCACTCATCTAACAGATTATTTCATTGGTCCAAGTCATGATACTCCATCCTGAGGATCACGAATCAGCTCCAGAGGTAGTTCAGTCACAGAGAGTTGACAAGGTCACACAGATGAAAGGATGTTTCTTTATCAAAGTCCAAAACATGTGATATGTGTCACTGACTTCCCTTTGCCATTTCACCATTCCTTTGGCTAAGTCTACTCAGCTCACACAACCAAACACTCCTAGATGCCCACCTATTGTTAGAGCTATTCCAGTATACCTAGGCTATCGGCCCTCTGTAGGTCCTTACTGATGAGTGGATTGAACAACTGTACAATCTTTTGTTGATGTTTATTGGTCTTGAAAGAGAGTTTATAACAGTACAGTTTTGACATGGAAAGGCCGTTCATTGCTCTACTCTTTACTCAGTTCAGATTTTATAGCCGTAGAGGTCGTCGTTCTGCTTTCCACAATAGCGAAGACGCTACTATACACTGATCGACAGCTGCAGCCACGGCAGCCATGACTGCTTTCCCTTTCCACTATCCGTCGTGTCCTGTAGAGTCAGTCACCACATAGAGGGAAGACGGGGTTATGAGATTCCCATCATGTTTAAACCTTACTAGACTAAAGCTATATTCACAGTCCCCGTGTAATCTGGAGTATACCTCACTGGGCCCATTGGACCACGTTGACCGACGTCTGAGGACCACGTCGACAGAAGTTATCAAAGTTATCCCTGCAGGAGAAACAGAAGAAATTTAAAAAAAGTGCATATGCCAAAGCTATGTTACGGCTGCTAGCTGCCACTGGGATGGCGACCATAAAAATTTCACGAATATTCGTGATAATGTTTTTGTCTTTCACGAACCTAGTGTGTGTCCAGAAAACATTCACGAATCTAAATGGGCATTCACGAATCTTCTTGAACATTGAAAATAACGTTGAAAAATTGTATATTCGTAAATATATTACTTTCTTATATATATTAGAATAATATTATAGTATGATGAAACAATTTGGAAATGGAAAAAATGGAAAAGTGGAAAAAAAATTAAATCATGAGATTCGTGACCACGAATCTATCACGAACCCAAAATTTGGAATCGTGACTTATATTGTATTTCAGATTCGTGAATCTTTTATATATGATAAAACCAATGCTGACTTTAATGCGCGTGGTTGTAAGCCGCCTAGGCTTAGATCTGAGCAGCCACCGCGTCTGGCGAGCCTTCAACTATTATATTTTAAAGGCTTTAAACTCAATAGTTGCAAAGAGGCCAAGCCTAATCAAAAACCAGCCACTGGTTCCATATAAAACTGAATAGATAACGTCTTTCGATCTGTAGTAACTGTAAGTCTTCTCGTGTTCGAACGGGGAGAGTGATATTAGCATGAAATTGTTTATGGCTCAAGGTTGCCAAGTCTAAAATCGTTTGATCTGTCAGGACGCATATCAAGATTATACACGTATATATGTCCATTATAGGGAAGGTGGCCCAGTTCATCTTTGATTGATTTGGGTCACTATGTCGCTATAGGGGAACATATGACATTGGTTAGGCCTAGTAGTTATGATAAAATCTGTCCATTAAATATGTACGTTATTGTCCTTGAATTTTATACCCCTCTGACCGTCGGCCTCCCCGCCCTGCTGCTGCGGCAGCCGCTGTTCCAACTGCTCCTCCGCCATCTGCTGCATCTGCTCCTGCCCCATCTGCTCCTGCAGCTGCTAATGCTCCATCTGAAGGACTGCTGCCACTCCTCCTGCTCCTGCAGCCGCCACTGCCTTTGCTGCTGCTGCTGCTGCTGCTGCTGCTGCTGCGGCTCTTGGTGCCGTGGCTGCTATCCGCTGCTGTTATTGTTGCTGCCTCAGCGCCTCTCGCTGCTGCTCGTTCCCTGGCTGCAGCTCGTCGGGCGGTCGTCGGGCCTCCACCACCGGCCCTGGAGGACGGAAAGAGTAGTACCTGAGACGTGTAGAGCAGTACCTGAGACGCCTACCACCTTGGGGGGCCGGGCGACGTGTAGGGTGAGGTCACTGCCTCCTCCGGGCGACGTCCTGCGCGGTCAGCGGGTACTACCAACCTCCAGTACCCGCCACCAGGACAAAGACGGGCCCCGGGCCGCCCCCACCCACCGCCTGCCCGCCTCCAGGGGCGGCGTGACAGTAGTGTGACAGCCGGCCCCCGCCCGCACTGACAGCCGTGCTGACAGTCTGACACCTTACCACTGACAGTGCCTCTCGGATGGTACCTAGACGACCTCCAACCCTCAGTGTCCGTCGTCCGGCGGTAGGACGGGAAACGACATGCCCCCATACCGGGTGGCGCGCCCTGGTGGCGGGCCGGCGGGAGGGACGCGACGGAGGGGTCGGGCCCCAGCACTGGGGACCTGGAGTCACCAGACTGTGTGTCTGCTGCAGGAGTAGAGTATCGACCCACGGAGACAATTGGACAGCATTATGATGCCTACAGACACGGATATAACCATAGTGTAATAACATTGGGTATTGTTAAACTAGACATTTGAAAATGTCATCAGAGTGAAAAACAACATTAGAAATGCGAATATGGTGCATTTCAACCTAATAGTTTCCCAGGTGCAATATGAAACATTGGGACCCATTCCTAAACCCAAAGGATAACTTGGCAGGACCTATAATAAACATTAGCTGCATAATACATGCATAGTTTGGGTATAATCCTGCAGACCATACAAGATGTGACCGAGTCCCAGGTCTGCATTAACAAGGGGACGTAGTCAGCTGGAGATGTTGCCACGAGGAGAGCACGGGGGCAGAGTGTCTTAGTAAGGTATGTTTGTGAGAGGATTGTCTATGGCAGGCACCATATTATGTCCGTGGAAAGTATGGCTTTGGCAGATATGTCTATATAGCTAAGGCATGTTGACGGAAGGTATATATGTGCCATGAAGGTCCATGTAATCTACCCGGAATCTACCTCTATATTAGGTAACTCTGTGAGGTACCTCTATTTGGGTAACGTCTGTGTAATGTACGTCTATATAATGTGCTTGTATGTGAGGTACCTCTGTATGATGTGCCTCTATGTAAGGTTCCTCCTCCCCACAAGGCATCATGTATAAGGTGGGCTTTGCCTGTGTAGTGTAAGTCTGTGTAATAATACGAGGAAGGGCAACTCTCAGGCTGCGTCAGCCAATCAGGGACGGTTTGTTCCTTTCACTGTGAACTATGGGTTTTAACCTCACTGTTATTTATAGAGGTATCTTTAAGCATTACGTTTCTTTTACTTATACCAATTTGCTAGCTAGTTCCAATCGCAGTCTTCCCTCCGTTGAAGCTGTAGGTCATCTCAAGACGTAGTTCTTTATCAAGAGGTGACATAAGGATATTGTTTATTAGTCCAAACATATACTGAGCTCCAGTGAGATCATCAGTCCAAGAGGCTTGGTCCACTCAACCTCCACAGCCAATACTCCTAGCCTTCCTGCCTGTTGGTCCGCAGACTCTCCATAATAGAAACCGAGTCTCTGCAGCCTGCTACTCTATCTGAGGTGTTACTTTACTGCTTGCTTAGCACACTCTGAGTCTCAGCTCAGCTCAGCTAACTATGGACTGGCACCACGTCAGTACAACTGTTCGCTGGTTCCCCAGTGCTCCAGCTACAGGTGTGTGTGTACGCCGGGCACCAGTCACTTGACCTCTGTGACCTTGTCTGGTCACGTGGTCAGGGTGGTCCGCCCCCTCCAGGTGGCGCCACTGCCGCTAATCAGGGCTAAAACAGAAAGATGAACTACAGAAAAAAACAGACATGGCTTACAGAGCGACACGCGGCGCGGGTCAGGGATAAATGTTACACCCCAGCTCTGAGTCATAACTCGGTCAGCCTTTGAAGAAAAAATGCCAATATCCGAATGGAGGTTTAGAGAAAACTATCAACTCTTGATATGGGAGGAAGCACAGAAATGAATGCACGTGCATTACTGATCCACTAACTGAATAAGCAAAAGCGATTATTATCGAAACGAAATACGAATGATATACCAAATGGCACACCCTCTAACTGATATTATAGGCATAATATTCAGAGAGACAGGAGCTTGTTGCACACAGTATTGAGGGACAGGACGTGTCCAGAGGTTCAGGGGGGGGGGGGGTCATTGCGCACAGTATAGAGGGACAGGGTGTGTTCAGAGGGTCAAGTGTAGTTTTGTGTTTAGAAGGTTGGAGGGATTGTTGCTCACAATAATGAGGAACAGAACGTGTTCAGAGCATCAGGGGGTTGTTGCACTCAGTATTGAGTGAAACAATGTGCTTAGAGGCTCGGAGGGGTTGTTGCACACAGTATCAGTACAGGGGTGGTAGAAGGAGGGCCTGTTCAGAGGGCCAGAAGCCCGTTCAGAGGTCTGCCCGGGAACCTGTTCCCCCGGACCCCCTCTGAGACCTCCGGCATTGTCCACTCCCCACAGCGGGGGATGCCGGGTATGATAAAACAAATATTGACAATTTCCTGAAATTAGGAGAGATTAAGACGCATGCCCAGATTAATTGGCCCTGACAGAACCTTGTGGTGGTCGCTTGGGACGGCCTCAATAACCTACCCTTATCCACTACAGTCCATTCTACCACACGTTGTCTTGATTCACCCCCAGTCTGCTGTCAGGGTTACTCACGTACTATAGACAAGTGTCAAGTCTGTACGGCACATGCACTAACTCAAGTAGTATACGAAAATGGACCTCTACCTCAGAATTCCCGTATTTATGTTGCATATTCAGACTAATTCTAGTCTTAAGAGTTCTATTTTCTAGAAATCTTTAGCATCCCGAAGGCTACTATCGTATGGAGATCAAGTTTATGCAGGTATTGCGCAAGGTCAAAGATTCAGGGGTGCTGGTGTGTGAGCAAAAGGAAGGCAAAAATCAGCGCCAAAAATACATACATGTGATGGTATAACCAAGACACCAGACGAGTCGGGAGTACGGTCGGACGGGGGTGGTGGATCGATACCCGCTGGTAGGAGGGGGGGAATGTGGGGGTGGGGTGTGGGGGAGGTGGGGGATGGTGGGTGGGTGGTAGACGTCTGACTCACGGCCCCCACCGCCCACAGATGACGGGGGTCGGGGGTCGGGCTCTGCTTATTGGAGGTCTACATCTTCGTGTAACTATGGTTCCCTTCTTACCCCGAATCTGTCATTGAGGAAGTGGCTCCGTGTAACTATGTATGTCCACCTTAACAAGCGGCCCGTTCCCCACAGGCTGAGTCACCAACACAGTAGGCAGTTTTAGCAAAGGGAGTTTTGAAAGGCAATTGCCAATCATTTATTTATTGACTGTCCATGAAAAAGACATAATATTGGTATCAATCATAACAGCAGGAATAAGAGATACAAGTACGGTACATTGCGTTTGCGTAACGCGATGCATTGGGGGTTGCTAAACTCCCTAGTGACTGGAACCAACCCGTTTTTATTCGAGCAAAGGCAGTAAGAGTACCGAAACCAAGATCTTTGCAGACAACTTGGTTACCAGACGGGAACTGGCATCACTCTGTTCATTTGATAGGGTAGGGCTTAAACCGTATACAGGGAGGAGGGGTAGCGGGGGTGGCGCCACCCTCCCCCCCCCCCCCCCATTCACGGAGGCAATTTTTCAAAAAGTTCCACCTTCCCTTCAAAATTTCATTGAAAAAACGCTAAAATATTGGGGGAAAGGGTTGGAAAGTTCAACTTGGGGAACCTCGCCACCTTTTCAAGTTGATATTATTGAAATTATAAGCAAAGGTTCCACTGTGGGAACCTGGCAACCCCTCCATGACAGATCCCGATACGGGTATGGGGGGAACCACACCAATACCAAGCCCTACATGGCTGTAGATCCTACATGGCTGTAACTTGGTCCCAGCATACACATCATGACAATGTTGATGTATAAATGAGCTCTGTGATACCAGTGACTCATAACGTGGAAGCCGCATTTAGCACATTCCGGTCTAGGAGACCAGGTCAATGTAATAGGTGGCACCAGCTCTGTATAGAGTGCTGTCATTAGGGAGATGTAGCAACCACAACCCAACTCGTTATGTTGATGTATGTCTAATCTTTCAAGCCACATTACAAACTACCAATACCGGTTTTATGAAAAACAAACATCTATTCATTCTGATTTCATAACATGGGGAATTAAGGGTTCCTCCAATGACACATTTTTGACATGATCCATATCAGCAGAGATAAGAGATCTGTTGCGTCTACGTTACGGGATGTGTTGGAGGTGCTAAAACTCTCTAATATAACCCACCCACTGTCACAGCGAGCCTTAATACATCCGTGACAGTGACACCAAATACAAGCACCCACTCTCACAGCAAGCCTTAATACATCTGGCTACTGCTACAGTGACACCGCATACAAACACCCAGTGTCACAGCAAGCCTTAATACATCTGACTACTGCTGCAGTGACATCACATACAAACACCCACTGTCACAGATAGCCTTTATAAATCAGTCCCCTACTAAAGTGACACCACATATAAACACCCACTGTCACACCCATAATACATTCATCCACTGCTACAGTGACACCACATACAAACACCCGCTGTCACAGCAAACCTTAATACACCCGTCCACTGCTACAGTGATACCACATTCAAACACCCGCCGTCGCAGATAGCCTTAATACATCCATCCATTGCTATAGTAAAACCACATTCAAACACCCGCTGTCGCAGATAGCCTTAATACATCCGTACACTGCTACAGTGACACCACATACAAACACCCGCTGTCACAGTGAGCCTTAATACATCCATCCACTGCTACAGTGACATCCCATACAAACACCCGCTGTCGCAGATAGCCTTAATACATCCATCCACTGCTACAGTGACATCCCATGCTAACACACACTGTCACAGCAAGCCTAAATACACACGTCCACTGCAACAGTGAAGCCACATACAAGCACCCACTGTCACTGTCAGCTTACATGATTTGTCATAGTCACCCACTTATACCGAAACTGTCACAGTGACTCTACATACAGTCACCCATTACCACAGTGACCCTACATTAATTCATTTAATTACTGTAACAGCCATTCTACATGCATTCACCCACCATCACAGAGACCCTCCATTCACCCATCGGCCAGGCCCGTCGGGCGGTGCTGCTGGTTGATAAGCCTCGGCCTCAGTCCCTTTTTAGCAGCTTTAGACATCTGCACCAATAGGACAGAAAAGTCTGATGGGGCAGAGCTATAGCGCCAGTTTGGGCCAGGGGACTTATTGATCAGACAATGTCTGGGAACTTTGGAGTCAGAATGGAAACTGCAGAGCATGACCTTGGTGCTGGAGAAGAGTGTAGAGGGCAGGGAATCAGACAACGAAGAGCAGCGAGTCTGACCTTGGGGCAGGATGGCAGGGGCAGCAGGTCATAAAGGGCACTTGGTTCGACCTTGAGGTTCCGGAGTTAAGGGGAACAAGCCACAGCCGTTGCTTGATTTGACCTTGAGGCAGGAGGAGCAGACAAAAGAGAGCTTTATATGTGATCTGGGGACCTGGCAGCAATGCTGGGTGTGTGTCTGTTTGGTTACAATGAAAGATTACCATGTGGTGCCAAAGACTTGGAGATATTCAATAAACATATTGATAAAAAAACTATATGCTGTCGTTACAGAGAGAGACGTTGATGAAGGAGCTGGACCGTGAGAGGATGCTGAGAGATGACGCCGAGCAGCGACTAAAAGACATGACTTTCGAAAGTGAGAGCACCAAGCAACGCCTGGTCAGCCTGCAGAATGAGTTCAAAAAGTAAGTGCTGCCCTTGTACCTATAGTTTTCTTCTCCGTACCACTTTCCCATACTTGTGCAAAACAACTGATAATTGCAAATAGCTTCGACACGCCATAAGAGACTGAGGGAAATGTTATTGCTTGAACTTAAGCTGAGTTCTCTTCTATAAGAATAGTGGGTTAAAACAATATTGTTTACTGTCACATTGAGGTCCTGTAGACTGAGTATTGTTATATATTCAACACCGCGAGTCATAATTCGCCCCGTTCTGTAACCCGTGTGTGCCTGTTTCCAGGATGGAGGAGATGGTCCGGAGCATGGTCTCCTACAAACACAAGATAGACGCCCTGAAGCAGGAGAAGTCCAATCTCATCACCAGTTATGAGGTAGGCACTTTGTTATATAACCTATAATAACAAAAATAAACCTAGTACCAAATTACCATTACATAACTCTAGGAGGACAGGTAACTATTCCTGATTGCCCATACCTAATAACAGATTGTCAGTAACTGCATGGGGCTGCTAAACTGGATACTAAATAATACTAGGGATGGAGCAATGAAAGAGTGAAAGAAATTGACAGATTTTGAGTGTTGACAGGGACTGACCATTAGGGATAACAATGAGAAAAAGAGACTGATTAAAGGGACTAAGACTAAGAGAGAGAAAACATGGTGAAAGGGACTGAGAGTTAGGGACAACACATAAAGGGACTGACAGCTAGGGAGCACATGGTTTAAAGGACTGACAGCCAGGGACAACACATGGTTAAAGGGACTGTCAGGGACAAGACGTGGTTAAAGGGACTGTCAGGGACAAGACGTGGTTAAAGGGACTGTCAGGGACAAGACGTGGTTAAAGGGACTGTCAGGGACAAGACGTGCTTAAAGGGACTGATAGTGAGGAACAACACATGGTTAAAGGGACTGACAGTTAGGGACAACACGTGGTTAAATGGACTGTCAGGGACAACACGTGGTTAAAGGGACTGACAGCCAGGGACAACACGTGGTTAAAGGGACTGACCGTCAGGGACAACACATGGTTAAAGGGACTGACAGCCAGGGACAACACGTGGTTAAAGGGACTGACCGTCAGGGACAACACGTGGTTAAAGGGACTGACAGTCAGGGACAAGACGTGGTTAAAGGGACTGACCATCAGGGACAACACATGGTTAAAGGGACTGACAGTCAGGGACAAGACGTGGTTAAAGGGACTGACCATCAGGGACAACACATGGTTAAAGGGACTGACAGTTAGGGACAATACATGGTTAAAGGGACTGACAGTTAGGGACAATACGTGGTTAAAGGGACTGACAGTTAGGGACAATACATGGTTAAAGGGACTGACAGTTAGGGACAAGACGTGGTTAAAGGGACTGACAGACAGGGACGATACGTGGTTAAAGGGACTGACCGTCAGGGACAACACATGGTTAAAGGGACTGACAGCCAGGGACAACACGTGGTTAAAGGGACTGACCGTCAGGGACAACACGTGGTTAAAGGGACTGACCGTCAGGGACAACACGTGGTTAAAGGGACTGACAGTTAGAGACAATGCCTGGTTATAGGGACTGACAGTTAGGGAGCACATGGTTAAAGGGACTGACAGTCAGGGACAACACATGGTTAAAGGGACTGACAGTTAGGGACAATACATGGTTAAAGGGACTGACAGTCAGGACAACAGATGGTTAAAGGGACTGACAGCCAGGGACAACACGTGTTTAAAGTGACTGACAGTTAGGGACAACACGTGGTGAAAGGTAAGGACAGTGTGGGACAAAACGTGGTTAAAGGAACTGGTGCAAGGGAATGACAGTTAAGGACAACATAATTATGATGAAGGAATCTGACAGTTAGGCACAACATTGGGTTGAAGGGACAATGATTTGTCATAGAGACTGACAGTTAGGGACAACAAATCGTTAAACTTGACTGACATTTAGGAACGATGAGTGGTTGAATGAGAAAGGGATACTTGGTTGCCCTAGGTGTGTAATTTACTAACATGGATGCAATAACAGAGCTTCTGTTTCAGGCAAGTGTGGCCAAGTACCAGACGCACGTCAAGAACTTGGACCGAGAGAACCGTATGTTGTTATCCGAGATGAAGAAACTTGAGTCCCAGGTAGGAACCCCCCAACCCCCTGATTCATGTCTCTTCAATGATATCAGATTTATCTATATTAAGCAGTTTTCTGAATTAAAGGAAGTGTCATTTTGCCCACAGACTCCCTCTGCTGAGACGGGTAACGTTGGCCTCTCCTACCGTGTTACTAAGGTGACAACTTGTTACTGTGGTTACCAGGTCTGCTGACAGGTTTTTTTTTGTGGGTTTCTGATAACTTCGGTTCACTAACCAATGTGGTGCCTGGATTTGGTGCTGTAACCCAAGTTTCTAACTCGCATTCATTTAGTCTCAGTATCTTATTTCCCAGATTAAGTTAACTTTAAATCAGTCTGTGTTACTACCTGAATGGTATTTAGACAAAGACTAAAATTGGTTCTACTGACTTTCATTTGTTGTTGATAATAACCATGAAGTGTTTGTTACCCGATGTTTTACCTGCCCCACACAAGCCTTTTAAATGGTGGTTTGAGGGCAGCATTACCCACAGACATCATTTTAATTGATATCTTAAAGGAAACCTTGCATGTAATTAAAGGATTGATATTTTCCAATGAAATTCATTGAACATGGCGTTTAATTAAGAATCAACTGTTTACCCACACGTGTATGGGTGTGTCTGGAGGGAGGGGGAGGTGTACAGCCCACGCGGTATTGACTACTGAGAGTTTGGTAATCTCTAAATTGTAATTAGAAATATTAAAGAAACCCAGACATGTTATATATCATTTGAAAGAGAATTGAAAATCCCTTCTAATGACATATAACATGTATATAATTGGCTCATATTCCTACTGGCAGTTATCAAAAGCGGGAGTAAGATCAGGTAATGTAAATACAGCCCCAACCCATCCCTGTTACAGCAGCCCACAGCGGGTGGCCGGAGTAGCGCGGAGGAGGCAGAGTCCAAGACAAAGGTGCTGCTGGAGCGGCTGAGACTACTGGAGGCGGAGAACTCTGCCCTCGTGCTGGAGAACGAGACACAGCGCCAGCAGTACGAGCGATGCCTCGACTCCATCGCCAACCAGGTCGTGCAGGCCCTGCTCACACAGAAGGTATGTGACAAAGAATGACTTTGCAAATGTTACCTTGTTGGATTAATAAGTAAAACGACTTCTTTTGATGTTTGGCATTACTGAAACCTGAGAGGTTACAACAACCTTTTCAAATGTTCTCAAATTTTCTCAGAGGTTAAAGTGATTGACGCTGTATATATATAATATTAAGATAAGAAGTCCAGTTGAGATCAACTCATGGTGACAAAACTACACATAACTCTTCCATTAGAACCAAAGCATTATATTGTTCACCACAGTTATGAAAGTTTGAAGTATTGTGTATCTACTACTGACATTTATAGACAACTGGCATTGATGCCATTCCTCTGCTTCATGACAATACATATTGCTCCAGCTTTATGAGTGACCTGCAGATATATATATATATATATATATATATATATATAACTTGTGATCATTCCCCCCGTGGGGGTACTAGGGTGGGGCTTCTGCTCCTCAGAAGAATATAGGCCGCCAGTAGACCCTACTGACTGTAAAAGGTGACGATAGGGGGGACCCAGCACTGACCAAGTGGTTCATTGGGTTCGATTCCTGGTTGGTGCTGGGTTCACTAAGGGATGAGGTACAGCAAAAATTATTCCCAGATTTTGAGCCACTGCTGTTTGCCTGCCCTGTCACCCTCACCTATAGATACGATCACCAATGACTGACCAAGTCAAAACATAAGTCTGAAAAGTCAGTATTCATCCTAACTTGTTTTCACCATGAAAAATTACCCTGGTTGTTGGTACAGCGTAAAACATCCATCACTCACTCATCTGATCATTCTGTTTCTGCGCCTGCAGGGCCTGCGGGAGGAGTGCGGCAAGCTGCAGAAGCGTGTGGTGGACCTGGAGCACCAGAACCGACACCTCAACGCCATGTTCCAGCAGCGCATAAGGTTCGCCTCCGACTCCGTGCTGCAGGTGAGTCGGGGATGTCTGCAGGCCGGGGGGCAAATCTACCAAACTACCCAGCCAAACGTATGATGTTATTATAACATTGCAGCAACATTCTGTATTAGTTCTTGTACATTATTTTGATGGCTCCCAAAAATGTTGTTACAATGTACTGCTGTGACAATGCACTGCTCTGTTATTAAAACATTCTGGCTACATTCTTGAACCTAAACAGAATGTTGTTATCACATTCTGTATTGGTTTCGTTCTAACCTCAACAAAAAATAATGTTATAATGATGTTCTGATTTGGGGAGGTTTCAACCTCACTATCAATAACGTAATTGTTACATGCCATCTTAGTAAGTAACTAACCAACTAAAGTTTTGGCTGCAGAACGTTTCTGTTAGTCACACTTTGGTTGGGTAGCCATAAAGATGGAATCATAAAGGCTTTTACAGATTTCTATGCATCCCATGCAATAAGATTTCGTCCAGTAAACTTATCAATGGAATCAATTAAGTAAGCAAGTAAATGCATCATTTTATCATCTGAAGTTATATACATTATTTCTTCTGTTCAAGTCTGCCCTTACCAAAGTGGGAGGACACCTGGTCAAAGGGGGAGGTGGGAGCGGAGAATGTTCGGGATCACCGGGAAGCAGCAATGGCAGCTACGCCAGCCTTAACCTTCAGCAGCAGGTCAGTCTAAAGGGTTTATTACCCTACTACTAAAATGATGTCCTTTGACATCTTACAGTCTACACACTGAACTTACTTCAGGCCATACCAAGAACCAGTGAAATAGGCTGTTACAAGCCAGTCCATTTGGTTGCTGATTTGTTAAACAGCTTTTTAAAGGACCTGTGGGAACCAGCAAATTAGGTCATGACACCTTTATGTAGTTCCCCTCTTATCCTCTGTGTGGCTCCATAGTGTGAGAGTTAGCAACCCCCTCCAAACACCTATGTTGTGGGCTCGAAATAATGGAGGGACTTGTCAGAATACTAAAGTGTAGTCCAAAATAAACACTTGTGCATTTTATTTCATGAAGATTTTCTCAACAAATGAAATGTGCTGACAGATAGAGTTAAGCAGCTGAACAGTTTTATTGCCTATTTTGACCCTTACGGACGTTTACATATCCTACCTACAGTAGACGTTTACTTCTTGCCCTTTGCAGCTGGCTGCGCTGAATGAGTTATCTGGCGACGGTGGCTCCCTCCTCCGACCTGGTGGTGAACAAGCCGCCAGTGCTTGTTCTTTTGACAGTATTTTCTCGCTACACAGCATTTGTAGCGACTACAATGACCAGGTAAGGCTGGACGTCTGCATCGTTTGTTTGAATCATCTAAGTAAATATTACCCACGATAAAGTTCCTTTTGTGTGCAATAAGAAACAATAACTCTTGTGAAAGTAATATAGAATTTAATACATATAATGTGTAGAAGTTAATTTGAATGAATTTATCCAATAAGTGGATGGGAGCCCGTGTCCTCCTCTGAGTATCACAAGAAGCCAAGTCTAGCACATACTCAGATGTAACATTTGTACAAACTTTGAGTTTTTTTTTTTGTTAAGAAACATTGAAGCCTGACAATTACCATACATTATTTCATTAAGTTACTTTTTATAACCAATACTAAAATGAAAATATGTTGCTTCAAATTATTTTCTAAGTAGTATGTATAATCAAAATTGACAGTTCCGTATTGAAGATTTGGATAGGGGTCACTTCTGGTCAAACTGTCATAGAATGACCACATGCTTGGAGCTGACCAGAGTGGCGTCCTACCCTGCCCAGCATTAACTACGATGATTTTTTTATTTTCGTAATGTTTATTACAATTGCATGATCTTGCAGTTGCATCACAATAATCATATTTATACATTTACAAGATACCTAATATTGTTGCAGGCGGCGGGAGGGGAGGACGTTCCAGGCCGCCCGGAGATGAGCTCACCGCCGCCCTGGCTGCGGGACAAGGTGCCCCCGCCCCTGGGGCCTGACCCCGCCAAGGGCCCTACTAACCAGCCCCCTACCCACCAGGGCCCTACCCAACAGGGCCCTACCCTCCAAGCCCCGACTTACCAGGTGGAGACGGAGTTCCCGGCCACCAACACCAGCCCCAAGATGAAGCACGTGCTGCACGACCAGCGCCACCTGGTGGGAGGCCCGCAAACCGCCCTGCACCAGGTCCTCAGGGCCTGCGCGCGCAGCCTGGGTGACACAGCGCCATCTATGGGCAGGACGGACTCCCCAGCAGGTCCCTGTCACCCGGTGACAGCTGTGACTGACCAGCAGCCGGTGAAGGACTGCCCTGCTGATCACCGACAGGCTGCCGTGCGCCTGGTGCGGTGCCCGTCGTGCACGCAGCGCCCGGCGGCCGACCCGGCCCCCTGCTCCGTGTGTGCGTCCCACGACGAGGTGTCCCCGGGCCTGGAGCTGCTGCGCCTCGCCGACTCCTTCAATGAGCAGTTCGTGGTGGACGCGCAGGACGGGCTGCCCTGTCTGCAGCCCCGGGCCCCCCGCCTGGAGGACGCCACATCCCTCTCAGAGGACGCCGCGTCCCGCCCCACATCCCACGCCTTCAGCGCTGCATCCACCGTCTCCCTCAACGAGCTGCTCGAGCGGGAACTGGACGACTTGGAGACCCCCCACGACGAGACGCTCGACCTGGACGCCCTGTCACCTGGTGACGCCCCCCTCCCGGGGCCAGCAGGCGGCGCCCTCCTCCCGGGGGTGTTGGACCTGCCCGACCGACCAGTGAGGGACCACGACCCCGACCACCTCTCCCGGGCCAGCAGCCAATCAGAGAGCAGCGTCCTGTCGCAGCGACCTCTAGGGACAGGGACCAGCTCTGAGGACCGGGCGGGCAGCTCACCCTGTGTGTCGGGCCAGTGCTCGCCAAAAGTCCACCGGCCCGACTCACTGGCGCTGAGCCATGGCCGACTGTGTGAGGGTGGGGACACAGAGTGCCCAGTGCGACCCCCATCGGCCTCCATGGACAACCTGAAACTGGTCAGCCCCAGCATAGCATCCCCCAAACACAAACTGTCCTACTCTAGTAAATCTAAAAGTGCCAAGAATTTGTCGTGCAGGGAGCACCACCCGCTCAAACTGTACAACGTCGTGTCTCCTCCAGGGCTGCACTCAGACGTGCTGGAGAGGTTCACCAAGGTGCCGCCCAAGGTCAAGCCCAAACCGTCCATCGTCATGTGCCTGAGGGCCCAGACCCGGGAGGAGGGCAACCAGCAGTGTGATGCAGGCCAGCCGGGCCCTCAGGGTGAGAAAAGATGCCCTCAGGGCCAGACAAGATGCCCTCAAGGTGAGATGAGAGGCCCGCAGGTCAAGACGAAAAGCCCTCAGGGGGATACAAGATGCCCTCAGGGCCAGACAAGATGCCCTCAGGGTGAGACCAGAGGCCCTCAGGATGAGACCAGAGGCCCTCAGGATGAGACGAGAGGACCTCAGGGGGAGACGAAAGGCCCTCATGGGGCAACGAGATGCCCTCAGGGCGAGACGAGAGGACCTCAGGGGGAGACGAAAGGCCCTCATGGGGCAACAAGGGGCCCTCAGGGTGAGACAAGAGGCCCTCAAGGCGAGGCACCACCGAGTGCGGCCGACAGCGCTGACCCAATGACCTCCAGCAGCAGCAGCGGCAGCCCCGACTCTGCCATGCAGCAGAGCTTTACCTCATCGTCCAGCGACAACACCCTCAGCGACAAGCCCAGCTGTCGAGATGACGGGTACCTTAGTAACTCGACCATCTCCATGTCGTCAAACGACCTCCCAGGTGACCTGGTCAGCGGTCAGAACGTCAAGCGGAGGACACAGCCTCCGACCAGTGTAACAGACGCACAGAACTTACGGCGTCGCTCCCAGCCCCAGGCCTTGTGCGACTCACCGCCCGCCATGCGACCTGCCCGGGGCAACCCGTGCGACCCTGGGGGCGACAAGTCCAAGAGTCTGCCGGCGGGCCTCAAGCTGGGCCCGACCCACTCCCTGACCAGCCTGCACGCGGCGGTCAGTGTGGAGAGTGCCCCTTCTGTAGGCAAGGTGCGCCACATCAAGGCCTTCTTTGAGGGTGGCGGGGGGTGTCCGCGCCGCCCGCCCCCTGTAGGACGCTGTCTGCAGGACACCACCACGAGGACGGAAGACGCCCGCCCTGCGCCGCCCCCTGTGCCCCCACGTCCTGCACGCCCCCAAGGTCACACCGCTGCCACTAGGGGGCAGTGCACACAGCGGCCTCGACGACCGGAAGTGGCTGGTACAGGCGGCGCGCGCAGGTGGCGGCGTCCCCGGTTACGGCGGTGCTGGTCGGACACGACGCTGCACCGGGTCACGTCGGACTTCCGGCGTGACGACGACAAGTCCCTGCAGGTGGCGCTGTGCAGGGACTGGGCGCGCTGCTGGTTCCCGGCGTACGGCCCGGCCCGCGCCCACAGCCAGCCGCTCACCAGCGACCAGCGCAGGCGTAGTGCGTCACCACGGCTACTGGTCCGCCGGGGACAGAGGTCACTGCAGGGGTCACTGCAGGGGTCACAGGGGTCACTGCAGGGGTCACAGGGGTCAGAGGAGACGGTGCGCCGCACAGGAGAGGGCGCGGAGGACGACGGACCGACGATAAAGGTGAGTCCGGGTCTGTTCCTTAAATACGAAAAGAGGACTTTGAGGTACTTCTTAGATTTCTTTTTTATAAAAACGCTCTGTGTTTTCAATTTTTAAAAACTGCCGATATAAATGAGAAGAAATACCTGTTTATTAATATAATTAAAAAAATAACTTGAATGATAAAGTTAAGAACACAACCAGAAATGGCAGTAGGATTAGTTGAACAGTACTTCTTTATCTCCATTGAAATATACCAGAGATATCTTAACCAATATAGACAATTTGATGTTTAACCCGACACACAGCGCCCTGAGGCCGTTGGCTGCGCGTCCCACCAGATGGCAGCCTCCTACCCGACGGAGAAGTCCCACCACTGGGGGCGCCACCGGCGGGGGCCCGCCTCCGACAAGGTGAGGGGGCACGGTCTGCTATCTACGTTATCTAATCTTACATTTAAATGTATAGACCTTGTGCAGAGATGGTCACGTGACCACACTTTGGTGATCACCATGTGCTCTTCATGACCACATGGCTATTAGGTAAATCTAGAAACACTGAATTTTATCTGATAAAAGTTGTTCATTTTAATATGATATGATTAGTCTAGATGCATTTCACCAAAATAAGTGTTGAAAATGTTCATAAAATGTTAAGAATGAGAATTCTAAATTGATCACCAAGATGACACCCAGCCCCCTTCTGGCTATTGTGACGTCATGTGCATAACCTCTATAGGTTGGGAAATGGTTCTGTCTCCAAGCAAATGCTTTGAAGTTTCCGTCTCCCTTCTTTGGTACCTCAGTACCTGATATTCTGTCTTTTCTACAAACAGATAATTGAGGCAACCTGGCGATATGTCAGGTATATATCTTGTAGTATTTGCTAATCAGTCCTTTGCTTTAAGTACCCTATGTGAGTTATACTACAGTGACACTAACCTTCATTCCCCCACAGACCCTGCTGGGCTGGTCGAGTGAGTCTGACGAGGGGAGCAGCTCGCCCCCCGACGCCCGGTCCCGGGAGGCCCCGTCCCCCGCCCTGCCCGAGTGGGGGTACCACCAGGTACGTGCCGCATGCTTTATCTATGGTTATCAGTAGAACCAGTTATGAAGGATATGCTATGGACTAGGGGACCATGTACGTTGTGCCACAAGTATGGGTGTAGACCCTTAAAATCGACAGAGCGACATGAATTTGGCATGCAACATAGACCTTTATAACAGGAGGTTAAAAAAACGATATGAAACATGAGAGTTCTTAATGTATCAGTTTATTAAAATTGAGATGGAAAATAATAATATAGTAACAAGCAACTTTCCCTTTTCCAAAATTTGACACGGTACATATGGACCCCCCGTCTACACCCCTACTAGTGCCCGGCCAAACTTGCCCTTGACAAATCGTATTAAAGCTGAACAACTGTATATATTGTTTATCATGTTTGTTGGTGAGGCATTTCATTATTCAAAGTGTTAAACTAAAATTAGCTAAAAGAGGACATATGTTGGCGCTCAGGTTCCTTTTTTCAACGCCCCTCTCAGGTGGTCTATGAACTGACGGGCGGCAGAAATACTGCGGCCCGTGTAAGTGAATGGGTATCACTCAATACCACAACGTACATCCTATTTCTTACGTGCTTTGGCCAATGACACCCGTGGACCATTCTACTGTTATCACTCAATACCACAACGGTGCCCCGACAGTCCCGCCACCTGGTGCAGTCAGCAGACATCTCTGTGTCCTCTTCACTTCCTGCTTCATAAAATAGACAGTTTGTCAATACTCACTAGAGGGGGACTAGGAGAGCTCCGTCATCAACATCGTCAAGTGTCACGATTTGTCTCCCAACTTTTGCGAAGATATAGGACATTTTGTCAATTTTGTGGGAAAGATGATGACTTGTTCATTTGTAGGAATTAGGCCTATCTAATCAGGAAAAACATAGGGAGTCCAGAAAGTAGACAGTGAATGCTATTCTCCTTCTGGTTTTGTGTCCATGAGGCATTGCAGAAAAACACTAATGTGGGACATTTAGTTCTAAATATACATATACAAATAACGATCAAATTCTATTTCCAAGTTCTATGGGAATCCCCAGCGGTTGATACAGCGTTTATTGACCATTTTTACCCACCGCTGCCATGGTATTATCCCCCGCTGATGTATCGTCAACTGTTTTAGATTTGGCATCTTTATAAGGTCTATGATAGGATGTACCTTAAAAGTATGTTTAACGGCAATTGTTTGTGCACTTGTGGTTGGTGAGAGATGATAAACAGCGGTGTGAGGTGGCCCGGTCTGACGCTCCTCTGTTTGCCCGGCCCCCACACACACACACCACCCACGGCCCGTCAGACCAGTCTGACCACCGCCCCCCTGGTCAGCGCCCACTTCTAGGCACGGCCTTAAAGGGGGCATTCCACTACACGACTTGGGCTGCCATATTGGGTGCGATATGTCTATGCAAATTTGCATACAAGAGTGGTATAATGGTTTAAGAAATGGCAATTTGGAGCATGTGTCATATGTGTAACATTTTATCTTTAATATGTGCGATTTCTCTATGACATCATCATATCGCAGCCCAAGTTGTGTAGTGGAATACCCCCTGGATCCTTGAAGGTGGTATTACACTACGCGACATGATCTATGATATGATGATGTCATAGAGAAATCGCACATATTGAAGATTGAATTCTTTGATTCACAAAGGCGACATACTCCAAATTGCCAAATTTTATCAAAAATTGCCATTTTTTGTTGCTAAAATCATCACACCTCAAAAATATCGCTGCCCATGTCGTGTTGTGTAAGAGGGCCTTGAATCACACAACGTAGGCCAGGGGAGGGGGCAGGGAGGGAACAGGGAGGGGGCGGGGAGGGGGGCTGTGTCGGAGGGGGCCTGCGCTGGGGGATGCAGGGTGTTGGGATCTGTGACGGTGGAGGCTTAGGGCCAGGTGTGTTTTGTTTACGGAGAAAGAGAGGAACAAGACGTTAGGCGTCAGGTAGGTTGAATAACAGTAACTATTTGCGGGATAGGGGATAGTAGGCCTTTTGGGGATAAAAGGATAGGCCTGTGTATTGTGTAGGGTTAGGGAAAGGCCTGTGAAGAACACGTTCATAAAGTTGAGATATTCTGGACCAGTGTTAATGCCTCTGTTGTGTCCCTCACCCCATGCCCTGTTTTAGGAAGTTTAGATCAGGCCCTTTCACGGCCACGAAGGTATGCCACACGGGGGAATATGTTAACCACAGTGGGAAATAAATCCACCTCCAGTTTTTCCCTAGTTAAAATCACGACTTCTATGTACGCCGTGGTCCTTCTATGGGTCTTTTCTGTTTTTACCATTTTAACTTCCTAATTTATGCTTGCAAACACAGAACCTGGTCAGTTTTTAATCGGCGTGTTTTTCTTCCCTTTGTTGTGTGACGTTTCTTATTTGGGGACACAGTGTTGTTGTTGTGTAGCTCCCAGTCGTGGCCCTCACACCACTCCTTACTACGCTGGCCCAGAAGTACAACCTTTACAATAGTGCTGCTTTCTCATTCCTCACTGCGACCCGACATGAAAAAAATCTATTTGCTGCGCCATCACCCTTCATAGTAACGTCAGCACCAGAAAACGTGGTGTCTTTAGCACAAGAGGCTGCACTGTGGCGTAGGAATGGTAGCGCTGTCAGTGACACATTGCACAAAAGGTAGCATCACATAGCATTTCCTATTGGCAAGATGTGATATCTCAGGGGCACGTTACACATAAGGTAGCATTACATAGCATTTCCTAAAGACAAGATGAGATGTGTCATTGACACAATTTTCATACGGTAGCATCACGTAGCAATACCTGATGGTGCGATATAGATATGTCAGGGGCACCTTATACATAAAGTAGTATTTCCTACGGAGATATGATAGCGACGAGGAACAAAATAGATAATTTCGCCTAATTGACATGCACAAGTTATATGCCTTTTTCCCCTTGTGGGCCGCCGTAGCTGCGGCCCTCCGCTGGCCGTCTGTTGTTGTCATGGTACCGGGCCACGTGATGACGGGTCGGCCTGAAGGGGGCGCCACCCAAAGGGGACAGGGGGGCACTGCCGGAGGAAGAACGGAGCTAGGTTAAAGAGATTAGTTCTGGCCTTAGGGCCTTTACTGTTACAACTGTGACCCTGACAGTCAGAACTGACATTACTTATAAGAGGTCAATGCCCTGACCAGTGGTGGATCCGGGATTTTGAAAAGGGTGGGGGGGGCGCTATTGGAAAAGTCTTCATTATTGACTTTTGGGCAGAATTTTACATTAAAAAAGTCTAAAATTGGTCCAAAAAAAGGAGAGGGGGCGCTCCTCTAAATCCGCCACTGATGACCATGGGAGTTGGGTTCCCCGTCTTTCGGAGGGTACTCACAGCCCTTATGATCTCACCCAATGCTTCTCTTTTTTTCTTGACATCCCCAAAGACAATGCGTCCCAACTTGTTTTCGCCGTGAAAATGACCCTGGCTGTCGGTATGGCGTAAAACCTCCATCACTCATTCACTCTTGACATAATGACAAATCGGTGACAACTTAGCACATGAGCTCTCATATGTCGTCAGTGCTGCATCTGTTCGGGTCAACTGTCCTCCGCCACTGTCCACAAAACTCCCCAAGATTAGTATGGAGGCCCAGATTTGTCACTGCTTAAGAACAATATATGAACCAACAAATTTTAATCTTCTTTAATGGTCCCTAAACTGGCGGTCACGTTGGGCATGGGGCATTATTTATGGGGGTGGCGCGGGGCGGCGGGCGTGTTCTGGGTCACAGGCAGGTGCCGTCCCACCCCCCACCCCCTCCTCCACCCACCTTAATACCTTACCACCCCCCTTTACCGCACGATCCCGTCACACCGCCCGGGCAGCCTGCCAAAGGTTTTAATGTGTCGACGTACCCCTTGGCTGGACCGGCCCGTCAACATAATAGCCTCTGTGTTCAGTTAATCATATATGGCTTGGAATAGCAACTGCTGTGCATGAAATGTCAGGACTTATTTTGGCGTATTCCAAGGCTTTCAATCGTTAGGATGCCTGGTTGCTTCGTAGACTTGACATGGTCATTTCAACGCAGGGCCCTTGGTTACGGGGTCCGCAAAAAGGGTATATTTTTTAGTTTGGATAATAGTGATGGGTTCCTATGTATTAGGTTGAATGGGGGTACCAGGCCCTTACCCTACAAGTGAGCCCCGCACCCCACAGCCCCATAACCAGCCCCACACCCCACAGCCCCATAACCAGCCCCACACCCCACAGCCCCATAACCAGCCCCGCACCCCACAGCCCCATAACCAGCCCCACACCCCACAGCCCCATAACCAGCCCCACACCCCACAGCCCCATAACCAGCCCCGCACCCCACAGCCCCATAACCAGCCCCGCACCCCACAGCCCCATAACCAGCCCCGCACCCCACAGCCCCATAACCAGCCCCACACCCCACAGCCCCATAACCAGCCCCACACCCCACAGCCCCATAACCAGCCCCGCACCCCACAGCCCCATAACCAGCCCCGCACCCCACAGCCCCATAACCAGCCCCACACCCCACAGCCCCATAACCAGCCCCGCACCCCACAGCCCCATAACCAGCCCCTCACCCCACAGCCCCATAACCAGCCCCGCACCCCACAGCCCCATAACCAGCCCCGCACCCCACAGCCCCATAACCAGCCCCACACCCCACACCCCACAGCCCCATAGCCAGCCCCACACCCCACAGCCCCATAACCAGCCCCGCACCCCACAGCTCCATAACCAGCCCCGTACCCCACAGCCCCATAACCAGCCCCACACCCCACAGCCCCATAACCAACCCCGCACCCCACAGCCCCATAACCAGCCCCGCACCCCACAGCCCCATAACCAGCCCCACACCCCACAGCCCCATAACCAGCCCCGCACCCCACAGCCCCATAACCAGGCCCACACCCCACAGCCCCATAACCAGCCCCACACAGCCCCATAACCAGCCCCACAGCCCACAGCCCCATAACCAGCCCCGCACCCCACAGCCCCATATCCAGCCCCACACCCCACAGCCCCACAACCAGCCCCGCACCCCACAGCCCCATAACCAGCCCCACACCCCACAGCCCCATAACCAGCCCCCACAGCCCCATAACCAGCCCCACACCCCACAGCCCCATAACCAGCCCCCACAGCCCCATAACCAGCCCCACACCCCAAGACCCATAACCAGCCCCGCACCCCACAGCCCCATAACCAGCCCCACACCCCACAGCCCCATAACCAGCCCCGCACCCCACAGCCCCATAACCAGCCCCGCACCCCACAGCCCCATAACCAGCCCCCACAGCCCCATAACCAGCCCCACACCCCAAGACCCATAACCAGCCCCGCACCCCACAGCCCCATAACCAGCCCCACATCCCACAGCCCCATAACCAGCCCCGCACCCCACAGCCCCATAACCAGCCCCACACCCCACAGCCCCATAACCAGCCCCACAACCCACAGCCCCATAACCAGCCCCGCACCCCACAGCCCCATAACCAGCCCCACACCCCACAGCCCCATAACCAGCCCCACACCCCACAGCCCCATAACCAGCCCCACACCCCACAGCCCCATAACCAGCCCCGCACCCCACAGCCCCATAACCAGCCCCGCACCCCACAGCCCCATAACCAGCCCCCACAGCCCCATAACCAGCCCCACACCCCAAGACCCATAACCAGCCCCGCACCCCACAGCCCCATAACCAGCCCCACACCCCACAGCCCCATAACCAGCCCCACACCCCACAGCCCCATAACCAGCCCCGCACCCCACAGCCCCATAACCAGGCCCACAGCCCACAGCCCCATAACCAGCCATGCACCCCACAGCCCCATAACCAGCCCCACACCCCACAGCCCAATAACCAGCCCCACACCCCACACCCCACAGCCCCATAGCCAGCCCCACACCCCACAGCCCCATAACCAGCCCCGCACCCCACAGCCCCATAACCAGCCCCACACCCCACAGCCCCATAACCAGCCCCGCACCCCACAGCCCCATAACCAGCCCCGCACCCCACAGCCCCATAACCAGCCCCGCACCCCACAGCCCCATAACCAGCCCTGCACCCCACAGCCCCATAACCAGCCCCACACCCCACAGCCCCATAACCAGCCCCGCACCCCACAGCCCCATAACCAGCCCCACACCCCACAGCCCCATAACCAGCCCCACACCCCACAGCCCCATATCCAGCCCCACACCCCACAGCCCCATAACCAGCCCCCACAGCCCCATAACCAGCCCCACACCCCAAGACCCATAACCAACCCCTTACCTCATAATATATATCAGATATTGGACTGGTGTGACCCTAGTGGAGCACAATGACTTCATCTAGATGAATGGCCCGTGGCCCGGTTCTTGTCAGGGATGGCCCAGTGGGAGCCGAGGTGTTGGTTTGGCTGTGTCGCACGACGCCATGGCCCGATGATAAAGGTGCCCAATCCACCCAACCGTACAAGGTGACGAGGCTACTTAGTGGGAGCAGGCTCTGGGCAGGGGGGGTCGTCAAAGAGGACGCGGCCATTTGCTGTACACTTGAGGCCCTATGCCTCTTTGGGAAGGAAGCATCCGTAGTACACTGTCATTTGTAAAATGCCTATTTTATACTATGAATTGCAGACCAGTCCCTATGTACACATAGATAGTGTACCCCACGGAGATCCAGAGTGGGAATTCCTCAGGGAAATCCCATGGCAGTTCCTAGCACCCCCTTGCTGATCATAAGAGGAGACAAATGGGGTTATCAAAAGTGTGTGGTGCCCTTTCCATGGGACACTACACATAAAAGACCCTTTGCCACTTTTCGAAAAGAGTAGAGTTTCGAACCTGGTGGTGGGTTTCTCCTAAATCATATCATAGATACAATCACCTAAAACTACCCCAACAAACATACATAGATAGCATGAAATACAGCTGAACGTATATCGCCGTACATAAGTCGCATCGGTGTAACCCCTGTACCCCCCCCCCCCCCCCCCCAGCCCGTGCCCGCGCGCCTGGTCCAACCCCCCTTCTCCCCCACTACTCGCGGGGCGTTTTTGTTTTGTTTTGTTTTGTTTTGTTTCTTTGTTTTTTTGGGGTTTTCTTTTGGAAGTGGGCAGGGACGTTTGTAACCCGTGAATCAACTGAACCATCCATTTATATATCCGTGGCTAAATAGAAATATGGACTTGAATATGTTGTTTTATGACTGAGTTTGTAATCCTTGAACATTTGGGAATATACCCCTTACCCTTGTCATTTTCTCGCAGTAGTCCTTTTGTTATAAATATTTATATAAAAAGGGACCGACGAATCTGCCCCCCATACCCCCTATAGCTTTATAATACAGACATCCTGGTTGTCCTACGGGGAAACATTTAAAGTTTCTTATGCTGTGGCCACTGGGATATCCAAGTTCTAATTATAAACCAAACTATGCGGCACGAGTTGTTTTGCCATTCCCGCTGTTCCTTCAGCTATGTGTGTTTCTTACACCGGTGTACTGTACGTAACATGTATCAGGAGTTGGCCGCTTAGAGGTGTCGTCCCCCTTAGATCTGTACACACTGGCACTTTAAACGTGTTGTCCATCCTGATTGTACACCGTGGTACTTCGCTACCTTGTGCAGTCTGGAAAGAGTCCAGAAGGGTTGGCCGGACGTTAAACTACCCCAACAAACAAACAAACTTCGCTGCTCAGACGTGTTGTCTATCCTCGATTTGTAACTTTCACTTTCAAGTAAAATAAAAACCGTTAGCGCCGTTTAAGTATGTAAACTTGTATGTGACCCTGCCTACTCTAATGCCGAGTGCTTCTCCCGTGTCCTTCTGGGTGTCGTCCCGTTACCTTTAACACAATGTGGACAGGACCCACGCCTTCTACCATACATTTATGTGCACCTCGGCACCAGTATTTGACTTTCTTCAGAGAAACGGCGCCCCCCTCCTCCTCCTCCTCCTCCTTTTCTCCCCTTTCCTCCCACTCCCTCCTCCTCCCCCCCCCCCCCCCCGCCCTATGAGGCTATGACGTGCCAAGTGCAAGCCTCCTCTCTTAATGATAAGCTCAATAAAGTTACGTTTTAACTGACCTTTCCCAGCAGCAAGGCACGCTACGTAAGGAATGTCCTGATGTGAAATAGGTGGGGATATTCAGTTGTCTACAAGTCGCATGATATTATCGTCTAACAATTTACTTTGATTATTAATATGTAGGGGCGGATCCGGAGATTTTCAAGAAGAAAAAAAATGGGGAGAGGGCTCCCTATTGTAAATATTTCCGCCGGACTCTCCCCGGGTCTGGGAATCTTTACACACAAAATATCAATATTTGGTCCAACATGTGCCCCTGTGCCACCCCTTATAGATCCACAACTGATAGACGTAAGGCAGTGGCGATCCAGAATTTTGAAAAAGTCGCGCTATTGGGGGGGGATCCTTACTCACTTTTGGCTGACTTTTACATCAAAATAGTCTAAATTTGGCAAATTCCGCCACTGTAAGGGAGCCCACACTCGGCGCGGCCCTATGACGTAGGTTGTGGTTGTATGAGGTGTGGGGAGGGGGTGACGTTAGGTGTGGGGAGGGGGTGTGGGACCCGGCGGGCCGTGACGGGCTGACGTGGTGCAGACAGACCCACACAGTAGACGGCCGTCAGTCCTGTGTCGGAGAGCGGCCCGTGGTAGGCCCACCAGTCGGACGGCCCGTGGTACCAGTCACCGCCCCCCGCCGCCCCCACTGACCACCACCTGGAGGACCAGCACCCCCCGGAGTACCCCACCACGCCCCTGCCACGCCGCCCGCCCCCCTCCTCCGGGCCCGCCCAGGAGCCGACAGACAGCACGCCCCACAGCAGGCAAAAGGTACAGGTCTATTGGTAAACACCCGGCGGGTCACGCCCGCCGCTGCCAGCAGGGGGAGCCACCGCCGGGGGACGTTAGGGACGAAAGCTGGGGACCGGGGGCAGTGGCCTGGGGGCACTGGCCTGGGGGTGGGCTCCTCCTAGAAGTGGGAAATGTAGCTGTGGGTTGTCTTAGGGTAGAGTGCCTGTGACTCATCTACATGGGTGAAATTAGACATGTCAGGACCCTCCTGTAAGTTACAGGTCAGGCAGTGAAATACAGTGTGCCAGAAGGATACAATTGTGACAGTGTGACAGAGGGATTTGACTGATAGTGTGACAGAGGGATTTGACTGACAGTGTGACAGGGATGGGACTGACAGTGTGACAGAGGGATTTGACTGTCAGTGTGACAGAGGAATGGGACTGACAGTGTGACAGGGATGGGACTGACAGTGTGACAGAGGGACGGGAATGACAATGTGACAGAGGGATGGGACTGACAGTGTGACAAAGGGATGGGAATGACAGTGTGACAGAGGGATGGGGACTGACAGTGTGACAGAGGGACGGGAATGATAGCATCACAGGGGGATGGGACCAACCGTATGTCAGGGATTTGACAGAAGCAGAAGAAACAAGGGCTGATCTAAGAATTTGAAAATCAGAAAAAGGGGCGGACTCTTTGCCTGTGGTCCCCTGGTACAGGCATTTTACACTAAAAATGTTAATATTTGTGCCAAAATATTGGGGATTGTACCCCTCACGCACCCCCCTCCCCCGAATCTGTGCCCTGGACAGACAGTATGGCAGAGGTATGGGGCGGACAGTCTGACAAAACTTCAAGACGTGTTCTTTCACACCAAACATGGGAGACATGATTATAGTTCTGGGGCACAGACTTGTGAGCTCATCACCAAAGATTGGTCTTCGTTTTCATGGTTGAGTCCCCAACAAAATAGATGAGTAAAAGAATAAGCCTATATACTTACCTACCGTTGCCAATGCCATCCGTCCCGCCGCCCCCGTTTTACGTTATTAGTCTAGTCACTGTTTTTAGAATGGGTCTTTCAAATTGAACTAGTTTTTATGTCAGTAGGTCAGGACTCTAATAATGTCTTTCGTTAAGAGTAGGCTGTTGAAGTTCAAAAACTTAACTAAACTTGATTTCTATGCGATTACATTTTGAAAAAGGAGAAGTTTGACCAGTTTTATTGCTGACCATTTTTCCCTTACCACGCATACACTGTTAAAAAAATCCCGTCAAATTTACGGTAAAGTACTGGCAACTATGTTGCCGAACTTTTACCGTAAATTTAACGGGTGAACGTAATTCTGTGTGACCGTATTTTTTACAGGTGAACACCGTTTAAGTTTTACAGTAATATACCGTAATATGTACAGTGGACTTTCATTCTTACGGATCGAAACTGTTTAAGTTCAACAATAATATACTGTAATACATACGGCAGACTTTCATTCTTATGGGTGAAAACCGTTTAAGTTCAACAATAATATACTGTAATACATACTATGGCAAAATGCCATACAGCTTACACTGGATGTAATTTTAGCAGCATTGAAAGTTTTATTTTTCCTGTAATCAGACTAAAGGTTAATTTAGCCAATACCCAAGTACATCCCTTTTCTCTTGGTTTAGCCTTGCATGGGTTGTTTGATTGTTGGAGGTAAAACCTGCAGGTCTATAGTTGAGTTCTTGTACTAAAAAGGTGTCTACATCTTAATCCTACTTAAAAGGTGTTTTAAAACATCTTGTAAATGTTTTAGGGTGTTCTGGTTGGTTGGCCATACCAAAAATAGCAGGCCAATGAGGTGATTATCTTAATAACACTTTAAAAACCTAAAAAACAAACATTTTTAATCACAAAGTTCCAAATTCCTAATTGTATAGAAAAAGGTAATTTACTAATCATGGCCAAAATAGTACCATTACTGCATAGTAGTAATTTGATAACATGACTAGCCGAGTTTTGAACCCGGGATCTCTCACATATGAAGCCTGTGCTCTACCACTGAGCTATGCAGGCCTGTACGTAGACAGAGTCCAGCTTTGCTACTTAACTGAATAAGTAGTGGTATGAAAGTAATGACTTAATGTCTGTCTAATGTTGAACACCTGTATAGTAGTACTGATCCTACTCATTGGTGCTGACTATGACAGTGTGCACCTCATGCAGTCCAAGTTAGCTCAGTTGGTTAGGCTTCTGCCTTGAATGTAGAGAAGGTGGGTTCTAATCCCAAATGGACCATTTTTCTTTTCCATACAGTATACAATTCCCAAATACGGTATATTACTGTCAGGCTAATTTCCGTAATAAATACAGTTATATACTGTAAATTGCAAGGATATTATGGTATATAGCCGTAAAATAAAATACGGTATTATACTGTTGAGGTTTACAGTATATAACTGTCAAAGTTACGGTTTTTTTTAACAGTGTACAACACACATGCGCGCACACACACACACACACACACACACACACACACACACACATATATATATATGGACATTTTTTATGTTGGCACCAACCGATTTGTATCTCAGATTTAGGTCGCAGTTTCCATTTTATGGACAATGAAAATGGATAATTGACAAAATATCTCGCTTTGGAAGCAATGAAAACATAATGAAGGCCTAAAATAGAATTCTGAGACATATTTTTCCCATATATTATGTTGCCATAATGTTTCTTGTGCTTTGAAATTGTGGTGTGACCGGCTGGTTTCAAATTAGGTTTTTCAATTCTAAAGATGTTCTATGTCAGTGGATGTTCTAAACAGTCAGTCAATGATCATACGGCCCTGATTATCAGATAGTATCCACTGTAATGTTTTATATTCAATATCCCTAAGTACAGTGGTTACTGTCTGGCACAAACACTTCCTTATATTACTAACACCTTTCTTTTCTTAATATTACTTTGATTGTACTAATTATACAATTTAATAATGGACAATCTTACTTGTAAGAATCGTTTCCACGATAATAATAAAATAACATGTCTAGTATCCCAACATTGGAGCACTAGACATCTAGACATACTAGACATTGAAAGGGAACCTGGCATTGCTGGAAAATCACCATACTAGCCGAAGCGTGTAGGAATGACGAATTCTGAATTAACGAGCTAAAAAACGACAACAAAAACATGAAGTAAGGGAAAGTCCTGTCACTACCCAAACATCCGCGATCTAAGTTCACACTGCTTTACTTTATTACCATTTCATCTGCTGGATTTTGTGTAGCTTTTTTTTTTAACTTGTTTATTGAGTGATTCACATCAGGGTTGTCCCTGGTTTTCAGTGATATCAAAATGAGTATAGAGTGTAGTACATAAACATTTTAAGTCTAAATCATAGCTGTATACATCAAGATCAATACAATATATGTACCTTTTCTCTATTCCCTCCTTCTTGGTATTATTTCACACAGATTGGACCTAATGATGTAGATCAATATAGACACAGTATCTGTGTTTGATCAGATTAATAAATTCATTGACACAGGTTGCAAATTGTACTTCGTGGCATAGTTCATCCCAAATGCTTGTGTAAAGTCCAGCTAAGTTCACAACGCCCCGGCCGACTACACTCGGCGTGGACCTGTTTCGGGGAAGTCGTGCTCCCCCCGCCCCCCAGTAGGCGGTGGGTCACATCCCACTTAGGGACGGCCCGTGGGGGGGGGGGGGGGGGGGATGTCAACCTACTCCAGCAGACAAAAGGCCATGGTCTGTCCCTGGTCCGCCATACACTACTCTGTGTGGGACAGAGAAAGCCTGAAAGGCGTTCACATCTCACCGATGCAAAATTTACCTACTGGTTATTGCAGTTCCCTTCTACTTGTTATTCTAGCCACAAACTCCGACGACTTTGCCAAATACACCACCCTAGTTTCACAGTAACTTTGCAGCATGCCACAAATTTACCCTTGTCTCTGTCACGGCTCTCCCTGTCCCTGTCACACTTTTCCCACGTCCCTGTCACACCTATCCCGTTCCCGTCACAGCTCTCCCTATGCCTGTCACACCTCTCCCTGTCCCTATCACACCTGTCCCTGTCACACCTCTCCCGGTCCCTTTCACACCTCTTCCCATCCCTGTCACACCTCTCCCCGTCCCTGTCACACCTCTCCCCGTCCCTGTCACACCTCTCCCCGTCCCTGTCACACCTCTCCCTGTCCCTGTCATACATCTCCCCACCCCTGTCACACCTCTCCCTGTCCCTGTCACACCTCTCCCTGTCCCTGTCACACCTCTCCCTGTCCCTGTCACACCTCTCCCTGTCCCTGTCACACCTCTCCCTGTCCCTGTCACACCTCTCCCCGTCCCTGTCACACCTCTCCCTGTCCCTGTCATACATCTCCCCACCCCTGTCACACCTCTCCCCGTCCCTGTCACACCTCTCCCTGTCCCTGTCACACCTCTCCCTGTCCCTGTCACACCTCTCCCTGTCCCTGTCACACCTCTCCCCACCCCTGTCACACCTCTCCCCACCCCTGTCACACCTCTCCCCACCCCTGTCACTCCTCTCCCCGTCCCTGTCACACCTCTCCCCGTCCCTGTCACACCTCTCCCCGTCCCTGTCACACCTCTCCCCGTCCCTGTCACACCTCTCCCCACCCCTGTCACACCTCTCCCCACCCCTGTCACTCCTCTCCCCGTCCCTGTCACACCTCTCCCCGTCCCTGTCACACCTCTCCCCGTCCCTGTCACACCTCTCCCCGTCCCTGTCACACCTCTCCCCACCCCTGTCACACCTCTCCCCACCCCTGTCACACCTCTCCCCACCCCTGTCACACCTCTCCCCGTCCCTGTCACACCTCTCCCCGTCCCTGTCACACCTCTCCCTGTCCCTGTCACACCTCTCCCTGTCCCTGTCACACCTCTCCCCATCCCTGTCACACCTCTCCCTGTCGCTGTCATACATCTCCCCACCCCTGTCACACCTCTCCCCGTCCCTGTCACACCTCTCCCTGTCCCTGTCACACCTCTCCCTGTCCCTGTCACACCTCTCCCGGTCCCTTTCACACCTCTCCCCATCCCTGTCACACCTATCCCCGTCCCTGTCACACCTCTCCCCGTCCCTGTCACACCTCTCCCCATCCCTGTCACACCTCTCCCTGTCCCTGTCATACATCTCCCCACCCCTGTCACACCTCTCCCCGTCCCTGTCACACCTCTCCCTGTCCCTGTCACACCTCTCCCTGTCCCTGTCACACCTCTCCCCATCCCTGTCACACCTCTCCCTGTCCCTGTCATACATCTCCCCACCCCTGTCACACCTCTCCCCGTCCCTGTCACACCTCTCCCTGTCCCTGTCACACCTCTCCCTGTCCCTGTCACACCTCTCCCTGTCCCTGTCACACCTCTCCCCACCCCTGTCACACCTCTCCCCACCCCTGTCACTCCTCTCCTCATCCCTGTCACACCTCTCCCCGTCCCTGTCACACCTCTCCCCGTCCCTGTCACACCTCTCCCCGTCCCTGTCACACCTCTCCCCATCCCTGTCACACCTCTCCCCGTCCCTTTCACACCCCTCCCCACCCCTGTCACACCTCTTCCCGTCCCTGTCACACCTCTCCCCGTCCCTGTCACACCTCTCCCTGTCCCTGTCACACCTCTCCCTGTCCCTGTCATACATCTCCCCACCCCTGTCACACCTCTCCCCGTCCCTGTCACACCTCTCCCTGTCCCTGTCACACCTCTCCCTGTCCCTGTCATACATCTCCCCACCCCTGTCCCTGTCATACATCTCCCCATCCCTGTCACACCTCAACCCGTCCCTGTCACACCTCTCCCTGTCCCTGTCACACCTCTCCCCATCCCTGTCACACCTCTCCCTGTCCCTGTCACACCTCAACCCGTCCCTGTCACACCTCAACCCGTCTCTGTCACACCTCTCCCCGCCCCTGTCACACCTCTCCCCCTCCCTGTCACACCTCTCCCCGTCCCTGTCACACCTCTCCCTGTCTCTTTCACACCTCTCCCTGTCCCTGTCACACCTCTCCCTGCCCCTGTCCCTGTCACACCTCTCCCCATCCCTGTCACACCTTTGGCCCTAGACCTAAAATCAACAGGGAGACATAAGGGACATAATCACATTCAACAGAGGACTTTGAAAGACAGGAGACATGGCGATATCTTTAATTTAATCAGGCAGCATGCCCATTGCTTCAATTCAACAAAGAGATAAAGTCATTTCTTATTATTGAGAAAGGACAACCGGACCTACCCCAAGTGGCCCGTTGCACAATAACAATTGTAACAGCAATTGATTTCTAAATCGATAGCTGTTATGCACGAAATCAATTGTTGTTATGCACGTTTTTTGCACCTGTTGACTGTCAAATAAACCTATTTAGAATGCTGTTAATAACCTGTAATCTTTACACGGACTTGTCCTACAGTGTCCCTTTTAACATCAATTGACAGAATTCCATTTGATCCAGTAGAACAAGGATCATCTCAACAAAGTTGTCCTTATTAGGACAATGTTCTTAAAGTTGTCCTTAAGTTGTCCTTTTTACAACTGATCATAGTGCAACGGGCCACAGGTGCGCCTAATAGGTGCCTAGTTAATTACCTGGTACAGATCGTGGCCACTTTATGGCGGTGTGTTGGCCGTGTGCCGGGTACAGGAGGTGGCCCGGGAGGAGGGGTCGGACCCATCCCTGCCGCAGGTCCGGCCTACCTGAGGGCCAGGGGCAGGGGGCATCACCACGGCCCGATACCTGGCTCCCTTCACGCTCTGCTTACCGTTATTGCGGACTTTGTATTGACTTCGAAAGGCCCCTCTTAAATCACGCAGCGCTGTTTACTATGCGTCTGGCGGCACGCCCACGAATCAGGACACGCCGTTTTATATCCCCTGTAATAACACCTTTCAGCACGCATTGCATTACTAGAACCGTGTCCCTAGTAACGTCCTCGGACTTAAGCCTTTCACAGGAGGTGAACCAAAGTCGTTGTGGCTGCACTTCAAATGTTAACCCCCCTCTCCTCACAGGGCATCAGTGCTTCCCAAAAGCTTTCTGAAACAGCGGACAAACTGTCCGAGATTACATCGGACATTTCTATACCATACCAGACATGTTGATAAGAGAAATATATAATACATGTAGAAAACAGCAATATAATTGTGATGAAATATGGCATGTCATGAGAAGAAGTCATGAAACTTTGTCAGACAAAATGTCCAGTATTAAAGGGTGAAACATCAGACATTGATGTAAAAATCTATGTCTTACTGTCTGGTGGTTTTGGGGAAACGCTTGGTCACGATGTCAGTCAGGGCCCCTCACAGGTCACGCTGTGTGTCAGGCCCCCTCACAGGTCACGCTGTGTGTCAGGGCCCCTCACAGGTCACGCTGTGTGCCAGGGCCCCTCATAGGTCACGCTGTGTGTCAGGGCCCCTCACAGGTCATGCTATGTGTCAGGGCCCCTCCCGCAGGTCACGCTGTGTGTCAGAGCCCCCTCACAGATCACGCTGTGGGTCAGGGCCCCCCTCACAGGTCATGCTGTGTGTCAGGGCCCCTCACAGGTCACGCTGTGTGTCAGGGCCCCCCTCACAGGTCACGCTGTGGGTCAGGGCCCCCCTCACAGGTCACGCTGTTTGTCAGGGCCCCCTCACATGTCACGCTGTGTGTCAGGCCCCCTCACACGTCATGCTGTGTGTCAGGCCTCCTCACAGGTCACGCTGTGTGTCAGGGCCCCCTCACAGGTCACGCTGTGTGTCAGGGCCCCTCACAGGTCACGCTGTGTGTCAAGGCCCCTCACAGGTCATGCTATGTGTCAGGGCCCCTCCCACAGGTCACGCTGTGTGTCAGGCCCCCTCACAGGTCACGCTGTGTGTCAGGGCCCCTCACAGGTCATGCTGTGTGTCAGGGCACCCTCACAGGTCACGCTGTGTGTCAGGGCCCCTCACAGGTCACGCTGTGTGTCAGGGCCCCTCCCACAGGTCACGCTGTGTGTCAGGGCCCCCTCTCAGGTCACGCTGTGTGTCAGGGCCCCTCACAAGTCACACTGTGTCAGGGCCCCTCACAGGTCACACTGTGTCAGGGGCCCCCTCACAGGTCCCGCTGTGTGTCAGGGCCCCTCACAGGTCACGGTGTGTGTCAGGGGCCCCCTCTCAGGTCACGCTGTGTGTTAGGGCCCCCTCACAGGTCACGACGTGTGTCAGGGCCCCCCTCACAGGTCACGATGTGTGTCAGGGCCCCCTCACACGTCACGCTGTGTGTCAGCCCCCTCACAGGTCACGCTGTGTGTCAGGGTCCCCTCACAGGTCATGCTGTGGGTCAGGGTCCCCCTCTCAGGTCACGCTGTGTGTTAGGGCCCCCTCACAGGTCACGCTGTGGGTCAGGGCCCCCCTCACATGTCATGCTGTGGGTCAGGGCCCCCCTCACATGTCATGCTGTGTGTCAGGGCCCCCTCACAGGTCACGCTGTGTATCAGGGCCCCCCTCACAGGTCATGCTGTGGGGCAGGGCCCCCTCACAGGTCACGCTGTGTGTCAGGGCCCCCCCTCACAGGTCACGCTGTGTGTCAGGCCCCCTCACACGTCATGCTGTGTGTCAGGCCCCCTCACAAGTCATGCTGTGTGTCAGACCCCTCACAGGTCATGCTGTGTGCCCCCTCACAGGTCACGCTGTGTATCAGGGCCCCCCTCACAGGTCATGCTGTGGGGCAGGGCCCCCTCACAGGTCACGCTGTGTGTCAGGGCCCCCCTCACAGGTCATGCTGTGTGTCAGGGCCCCCCTCACATGTCATGCTGTGTGTCAGGGCCCCCCTCACAGGTCATGCTGTGTGTCAGGGCCCCTCACAGGTCACGCTGTGTGTCAGGGCCCCCCTCACATGTCATGCTGTGTGTCAGGGCCCCCTCACAGGTCACGCTGTGTGTCAGGGCCCCCTCACAGGTCACACTGTGTGTCAGGGCCCCTCACAGGTCACACTGTGTGTCAGGGCCCCTCACAGGTCACACTGTGTGCCCCCCTGGCAGGTCACACTGTATGTCATAGGTCATGCTGTGTGCCTCCTCACAGGTCACGCCGTGTCCCCCGCTGATATGTGTCAGGGCCCCATCATAGTTCTGGTACCCCTTGGGGGTTCCGGGGAAGAATATAGGCCCCCAGCAGCCCTTGCCGATCATATAAGGCGATGATAGGGGGGACCCAGCACTGACCAAGTGGCTCTTTGAGTTCAATTCCCAGTTGGTGTCTGGATTCACTAAGGGATGAGGTATAGCAAAAGTGATTTCCAGGTTTTATACCCTGCTGTTTGCCCGCCCTGTCACCTTCATCTCATAAATACGATCACAAAAGACAGAATTCTTCCCAACCTGTTTTCGCTGTGAAAATGACACTGGCTGTTGGTATGGCGTAAAACATTTATCACTCACTCATAATTCTGGTTATGTCTGAGTGTGTAGGATCTTTATTGTAAAGTGTAGACATATAACGGCTTCTCAGAAAGACTTTCAGCCGTCGCGGATATGAGGCAGCCGCCATCAGACCGCTGGATGACTCAGCCTTGGCTTACTCTGTCTACCTGGTCTACCTGTCTCACCTCCCCCACCTGCCCCACCAGCCAGCACCTGACTCACGTTGACGACACCCCGGCCCGCCGGGAGGGGTAGACGTGTGCGGGGGGCGCGGGGGGCGTACGCTGGGAACCCGCTGACGGGGGTCCAGTCCCACACTGAGCAGTCTTCACGGGCACACGGCGGCGCGTCCCGGTGGCGTTAGTCGAACTCCTCCTGCACCGAACTGACACCTAGGGTGATTACTGTCTCACTTCAACAACAACCTGCGCCATGCCCGTGGGGTCTAATAGGATGTCTGGAGAAACCACTAAGATTTAAAAAGAAGATGGAACATACGACATAGGACCGTTAGTCATGTGGTGTCGGATTCTGTTGGATCCCCTTTAAATTAATTGGAATAGTAGTTCAGATTTACCTGGAAACCCTTCAAATTCACCTGAAATATTCAACATACATGGAACATCTTCCAATTTTCTTGGAATCCTGCGACACCCCTCCCCCCTCAGATTTTAGGGCTGGGTTCAACAAACCTGGAATCAGCGAGGTATAGCTGGTCACAGGCCAGGTGATGCCGTGTTTACGTTTTGGTACAACTAACATGAACGTAACGGTCTGAGGTTCAGCTTTACTGCAGGAATATAGGACCTTGTCTTGTCTGTCTTGTGCCTACACAACACCCGAGCTACTGAGGTTGAAAGTACGTTTGGCATTCTTATTTTAACAAAGATATTATTTTAATTGCTTGTACGTTATTAATCAATTTTCATATGAGGGGAAATCAATTGTTTCGAGAGTGAAGGGGAGTTGTTGTTTTGTTTTGTTTTGTTTTGTTTCACCAAGGATGCGACATTATTATAACATTGCAGCAATGTTCTGGTTGGTTCCATATTTGGTTCTTGTTACGTTCTTTTGATGACTCCCAATTACATCACTGCAACATACTGCCTTGACGTTGCACTGTGACATTATAACAACATTCTGGTTACAATCTTCAACCCAAACAGAATGTTCTTATAACATTCTGTTTTGGTTTCATCCTAACCCCACCAAAAATTTATGTTATAATGACATTCTTATTTGGTGAGGTTGAAACCTCACCATCAATAACGTAGTTGTTACGTGCCATCTTACTAAGTAACAAAATGACTAAAAAAAGTATGGTTGCAGAATGTTTTTGTTATATCGCAAGCTGGCTGGGAGGATACCTTAATGAGAAGTGAACATGTCGGCCTCCCCCCGTTCTCCCTCCGTAGGCCGGGCCCTGGGCGGCCCTGATTGTCCCTCCTTCAGGTGGACCCCTGCCAACCCCCGCCCCGGGATGCACACTTAGCGGCCACCAGGCTCCCCACGTCACACACAGAAAACCACACAGGGACTCAGACATTCTTAGGATGTCTTAAATACCCTATAATGACTATTAAATAACAGTCGCCGGCCAATTACACGGCCTGTGCCTGGGAGACGTCCCCGGGGAGGGGGGCACTGACTCTTTGAAGGTCACTACCCACTGCCAAACTACCGCCCCTACATTTTTGAGACTGACTGCTCCTGAATTTTAGTTGACCGCCCTTCATTTTTAGAGTATGCAGGTCACCGCCCCCAAAAATCAGATGGTCTAGGCCTAAATACCATGAAACAGACAAAAATCTCCAAAATAGTTTTGGAAAACTCCTGGTGGAATTTTGTGTGTGACATATTGCAATATATAATGCTAGGTTTTGAGTTATTACCCATTTTTGTTTAATAGAACTAGTTCACCGTCCCTGTCTTATTGGCATAAAAGGGGTTGACCACCCCTCAGTTTTGACGTTCACCACCCCTGCTCCATAAGTCACTTTGGCAGTGGGTACTCTTTTGAGACCCAAGTGCCCCCTCCCCCTAGGGGGACGTGACGCAGAGACGGAGGGACCATGTAAACTGTAAACTGGAACTGCTGGGTTACAATTAAGAGAACAGGAACATTAGGGTATTTCTCTCTCACACAATTAACACAATTATTCATTATACAATTTTAAAGCGCCATACCCACTAGGCGACGTTGGCAAGAATCGGCGCCGACGTCGGCGCCGACGTCGGAACGGCCGTCGGCCGACTGTGCCTAGACAACCCATACCCACACATAATCGGCGACGTCGGCACCGACGGTCGGCGCCGACGGCCGTGCCGACCGTCGGCGCCGATCACACTGATCCTTATTAAACATGTTTAATAATTTTACGCCGACGCCGACGGTCGGCGCCGACGGCCGTACCGACGTCGGCGCCGACGACGGCCAGTCGCCTAGTGGGTACGGGGCTTAAGTATGACTGTGATTATTCTTATTTCGCCGAGGAATGTAAATTAGGGCACCGAGGCATGGAAAGCAGGACATCTTCTGTTTAAGTCGTCACTCGTGTGTGTATGATTTAAGCTGGCACGTGCCCAGTTACACCCAGTTACCCCCACCCATATTTGTCAAATACCACCTCCCATTGTACGGCAGGATGAGCAAACCCATATCTTTTACAATCCTTAAATTCCGAGACGTAAAGAGGTCCTTTTAACAGGGTGTTCTTAATTGAGTACATTGAAAGGTTTACCTGGGAAAGTGGCCCTGATATATTCATTTATACACGTCTCTAATTAATGTCAATAGTCTTAGATTCCTGAAGGAATTATCTAAAATCTAGTTTTGTTAGACTTAAATGAACCAAAATGATGACAGATGAGGCAGTCTAGGGCAGGGTATGAGTGCACCCCCCCCCCCTAATGTGTGCTGCAGACTGACTAGAATAGTACAGTCACATGATTCATCTAGAGACTATTCAATTTACTTCTTATGCATCTTGTGGATGAGAATAGGCCCAGCCAAGCATGTGACATTGTTATAGCGTTGCAGCAAACTTGGCTGGGGAGTTTATAACATACATACGTTCCGGTAAATAGGGAGTTTCAGATCCCACAACGCATATCAATATGTCAACGTATCTCAAATTTACCCAATCAAATTAAAGATGATAAGTGCAAAACTAGAAAAGTGTAATTAGATACTTATTCACTTTAGATGTAAAGTTTTTAAGCACATTTTTAAAGCTGAGAAAAAAAGATAGGTTACGTTTATGTTACTACATGGCTAAGAGTATCTGAAACTGCCTTGTATCTAATACGTTTCGCATGCCCAGTAGGAAGGGGGATTGGGCTTTTTCATGCCAAAAGTACACATGCCTTTCGATGAACAGGTTCACCTGCTGAAATATTCTGTCTAGTGTGTAGCACTTGTAGCTTCCAGCCTGTTTGAGTGTATGCACCGTAGAGACTCTATTTCTAGTTCCTTTCTGTCTTATGTACAACAGAATGTAAGCACTAACTCAAGTTTCATCTGTAATAAAGTCGATTATAAAACCATAAAGTCACTACAATGTACTACCATTTTGCCCCCTGGAGGCTGGTCGGAGAACTGCCCCATGTGCCATTTCAGCTAGTGTCCATATCCATGCCACTGCAGTGCATACAGGATTACACGGTTTACCTTTATGGGCATATTATGTAACTTTTGGTGAGAAAATACATTCTCTCAACGACGTCCCCGACGGGCAAAGTCTAGAGTGTGCCAGGTACCAGAATGTCCGAGAGCAAATCGATAATGACGGAAAAGTGTAACCATGTATTCCCAGTCACTGCCTCATTTCAAGTTAACACTCAGCTATCACGTGGAATGTAGACTCGGGGAGGGGTGAATTGCATGATTTCAAAATTATTTTCCATACCGTGCATCTTTAGATACATTCATAATTATTTAGGAACTGTAAAAACTGTCGAGATGGTATTTAGCGATTACAGTGTTCTGTTTAATGATAGAGCTGGGAGGTCAGAACTCTACTTATGTCCGCTACATACTGCCTATCATACCTTTTTTAATGAATGGGATATCTTGACATAGGGTATTACTTTAAGTACCTGATTATCATATTTAATTGGGTACCTAAGTCATGGAAAGATTAACAAATTAAAAAATCATGTAGAGCACAGCGCTTGAAACCTTAACTCATGATTATACTCCCTCCTTTTAACAAAGACTTCCCATTGGTTAATGCCATAATGGGTATGAAATCTCTATGCACTAAATGCTCGAAGTTTTAATTTTGGTTTCAGTTTCCCTTAAAACAGACCAATTACTTAATTTACTATTCCATGAGGTATTTACGGTTAGGGTAATTATGGACAAGGACTTGTTGTCAGACAGGGTCATGGAGCACTGAAACCTGTTTTTCCACCTTTTTTGCACCCTTCTCTTAGAAATGAATAGAGAGGTTTTGCAGCAGAGAATAAAACCCTAACATTGGTTTTGCTGCCATACGGAAAATCCCATACTGGGCTTTGATAGTTAGGGCACTGGTCACACGGTAAAGCTGACCACCAGTAAGGTCATAGACTACCCGCCTGACTCAGAATGACCCCGATAGCCCCCTCCTATGACCAACAGGGACTACTGAAGACCAGTTCTGTCCAGGAAGTCCCAACAGGCAGCCCCCGGTGTGAATTCCCTTCCCCGGTCCCCACAGGGCCCTGTTGTTTGTTATGTTTACAATGTGGCAATATTTGTTCCATTTCCTGTGCTATTTACCAGATAAAAATAACTAGGACCATATAAAGATTTTCGGACACGTTCCCATTGCAATACAATTTTAAGAATCAGTTCTCCTTAACATTTCCATGATTACAATGCAGTTGCTTAGATATCTTTGTTCATAGAAATGAAAGTACCAAAACAGATGTTTAATTCCACTTAATTGCATATCACATTTTTCTATTCCTTCATGGTAAACAAATAGCTGGTACAATTGCTATTTACCAGAGAAAAATAACTTGGACTATATCAAGAGTTTTGGACATTTCCCATTGCAATAGAACCTTAAAAATCAGTTCTCCTAAACATTTCCATGAATAGTATGTAGTTTATTAGATATCTTTGTTCATAGAAATTAGAGTACCAAAAAGAATTTTTAATTTACTTAACAACATATTTACCATTGCTTGACGGTAAGGATATAGCTGGTATAATTGGATAGCACTCTGGGTCAACCTGTGGATGACTCTAGGCCCCTATAAGCCTGAATGGGAAAAAAGGCAGTTAGAGACACGTCGTATATTAAACCTGAAGTGGGTCAAGGTCTACACATTCAGTGAAGTCAAAACATAGTTTACATGGTTAGGACACATTTTGTATGATCGAGGCCGGGCATACTCTGGCCGGATACTTGTATTGGTTAAGCACTAACAGGTATTAAATGTTTTCTAAAAGATACGGTGGTCCTGATTGTAACTGTTTGATACACATGGTAATATCTGTTTACTAAATGTCCCATGTGTCCAAACACTGAAGAACAATTCAAATGCTATCAATTATGCTTTGTCTCCGCTCTGTAACTTTACTTTGCACATCGAAGAGGCAAGTTAGGGATATGGTCACATTTCACGTGCGTTACACTTATCCCCAGAACAGACTGCCGCAGGTTGGACGTGGAACAGTAATAGGTCTGTTCACAATTTGACATACACTGTCCAAGGTCTGAATTTCTGAAGGGTATTCTATTTTCATTTTTACTTGAAATTTTTCAACAACGAAACCAGACTTTTTTTTAGCTGTATCTCCCCTCTTTACTTACCACTTGAACTTCTTATTGGTACTCTGGCTTAGTATTTCAGTGTTATCCCATGGCGGCAGTGGCACTAGAGGGTCCTATTTACTGACCGAGTGTTCACACAGCACCCTCCTAGCAGAGAGCTGATGACTTTGGAAACAGTAGCCCATCATTAATATCAGCATGGACAGAGCAGAAGGAGGCAGACTTGTATGTTTGATTGTGAAATAAAATGAGCACTGCTCTCTTTAAAATATATATATATATATATATATATATATCAGCATGGAGAGTGTAGCAGTGAAGTCTGAATGCACTCTACATTTCTAATTTGCATTTCCGGCGTTGCTCCATTCTGAGGATGTGGCCCTAACTCACAGATTAATGGGACATTCTCACATAAGTGATGGTTGTTCTTGCCATGACAGAGGATGTATAATTATTGTACATAGTATATAAATCACTGATACTCCCCCTAGGCTAGTATTATGTATATCTTGTCGAGGAGGGATATTAAGGAGGAAGTTATGGAGGTATAACCCCAAGTATTTGTCCACAAAAGGCATCCTAAATCTTTTAAACATGACCAGAACACAAACTTTGCCTCACGTGCACAGGTCTGTGCCGACTTCCCCCCGCGAGCCTCCCGACTACCACCAGTCTGATCGCAGGTCACGACACACGGGGGGTGGGGAGGGGGGTTGCCTTGTCGGACTTAAAGCCCCATACCCACTAGGCAATTCTGACAAAGTCGGCCGACTGATCGGCGGTAAAATTGTCTATTTTACCTGAAAAATCATCCAATTTTTTTATCCTATTCATATCAAAAATCCACAATTTGATATGGAATATTGATTGGTGTTTTGATTCAGTGCAACAATCAGCCAATTATCCTGGTAGAATTGACGGATTTTAGGGCTAATGAGTCGGCCGACTTAGCCAAAACCATCTAGTGGGTATGGCGCATTAGAAAGCCCACGATCTGTCATTATCGCTGAGCAAATCCTATGTCCCATGACGAATTTAATAAAAGCCATGTCGCCCTGTTGAACTTACGAGTCTATAGCCTCTCTTTTCAAGCTTCTGAGTCAAGCAACAGAAAAAGTGTCAGACAGTTTGTCGTTCCTGGCCGTACTTCATGTCGTGTCTTCAGGGACTATTGCTGGCAGACCCAGTCTGCCATCCCCTATTGTTACCTGCTGTCACCTATTACTGACAGACCAGGTCTGCTGTCACCTATTACTGACAGACCAGGTCTGCTGTCACCTATTACTGACAGACCAGTTCTGCCGCCACCTATTGCTGACAGACCAGGCCTGCTGTCACCTATTGCTGACAGACCAGGCCTGCTGTCACCTATTGCTGACAGACCAGGTCTGCTGTCACCTCTTACTGACAGACCGGGTCTGCTGTCACCTATTGCTGACAGACCAGGTCTGCTGTCACCTATTACTGACAGACCAGTTCTGCCGTCACCTATTGCTGACAGACCAGGCCTGCTGTCACCTATTACTGACAGACCAGTTCTGCCGTCTCCTATTGCTGACAGACCAGGTCTGCCGTCACCTTTTTCTGACAGACCGGGTCTGCTGTCACCTATTACTGACAGACCAGGCCTGCCGTCACCTATTGCTGACAGACCAGATCTGCCGTTACCTATTGCTAACAGACCCAGTCTGCCGTTACCTATTGCTAACAGACCCAGTCTGCCGTTACCTATTGCTAACAGACCAGGTCAGCCGTTCTCCTGTTACCTCATGTTTTGCTGATATACCACTTTCCTGGTGCCTTGTTTTCAGGTCTCACATCAGCCCCTCGGTATCCGTCGACGTGACTGGTCCAACGTTACCCACCCTAACCGAGACCCGACCCACCTCCTGCCCCCAGCAGGCCGGCCGGAGGCCGTCAGCCCCACAGCCCCCCAGGGGTCGCTCCATGCCGGCGCTGACCACCCTGCCACCAGCCAGGCCACCACCAGTAAGGAATACAATGGTCCAACGCCACTGGGCAGCCACCATGAGCCACTGGGCATTGGCCAGGGGGAGGATGTTATTTGTAATGGCGCAGAGAAGACAATTCCATCCTGCAAGCCGTCCATGGGTGCAACAAGCCAAAGTGAAAAGATTGACAGCAGCAAACTGGGCAGCCCCCTGAGGTCAGCGTGGAGCCAAGATGACAGTGATGAGAGTGACTGCAGCTCGGACCTGGGTCCCCGGTGTCTGACGGCCGAGGTGAGCGTGATGCATGAACCCTCAGATCAGCCTGCCCGTGATGCATGAACCCTCAGATCAGCCTGCCCGTGATGCATGAACCCTCAGATCAGCCTGCCCGTGATGCATGAACCCTCAGATCAGCCTGCCCGTGATGCATGAACCCTCAGATCAGCCTGCCCGTGTTGCATGAACCCTCAGATCAGCCTGCCCGTGATGCATGAACCCTCAGATCAGCCTGCCCGTGATGCATGAACCCTCAGATCAGCCTGCCCGTGATGCATGAACCCTCAGAATCAGCCTGCCCGTGATGCATGAACCCTCAGAATCAGCCTGCCCGTGATGCATGAACCCTCAGAATCAGCCTGCCCATGATGCTTGAACCTTTGCAATCTGCCTGTCTGTGATGCATGAACAGTAATATTCAGCCTTGAATACACTCTGTCAATTGCTGTGTTGTAGTACTCGGTCACGATGCATGTCATCATGTTTTGACTCTACAAGCATGCAAGAGTCACAATGTTGAAATTGCCTTATGTAACACACGTTGTTTGTTGTGTTATGTATGAGTAAAGTTCTTTTTCCACTACGACACATATATAAGCAGTCACAGGCGCATGGTTGTAAACATCTCCCTCAATTTGCCAGATTTAGAAAGTTTCTGTAGTATTTACTGGTGTGAGACCTAAACGGCGCCGAGTGGTGACTTCCGGTTTGGCGGCGAAGAGTCAGTTGAGCACATGGCCACCTGTAGAGTGGAAGCTACTTGCATTTGTGAGTTGTAACGTGTCCTAGTTGTAATAAATAGATGTAAACACAACAAATGGCGACTGAGGATTGAGGAACAAGGTGGTAGGACTATCTGAAAGTGTGAAAATCTTTCTGTGAAGTCTGGTAAAGTGGACTTTTCTCAAAATGCCTGAGGGAGCAGGTGGTGCTCAGGGCCAAGATGCCCAGCCAGGTCCAGTGGACACTGTGATAAAGGTGGATGTTGGTGGTTTGCCCCAGTTTGATCCAAAGGGGGATCCCAGTGGTTTGTCTGTAAGGTGGAAGAGGTGGAAAAGGGCATTTAACCTGTATGTTACAGCTAAGGGAGTTGTCAATGAGGACCAAAAAGTGGCTCTATTGCTTCATACAGGGGGACTTGATCTTCAAGAACTGTTTTATACACTGGTACCTGAGGATAGGGATGTTTCCCTGCAAGAGTGTATTAAGGCCCTAGATGACCATTTCTTGCCCCAAGTTAACGTGCCTTTTGAGAGACATTTGTTCAGGCAGTTAGAGCAGTCTGCTGGGGAAACGGTTGATCAGTTTGTTTGTCGGCTGAAACAGAAGGCTGTGTCATGTGAGTTTCCAAGTGTAGATGACGCGATAAGGGATCAACTCATTGAAAAGTGTGCGAACGCAAAGTTGCGTAGGAAGTTTCTTGAGAAGTCGGGGGGAGCGACTCTTAAGAATTTCATGGACATAGCTAGGGCGTATGAGACGGTAGATTTACAGATGGGTCAGATGTCTGTATCTTCAGCGCCCACCGAGGTCAATGCAGTACAGCATAAGAACAAGCAACCTAACTCTAAGAAGGAGATAAAGGGAAATGGGTGGAGTCAGAACAAAGACAACAAGTCAAAGGATCAGAAGCCTAAGGGTAGTTGTTTCAATTGTGGCCAGTTTGGACACTATTGTGCGGATAAGGTCTGTCCTGCTCGGTTCAGGAAGTGTAACCAGTGTGGTTTCCAAGGACATTATGCCAAGTTTTGTAAGCGGGATCCTAAGAGTCGTGAGAAAGCTTATCAGGTTCAGGAAGGAAATTCTGATAAGGACGAGGGTGCTAGTAGTAGTAGTGCTAGTGGCTATGCATTCACTATCCAGGAGAAAGACTGTAGTTTCGTGAATTCTGTGGGACCTGGTGTGATCAATGTGATGATTGGTGGGGTGCAGATGCCCATGCTCATTGATTCTGGAGCGACTTGTAACATTCTAGATACACCTACTTGGGAAACCTTAAAGGGAAAAGGTATCCGTTGTGAGTCACGGAAGTCCAACCGTAAGTTGTTTGCTTGGGGGCAGTTTGAAGCCCTGGAAACGGTTGGGACTTTTGAGGCTGAGATAATGTGCCCGGAAAGTGGGAAACAGTGCAGGCAGGAGTTCCTTGTGGTAAAAGGGCAAGGTAGACCTCTGCTAGGACGGGAGACAGCAGAAGCACTGAATGTCCTACGGGTAGGTCCCGAGGTTGTGAACAGTATAGTTGAGGAGTATACTGAGGCTGACATACATGCCAAGTACAAGAGTTTGTTCAGCGGTGTCGGTAAGCTGAAGGGCTATGAATTGGAGATTCATATTGACAAAGACAGGAAGCCGGTCGCGCAACCTGTGAGGCGCATCCCATTTGGCCTCAGGGATAAAGTAGATACAAAGTTAGATGAGATGTTAGAGATGGACATCATAGAGGAGGTTCCAGAGGGACCAACAGGATGGGTCTCTCCCCTTGTAGTGGTTCCCAAAAGTGATGGCGATGTGCGAGTGTGTGTCGACATGCGCCGGGCCAATGAGGCCATAGTTCGGGAAAGACACCCGATTCCTACTGTGGAGGAACTGGTTCAGGATTTGAACGGTAGCACAGTTTTCAGTAAGTTGGATCTGAAGTGGGGGTTCCACCAGATTGTGCTGAAGGAGGACAGTAGGCATGTGACAACATTTGTCACTCATAGGGGATTGTACCGCTACAAGCGCCTGATGTTTGGGATCACATCAGCACCTGAAAAGTATCAGAGGATCATTCAGGATGTGTTGCGTGACTGTGCTGGTGTGGCTAACATAGCTGATGACATCATAGTCCATGGGAATGGTGGGAAGGAGCACGATCAGCGTCTGTTCAAGGTCCTAGACCGCTTGGAGGAAGTGGGTCTGACGCTGAATCGTAAGAAGTGTGAGTTTCGGTTGTCCAAGCTCACATTCTTTGGACATGAGTTGACCGGTAATGGGGTCAATCCTAGCGACGAGAAGGTCGCAGGGATACGGGATGCTGAACCACCTAAGACAGCCAGTGAAGTGAGGTCATTCCTGGGTCTTGTTCAGTATTCGGCAAAGTTTCTGCCGGACTTTTCGTCAGTAGCTGCACCACTGCGTGAGCTGACTCGGAAAGATGTGGAGTTTGTGTGGGGTAGTGAGCAGGAGAACGCCTTTCTCAAGCTCAAGGAGATGATGACTAAGACAGAGACATTGGCTTATTTCCGTGCTGAGTCTCAAACCAGAGTGATAGCAGATGCAGGCCCAAAGGGGATAGGAGCTGTCCTCACCCAGTGTCAGAATGGGGTGTGGCGGGTGATCTCCTATGCATCTAGGAACCTCACAGATGTTGAGAAACGGTATTCTCAGACAGAGAAGGAGGCACTTGCTCTGGTCTGGGCCTGTGAGAGGTTCAAGCTATATGTGTATGGGCGGAAATTTGAACTTGAGACGGACCACAAGCCGCTTGAGTGTATTTATAGTCCGACATCCAAGCCTTCAGCAAGGATTGAGCGGTGGGTACTCCGTCTGCAAGGGTATGACTACAAGGTCGTGTACCGCCCGGGGAAGACGAACATAGCGGACGCATTGTCCCGACTGAACCAGTCTTCACCAAGGGATGTTAGTGGTGAATCAGTGGACTTTGTGAGGGCTATTGTGCAGGAGAGCTTGCCTGGAGCACTGACTGCTCGGCAGGTTGAGTTGGCTTCGGGGACCGACCCAGAGCTGACTTGTGTGCGACAATACATTGAAACAGGGAACTGGACACAGTGTAAGATGCCGCAGTATGCTTGTGTCAAAACAGAGTTGTGTGTTATTGGGAAGCTAGTGTTGAGGGGGACAAGGATAGTAGTCCCACAAAGCCTGAGGGCTGATGTTCTTCGTCTTGCACATGAGGGCCATCAGGGCATTGTCAAGATGAAATTGCTTCTCAGAACAAAAGTGTGGTGGCCTAACATGGACAGTGAGGCCGAGAGGATCTGTCGGTCGTGTCACGGTTGTCAGGTTGTTGGCGAGGGACGCCCACCTGAGCCCATGAAAGTGACAGCACCACCGACGGGACCCTGGCAGGATGTGGCAGTGGATCTCATGGGACCCTTGCCTACAGGAGAGAATCTCTTAGTGTGTGTGGACTACTTCAGTCGGTATTTTGAGGTAGTTGTGATGCAGTCGGTGACAACACAAAAGGTCATTGATGCTCTTGAGCCCATCTTTGCCAGATATGGGTACCCGTTTTCGTTGAAGTCTGACAATGGTCGTCAGTTTGTGTCAGAGGAATTTGAGGCTTTCTTGGAGGTGAACGGGATTGAACATGAACATCGCAAATCATCCCCACTGTGGCCTCAAGCCAATGGAGAGGTTGAACGGCAAAACCGATCTCTCTTAAAAGTGTTAAAAGTGGCTGCTACGGAAGCGAAACCGTGGCGGAAGGAACTTCAGAGGTTCCTGCTGGCTTACCGTGCGACCCCGCAGGTGAGCACTGGGAAAACACCCGCCTATCTGATGTTTGGGCGTGAGCTGAGGTCGAAGCTGCCGGAGCTTAGGTGTGACCGTGCCATTGCACATGAAGGTGCTAGTGATCGTGATTGGCAGCACAAGCTGGCTGCTAAGGACTATGCCGATACCAGATGGCATGCTACACCCAGTACTGTGTTACCAGGAGACACGGTACTGTTGAAGAACACAAAAACGACAGGGAAGCTTGCGACACGGTTTGAACCAGAGCCGTACAAAGTTGTGTCAAAGGAAGGGGCTGAAGTGACAGTCAGTTCCAAAGAGGGAGTTCAGTACAAAAGGAACTCTTCTGCGGTGAAGCCTTATGTGCCACCAGCGGAAGAATTACAGGACTCTGGCGAGATCTCAGACAATGGACAGTTTGAGACCCAAGTTATGGCGAGTCCGGTACGCACGCCATCTAGGGCAGTGACGGTACCACAGAGTCCGGTCCACAGGCCAACACGGGCCGTGAGAGTGCCGGAGAAGTTCAAAGACTATGTGATGGATTGAACTTTGAAGTGTGAACATTGACATGATGACAAATATTAGTCTGAAAGTGTTTGACTGTATTTTGATATGTCTTTGATTGCTATGTTGTTTGAAAGATGTTTGCATAACATGTCATAACTTGCCTTGCTTGTGTTGCAGGTATTCGCCTTGATATATATTGTTTGTGTTTCAGGACTATAACATATGTTTGATATGTGATTGTGTGTTATTACAGTAAATGTAAAAAGGTTAAAGTTGGTATGAACTTTAAGGACACTGATGACCGAGGACTATGAACATTCTCAGAGACTATAACAAAGGTCTATGAACATTCTATGGAGAAGAAAAGGGAATGTAGTATTTACTGGTGTGAGACCTAAACGGCGCCGAGTGGTGACTTCCGGTTTGGCGGCGAAGAGTCAGTTGAGCACATGGCCACCTGTAGAGTGGAAGCTACTTGCATTTGTGAGTTGTAATGTGTCCTAGTTGTAATAAATAGATGTAAACACAACAGTTTCGAATGCAAATTAGGACAGATGTTTAAGAAGCCATATCAACATGTCATTATCAGGGCAGAGAAAGTATCGCTGCATACATCCAAATAGAAGTGGGTAAATTTGGCAGGCTAATGTTAAATGTATGAAAAAGAATAAAGCCTGAATAGAATGGCCTCACTGTGTACTGTGATGCATAAAGCCATGTGTCACTGGCCTAGGGTTGGGATACAACATGATCAACCAACTGTGTAAAGGGCCGCGGAAACGGAATACAACTTCTGAACGTTCATGTATAACCTGACTTTGTTTGGTAGTTACTGAGAGTGTACTCCTGCTGCAATAACTTCTCCAAACAGAGTACACAGTGTCTCTGATTGCAAACCCTACCACACTAAGCACTGTTCATTGGGGTATGCAGTGTGTCTGGTCATTGAAGTACGCAGTGTGTCTGACTGCATACCCTGCAACAGGCACTGGTCATTGTGGTACGCAGTGTGTCTGACTGTGTACCCTACCACACTAGGCACTGGTCATTGAAGTATGCAGTGTGTCTGACTACGTACCCTGCCACGCAAGGCACTGGTCATTGTGGTACGCAGTGTGTCTGACTGTGTACCCTGCCACAGGCACTGGTCATTGTGGTACGCAGTGTGTCTGACTGTGTACCCTGCCACAGGCACTGGTCATTGTGGTACGCAGTGTGTCTGACTGTGTACCCTGCCACAGGCACTGGTCATTGTGGTACGCAGTGTGTCTGACTGTGTACCCTACCACACTAGGCACTGGTCATTGAAGTATGCAGTGTGTCTGACTGTGTACCCTGCCGCAGGCACTGGTCATTGTGGTACGCAGTGTGTCTGACTGTGTACCCTGCAACAGGCACTGGTCATTGTGGTACGCAGTGTGTCTGACTGTGTACCCTACCACACTAGGCACTGGTCATTGAAGTATGCAGTGTGTCTGACTACGTACCCTGCCACGCTAGGCACTGGTCATTGTGGTACGCAGTGTGTCTGACTGTGTACCCTGCCACAGGCACTGGTCATTGTGGTACGCAGTGTGTCTGACTGTGTACCCTGCCACAGGCACTGGTCATTGTGGTACGCAGTGTGTCTGACTGTGTACCCTGCCACAGGCACTGGTCATTGTGGTACGCAGTGTGTCTGACTGTGTACCCTGCCACAGGCACTGGTCATTGTGGTACGCAGTGTGTCTGACTGTGTACCCTGCCACAGGCACTGGTCATTGTGGTACGCAGTGTGTCTGACTGTGTACCCTACCACACTAGGCACTGGTCATTGTGGTACGCAGTGTGTCTGACTGCATACCCTGCCACAGGCACTGGTCATTGTGGTACGCAGTGTGTCTGACTGTGTACCCTGCCACAGGCACTGGTCATTGTGGTACGCAGTGTGTCTGACTGCATACCCTGCCACAGGCACTGGTCATTGGGGTACAGAGTGTCTCTGGCTGCATACCCTGCCGCAGGCACTGGTCATTGGGGTACACAGTGTCTTTGACTGCATACCCTATAGAATTTTAAGCCGTACATTCCCTTTAATTATGTTAGGAACCAACAGTTTGGGAGGTATAGCATGAACATCAAGAATGTCACTTTTATGATAGATAGTATTACTATTACAAAACTAACATGAAAACTCTTTCAAGTTAATCAATTATACATTTTTCACCCTATACTCTGCTTCCTACTTATGCTGGTGACAGATACAGTTGCACATTGGAGGTGTAGCTGTCTGATGGCAATACACCAATGCCCAGATTCTGGTGTATTAATATGCTTATATGTTAATTGTACATGGAACGCTGAACAAGAGTGGGAAATAACCACACTTTGACCTGAAAGCTTAGAAATGTCTAAGATGAACAATCTGCCAGGGGGAATGGTGGTCCAGTGGACAGCATGTGGGACTTCTGCATGGGCAGCCAGAGTGCTATTCCCCCAGGGGTCTGTTGGACCGCCTCTCCTTGCCATTGTTCTCACCCCCTTAGATTCAGGCATCAGTTCTTTGTACAAAGCAAAACGTGAAAAATTGCTGAGTGGACCTTGAACACATGTACACCATCACCATGTCCTCAGAGTTGGCACTATAACTTAACGCCACGTGCCGTGTTGCACTACATGACTTTGTGTACAGATAGGCAAAATGTAGGATAGATTTTCGTACTCTCAAAAACATAATAGTATATAGCTCATTTCTGTCACAAGGATTGTGATGAAGTTAGTGTTAATATCCAGTGATAGTCTCAGAAAAATATTGAAAAAATAAAGCATGAGCGAGGGGATACTTCGTTGATATTACCTAAACCTATTATAGGAAAATTGAATAACTTATGTTTAAGAAAATATGTTGCATGTGATAATGTATGAGTTGTTCAAAGCACTGCTTCCAATTGTATTTCAAAGCACTGCTTCCAATTGTATTGTATATTCCGCCTTAAAATGAACAGGGAATATTTAGCAACCCCGAGGATGTGCATTGACCGCATTTACTACATCCTGACGGACTCACCTGAAAATATTGTGTAATTTTCTTAACTTATAAATCCATGACAGCTTAGTTTTATCCCGAATAAATCATATGCTTTTTTAGATGCATATAGAATGTCACTTTGTATAATGCTGCTCATATTCACTGATAGCCACCAAGGTGCTTACCAGAGTAGTTACCTTAATCCCGATGAAGACCATCAAAGGTCGAAACATGTTGATTGCGTAATTACTCTCCAATAACAAGAATGTCGTCCAACAAAATTCTGGAGTCTGGTTTGGTGTGATTAACTTTATTCATAATCTTTGTAATTTGTGCATTGAAAAGTTCCGAATTACCTTTGTTCCAAGCTTTTCGACATCTGACTAAATTATCGAGTTCTCATACCTGTGTTTGTCTCCCCTCTTCCCCAGGAGAGAGCCGAGATGCTCGATACGCTGGTGACCGGCGGCTTCTCCTCCAGCGGTGGTGAGGACGACATGTACCTGCCGCACCCAGCAGCAGCAGCCGAGCAGCCCGCCGCCGCCCGCGACGGGGCCGCGGTCGACAGATTAGTAGATGGTAGGTAACTTTGGGTCATATCTAACTTCCTCAGTTGAGTTAACCTTCCAACACAACACACATACTTTCATTGCATTGGCAGTGCTGTGGTCAGCAGACTCGTCGATGGTAGGTAACTTTAGGTCATACGTAGGTCTAAGTAACTTCCCAACACACCACAAATAGTTATACCCCCTGCACAGGATGGGCCTTGGTCATCAGACTAGTCGACGGTAGGTAATTTGATGTCATACCTAAGTTTAGGTAACCTCCCAACACACCACATGCACACTCACTGCAATAAAGGGGGCCATAGTCGACAGATTAGATGATGGTAGGTATTAAGGTTGTGTCATACCTAAGTTTAGGGAACCTCTCCACACAACACACATACACCCAATGTTCAGGATGGCACTCGTCAGCAATAGGTTCCTAAAAGTGGTATATATCAAACTACACAACTTGAGCTGTGATATGCATTGTTGCAAAGAAGTCACAAATATTAGACAGATATTCTTTGTAACACATTATGTATGGACAGCCCCTTTAAAAATTGTTTGGGTGATAACAAATATAATCTAAGTAGATAACTTTGTGTTCTGCTCGCTGCAAGCCTTGAAGCTGGCTGAGGCCCTGACGGCAGCAGGCAGACCCGGGGGGTGGCGGGGGGGGCCCACCCCAGGTATACTCAGGCCTCAAGCATGGGGTCATCCTCAGGTAATCATACAGCTCTCAGGGTCTTACAGCCTCCCTCTGATGACCCCTGCAGTTAATCTTATATTAATATGTATACAGGTATTGGCAGTAGACAAACTTTACCAGCTGTACCATGTTCCTAATGCCAGTTCTCTTTGTCGTTGTTGCAGGGAAGCAGAAGGTGCGTGGGGCACCATCCTTCCGTAAGGGAGTCGACAAGAAGACCTTTGTGCGCTACAGCGAGCCCGAACACTATGCCATCGCCTCCTTCAGCTTCCTCGAGAAAGAGCCTGGCTCCTCCTCTTCTTCTTCCTCGTCTGACCATGACAGGCACCGGGCAAACCACCGCGTGGGGTCGGGCCCCCAGTCTGCCTCCCGCCCTGCCCCGGGCCCCCAATCCCAGGCCCGCCCTGGCCCGTCCCGCGCCCCGCCCCAACAGGCCGGGCGGGCAGCCGACCACAAGACGAAGGCGGGGTCAGCTGACCACAAGGCCAAGGCAGGGTCAGCCGACAAGGACAAGGGCCGGCCTGCCAACCGTGTGGTGCAGACAATCAAGGACGAGAGCCGCAAGGAGGTTCACAGACTGTCCACCGCCTCCTTCGAGGCTGCCTCCCCTGGCAGTGGAGACCTGTCGCTGAGCGACTCATGTGTTGAGGACTTCTCATCGGCCGACTCTGACTCCAAGGCCTGAGTGTACCCGGGGTGGGCCCCCCACCCCCGCCACCCCCCGGGTCTGCCTGCTGCCATCAGGGCCTCAGCCAGCTTCAAGGCTTGCAGCGAGCAGAACACTGCATTATCTACTTAGAATTTGATATTGAACATACATCATGGTATTTCATTTTGGAAGTTACAGGCACTACCTATTAATCAGATATTGCAACTTGACAATACATATATGTATATCCGTTAGACATCTGTCTTTAAGAACTGCTGTAAATTGTTTGACAAAAGATGAAGATTTCATTTGTCTACTGCCATATGTTATGTCATACTTTCGCAGCTTGATTGGCATACATGTTCAGGTTAAATAGGCTTAGTGTTGGAAACTTATACTTTGGCTTAAACATGTCTAATCTCTTGTGATTATTTCTCAAATTTGAAGCCTTGTAAAACAAAATTGCTTTGTTGCCATTGATGGCATGTGAACTATCTATGTATTAAATGTCCATGCCCTAATTAGCTCGGTATTGTGGGATGAACTGCCAGGGCGTTAGTGTACAATGACCCCAGCTGGCTGGGACCTGCCATATGGACAGTCTGTACTTGTGATAGTTATTGATAACACGAAGCCCAATTCCCGATGGTATGAGGTGCATGTGCAGGACACATATTGCAGGGCCATGGCTGAGGAGTATGTCATCACGTGTTGACACACAGAGGGAAGGCATTGCAGGGCCATGGCGTACGAGTATGTCATCACGTGTTGACGCACAGAGGGAAGGCATTGCAGGGCCATGGCATACGAGTATGTCAGCACGTGTTGACGCACAGAGGGCAAGCATTGCAGGGCCATGGCGTAGGAGTATGTCAGCACGTGTTGCACATAGAGGGTACGCAATGCAGGGCCATGGCTGAAGAGCACATCAGTACTTGGTAGCACAGAGAGGGCACCATCTGCAGGGCCATGCATGTCAGCACGTGTTGACGTATAGAGGGAAGGCATTGCAGGGCCATGGCTGAGGAATGCATCAGTACTCGTAAGTGTATAAAGGGCACTTAATGCAGGGTCGTCGTGCATGAAGAAAATGTACGTTAAAATTTCTAGGTCACAGTGAAGAAGCCAACCCCCTGTGATAGGAAGTGCAGGGCCCATTCTGCAGGGCCCATAGGCCATGGTGGAAGGACACATCACCATGTGTTGGAACTTGATGTCGGCGAGTGAATGTTGTGTGTATTCAGGGTTCAGGTGATTGGTATGGCGACAGCTGTATGATGCATGGATTAGTGTAGCCAGGTAACCCATGTCGACAAGGAGGGCCCTGACCGGGAAGTACATACGGTGCACCTTATGGACGTGTTATGTACAGTTTGCAAAGGTCAATAATGAAATCCCATAGATATTGTGATCATACAGAATGGATGACCTTTTGTATAGAAGTAAGTCTTATTGCCCCAGAGTACAATTTCAAATAAACATGCTGAGGTGGTGTACTAGTTTCACACTTTTAATTGCAGCGCATCTGTCGATTATTTGTATGAATGCTCCAGGCAAAGAATAAACCTGAAAAGCATATTCTGTCTTTTGTATTTCTTCTTTCAATACATCAGTTAAAATCGTGTGGCCTGTATAAGAAAGAATATCCCCCCCACATACCCTTAGTTTCTCAGAGTAAAAACACCCATCCCTGCCAATTGTCTGTACGGGTATATTCCATTTGGACATCCAGCTAATCCTCCTTTGTTTACTTTGGGTCGGCAGCCCCCATCATAATTGGGCTCATGAGGGGTGGGTCCCGCCGGGCCCCCCTTCCACTGTTTTTAATAATGGAGACTAAACTAAATATATATCCCTCTCTTCTGATAGATCTTTAGGATTCTTACCTAAGAGGTTAACTTGTCCCTATTCCTAGTAACTGTTTTCCACTGTTTTTGATAGTGGGGAAGAAACTAAATATATATCCTTCTCTTCTGATAGATCTTTGGGATTCACACCTAAAAGGCTAACTCATCCTTGTTCCTAGTCACTGTTTTCCACAGTTTTTAATAATGGGGAAGAAACTAAATATATATCCCTCTCTTCTGATAGATCTTTAGGATTCATACCTTAAAAGGCTAACTTGTTCCTATTTCTAGTCACTGTTTTCGATAAAAATATATTATTATTTTTTAAAGTTTTTATTTTCCACAAAGCTTTCAAGACATTTCTTGATCTACCAAGCAATTGCAAATCTTTTCCTAGTTTCAGGAAATTGCATGATTGAGTTGGAGAAATATAAATTTCATAGAAAATTATGAAGGATGATAGTAAATGCTTGTACATCTTAATCAATGTCTTTGAAGAGTGTAGGAGGGTGTAATATTAAAGTTTTTAATATATATGTTCTTAAATTCAACATGCGACTGTTGGACCTCACCATCGAGGGCCCCCTCCCAGGGGAGGGCCAATGGTCGACCGTCCTGAAGTAAACATAAGGGGATTAACAGACGTCCAATCAAAGACATCCAGTCTGTAGAGTGAGAAATTGTTTCCCTCCATCTGAAGAACGCGGGCCACTCTATGGAAACATGGGCCAGCACCTTCCCTTCTCAGCAGAATACTACCGGCAAATTACCCAATATGGTAGGGCTAACTCTAACATAGTCTTCGATGAACCCTGATCTGGTGATGCTTCAAATGTCTATGGTCTCTGTAGTGTCATATACCTTCTGTCCCGAGGTGAAGGGAATGACTGGCTTTGAGTAGCTGATAATGAAATGAAGAAAACTGACAGAATTGAATGAAAATTCACAGGGCACCCCCTATCATTTCTGAGTTATTTCATTAAAAAGAATCCATGATGCAGTGACTGTAGTAAATGTCATTAGGTTTTAGAAATAGGCTCTGTGCTCCATGAATTTTATCACTGCAAAAGTGCTAAAATGAGGGTATGTCAACATCTGGGGTCTTTGCTTAAATCTTTTAGGATCAACCTCAACTAAATAATTTGCTGTATGATTTGATATAGTATAACATGCAAAATATGATATTCAGAACATTGCTGGCCTGAAACATGAATGAGAAACAAACACATCTATCATCCAAAAGATATAGAGATCTCGTAGGTTGAACCTTACCTTTTTTTTTCAAGGGAGTCAAATGTGTACCTACTGTCATTTCGAACCCTGTGCAGGGGCAAATCTTGTCACTACTATATGTAATCATGAATTAATTTTCACACCTATGTACTTAACCATATTATGCACATTTCATGTCATTCATGGGAGTTCTTTTATTTTTACACTTGTTTATTCATTAATTTACATTCTAATTTAGGCCAAACTGACTTTTCTATATGTATTCAATGGGTCAAGAAAATGTTGGGGTACTACATCTAGTTCCATGGCGGCTATGGCCTTTTCTTGTCAATTGGTAACAATCAGGCAAAAGTTCACTCCAACTGCTACTATATAGTGTATACAAAAAAAGTTGAAATGGGCCTTTCTTTGATTGAATGATGAGTAGCCTATCGCAGCATAAATATAGAAGAGGTGCCCGCCCACAGTTTGATCAAATCGAAATTTGGCTACATAAATGGAGCATCAAGGTATGACTCCAGATGCTGCTATCAATGATCATGGTAACAATGTTTGTCACTTTCTCATTGCTACATTGATGAGCATTGGAAAAAGTTTTGATTAATATGTCACCATTAGGGATGGTCTCGGGTCGACAATGAAAACCAATTGACTGTCATGTTTTATTGATATTCATGTTCAATAAATGGGAATTGCCATTTTTATTGAAATAAAATGAAAGCCCAGCCAGCATAGCAGCATACCGCATCCCCTTATTCAGAGAGGACTTTATGGATGGACTTCACATTACCAATTACATAGGGCAATGTGCACGCAGGCTTATTGGTAATTATAGGCAATGTACAATTGTACCTAATCTCATCATCATGTTGAAAAGCTATATTTCCAATAGTTTTGCAATTACTAAGTGATGTGCATCGTTATTTACTTCAAAGTCCCCTGTGACATCACCATGTTAGTTATACAGGAGGCCCCCAGATGTAACCAGTGGCCTATAGACCTTTTTCATTAGGGTGTGGTGCCCCCTGGTGAAGTAAATGGAACCAATGGTTTAGGTCATTTCCCATAGTAAACCTATATGTCATACCAAAAACGGGTATGGCATTCTATTATTCAGAAAAATGTGGTTCTGCAATATGCCTTTATGCTCCATATACTTTATATATAATATAATCAAATACCAAACTAAAACATATAGCACTCTAGCTTTGTTTTAGGTTACAGGTAAAACAATAACCCTGTAGCCCCCATGTAAAGCCCCTTTGTTTCTGACCAATGGGAGCCATCGTTTGTTTCTGACCAATGGGAGCCATCCTTTGTTCTGACCAATTAGGAGCAAAAGGGGAGATAATAAAAAGGCTAAGCACACATCCAGTCTCCCTCTTTGAGGCTGGGCTTGGTGCAGTACACATCACTTACAACTAGAACCTGACTTTGGTCCTTTGTTCAACTTACACTACAACACTAAGGTAACCTTAAGTACACAGGGACATTATTCAGAAACATTATCAATCATTCAGAAACTCTACCACTACAAGCTAGCTCACCCCTAACTTATTAGTAACAGACTTTTGGCTTGGGAAACTCACTTTTGATACACACAAAAGAGATTTTCCACACTGTGAATAGTCAAGGTGAAAGGTAACTTCGAAAATGTACAATACTATTTTTATCTTACCATGTGAATGTGACTTTGAAAACTTATTGCAAACACATGATTTCGATCATTCCTTTTAGCATTTAAAACATTTGTTTCAAAAAAAGAAAATTAATGTCCTTGTCCAGACACGGGTTGACCTTGTAGAGTTGGAGATTTGAACCCAGGACCTCTCACCACTCTATCCGATAGTTCAGAGAAACACTTGTTTAATTCTTCACATAATGAGTAGCAAGAGGTGAACATAACAAGAGGTGACTGTCCACAATTTTATCAAAATACAAATTTGCTTACTTAAATGGAGCACCAATGCATTGCAATTGCCATCGGGCTACTTTCTTATTGCAACAATAAGTATCGGAAAATAGTTTTGATTAACCCATATTATACGAAAGTAGAGTAACTGTAGTGGTGGAGATTGACGTGGGAACTACGTACCACAGATCACTTCAGGAACAAGTTTGGGAAAAGTCACCAACGAAGATGATGAAAAAAAGCCATTTTATTGTCGACCAATAAAGATTTTCGCCTGACTTTCCAGATGTCAGCCGGTAACACATTTTGTTGTTGGTAAAAATCTCCCTAGTGGGGACACGACATATTGATTAGGGATGAGATGCTCGCCACAGGGTTCACAGTTCACAAGATTGCATACAAGACTGGCTCCTCAAATTCAATTCAATCAGATCACTTTCTAATCATTGCAATGACATGCATATGGTTTTGATTGAAAATTCACCCTTAGGGATGTCCCGGAGAGGGCCAAAGACTTGGATAAGTAAGATGTGCATATGAGGCCTCCCTCCTTCTGATAAATATTATTAGCTGAGTACTTTTCATAATGGTCATGTACATTATGAAAACAGTTAGGCCAAATACCCATGAATTGCATAGTAGATTGTGCCTATATATGTGGCTTATTTACTTTAGAAACTGTTGCGCGAGTGTCTAGAACCCCCTCAGATTTCTCACAATCTATTTAGTGAAAGAATACATATATAGGAAATATTATATCAAAACAACTGGTCAGAACCCCCTCAATTTTGCATGGAACCCCCTTGGATCAACCTGGAACCCCCTCAGATTTAAGGGCTGGGTACGTCCCTGCCGGGGCCACCCGTAAAATCACCAGTGGGGGAACTACCCCTGTGCAAGCCCGTATCCAGGGGTAGGCCTATGCGTCACCCCCCCCCCCCCCCACCTTGGCTAGGCTAGGTCCAGCTTTTAGAAAAATTGTGTCATTATCTGTGGAATTTTTCCTTTGCCTACACTTTGAATTCCATTATTAATTAAAAAAAGGTCCACTTTTAGGATATGGTCCCCCCACCCACAGAAATTCCTGGATACGGGCCTGCTGTGACACCAGAAGGTGACAGGTCTAATGCGTGAGAAGCAAAGTTTTATCCAAAATTAGGACATACACGCTTCAGTTACAGTTGAAGGCAGTCAGTATCAATTTCCCGAGCCAGTAGAGACTTCAGCTGTGGCGCGAAATCTGGAGGTTCTCGAGGCGCCATCTGGTGTCAAACGGCGAACTCTGGCGGCGTGCCCCAGTGGGAAAACCACGAACTACAAAGGTTTCAAAATGGTCGTCTTTGTGCACAAAAGGAAATAAAGTTGCTGGAAGTAAGTACATTTGTCATGAACCATGATTAAACCCATGTGATTAAAATGAGTCAATGATACTGTTATCTCATATTGTAGTTTCAGTATACGTTAAGACTTTATTGTAAAGAAATCGTGGATGCTATGATTGATACCCCTTATTATCGCCCAATAACGCGAGTGCTGCAAGTTAGTTACAATAACATTATGGTCATTAGGTCTACGGCAGCCCTAAGCCTTAGGCTAAGGCTAAGGCTTAATTTGCAAAGGCCATTGACTTAGATCTACATTTAGGATTAGAATCATATTTTTTGTGAACTTGATAGAAAGGCTAAGCCCATCCCAATTTACTCAAACAGTAAGGTTTACTTTTAAATATTTTCAAAATTGCATCCAAGCTTAGATCTATTTCTTGAAGAGAGTTGTATAATACAAAAATTAACCAAACCAATTTGGTTGAAAGATCGGTTCTAAAATTTGTTAAATGCAGCTTTATATTTTTACCTTTTTCCCATAGCAACCAATGTCAAAACCTGTCAGCCCAGCCTATAATGTCCAAACCTATTTTGCCTTGAAATCTACTGCATTTTGATTGGCTGGCAAACCTACATATCTGTCAACCGATGAAATTTAAGAAATCATATTGTTCAAGCAGTGCTTGAGGATATTGAAAAACATAACTCTTGCTTATTTCAGTAACCTCAAGTCTCTGGAAACTAGGATGGTTTATACTGTTATTTTGTCCAACCCTTGTCCCACCCTATGATATACCCAATGTGGGATGGGCTTATTACCTTAACTTAATGAACTATACATAATTTATTAACACAAGATTAACCATGGGCATGGCCTGGGCATGGCTTCTTTCGATCATTCCTGAGTAAATAACGTACCCCAATTTTAGGACAAATTGTCTGTGACACATCAAGTCGAATTTGCCAGTTTTTTTTTAGCATCACCATCGATAGGTTTTGCACTTTTTAAATTTTCCTGCATTATTATTCACGCAATTAATGTTTCCCAGACAATGATTCAGATTGTGTTGTTGACTTTTGTTTCCTTCATTTCAGATTCCATCAGCGAGCCGATTCAAGCCAGTGGCCACATCAAGACTCAATCCGTGAGCCAGTGACTTTCAGTGAGTCAGCGGCCGCGTCAAGACTGCATCGATGAGCCTGTGGCCACATTAAGACTCAATCCATGAGCTGGTGGCCACGTCAAGACTGTCAGTGAACCAGAGGCCACATCAAGACTGCATCAGCTAGCCACCGGCTACGTAAAGACTGCAAATCCAGTATCAAGACTCAATCCGTGAGCCAGTGGCCACGCCAAGACTGCATCAGTGAGCCAGTGACCACATAAAGACCCAATCAGTGAGCCAGTGGCCACGTCAGGACTATCAGTGAGCCACTAGCCACAGCAAGACTGCATCCGTATGCTGCTGGTCACGTCAAGACTGCATCAGTAAGTCAGTGCCCACGTCAGGACTGTCGTTGAGCCACTGGTTACGTCAAGACTAGGTCAGTGAGCCACTGGCCTCGTGATCGCTTGGCTGGCAGCCATGTTAAGACGGTATCAGTGATCGCATTGAAGCTGTTCCCATCATCAACAATGGACTTGAGTAGGTATGACTCTTGATACTTTGCTGTGGTGGCAGGTGGTGTTATAAGAGAATGAGATAAAGCCGAGGGAAAAAATAGTTGCGCTCCGGTAACCCAACCTACCCTATTATTTTGCCCCGACCCTAAAGTTTTTAAAGACTTTTTATTGAAAAATATTTTAATCTTGTGAAATGTCACAGAAATACGATTTGTTGTTTCACTTTAGCCATTAAAAATATTTCCAAAATAAAAAAAGAATTCCGAGTTACCTACCCTAATTTTTGGGCTGATGTTACGGGAACAGAACTTTTATTTTTCCCTCGGCCTAAAGACCAAGGTTACCAAAGCTTCACCGTTGGAGGTCCTGCTTTGTATAAAAAGAGAGCAATGAAATTGGTGCAAATTGGACCCTTTCCCCCTCCCCCCTCCCCTCCCCTCTCCTAGTGATTGGTCAAGTCAGTTCCTCAGACCACAAGGTTGATTGGCCTAGGAGGTAGGAGGGTTAAGACTAAGAGGGTATGATTGACCTGAGGTCCGAGGTAAATCCACCAGTCCGTGCGCGGCGTTATGGCAGATTAGACTTGAGCGGTTGGGGTCGTCGGGCGGGGGAGGAGGATACAAGCCCGTAACCAGCTCTTGTAAGAGGAGGGTTTGTTTTTTGACTAATAGGTTTTTTTTCAGAGAGGAGGGGTTCGTTTTTTTGAATTTTGGGATAAAACATATTGATCTTGGAAGTCATATTTTAAAGGAGGGCGGTCCCGCACCCCTCACTGCGCCCCCTCACCCCCCACCCCCGGCTACGGGCCTGGTATAGAGTCAGGTCTGGTGGTGGTAGTACTAATATAGAAGGTAGGAGGGGTAAGAAGTATGATTAACATGTGGGTTGAGGTAGCTCGACTGGTCATAGCTGATTGGTGTGTATGATGCTGGGAGGGTCAGGACTTAAGTCATTGATACTATGGAAGTAGCCACCACAGATTCCGGACCCCAGGACTGGGGTATGGACAGTCAAAGAATTCTTGTTCAGGCTTTTTCTAGAAGCATGTAAGAACTATACATAAATCAAGTCAAGTTTTTATATCCGGGGTATCCAGACAGTACTAAAAACTAATGTTACCGACGGACCGCCGGATGAGATAAGTTAAGATCTTCATTCCGGCCATGAATTTTCTTCGTTTTTTTTTGTTTTTTGTTTTTCATTTTTATCCTTTTCTTTAACAGATAATAAAGTTTCCCTATAACATAAGCTTGAGGTGTCTGCGAATCTTCATGAGCATTATATTTTCCCCACCGGGTCCACCAGAAACAATCACTATTTAGTATCGCGCCAGGGAATTCCACGTTTCATCGTAATTTGTTTCTCTGAAGATTCGCAAAAGTTACCATCTCACATTAACCTAAACATTACATATAGAATTAACTGTTGATATTTGTAATAGTTCAGGCTCTTTCAACAGGCCTTACTGACTACACGTCCTAGGTACGTTTCACTAAGTTGGAATGATAAACCGTTAGTGAGATACAAACCTGTGTCAGTATTCAGGCGCCCAGGTGCCATGTTTTATAATTGATCAGGCTAATGGGTCAAATATCAGTGTTATGAATTGTATCCTATGGCGAACAATTCCCTCTTTTATAAAAGTAAACCGAATGAGTACATTTTTTTCAGAGATGCCACTTTTCCGTCTAAATACGGATTTCCGTATTTTTGGCTTTGACAGCAAGTTTTAAAAAGTACCACAATTTTAGAAGGAAAACCGTTTTGTATTCAATTTCGGGTAACAGAAATTAAGAATATATTACATAACATGTACACATAATTTGTTTCAGTATCAGAGCTTCAGTACAGGAAAATAGACTACCTTAGTTGTTTCCGTATTAAAATACGGAAATGCAGTTCCGTATTTTTCATGATTGAAGAGTGGCATCTCTGTTTTTTAAATGCCATATATATATACGAGAAAACACCTACAATTATTCACAATCACAGTGATTGGGCTATGGCTGAATAATGTACGTACTACATGTTAGTTCAAGGTGCTATAGTATAAAATATATTTCTGAGAGGAGAATTCAAGTAACTGCTTCAAAGTATCTAGTTGTCAGGAGGACGACCAAATTTTGGTTTTCTGGTTGTCCTCAGCTGTTTTCTGGTCCTCGAGGACACGTGGGCAGGCAGATTTTCCTACCCTGGCCAATATCAGAAAGGTTTTCATATTAACTTTCAAATAGATTTTAGCATGTGAGGTTTCCTTTCATATTAAAATAACAATTAAGAAATTGTCAAATTCCAGGTAGTAAAAATCGCCTATTGGAATGTGGGCTTGAGTTTAAAAGTCCAGAGATATCACTTCCTTTTTTACCTTAAAACGTACCTTCAGATGTCCAAAATGACTATTTCATCTGATATGGGGTAACGGAAAGCATGTATACAGATATACGGGTTTTTCAAAACTGAATATTGATAGTACAGAATATTATAGTTATTCCTTCCTAAAATAGTGAAATTTAGTTGCAAGGTTTTCAGTATTTTCAGATAGCCTAAAATAGTGAAATTTAGTTGCAAGGTTTTCAGTATTTTCATGTTTGAAAAGATGCATCTTGTGTGTTATGCCACCCCTAACCACCTTCCCTCACCTTTATAATTATAAAACTACCTGTCCTAGTACAACCACCCAGTGTCCGAAATTAAGGGTGCACCCTGCACCCGAGGTGCATGTTTTTGCAGCCAGGTGCATGGTTTTTAAAAGCATGCACGCAGCAGATGCACATACATTTGATAGGCTAATAAATAGCCATAAATAATTAGGGTGCATGGAAAGGCTCCTGGGTGCATGCTTTTGAAAGCTATGCACCCGGCGTGTGCATCAATTTAAACATTGATTCCGGACACTGCCACCCCTGCTTGGGATAACTGCCCTAAGGACAACACCTCTTTAGATTCTAAAAGAGTATAATTTATATGACGTGGGGCCCAAGAATAAAAAGTTTATGGTAAAATGGTCATTTTTAAATCCAACAAATGGCAATAAATAAGCAACAGGGGCATGCAGCAAAGCATTTCTAAAATTTGATGTACAACAAGTTGCAGGGTGGGGGGACGGTGTAGAGGTTAGCGTGTTGGCATTGCAAGCAGCTGGCCCAGGTTTGGATTAAACTCCAACAATCATCATCATCAACATACAACAAGTTCCCTCAGAGATGTACTGTCTGCCCCATGGAGTTGGGGAGTTTTGTGGTTTGGCTGACAAGTCCCCCCCCCCCCCCCCCCCCCACACTTACCTGTCCACCTGTGGTCTGACCACGGTATGACAGGGCTTCTACACTGCCCGATGGGTTACCATAGTCAAGAACAGCTCTTAGGTCTGAGGTCTTAGATGTTGTGGAGATGCATTTCACCCCAGAGCTCTGTAAACCTCGTACTTTATGTATCTGTGATAGGCAAAATTTAGTATTCATTACATATATTCAAAGTACTGAAAGATCTCAGTAAATTGAGAAGTACTATACCAAAGGGGGGGGGGAGGCAAAAGAACTGGAAGATAATCATGGAAGGACCTTTGGAAATAAAAGTATTTACTCACACAATTTGTATCAATGAAATGTTCTCAAATATTATTGTACTGATGTAGCATCAGCCCACCCTTAAGAAGAGGTTGTTGCTAAATATAGGCAGGAGACCTCCATGTCAGAGGGTAAATCTGCAGCTAGCTAGTAGTGGACCCCTAGCACATAGAGTTGTTCAAACCATCCATGAGTAAGTACCTCCAAAGGGCCGATATCCTGAGTATTGGTATAGCTCTGCAGATAGAGAGAAATCCATCTAGGAGCATTTGGTTGAGTGAGCTGAGTGGACTTAGGACTAGTGAAATGCTAATGGGAAGTCAGTGATGTATGGGGTAACAGGTGAACTGGGCCCCTTGGGGAAGTCGCGTCATGGTTCGGTCAGCCCCATGGTTAAGTCGGCCAATTGGTAAAGTCAGCCAATTGGTAAAGTCAGCCCCATAGTATATATCACGTTAGGGGCTCATATTGGGGGTGTAGATGGGGGGATCCTCATGTCGCATGTTGAATTATATTTTTAATAGCCTAATGTCGCATGTTGTAGATACTAAATGTATTTGATATATTTCAAATATTGTATGCATAGATTCATTCATCCATTAAATGTATACATAGTCAGAAAGGGGGATGGGGGGAAAGGTTTAGAACATTTTCTAATGCGAATTACAGGATACGGGGATGGTAAGGGGTTTAGAAACATGAAAAAATGTGTATGTACTTAATGGATGCCCGAAAATGGAAATTTCATATACTTTACTTCAAATACATATTATAATATTGGCAGTAAATTGGTGCAGAATCTTCTATACTTTTCATGTGGGCCGACCTCACCATGGGACCGACTTCACTGCAGGGCTGACTTAACCACGGTGCAACTTCGCCATGGGCCCGATTTCACTTGTATCCATGCATATCACATGTTTCATACATTAAGAGAGAAATGTTCTTGTCAACTCTTGGCGACTTGAACTACGTCTGGAGCTGATTCATGATCCTCAGGATAGAGGATCATGACTTGGACTAGTGATGGAAAGAAGTAATCGATTGAACGAATGGATTACAAATACTACATAAACATAATGACAATTCAATAAGCTCATAATTCATTATGACACCTGGCTTTTAATATAGTGAAAAATATTGATGGACAACAGTATTTGCAAACCCCAGACCTAATATCAGAATTTTCAAGGCTGCAGATTTATAAGCAACAATACATTTCTTTTCAGAGAGAAGAGATTAAGATGACTCCAGGCAAGTCACCATCATGGACAGGTGAAATGAAGTATGAAGATATACTACAATTCCACATAGAGAACAGATCAAAAAAAGGAACTTCCTGTAGTACCTAACAACAGCCAGGCAATCAACAGGAAAAATGTCAATTACTCACAGTTTGAGTATGCCCATCTAAAGGGAAGTTTCTAATCAAAGAGAATCCTCTCAAAAGAAGAACACTTATAACAGTTTGTGAATAATTCATTATCAATACATGTAATGGTTTATGAACATCTTCTGACAAAGATTGTTTGAAATTAGGTTTTTAGTAGTGTCATTGCTCTGAATCTGCTGATATGGAGTCTCATACAAACACTAAGGTACACATGTGTACAGCATGTGATATTCACTTCAATCAGTTAACAGATCTCCTTGCACATTTCAACACAGCACACCAAGTGAAAACAGTGAGGCCATTCAAAGCAAGTTCTGTTTGTTGTCCACTTTGTGGAGATGATTTCAGTAAACAGACATCTCTTACAGAGCACATTTGTTCACATAAAGAAGAAAAACTTCATGTGTGCCACAATTGTAATTCTACTTTTAAGAGTAAAGCAAAGTTACAGTATCACTTGAGCATATGCGTTCATGAACCAAAAGACTCTGGGAAACTAACTGTGGAGAAGAAAAAAATGTCTTTACATTCTGAAAAGAAGTACTACCTATGCACCATATGTGATAAGGAATTCGAAAGTGAATCTGAGTTAAAAGTTCACTACTTGAGTCACCCTAGCAAGAATAGTCTTTCATGTCTCAAATGTGACAAAACCTTTACCAGCAAAGAGGAGATGATAAGTCACCTACTTGTTCATCCTGATCAAACATCTCAGATGGGAAATATAAATCTGGTAAAGAACTCATCAGCAAATGAGCAAAATCTCTATAAATGTGAAGCCTGCAATAGAGAATTTAAGACTGAGTATGCTTTGAAGTTGCACCTCCCAGTCCACACAGGTGAAAAACCCCACACCTGCTCTGAATGTGGTAAGGGATTCGTCACTGCAGGTAGACTAAAGAAACATCAGGATAGTCATAAAGATCCTCAGACTCGGGAAAAGAGTCACCTATGCAGTGAGTGTGGTAGAGGGTTTACCACTGCAGTGAAACTAAAAGAACACTCCTACTACCACACAGGTGACATGCCATATCTGTGCCCTCACTGCAAAGTAGGGTGTGTAAGTAAAGAGAGGCTGAAAAGTCACCTTGTGACACATACAGATGAGAGGCCTCATAAATGTACGATGTGTGATAAAACATTCAAAACCAAAGTTAGTTTAAATATACATCTAAAGGTACACACTAAACCTTATGTATGCAGTAAGTGTAACAAAAGATTTAGTAATTCACTTGTTCTGAAAGAACACTTGTTAACTCATACAGGAGAAAAACCCCATGTCTGCTTAGAGTGTGATAAGGGTTTCAGACACGCTGCAAGCCTGAGGACCCATATGTTCCTTCATACGGGGAACTGGCCCCACAAATGTGACAAATGTGGCAAGGGATGCACTACTCCAAATGCTCTGCGGATTCACTCTCAAACCCATACAAAAGAGCCATCAGACCATATCAGAAAAGAATACACCCCCAAGAAACGTTTCAAAACTGAACAGAAACATAGGAATTCTGTATTATGTCCAGAATGTGGCAAGGTGTTTGGCACGCCCGCAACACTAAGATGCCACATGCGTACACATACAAAAGAGAAGCCCCACATGTGTGCTCACTGTGGAAAGCAGTTTTCCATTTTAGCCAATTTCACACGACACATGTACACTCACATGGATGAGAGACCTTTACACTGTAAAATTTGTGGAAAAGGATACATAGAGGCAGAAAAGCTAAAGGCACACATGTATTCACACACTGGAGAAGCACCCCACATCTGTCCAGTATGTGGAAGGGGATTTAGACGGAAGACAAATCTAAAAAGGCATATTCTTGCTCATCCACAAAAGACAAGAAAACACAGGCGAGACAAGAATACTCAAGTAGACTCACCGTACATTAATTGTAAGGTATGTGTGAAAGGTTTCCTAAAAAGGAATGAACTACAAAACCACCTGGTTGTGCACAGTAGTGATTCATTAGTTGGAAGAAAGAAAGTATCAAATATGTTCCAACACAAGTCCGCCCACAGTGTCCACACTAGAGTGGAGGCTGTTGTGTGTGAGCTGTGCGATAAACAGTTCCAATGTAAACGAGCACTAAGGGAGCATATGTATACTCACACAGGAAAGAAACCTTTTATGTGCCAAGATTGTGAAAAAGAATTCACTCGAAAATCTAACTTGGATAGGCATATTCCTTTATGCAAAAGATAATGAAACTAAATGTGATTTCCTAATTTTTACTCTAATAATGACCAACATTACATACTTTGTTAGCAAAAATGTAACCTAAAATGTGACTTAAAGGTTGCCTTGTTACTGGATGGATCAGTAGGCTCAATGGTCACAAGATAAATGGTCTGTTTCCATATACCTCCATCAGTCTGACAATTCTGTTCCAATACTAACAGTGAAACTTTGAAAGAAATTAAGAAAGCCTAGTATATGGTGATCCATTAATCCATTTACACATGTACAGTAATAGCTGATGCTTGATGCAATTTTCTTCAAATGTTATCTGTTTTTCCCAACTATACAAGGACCTTTTTAATGAAACAACCACTGATGAACTAACAAGATTCAGCTGTGTGTTACATTGTTGTATATGATACATGAATATGTTAACTGTCTTAATCAAACTGAATGCGGTCGTTGTATAAATTAATATCCATTAATTATAAAACCTTCACAATTTCACACTTTACCCCTGCTTACAATAAGTACTTCAGATCACTTTATCAGCTTGTTTGAGTTATTTCTGTAGAAAACTGTCCCTGTAGACACTACTAAATTTCCGGTTTACCCTGGACTTATCTTCTAATTTTAATGTGGCATGCTTCAATCTAAAACTAACACGATGGGCTACATGTATACGTCAAATATGCTTCTCATTCACCTGGTAAAGACGTTTGTATTGTTTAGACATGTAGATGTTATGTCTGGGTTTGCCCCAGCCTTCCTTATATATAAGCCAATTCAGAGAGTTCATGATTTTGAATAACCAAAAATTATATCTGTTAGCCAAATCTGTAAGGATGATATGGGTTTTGGTCCTGCATTTGCAAAAAAATTGATTCTCCCATCAAATAAATATTTTTTCACTAAAGGAAAGAATTACTAATCCAAACATTTTGTGAAATATTTATTGGAATGTTGCTTATTTAGATGTCAATATAGCATTTACACCAATATAAAAAATCATTTTATATGTAAAACAAGTTGCTGATAAAAAAGAAACGATAAAGTTGACTTTTAGTAATATAAAGTTACAGTTAAAGCTCTTGTAAATTTACATTTTTTACGGTATCAAAGTGGAATAAACTGTATCAAACAAACTCGACTTGTGAACTTATTATGGATTTATACAGATAGATTTAACATGATTCAGCTGCAAAACCTTCATCAAGAACGAAGCTTATTTGAAAAAAGAATTACCATAAGCTACCTCTTCTAATATTTTTTTTTGTACAAAAATTCTCTGCTTTATATAGCGGCTCCTATTGAGTAAGTAAGCAGCAAGTAGGGGTGGAGGCAGGGCCTCAGAACATTTTTAGAATTTGCCATCATTCCTGGTCAAATTCAATTTATAAACCTTTGCCGAAAAATATTTGAATATAACTCCGAAATTTTGGTCATAAACAAACATATTCATCTGAACTATTGGGCTTAATTTTGTTATTAATCTTGAGGTTATTATTATTTCTTATTCAAGATTCTGGTATGTTAGCCATTTATATCACAGTCTTCCTTCCTGTCTCGACCATTAATCATCCCAGTTTGTTTGTTGGGGTAGTTTAACGTCTGGCCAACCCTTATGGGTTTTTTCCTGACTGAATCATCCCAGATCGTAGTTCGTCGTTCAGAGGCGATAAAGAACACTCATATAAAAGGATAATGTTTATTTTGTCCAAATGCATATGATATTATTGATAAGTGTCGCTGTGCTCCAATTGACAATACCAGTTCAAAGAGGTTGCCCACTCAACCACTAACAACCAACACTCCTTAGTGCTTCCACCAGCCTGGCCCTGCTCACCGGCCCAGTCAGAAACATGAGTTTGCAGTGGCAGTAAAGTTATGCCTGCTCGGCTTACCATTACACTCTGGAGTTGCCGGTACACTACGCATCTATTTACCTGACCGATGACATCGCCTATACGCTCTCTGCCCCTATACACAGAGAGACACTCTTAGCCCTGATTCTATGCAGTGAACTGACACCCGCGTCAGTACTAATCTATGTGAAAAAGAATATATGTAATAACATGAAATTTAGGTAGAGTTCACCTATACTAAGACATGATGTTGGCATTCTAGCTAAAATGTACTTTCCACCTGACAATGAGAACCCGCCAAAATGTATACACTTCACAGGTCAAATTACGGTTGGGTATTCCCCATATCACTCAGGTATATGTGTGAACCTCAAAAGGATAGTAACGTATATTATTAGGGCAACTGTGAGGCCCCCAGAGCTTACACCGTTTGGTGTATAGTTCCACACTGTGGTGGGTGGGGGTTACGTGAAGGTAAACCGCTGCAGAGGCTATTTCTCATAACTAATGATTTTATTTGTTAAATAGTTAAAAAGACATTAATGTTAAATGCATGCATATATGATCCTGCGAAGGACTGAATCCAGATCTTCGGAGCCAAGCATCTTAACCACTACCCTACAGAGGGTGCATGTAAGTACCATGTTCAGGAAAAAAAACAATTTTACCGAATCATACCACCCGTGTATATATGTGTGAATTTCAGAAAGATAATAGAATGCATGCATATGGGTCTGGACCACTAAATGCGACATGAGGGCTTAACAACATGACAGACAGCTTTAAATTCTTAGTGACTTGGGAAATGGACATTTCTTGAATTCAACATGCAACATTGAGAAAAATAAGCAACAGAGACATGCGACATTGCCGTTTCTTAAATTCAACATGCGACATGGAGACCCCCCCCCCCCCCCCAACCAAAGCCCCATGAATGAGATGAGTTTGAGGCCCCCAGGGGAAAGTGCCACATTTGTTGTGTTAGTGCTTTATAAGCCAAAATGATTGTAGTCTTCTCTATAGTACCACACTTTGAAAGGATAGGGGGTGCATAGCATATATTTAGCATATACAGGAGACATGTATGTCTACAATATGTCAGTCTGGAAAGAACCCATAAGGGTTGGCCGAACGTTAAACTACCCCAACAAACAAATCTACAATATGAAAAAGAAAACTTACCTAAATAGGTCAGGTGGGCAAATAGGGGACTTAGGTGGTAACCTATTTTAAGTCATAATTAAGTCATTCTAGCATACCCGATGAACAGTTATTTGATATACATAATAGTGTACAAAATATAACCTATCTGTATGTATAGAGAGCAATAAAACTCCATTTGCATTTTGGAGTGTAATCTGTGGATATAATAATGGCTGGCAAATGAGCAAAAAAGGTGGTTTTTGGAACCTTTATTTTTTACGTTCAAACTGAATAACTTTTTATTGATCCTGAACCACGATGTTTTTCCAGTTTTATGGGTAATGAAAGACATCTTACTGGAATTTGCTCTAAATTTCAGAGGCATCCCAAATACCGAATTTCTGCATAGGAAGTTAAGATCACATCTTTATATGTGCCACGATGTTCTGGTATCCACATTAACCGTTAACTGCCTATAACAACTTATTTTTGGATTTTCCCAACAGCACTGATGACCATTCGTGAGTCTGACTCATATAGATTGTTTGATATGTGAGGGATATTGTTGACCATTCGGTCAAAATTCATCTAAAATACCCCTGTCTTCCTTGGACATCATAGTGTACACATAATCTGTATCGTGTCTGAAGCAGGAGATTATCAGTTTGTCACTATCGTATCTGAATGCCATCGGTGGTATTTGATTATTTGTTTTTTAATGTATTGGTTATGTTGATTATATTAATGTACGCTTCCTGGCCATGAGAATCAGATAAATCAGGTTTTGGGTTGTCAACACATTTCCCAGAATGCATCTTAATCTATCCCACTCAATCATTTCCCAGAATGCATCTAAATGACCATGATAAAAAAACATGTCACCATATTCATTTTCAAGATATGATTTAATGGGCGTGCAAAAAAAGGTTTTACCAAACGTTTCTATGGATTAAACACTATAGGGCTGGTCAGCAGGAAACATCGCATTTTGAGCTCCTTTTATTGTGACATAGCAATAGTTCAGAATTCTGGCTAGATATTATAGTTGTTATTTTATATAAAGTGTTGTACATTAACAGGACACATATTATCATTGCACTTTGAATATGCCATTAGAGTTGCATTTTGGAGAGTTTATGAGAACTAACAGGTGGTGGCCGAAAATGTTCAGGTGTTTGAGTTGTTTCTTGTGTCCCAGATCTATATATATATAATTCTTCATCTCCTGAAAATGTTAACCAGCATATATTAATCAAACATAATTAAATATCATCTTTAGACTTGTACCAATATATTTAAGCAAAGAAAATTGGGGCTCAACGTTGTCATTAGTATATTTACAACGTATATTCCTATGTAAACAAATTCCCTGTAAATCTTTTACTGTCCTATACATAGATAAAATTTCAAGCTCCTGAGATTTTCAAACCAGGTGATACTGGTTTGTACTACCTATTCCAGCCTTAAAACAAAAGAATCTGGAATTCTGGATGATTGAATGCATTCTGGGTGTTTAGGTGTCTCTCAAACTTTTTATCTTAACTTTATTTTTCATTTGCGGATCAGGGGGTGAAAGAGTGAAGGATGGCATTGGGGTTGTTATTGGGATGTCATCAGCAATGCCACTGGCATTGCCATGGCGATGTCAATTTACTTAATCTCCAAATAGGTTGTCACTCTCCAAGCTTCTTTCCAAATTGTCAGTTTATAAAAAGTGTATGTTTTTATGATGTACCAAGTCTCTGAAAATATTTCCCATTTTCAGCTTTTTAACAAGACACGTTTCTCCAAACGGGGCCATGTTTTCGTGTTGAGACAAGTGTCCAAAATTGAGTTCAAAATTTTTCAATTTCTCATTTTGCTGAAGTTTTTCTCTTTGCAAGTCAGTCAACTCAAAACCAAACTTTATTTGAAAGGTTCTCTACTTCATCAGGCTTTTAATTAGGATGATTAGGAACTTTAGGGAAATTTACGCGCTATAATAGGTACATCTTAGGGGGATCTTAAGCATATCATAGGGGATCTTTGCAGCCAAGCAATCAATAGACATATTCAGAACTGTCTTTTGAGTTTCAGATATTTTGAAGCATTTTTCCGTCCTTTGAATTAATCATCTTTGGAATACACACAAAACCTGGCTGATTTTGCAACTTTTATGTTGCGCTGAGGTCAGTTACCTCAGGTATAAATGGTATATTGCTTTTCAGCAGAGGGCATGCAACACTCTTTTCATTTGTAATTAGTCTTGCTTGTAAGCTAAGTGGTTAGAATAATTTACTTGTATTTCTATTGATTGTTGGTAGAAACAAAAAGGATGGTCAGAGGCAGATCTTAAGGTGGTCAAGTTATGTCATGAGCACGAAAATGATCAGTAAAATAATAATGATAAAGATTGAACTACCTATGAAGAATGGAGCAGCAGCTAAGGGAGGTAAGACTATCACAATTCCCGCTCAGTGAGTACACCCATTGCAATACCACCTCCCTGTAATATACTTAGCTGTGGGTTAAGGTATAAAATCGATGAAGAGAATGGTATTAGTAACAGTTAAAGCAGGACGGTCGTAGAGTACACTAAAGCTAGGTAGAAGGTAACAGGAGCTGGTGGGATTATACACAGTGCTGTAGGCATTCCTTGGTGACCGTACTTGGGGAACTAAGTTGGAATTTATCTGTGCTAAGTCGCCGTGGATCAACCTTTAGACCTAGGAACCATGACCTTTAGGAGAAACAAAGAAAGTGATATTATACATAGTCCTTACAGAGAAGGGGTTCAGACTTTAGCAAATAAGACCTACTGTAGTATCTACTAAGGAGTATTCATTGGTAGTTGTTAGCTGCGCACTAAATATGTGAATGAAGGACATTGTATTCTCCAGCCTTGATGGATTCTTAAGCGAGTGTCTTCATTTAGACTTGAACACCCTAGATAAAGGAAATCTCTACCTTGTGGATAGCATAACATTATCTACTACATCATAACTCCCCATACAAACATAAGACGGATGCAATTAATGATATAGCATAAACTGAACTCTCAGCATATTCTCTTACCCCATTGTAAGTATAAGATAAACCAACAACTGTTCAATATGAAAAATACCATATTTTGAAAACTGAAATTTTCTATTACAAAGCCTGACTGATGGAACTATGGACTAATATTGATTAGCTTTTTTTTATAGAGTAAAGGCAATTGTAGCATCTGACCTTTATATTTAAGTAGACATTAAACTTTTGATATTTAATAAACGTGAAAAAAGTATTTAAAAATATAGCTACATTTTACCTCTGTACCTCTAATGTACTGATGAGGTTGTCAGTCCTATTGCATAGTATCTTAGCTAGGTCTAGTTAGAAGCAAGGATTTGGGCTAAGATCGACTCTCTGAGTACTTCGGTGGGCAGAGAGCATAGAGATGATATCGTAGGAACAGGGCAAATAAGATACACAGTGTATACCGGTGCTCCTCATAGTGAACACAGTAGCTGTGTAGGCAAGTACGAGAATTGAATGCTCAGCAAACTCAGGTTACTGTCTATGCGAGTGAGCAGAGTCAGATAGGTGGTTATGCTTAGGAGTGTTGGTTGTTTGGAGCAGAGCAGGCAATCTCTCAGTTATAACATAAGTCTCGCCTTATTTATCAATCAGAATGCATGATAAACAACCATCCTTTCACCTGGGTGTTCTTTGTCATCCGTGAATTCCCAGCTATGTTCTAGGATGACTTTCAGTCAAGATGAGATAGAAGACTGCATTACACGGCTAGCTTACTGGAACCATGAAGTCAGAAAACTAACAAATGGTAGACTAATTGATAACAGTAAAATAAAACCCTAAGTTCACCAAATATGTCAATTATCCTGTCTTCGGAAAAATATGTGCACAGAGTTAGACATAATCATCATGTTAAAGTACTTGTTACCCTCACAAACTGTTATGATTGCAATATTTTCTAAAAAAAAATCATTAGCAAATCTATAAGATAGTAATTATAGAAAAGTGGTATATATATATATATATATATATATATATATATATATATATATATATATTATATGACAATAATAGGCAAGAAATCAGCAAATATCATACAGTAGATATGACATTATCAAACCACATTTCAACCTTTGGGGATGGCCTCCCATACAAACATATAGATCTCTGTCTCGACCCTTAAAATTGACAGAGTGATCAAGGCACTCCTTAAACTTAACATGTTTTCCATACTCAGTAATTATAATTGATCTTCCATCCAGATTTTATCATTTAACACAAAACACATAACAATAATATTTCAAATAACATTAACAAATCAACTATGTCAACTACCTGGCTAGTCTAAGCTTCAGTATCCTTGGCATAATTATAATCATACAGTTAAATAAATCTTTTTTTTGCCACTTTAAAGTCGTGTTTTGAGTGACATTCTACTGTACGGTCAGGCAAATTATTCCATAGTTTATCACCTAAATAATAAGGCGATCTATCATAGATATCACATTTCACGAGATCAGTCTTAAAGACAATTCTGTTTACTTGTCTTGTTAGAGAATTATTTGGGTCTTAATAGAAACTCGTCATAATGCTGAAATGAGAAACTAATTGCTAACAATTGGTTCTCTTCACATTGCAAATTTTTCAATTTCAGCCATTGTATGCGGATCAGCTGTACTCACATCTTTAGGATTGACAGCATCATGACACATTCGTTGGGCCCTATTTTGAAGTTTCTGTAATTTTCCAGTTCATATTTTTGCAAAAATTCAGGCCGAAACTTGCATATTATATTAGAGGCATGACTGATTGCTTCTATATGGAAGGCCCTTCAGAAATTGAAATGTTTGCCCATAAACATTGTGATTATGTATGAAATGTTCTTCAGTCATTATGCCCTTTATTGTACTGAAAAATATTCAGTCACCGGAATTTATGCAGAAATTAACAAATTGATTAAGGTTAAAAACTATAAACCTAATGTCAACAATATGAAATATTTTTTCCAGATGAGAAGACATTGAGATGACTCCCCAACCAAGTCAAGAATTGCAGGCAAATCATAAGCATATGGAACAGAATTGAAGTATGAAGATTCATGCTCTTTTCCACAAATAAAGAAGAGCTGTTAAGATGGAACTTCATGCAGCGACAAGCATCAGTTCATCCCTATAGACATGAAGTAAATTTAATGTAGCTTGATTACATTCATCCAAATTAAAAGTTTCCAATTGGAAGGTATCCACATACACACACACAAATCATAAAGGTTTGTAAGGAAAGTATAACTATCTGTACTTGTAAGGCCCAAGTACATCTGCTCATATAAAAGTTAAAGGTTCTTGATAGCATCATAGTTCCTCTGAATCTGATAATATGGAGTCACATTCTGGAAAGAAGTCTTACCTTTGCAGCAAGTGTGACAGAGAATTTGACAGTAGCGCTGAGCTGAAAGTTCATAACTTGAGTCACCTAAACAAGAATAGTCTTGCATGTCTCCAATGTGATATGTCCTTCACCAGTAAAAAAGAGATGATAAGTCACCTACTTATTCATCCTGATCAAACCTCACAGAATGGAAATATAAATTTGGGAAAGAACTCATCAGCAAAGCAGTGTGGTACTTCTGATTTGAAAATTCGTATGCTGGCTAAAATGGGAGAAATTAATACTTGTCCCTACTGTGAAAAGCAATTTAACAGTCGTGGGAGACACAAATATCACCTTCGCATTCATAAGGAACAAGGTCTTCATAAATGTAAAATCTGCAATAAAGAGTATAAAACTGAGTATGCTTTGAAGTTGCACCGCCCCGTGCACACAGGTGAAAAACCTCACACCTGCTCTGAATGTGGTAAAGGATTTGTCACTGCAGGTAGACTAAAGACACATCAGGATAGTCATAAAGATCCTCAGACTCAGGAAAAGAGTCACCTATGCAGTGAATGTGGTAAAATGTTTACCACTGCAGTGAAACTAAAAGAACACTCCTACTACCACACAGGTGACATGCCATATCTGTGCCCTCACTGCAAAGTAGGGTGTGTAAGTAAAGAGAGGCTGAAAAGTCACCTTGTGACACATACAGATGAAAGGCCTCATATTTGCATGGTTTGTGAAAAAAGATTCAAAACCAAAGTTAATCTACAGATGCACTTAAGGGTACACACCAAACCTTTTGCATGCAGTATGTGTGAAAAAAGATTTAGTAAACAAAAGCAACTGAAAGCACACCTGTTAATTCATACAGGAGAAAATCCCTGTCTGTGCCAAGAGTGCGGTAAAGGATTTCGATATTCTGATAGCTTAAAGCACCACATGTATATTCACACAGGGAAATGGCCCTACAAATGTGACAAATGCGGCAGGGGATGTGCTACTACAACAACCCTCCGTGTTCACTCTCAAAAATGCCCTTTAACTAAACGGACCTTAAACAACCCCAACAAACAAACAAACAAAACTGAACAGAAACCTGTGAAATCTGTTTTGTGTCCAGAATGTGGCAAGGTGTTCAAGAAACTGTCTGAACTAAAACAACACATGTATACACACACTGGAGAGAAGCCCCACATGTGTCCCCACTGTGGCAAGCAGTTCTCTCTGAAAAAGAACTTTAAGCGGCACATGTACACTCACACAGATGAGAAACCATTTCACTGTAAAGTTTGTGGTAAAGGATACAGTGTGTTAGATAGTTTAAAATCCCACATGTACATACACACTGCAGAAGCACCCTATGTCTGTCCAATCTGTGGAAGGGGATTTAGAAGGGCCCAAAATTTAAACAATCATATTAAATTTCATCCACCAAAGATGAAGAAACTAAGACAAGAAAAGGATAGTAAAGTAAATTCACCCTACATTAATTGTAAGGTTTGTGTAAAAGGTTTCCAAAAAGGGAAAGACTTACAAAACCATATGGCTGTGCACAGTGTAGACCCCTTTGAGATTAAGAAACCAAATGATTTTGGAAAATGTAAATATTGTGGTCAAGTCTTTTCTTCCAGATCAAAACTTCTGAGACATGAGAGTGTCCACACTGGAGTGGAACCCTTTGTGTGTGAGTTGTGTGATAAAGGATTCAACTATGCACGAGGATTAAAGGAGCATATGTATGTTCACACAGGAAAGAAACCTTTTATGTGCCAAAATTGTAATAAAGGATTCAACAGAAAAGATGCCTGTAACAGGCACAGTCATTCGTGCAAGAAAAATCGACCCAACTGGTATATCAGGATCCTACCCAGCTAACAATTTTACGTTGTGACAATGTTGCCACAACATCAGAGTTTGGTTGAAACAACGTTACAAAATTACGTTTTTACAACGTAAATTTGTGGACTCCCAGAAAGGTTGCAGCAACGTTGTTCCCAACGTTGTACTGTTATCATTTCACAACCTTTTTACAACTTTTTTTAAAAAACATAATATATATGAATAATACATTCAATATTCATGTATGTTATTCAGATTGTGTAATAGGATTGGACTAACATATTGTTGTTCCCTAATAATTGCCACATTTTGTTGTATTCCTAAACCATTGCAAAAAATTATAGAAATGTTGCAAGTATGTTTCAAGAAAATGTGGCAAAATACATTGTGGCAACATTGCTGCAACGTTTTTCCTCCAATGTTGTGAAAAGGTAATGTTGCACAACGTTGCTTGGACATTGTGTGTTTGCTGGGATATCTCTATAAGGACAATATGAATGTTTTGTCCTAACAGCTACTCCAATTAGCACATGTTAACCATTACATGCACAAGCAAAATATGTTACTAAGGCAGTTAAGCCTTTCTTAAAAGCGTGCTTCATTTGTGTTGTGGCTTCTTAGAACCAATGGTTGTCAGATCAATCGCACAAATACACTTTTTTCAACCTTCTTTGCTCCAAATTAGTTCATGAATAATTGATGTACAATCTCGTGTCAATAGGGATACTTTATTCTTCGCGTTGTATTAAGTTTCACAAATGGTATAAAGTTTGATTGGCGAAGTATAGGATGGCTGTTTCTTTAAACAAGTGAAAGAACCTGTTCACCCTATTATCACACATTTAATCCCCTGGTTCCTGTCCTATGTTTGGAGAGTGGATGCATGGGTTTTCTTGTGAGGGGAGATTTTAGTTACATTTAGTTACATGTAGATGTGTTCTATGGCCTTTGACAATTCTTACATTAGAATGGATTTTGTGTTGTTATAATTCTTTAAAAACATACTTTAAAGGTATTTTACATAATTGTATTATAAGTTTATATGTATTTTGCTTGTATTCATGTTATTTGGTTAAAATTTACAACTTCCAGGATAGTTAAAACAATAATAAACAACTTTGAGTTTTGGGCAACTCTAGTAGGAGAGTGTGGAACCCAGGTGAAAGTCAATTGCCTCTCATGCTATTAGCTGACCGGCAGACCGGAACAGAGGTGTCAAATCCCCTACATTATGGTGTTATGGTGTGCCAAATGAGAAAAAACAAGTTCACTATTTTGAATTTGTATGAAATTTCTTTTCACTTCCAACTTTTAGACAAGGTCATCAGACATGTTTATTAGCATGGCGGCCATGTTTTTATGATGCGCCAAGTGCCCAAAAGTGACATCAAAATTTTTAATTTTCAAGAAATTTCTTTTCACTTCCAAGTTTTATACAGGGTCATCAGACATGTTTATCAACATAGCGGCCATGTTTTTATGATACGCCAAGTGCACAGAAATGACTTCAAAATTTTTAATTTTCAAGAAATTTCTTTTCACTTCCAAGCTTTAGACAGGGTCATCAGACATGTTAATTAGCATGGCGGTCATGTTTTTATGATGTGCCAAGTACCCAAAAATGACTTCAAAATTTTTAATTTTCAAGAAATTTCTTTTCACTTCCAAGCTTTAGAAAAGGTCATCAGACATGTTTATCAGCATGGTGGCCATGTTTTTATGATGCACCAAGTACCCAAAAGTGACTTCAAACTTTTTAATTTTCAAGAAATTTCTTTTCACTTCCAACTTTTAGACAAGGTCATCAGACATGTTTATCAGCATGGTGGCCATGTTTTTATGATACGCCAAGTACCCAAAAATGACTTCAAACTTTTTTATTTTCAAGAAATTTCTTTTCACTTCCAACTTTTAGACAAGGTCATCAGAAATGTTTATTAGCATGGCAGCCATGTTTATATGATGCGCCAAGTACCCAAAAATGACTTCAAAATTTTTAATTTTCAAGAAATTTCTTTTCACTACCAAGCTTTAGACAAGGTCATCAGAAATGTTTATCAGCATGGCGGCCATGCTTTTATTATGTGCCAAGTGCACAGAAATGACTTTAAAATTTTTGATTTTCAAGAAATTTCTTTTCATTTCCAAGTTTTTGCAGGGTCATCAGACATATTTGTCAGCATGGCAACCTTATTTTTATGATGCGCAAAATGTCCAAAAACTCCTTCAACGTTTGAGCTTAACAAAATTTTTTCTTTTCCCCCCAAGTTTTGGACAAGGTCAAAAGACATGTTATTCAGAATGGTGACTATGTTTTTATGATGTGGCAAGTATACAAGAACAGGTTCAAATCTTTAAAATCTCACACAATTTGTTCTCACTTTAATACAGCATCTAAATAGGATATTCTATTTTACTTCATGAGTTCCTCTTTGCTAATAACAACCTCTTCTTTAAACAAATATATGATTATCTTACAATTATTTATTTCTAACTTTAGTAGTTTCTTTTTCATTAACAGGCGAAGAATCTCGTTATTTTAATAACGATTTCAGTTTTAAACGAGATTATACAGTTGCACTTGTATCAATTATCATTGACTGAGTAAAGGTTGTATCTAACAAATTGTCATTTTGAATAATTGCTGACTAAGGCCCGATATTTCGAAACACCATAACCTTAAACTTTTGGTGCACTTAAGGTGGTTGCTAGGCAGTTCAGGTTGATTTAAGGTCTTCAGTATTTCAAAACACCTTATCTTTAAAACTCCCTAGTGTAAGGTGAGTTCTGTAGGTAGGTGGGGGTACCTTAAACTTTAAGGTGACTGTCTAATTCATTTATAAAATTTTCTCTAGGGTTTGAGGCCCTGGAAAAATTCTCTGTTTATTCTTTCATGCCATTCGGTGAAATTTATCATAAAAAACACAAAGTCGCAAATTCTTCTATTCATATAACAATATTATATAAGTAATGAGTGACAGAATTAGGAACTATATTCTGCCAAGTGCCCATGTGTGGATGTGTAGCTGAGTGCTTTGTGCTCTGGCAACAATGTCGTCATGATGACGACATTGTAGCAATGTCATCGTCTAAAGCATCAACAACATCAGCAAAGTTAAATTTTACTTATTTCAGCAAGTTCTGCTTGATTCTTTTTTATTTATAGTGAATAATGTATTTTCTTAGGTAAACCAACGTTAAATTGAAGTAAACTATGATTGGAAATGACATTGGCGTAATATGCTCAAGACATAAGGCTTAAACATCCACCTTCAACTTTTAAGCTCTTTACGTGTTTCGAAATATCTAAGTCATACTTTACATTTTTAAGAGACACTTCAGCCAGGAAGAATCTTTTTCAGATGAATAAGAAATTGTGTAATATTTTTTTCAACTTTTTTCCTCTTTTTCAGTTTCAATTTCGAACTCAAATTAAGTGTTTGATAGATTTCATTTGATGTGTAAAAAGGCAAAAGAATGGCAGAGTCATGAGTAAACATGCACAACTGTTGCAAATTCTATCAAAATATTTAGCAAATAAAATGAAATTCTATGTTATTTTGCAAGTCGATTTTTGTATTATGAACATGTAATTAGATTACTTAAGCTGAAAACTTTCCATACTGACCTATGTTATTTTTAGAATTTTTGGGACCTAGATCCATATATATGACTTTGACGTTGGAAAGTATTTCTCAGTCCTACGTCAAACTGATTTAGTCCCAAATGTATTACTTTAGGCTGGACTGACCATTAGGCTGTTATACAAATATAAGTGTTAGTATTGCTTGGGATAGAAATCCCCAGTGTTAATCTGAGAGGACCTTACTGGTGCTGATGTTATGAGTAGCTTATTAGCTGATTGTTCTTGAGATATTGTCAAACATACATATGAAAAAAAGTTTAATTCCTTTTGTTAGGTATGTCAATTTAGTCCCAGTAATTATTAGTGTTTTTTTCTGTTCATAACAATTGTTATCATTATATGTATGATTTATAGTGATATGTTGATGATAGGAACAATATGCTTACTTTATACTGGAGTGTCCCTGTCATGAGTTGTAATCAAGGTGCTGTCAATAGACATCCAGAAAACATCATTTGCATAGTAACAGGTACCTTGTCCAATTCTATTTTTTAGAATGTTATTAGACAATCCAATATGGCTCACTCTGAAATATTTGTCTACTCACAAATAAACAAATCTGAATAAGGATGCATGTTTGTATTACAATTTCTTTTATCAAGGAAATTATTTTGGTTGTCAAAAACTGAAAAGAGATGTATTGCCTGTCCCTATAACCTGCTTCATACAACCTCTTGTGTCTAACCTCTTATGTTAGGATTCATGTATAACAGAAAAAAGGAAAACAAAGTCAAACTGCTCCAAGATAACAAGAAAGAGGGGGCCCACTGTTCCAGAAAATATAGAAAAAAAACTTAAAATATAAGGAAAGGACGGCCCCATTAAATTTGACATGGGACATAAAATTACCATAACAAGGGGCCAAACTTGCCCTCCCATTATTGAACCATATTTCCATAATACTTTCAAGATCGGAATAGCTTAGGCTCAGCCTTGCGGACGGAGTACTGGACGTGACGGTGACTACCGGTGGTCTCCGGCACAGGTAGATGGGAGGTGACGCTCCCAATAGCTGTTGGGTATCATAGACCTCGAAAGGGGAAGCTTAACCATAGCTATATCTGGTTGGAAAGTTACTGATGTTTTTAGCTTACGAGATGGATGGCATGTATTGTATGGATGGAATGACGATCTACTTCTATCTTCGGAGTGTGTCAATGGATATAATAAAATTACCTCTTGCCAAGCGCGTGTTCTTTGTATAGGAATGAGCCCCTTTACTTAGACTCTCTACCACTGATGAACCATACGAGCATTCGAAATAAGACCTAATCTGATTAATAATGAAGAGCTAGCCAATATGACGAATAATGATGAAGAACTCCCCTAATTTCTATCATAATTATCTTAATTGGATTATCATCAAGTTGCAAGTGAGTAAACAACCTGCCATCGACATCATGCAGTCTAACGAAATATCGAACATATACCCGTAAGATGCAAGCAGGACTAAGAATTATATTGATTAAATACCATCTAATCAACAACGTATAAATAACACATCTAGCTCAGTTTAGTGAGCTATCATAGATATTACGTTTCACCAGATCAGTCTTAAAGACAATTCTAATCATTTGACTAGTTACATGATTTGGTCTTAAAGGGAGCAAAAACCAATATCAGCCCATAATTGGGTCAAGTTTGACAAAATGTATTGACCATTGAATTTCATTCTATGACCGTAACTGAGGCCCATCATAAAATATAGACTGTGAAAACAGGCTTTAACTTCATCAAAATACAATAAAATATGTCCTTGGCCAATTTTGTTGACCCACCAAAATTAGTTATGTATGAAATGTTTTCCAATCATGATGTTCCACTACCTTTAATGTACTGAAAAATGTTTATTGACAATAAATTTCTCAGAGATATCATGATAAAAATGTCTGTGTCTGTATCGAGGTGAAAGATGAAGGTACATTATAAGTGTAGTTAAATCAGATCAAATATGCATTATAATGGCCATTTTGAGTGAACCATTAAATAACAAACGACATATGAAAAGCCCCCTAGATACGGACACTCCCTGAAGCCACCTGTACCCCCCCTGAAGCCACCTGTAGACCCCTGAAGCCACCCGTAGACCCCTGAAGCCACCTGTAGACCCCTGAAGTCACCTGTAGACCCCTGAAGCCACCTGTAGACCCCTGAAGCCACCTGTAGACCCCTGAAGCCACCTGTACACCCCTGAAGCCACCCGTAGATCCCTGAAGCCACCCGTAGATCCCTGAAGCCACCTGTAGACCCCTGAAGCCACCTGTAGACCCCTGAAGCCACCCGTAGACCCCTGAAGCCACCTGTAGACCCCTGAAGCCACCTGTAGACCCCTGAAGCCACCTGTAGACCCCTGAAGCCACCTGTACACCCCTGAAGCCACCCGTAGATCCCTGAAGCCACCCGTAGATCCCTGAAGCCACCTGTAGACCCCTGAAGCCACCTGTACCCCCCCTGAAGCCAGCTGTAGTCCCCTGAAGCCACCTGTAGACCCCTGAAGCCACCTGTAGACCCCCTGAAGCCACCTGTACACCCCTGAAGCCACCCGTAGATCCCTGAAGCCACCCGTAGATCCCTGAAGCCACCTGTAGACCCCTGACGCCACATGTAGACCCCTGACGCCACCTGTAGACCCCTGAAGCCATATGTACCCCCCTGAAGCCATCTGTAGACCCCTGAAGCCACCTGTAGACCCCTGAAGCCACCTGTAACCCCCCTGAAGCCACCTGTAGACCCCTAAAGCCACCTGTAGACCCCTGAAGCCACCTGTACCCCGCTGAAGCCATCTGTAGACCCCTGAAGCCACCTGTAGAACCCTGAAGCCACCTGTAGAACCCTGAAGCCACCTGTACCCCCCCCCTGAACCCACCTGTAGACCCCTGAAGCCACCTGTAGACCCCCTGAAGCCACCTGTAGACCCCTGAAGCAACCTGTAGACCCCTGAAGCCACCAGTAGACTCCTGAAGCCACCAGTAGACCCCTGAAGCCATATGCACACCCCTGAAGCCACCTGTAACCCCCTGAAGCCACCTGTAGACCCCTGAAGCCACATGTAGACCCCTGAAGCCACCTGTAGACACTGAAGCCACCTGTACCCCCCTGAAGCCACCTGTAATCCCCTGAAGCCACCTGTAGACCCCTAAAGCCACCTATAGACCCCTGAAGCCACCTGTAGACTCCTGAAGCCACTTGTAGACCCGGTAAGCAATCTGTAGGCCCCTGAAGCCACCTGTAGACCCCTGAAGCCATATCTACATTCCTGAAGCCTCCTGTAGGCCCCTGAAGCCACCTGTAGCTCCATTAAGCCACATGTACACCCCTGAAGCAACCTGTAGGCCCCGAAGCCACTTGTAGACCCCAGACGCCACCTGAAGCCTCTGTCCAGGGAGCTACATGAGGCTTCTCTCATGTTTTGGCCTAGTGCATCTTGTGTTATCATGTATTGGTGGACGACTTTAGAATAATCCTCTCAGCCATTATTTTTTCACAACTTTTCATAGAGAATACTCATCTCAGTTGTAGTTTATTTGCTAATGTAAGAAAAGCAAGTCCATTGAAGCTGCAGGGGGTGGGGGATTACCCCAGTGTTAGTGGACTAACTTCACTGCATGGCCCTTGACTAGAGACTTACATGCAATACCAAAAGATGCAGACATGCAATACCAAAAGATGCAGAACTGCCTCTAAACCCATGACCTGGTTCGAGTCTGCAGTGGGGAATTTGCCTGCTACACTGCCTTGCCTCACCATCATTTTCTTAATTGAGCGTTTTCTTAACAAAGAGGACTGGTCTCATTACTCAATTGAACATTTTCATAACAAATAGAACTGGTCTTATTTCAGCACATGCTGGTTTTCTTCTTAGCACCCATTCAAGTTTCAAAGAGACATATTACATCAATGTATATCTACCACTTGTTGTTGAAACATATCAAATTTATTTTTACTGAACAGGCTTCGAATATTTAGATGTATAACCCTTTTTGTTTTTTTAATCGTTCAAATTATAAATAAAATGTTGGCAATTTTCTCTATTGGTTGGGATCACTTTGAAGATGGGGTCGTTGAATCCGCTACTAAAAAGGATACATGAAAGTATGAAGCCATATTTTCTAACACACCCTCTTAACTACCTTCGACCATGAGTTATATCCATTCACCAAGTTTCAAAGGGGCATGGGGCGGTGAAGTGGTTATAGCGGTCGCTTGGCATGCGGGAAACCCAGGTTTGATTCTGGGCTGGGCCAAGGTTGCTGCTATACATCTCTGCGTTTTCCCCCAGTGGCAACGACTTGGTTATCAAAGGTCTCTAGCAGACCACTGGTTGTTGTGTGTAGGGCCCTGCCTATAGGACCCTGCAAAAGAACACCTATCTCGGTAAATGTGTAGGGGTATGGTCTCTACCTTCCCATAGATCCGATCATCAAAAAGACAGAATTGTCCAATCTTGTTCTCGGCATGATATGACCATAGATGTTGATACAGCGTAAAACACCAATAACCAAACAACCAACCAAGTTTCAAGGGACAAACCATTGGTTGATTTGGGGCAGCATTTGAGTTACATGTAACATGCAACAACAACAACCAGGAGTCTTAACTTCAAATACCTTTTTACATCCAAACATATTTCAAGAAACTTTCCTGATCTGCCCGCGCCTACCTGAGCTGCATGTTGTAGGCGGTATGTTCTGAGAGATTTTACAATATCGCCACATTCCCAATACGTATCGCAGAGGCTCTACCAGAGGGGATACACACTGCCATTAGAGGATGGTTTCATTACTGTTAATTTAAGAACTATATATAATAGTTCACTGAACAGGCAGTGGTGTCACTGTTTGAGTGGGCTGGTTTTACGCATGTACTTCATACTAGCTGTGCCCCTTCACACCCCTCAGACACCACCCCACCCGGGACAGCAGGCAACCGTGAGTTGTGGACATACATATTTTAGCTGCTGAATTTTTGGGTACTTAGTGTTAATGTCTATCTTTTCCTTTCCAAATGTTCACGCATTGGCTGGTGCACGCAAGATCTATCAATATCATATAGATACTATTTTCGTATTCAAATATCACTTTTTACGCACTATTCAGTGATAGAAATACACAAAAATATGTATAATGCAAAAACATCATGTTAACCGATAATAAGGTCTCTCAGGGGTATGAGGTCAGGCTGTAAAGGTTAATGGCAGACGTTCAGGTCTTACAGAAGGATACGTGACAAAGATGCACAGATAATTGGTGTTGAACAAAGAAGACAAATCAATCGTTAAATCTGAAGTTTATTTTTAAAAAGAAAGGCATATTGTAACAGGAAATGCAAAATATATTAAACAAGACAAGTAGCATATCTTTAAAAATAGAAAACATGTCGGGATGCATGTTTACCTAGGACCTAGGATTTGCAAAATAAAAATCTTCCATACAAAAACCTGTTAAGATTCAATCAAAGGTTGATGCAACATATTTGAAGGGCAGTATGATATGTATTGAGACAATGGACGTAATGTACATATTTAGGATGCGGCTTTTCCAATATCAATAAAGTAATATCTGATACTTAACCAACCTCATCAGGGGGACCACTCTCTGCTACATTTGTGACGACATTAACCATTATGTGCGTTTCTATGTATCAATGTTTGGTACTTAAATACATATCTGCAACCAACACAGGTCTGTATAACCTCAAAGTAAGCATCTTGAGACGTAGTATAAGCTTGTAAACCGCCGTGGAGGCAGAGGTCATGCAACTCGAAGAACATGTTTGTACGTGATGTTGATATAACGTAAATTTTAAAAAAAAATATATATAACCTCCACCTCCTCGGCTCTTTACCTTCAGTCATGCGATGAAATTATGTCATATATATATATATATATATATATATATATATATATATATATATAGATCTGACATAATCATACTGGGGCATAAACACTGCATGCATGAAAGGTGGGTTTTTTTTCGTCGTTGAACTAGGCCTGTAGGCCTAGATGTCATTTCTTTTTCAGATTTGCTGCAGGCACTTCACTCGTGCTACACCTTATTATATCAGCCTAATCAAGCATATATAAAAAATATATGTATCTTTTTTTTTAAATGACACTTTCAACGTCAATGTTCTTTATTATGCTGTCAACCCTGCTGTCAGTGACTTACTCAAAGGCAAATATTTTTAGAAAATGAAACTATAGTGCCAGAGAGATATAGTAGGCATATTACACGAGTTTCAGATTTAAAATGATTAAATGTGTTTGTCATTGTCAAGTTTGAACTTAGTATTGTAATATTTTAGAAACAGAGTAATAATTTCCTGAGATTCTTTTTTTTTTTCATTTTCTTAATTCTTAGACCGATATTAATATCTTCTCTAATACTACTGCCTCATCGGCATCAAATTCTTCACATTCGAAACCATTTAACATGATACTGTATTGCACATACAGTTTGGACTTGCTATTTTACAACCGTTTAAAATTATCTGTCACATTTGGCAGATCAGGGAAACATGAACCTAATCTTAAGAAAATTCACTCAAAAGTATCAATATCATAAATCGATGCAACAGTAATTCCCCTTTCTTCTAGATTTCTGAATAAAACTCCTTAAGCAATTCAACTACTTGTACTATGAAAAGTGATGGCAACCTTGGGACATACCAAGCATGTGTCAAATAGATACTCTGTATTTGAGCAGTCCAAACACAGAAGGGAAAATAGGTTATTTTTCTCTGTTATAACAAGGAAAACTTGTAACTTAGAATTAGGAAACAAGTTATTAAGGTATTCTCTAGTAGTGCCGCCTCCCCTTTTCAAATCCCTGGCCAGCTTATGATGAATATATCCACCAACAGCCGTGTGTAGTTTCACATCCATACATTGTTCCCTTATTACTGTACAGGTAAACCTGCGGCGATCATTGCAAGAAAGTGCAATCTGATATTAAGGATGAAATAAACAAAGGCTCTTAATTAGAACTACACCTTATCATTTAGACTTCTATTATTGTTCAATACTTATGCTGCATTTTTAAACTAGTCACATCCCTAAAAGTCCTTATTAGGTAGAGGGAAAATATGGATAGTGATTTTTGTTTCAAACCATCCTAGGTCAAAGTGGAGTTATAAATTCCTAAAAATATCTCTAGCATTGTTAGTTTTTTACACAAACAACTAGTTCAAGAATATCATTGGAAAATATATATTCTATTATCATTTGCAAGGCTTCCTTCTTACGATATGGTGAGCTTTATGATATCATAGATATTTTTACGGAGGTTTGCTATGCCAACGTATAATAGTTTAAAGCCTTGCATGATTTGATAAAGGGAAACTTCTTAAGATAAAATGATGGTCAATTCCCTTCTGACAATGGTCATAGCATAAAGCATCCTGGCAGTTTAGTTCACAACCGCCAAGTATAGCATTTAAGAGATTAAAGATGTAATAGTGATTTCAAACCGGAAAGAGAAAGCTTTGGTTGTGGTGATGAACACTCTAGATGACAAGTATTGCAGTCTCTAATTTTCTGACGCCCAGTTTATGGAGTGGACAGAACCCCATGCCTGTGGTGTTCTGTCGGAGACATTAGCCTTCACCGTTGTGTGTACTTGATGAACTCTGTGACTCGGCCCACTCCGTCAGCTGCAAGACAAAAAGGAACATTTCATGTGAACAAGTGTATCAATAATTTGTGTCTTCAATGCCCATCAATGATGAATTGAGGCATGGATTATGTATGAATATTATACGTTATTGAGTTACCAACATATAGCAGTGTGTTATCCTATTGTTATCATGGATAAGGATATTCAAAAAGTGTGATTCTGCAGAGAGTGTGAAGGGCCTATTGCACTATACGATATGGATAGTACGATATGCCTATGATATGGCCTACGACATGACCTGTAACGGCTTCATAAGTGGTAGTTGTGGGCATAGCTTCTACATTATTCAGGGGTATTACACTAGGCTACGATTTTTTTCAGGCTTTTCTCTATCTGTGAAATATTTGCTGTGACATAAGACATACGACATGGGTTTTAATTTCCACCTTGCCTCAACAACATCATCTAACATGTTGAATATATGTCATGGACGTAACTCACAATAATCATCTCCACGACTTTGCTGCGATAAAATCATATCATACGACTATAAAGTCACAGTCCACTGCAACTTACATTATTATGCTATGGCGATAACGCCCACACCGTAGCAAACTATGACATGGTCACGATGTATGCTCAGATCGTAGTCATATCATGGTTATGTCACAGCTCATGTCGTGTATTGCAATAGGACATTTACCATCGGACACAGCGGCAGCCGGGGGCCAGCAGGCGGTGGACATAGGCCGTCTTCCAGTACTTGTCGCAGTGGAAGTCCACCTTCACCTTGGTCCACTGTCGGAAGGCGGTCCTGCAGCAGAAGCGGGGCTTGTAGTAGTGGTGCTTGTTGTGGTAGTAGAAGTAGGGGCTGCACGTGCCCCCACACTGCACCACTGGGTACTTGCCGTGACAGTTGATCCAGTAGCCGTGCACGTACATGAAACGGTAGATGTCGCGGTACACGTAGCCCACCGGGCAGCTCTGCAGGTAGAGGGGAGGTTTAGTTAGGTCACCTGAGCATTACATGTCACCCTGCCATCTTTAGGGGGACACCCCAGTACTATAATTATGTCACCTGCCATCTTTAGGTGATACCCTAGTACTACATTTCACCTGCCATCTTTAGGGGGATTCCCCATTACTACATGTCACCTGCCATCTTTAGGGGGATTCCCCATTACTACATGTCACCTGCCATCTTTAGGGGGATACCCTAGTACTACATGTCACCCTGCCATCTTTAGGGGGATTCCCCATTACTACATGTCACCTGCCATCTTTAGGGGGATACCCGAGTATTACATGTCACCTGCCATCTTTAGGGGGATACCCCAGTTCTACATGTCACCTGCCATCTTTAGGGGGATACCCCAGTGCTACATGTCACCTGCCATCTTTAGGGGGATACCCCAGTGCTACATGTCACCCTGCCATCTTTAGGGGGATACCCTAGTAGTACATGTCACCCTGCCATCTTTAGGGGGATTCCCCAGTACTACATGTCACCTGCCATCTTTAGGGGGATACCCCTATTGGTGCGGGTGTCAGTCCACTGCATAATTATTAGCCAACTAAGAAAGAATCAGGGCTAAGAGTGACTCTCCACTTGGAGTGGAGAGCATACAGACTACATCATAGGTCTGATAAAACAAAGGCATGAGCGCTGGTAGCTTTAATGTGTATCGTGAAAGCAAAAAGGTCAAACCTCATGGAGTAAGCAGCACCATGAACCCAGGTTATTGTTGGGCAAGTGGGCGGGACCGAGCTGGTGGAAGGCTAGGGGTGTTAGTTGAGTGGGTTGAGTTGATAGCCTCTCTGGACTGATAGTTGTCAAGGGGAGCACAGCAATGTACATTAGCTACATCCTGAGATGACAGCTGCGACAGGAAGAAAGACTGCGATATACATGAGCTAGCATACTGGAATAACTTGAAGGACTAATGATAATGGTTATGTGTAGATTTGTCAGTTAAAGTAAAACCCTATAGTTCAATATTATCACAATATATGATAATTAAGTTTCCAAAATAATTACTTAAATTCAAAATGAATATTTCAATGGGAATACAGCCGTTCATGTTGATTCAGGACATATGTATTAAACATGCACGGGAAGAATTTGAACTCATACATTAGACAGGCTCGGGGGTGTCTGAAACCACATCCTCTAAAACGTGTCAAGAAGTGTAAGGGGTGTGTTCACACTCTTGCAGTGTCAATGGTATGGCCCATTACATAAGTGTCTCACAGGGGGTCCCCTTCCCACCCACCCCCGCCCAGCTGGGGACATCTATAATTAGCACTATGTTTGGTTGTCTCATTTTAGTTATTTCCCAGCCCTTTCTATGTCTGACCAGAGGTGTTGGTAAAGGCCTAGACTGCAGAGCAACCCACGGGGAGACCTGCAGGGCTATCCCCCTGACCTCTTCCCGGCCCCCTACCCATCCTAATCCCGTCAGTCCCACAGATCTAGAGTAACGCACAGGGGCTGATGACTTGTGGAAGAAAAGAAGCTTTTGATAGGGTTTTCATGCCGATTTGAGCACTTTGAAAAAAATCCAAATTTAAAACATTTATGACTCCCAGTAGGAGTCAACTATGGGTCAAATGTGACTCTTAGGTTGTAGCCCCGAGTGAGAAGGACAATTCTATACATGTCAGAAAATTCTGTGATGATTACAACATTATCTAGAAATTTAGAAAGATTTTTCACCTTATTTTTATACTGAAAGACTCAACCAATGGATTTTGCTAAAATCTTTCAGAAATGATAATTAGGCCCATCTTATGCCAAAAATGTCCCCTAATTGATGGAAATCCTTTTACATATTTCCCAGCCTTTACTCCATGTCCCTGACCATCCCTCTATGAATAGCCACCTCTAGCCTCCTGATATTCTCAGGTTGCAAAGAGCTGATGACTTGTGGAAGAAAAGAACCTTTTGATAGGGTTTTCATGCCGATTTGAGCACTTTGAAAAAAATCCAAATTTAAAACATTTATGACTCCCAGTAGGAGTCAACTATGGGTCAAATGTGACTCTTAGGTTGTAGCCCCGAGTGAGAAGGACAATTCTATACATGTCAGAAAATTCTGTGACGATTACAACATTATCTAGAAAATCACAACGATTTTTACTGTTTTTTTCACACAGGAAAACTCAACCAGTAGATTTTGCTAAAACCTTCCAGGAATAATAATTAGGCCTATCTCATGCCAAAAATGTTGTTGAATTTACAGGCATTGAATTATCAGGGGCCCACCTCAGGGACCAAGGATAGGTGCAGGTACCTGGCCCATTACATTATAGTGGTGGTTGGTTACCAACCGTCCCCCCTCCTGTATTGTTTCTATCTTGATTTGAGGCTCAGGCCTACCAGAAGGACACATCCAATCCCACTATGATGTATTAGGCTGGCCACCTGCACCCATCCTTAACCCATGAGTTGTCCCTGAGAAAATTTGCTGCCCATATATCCGACAATATTGTTGGCATGAGATAGGCCTAGATATCATTTATGCAAGTTTTTAGCAAAATCCATTGGTTGAGTCTTTCAGTATAAAAATAAGGTGAAAAATCTTTCTAAATTTCTAGATAATGTTGTAATCATCACAGAATTTTCTGACATGTATAGAATTGTCCTTCTCACTCGGGGCTACAACCTAAGAGTCACATTTGACCCATAGTTGACTCCTACTGGGAGTCATAAATGTTTTAAATTTGAAAAGTTTTCAAAGTGCTCAAATCGGCATGAAAACCCTACTAGAAGGTTCTTTTCTTCCACAAGTCATCAGGTAATTGCATTCCCGTCAGAATGCCCCAACAACCTTAACTCCATCAAATAGGGGAAGCTGAGGGGAATGGCTGGAGGCCGGGAAATATGTAAAATGATTTCCATTAAATAGGGGACATTTTTGGCATGAGATAGGCCTAGATATCATTTATGCAAGTTTTTAGCAAAATCCATTGGTTGGGGTTTTCACTGTAAGAATTAAGTTAAAAATCTGTCTAAATTTCTAGAAAATGTTTTATTAGTCTCACAGTTTCCTGACTAGTTTACAATGGTCATTCTCACTCGGGGCTACAACCTTAGAGTCAGTTTTGAACCATAGTTGACTCATACTGGGAGTCATAAATGTTTCAAATTTGGAAATTTTTCAAAGTGCTCAAATCGGCATGAAAACCCTACTAGAAGGTTCTTTTCTTCCACAAGTCATCAGGTAATTGCATTCCCGTCAGAATGCCCCAACAACCTTAACTCCATCAAATAGGGGAAGCTGAGGGGAATGGCTGGAGGCCGGGAAATATGTAAAATGATTTCCATTAAATAGGGGACATTTTTGGCATGAGATAGGCCTAGATATCATTTATGCAAGTTTTTAGCAAAATCCATTGGTTGGGGTTTTCACTGTAAGAATTAAGTTAAAAATCTGTCTAAATTTCTAGAAAATGTTTTATTAGTCTCACAGTTTCCTGACTAGTTTACAATGGTCATTCTCACTCGGGGCTACAACCTTAGAGTCAGTTTTGAACCATAGTTGACTCATACTGGGAGTCATAAATGTTTCAAATTTGGAAATTTTTCAAAGTGCTCAAATCGGCATGAAAACCCTCTCAAAAGGTTCTTTTCTTCCACGGCCCCCTACTCCCCCTAACCCCGTCAGCATCACAGAGCAACGCACGGGGAGACCAGGGCTATTCCCCTGACCTCTTCCCGGCCCCCTACTCCCCCTAACCCCGTCAGCATCACAGAGCAACGCACGGGGAGCCCAGGGCTATTCCCCTGACCTCTTCCCGGCCCCCTACTCCCCCTAACCCCGTCAGCATCACAGAGCAACGCACGGGGAGCCCAGGGCCGTCCCCCTGACCTCTTCCCGGCCCCCTACTCCCCCTAATCCCGTCAGCACCACAGAGCAACGCACGGGGAGACCAGGGCCGTCCCCCTGACCTCTTCCCGGCCCCCTACTCCCCCTAACCCCGTCAGCATCACAGAGCAACGCACGGGGAGACCAGGGCTATTCCCCTGACCTCTTCCCGGCCCCCTACTCCCCCTAACCCCGTCAGCATCACAGAGCAACGCACGGGGAGCCCAGGGCTATTCCCCTGACCTCTTCCCGGCCCCCTACTCCCCCTAACCCCGTCAGCATCACAGAGCAACGCACGGGGAGCCCAGGGCCGTCCCCCTGACCTCTTCCCGGCCCCCTACTCCCCCTAATCCCGTCAGCACCACAGAGCAACGCACGGGGAGACCAGGGCCGTCCCCCTGACCTCTTCCCGGCCCCCTACTCCCCCTAACCCCGTCAGCATCACAGAGCAACGCACTGGGAGACCAGGGCCGTCCCCCTGACCTCTTCCCGGCCCCCTACCCCTCCTAATGCCGTCAGCACCACAGAGCAACGCACGGGGAGACCAGGGCCGTCCCCCTGTCCTCTTCCCGGCCCCCTACTCCCCCTAAAGAGGGACATAAAACTTCCTAAATGATTCTTTTCATCCACAAGTTATCATGTATACATACATACATGTATACATACATACATACATACAACATACATACATACATACATACACACATACATACATATACACACACATATAATACTATATTATCTAGGTCATTGGGTCAACTTAAGGAGGTGAAAGTTTAGTGGCAGCTCCAGGGTTACAGGCAAGGTGGGGGGGGGACCCCCTGTGAGACACTTATGTAATGGCCCATACCATTGACACTGCAAAAGTGTGAACACATCCCTTACACTCCTTGACACTTTTTAGAGGAAGTGGTTTCAGACAAGCCCGAGCCTGTCGAATGTATGAGTTCAAATTCTTCCCGTGATGTGAAGGTAAACCGCCGCAGTGGCGGAGGTTACCCTATATATAACCTCCGCGGCTGCATACACAACCTCTGAGCCCGTAGGGCGAGGAGGTTATATGCAGCCTAGGAGGTTATATAGGGTAACCTCCACCACCAAGGCGGTTTATGAGCTTATACTTCGTCCCATAACCACACTAATTTATAGATTTGAAGATTTTTGTATGAGTTTTTCAAGGAAGAACTTGAGAGATTTTAACACTGGATCCTATTGGAAGTATTTACTTTTATTTTTCATTAAATCATAAAAAATTAAAAACTCACAGAAATTAACCATTTGACTCATGAAGAAACTTGACAAGGTTTTTAGCTACATTTCACTCGCGAACTCTTTATACTTCTGAGCCAGGAGATACAAATGTAAGCCAGGGGATGCAAAAGTATGAAAAGATTACCATTGTCAAAAAGCCAGTGCATGCGGTATCACTCTGTGCAACGAGATTCTCAAGTCTGTTAGGGAGCAGAGAGCACTTCCAGTGCAGAGTGAAGCATGCAGCTATCGACCTATCAACACCCCGCTCCACACACACCCCTCCATGTCTCGCCGTAGGCCCCCGCACGGCCCAGCTGGTGGGGCCGGTGGGGCCCTGATGTCGCATGTCGATTTTAAGAAATACCAATGTCACTGCAGCGATTTTAAGAAATGGCCATGTCGCCCTGTTGAATTTCAGGAATTACCATGTCCCAATGTCACCATGTCAAATTTAAGAAATGGCCATGTCACCTTATCGAATTTAAGGAATTGCCATTTCCCATGTCACTATCTTTTTAATTCCCATGACGTCTGTCACTTAGCCCCAAAAAGGCCCATGTCACCGTGTCGAATTTAAGGGTCTAGGGCCATGCCGGTGGTCCAGTCTACTGGGGCCCCACCTGCAGTGGCGAGCCTATGACTACCAGCTGCCCCAATAGTATAGTGGTTAGCCTACTGGCCTTTGCATCTGAAGGTAGGGGACTCGAATCCCTGCAATGTGGAAGCAACATAAAACTTTTCACAAATTACAAATTGGAAATAGAAATTGGTGTAGAAATTTCTCACAAAACCTCCGGAGGTTTATCTGATAACCTCCGGAGGTTTACCACATAACCTCCGGAGGTTTATCACATAACCTCCACAGGTTAAGCAAATAAACCTCCGCCGGAGGTTAACCTGCATCGTAAGACTCCTGGTCTATGTCAGGCGGCAGAGGTTACGCTCAGGAACCTATGGGGAGAACAATAGACCCGAGGTCTGGGAGTAGTATAAGTGATAGTAAACCGCCGCGGAGGTGGCGTTTATGGTATATAACCTCCGAGGCATTAGCCGAGGAGGTTATATACCATAAAGGCCACCTCCAAGGCGGTTTACAAGCTTATACTACGTCCCATAACCCCTCAAATACATGTTTTGAGGTGATAGGAACATTTGTTGGTTGAAAATAATTATTTTTGTATTTATATATTATATATATATATATATACATACGTTAGTTGGTAAAATGTGGAGGAGAAGGTGTCCTGACCAGCTGCCTCTGTAGGGTAGTGGTCACGGTGCTCGACTCAAATGTGGGAGATCCTGGGTTCAATCCTTACTAGGACCAGTCTTTCAATTTTTTTTTAACTCACCATAAGAATTTATTTGGGTTTTATTTTATTGTTCTAAGAGTAGGCTCTTTGTGTATTTGATTTTAAAAGATACTTTTTTTTTAATTGCTCTAGCCGTATCTGAGATATTCAGGTTAGAAAATGGCGATAGGGCTTGGCCAGCGTTGGGTGAGTCACCTCACCTTCCCTTATGGAAGAACCAGTACAACCATGCACGGCCTTACTCCAAGCTGCCATGATAGGGTAGTGGTTAACCTCTTGGACTCTATACCAAAGGTATAGGTTTCGATTCCTGGGTACTGACAGGATAATTCAACTTTTCAAAATTTCGAAATTGGACTTGGAGAAATTAAAACGACTGACATTATCTCCAGGGGCATATCACATAACCTCCGGAGGTTTACTACATAACCTCCGGAGGTTTATCCAATAAACCTCCGGAGGTTTATCACATAACCTCCGGAGGTTTACCCAATAAACCTCCCACAGAGGAGAAAACTGTAGGTTACGCCCAGAAACCTACTGACAGAACAATAGAGGCGTCGGCTGGGAGTAGTATAATAGTTTTAAACCATCCATATATAGTACCAGGCAACAGTAGTGCATGCATTGTCGCAACATTATGTCTTGGCCCGTTTAGTAGAACTATTATAACAAAGTTGTGGTTAAGAATGTCCTCGGTGTGAGGTTTACCTTCTCAGGGGGGTGGTGCACTGAAAGAGAACAATCAGAACGTTATCGACATTGCTAGGTTCACGATATGTGTTATCATATAAAGTGCCCATCAGGACATATAAAGATCAATTAAAACGTTATAAACGGTGATGGATATTATAAGTAAGGACTGTGGTATGAGCCTGAACATGAACTGAGGATAAAAATTAATCCTGCAATATTACATTTAATGCCAGTAAGTGCTTTGGCATGCTCACGGTCTGAACCTTTTATTATGTCAAATGATTTTTTTGAAATGCAAAAATTACCTTAAGTTTATGTCATCACAAATTTGGGGATTTTCCTTAAAAACACATCAAGTTACCTCGTAAACTCTGTCAATACTAGAAGAACATGTACGATCGCATAGATGAATAAGACCCATGCTCCCCTCGGAATTCTGATAAGACACATTATGATATGTGGTACCAAAGAAGCTCCCTAAGAATGCGATGTGTCGTAACTAAGAAGCTCCCTAAGAATGTAATAATTATGTGGTACCTAAAAAACTAAGAGTGTGATAAGTGGTACCTAAGAAGCTCCCTAAGGATGTAATATGTGGTATCTAAAAAGCTATTTAAGAATGTGATATGTGGTATCTAAAAAGCTATTTAAGAATGTGATATGTGGTATCTAAAAAGCTATTTAAGAATGTAATATGTGGTATCTAAAACGCTATTTAATAAAGTGATATGTGGTACCTAAGAAGCTCCCTAAGAATGTGATATGTGGTACCTAAGAAGCTCCCTAAGAATGTGATATGTGGTACTTTAGAAGCCGTCTAAGAATGTGGTATGTGGTACCTAAAAAGCTATTTAAGGATGTGATATGTGGTACCTAAGAAGCTTCCTAAGAATGTGGTATGTGGTACTTTAGAAGCTGTCTAAGAATGTGGTATGTGGTACCTAAAAAGCTATTTAAGGATGTGGTATGTGGTACCTAAGAAGCTTCCTAAGAATGTGGTATGTGGTACTTTAGAAGCTGTCTAAGAATGTGGTATGTGGTACCTAAAAAGCTATTTAAGGATGTGATATGTGGTACCTAAGAAGCTTCCTAAGAATGTGGTATGTGGTACTTTAGAAGCTGTCTAAGAATGTGGTATGTGGTACCTAAAAAGCTATTTAAGGATGTGGTATGTGGTACCTAAGAAGCTTCCTAAAAAGGCAGACAAGTAACTCACAGTTAGGAGCAGCAGCGGCTTTAGGGGCCTTGTCAGCACCAGCCTGCCACACGCCGAGCACCAGATACAGCAGGATGCCCCCTGCCGCCAACAGCCGCTGTGAGATCATTGTCTCTTCAAGGTCAAACCCAGAATCCTGGGGTCAGGGAAGGTCACACTCGGCGTCCAGAGGTCAGGGAAGGTCACAGCAGGGGTCAGGGAAGGTCACCGGCACTTCTAACCAGATCAACAGTTATGGTTATATCCTGTATGAGCTGCCTTCAAATAACAAAACTGATTAGCACTCTGCACCGTTCTGCCTACTCACACCTGACTTTCCTCCAGTCCAGCACAGGTTTGAACGTCTCTTTTTAATGTGCCCAGGTTAACCTATAGTAAAGTGGGGCCGGGAACACTGTGTTCGGATGCTGGGAGTCCCAGGTCTGCCTCCACCAGACCTACAAACCTAAAGGCAGTATTACACCACACAATGTAAGCTGCCATGTCGGCATGCTAATGAACATATATAATTGGCAATTGAGGGTATCTCCCATATAAATGTGCAACATTTTTTCTCTAATGACTTCTCTGCGACATCATCATGTCGCAGCTCATGTCGTGTAGTGTAATAGCGGCTTCAACCTGTCCACGCCATCTCCAGACAGCCAGAACGAGGTTGATGTGGGAACGAGGCTCATGTAATCTCGTCCCAAATACCTCCATAACCACCGCCATTTGCTGCTCTCAGGTGATGTAAAGAGACATGGGACCAAAGAAGGCCCGGGGAGAGAGGGATATATACAAAAAAGTAATCACTTAAATTAAACTTGCCTCCAGGAGTAGCAATCTTTGGTAATAACCCTAATTGTGTCTATTCCCAAGGCGCATGCAGTGATCTTTATTATCTTTTATTGCTTTAGAAACCGGTTTGTGTTTGGAGTGATATCATTTGCTAAATCATGGACCATAATGGATAATTTGAAATATTGAAGTTTTCAGGGGTTTTTTTGGAGACGTAAGTCAGGCCATGGAACTTCGAATTCTCAGGGCAGAGAAGTAGACAAAAAGGAGTCTGCTCTTGTTGTTGTGCAAATACATAATAGTATTATCTCACCTATCCTTTCTATCAATTCAAAATGTGGCAAATAAATAGTTACAATGTTTCATAAGCCGCAGGATGTCTGTCAAGGCATGCAAAGATGAAATATCTCTTTATGTGTGCTGTCCAAAGTTTGCCATTTTCACACACTTTTGTCAATCTATCTAAAGAAATAGTTGATGACGGCCATTGAACATAGTGTCTGTTTGAATATATATATATATATGTATATATATATATATATATATGACATAAGGTTCCAGGTATGCGACGAACCTCAACGTCTTTGACGCTCTTTCCCCGACTCCCTTAGACCCAGGTCTGACCATACATCAGAACCATTTTGACTCTGCTGGAGGGTAGAGTTCTTTCACCTGTATATATATATATATATATAATATATATATATATATATATATATATATATATAACCGTAGAACGAGGGTCAAAATGGTCACTTCATTAGGAGAGATAGTCAAAGATGCAGAGGACGTGTTCAACCCTTTGCCCCAGTCTGGACACACAGTTTGCAGGAGCTTTACAATATAAGAGTCTAATAGTGGAAAACACTGAATATTTGCTTCTCCGGAGATGACATTGTTGTTAAGTCAAGGGAGATAGAGTGTATACCCATGGATACAATATGTTATTCACCTAAGGAAAACTTACAGAATTGCTATTCTGGTTATGGAAAGGATTGCTAATGTTGTGGCTGGGACCAGCTGGGAATGCGTTCAGATTTTGCTGGTGGAAGCCTGTCTTTTTCTTAAAGTCATTGCACAAGGGGAAATGTTGAATACAAGATTCAAGAACATTTCTACGTCTGCTTCATATTCCTGTCATAGAACAAAAGATTATGCATTATGGTTGTCTCATTACACGCCGGGTATTCAGGTCTCACTCAAACCTTTTATTTTCATATGGGGGTAAGGGGTGAACGGATTAGGGATAAAGGGTAAAGGCCTAGGGGAGTTTCCGGGATTTTTTGGGGATTTTTCACGGATTTTCTGCAGATTGTTCCAGAGATTTTAGCAGGGTTTTTCTGGGGTGTTTCCATGGCGTTTCTGGGGATCTTTCCGGGGATTTTTGCAGGAATTCCAGGTGATTCCACGGTGATTCCACAGAGTTGACATTGTGTTTCCACGGGCTTTCTACCAGCATTCCACAGGGTTTTCACAAGAAACTACGTTTTGAAAAGGGACTCAATATGACTACAAAAAGGGTCTTATTCTAGCGAGTCGGACTGATATATAATGTTTGTGAACGTATGATGCGTATCAGTAAATTGCATATGAGGTTTAAGTCTTGAAACGGACCATCACTGTTTGAATATTGATCGAAGAAATTATGGATTTCCTGTAATTCGCTGTTTTATAAAGTATACCTTGTGGTAACGTTTAACAGATCGGTAAAACTATACCTCCCTCTACGTCTCCTTTCTTCCCATGCTTCATGACAGTATATCCAATCAGGGGGTCATTTACGAAACGTGGTATATTATGTACCTTTTTACAGCGTTTAGACTTGATACTTTCTAGGCCTTGGTACTCATAACAGCGTGTTCGATCGTTATGGGCCTCTGAATCCTGGGAGAAGGACGTCTGAGTTACATTAAGGCACTGAGAGCATCTCGCCCGTCAGTTGTTGGACAAGTTTAGACATGGTTTACAAAGAGAACGGTTAACCTCCTCATAGGAGCCGTTTGGCGGGTTATAACCTTCAACCACAACCACCCCTTTTCTTCGTAAATACTATCCTGAGGTTGTGTGGTCACACAAAGTGTGAGGTATTCAGATGTATTCTTAAACAGGGTCTAGCTTTATTGGTCTATATTAGTTACTCTTTTATATCTATATGGTCTATATTAGTTACTCTTTTAGTTAAACAGTCAATAATCCAGTAACTCGGCTTAATCTCACATCTTAGGCCCTTAGGTACAGTATCCACTCTCCCCTGGTAAAAGATGATAAAGTATAGTTCACAGTGTCAGGTGTGTGGGTCAGATTGGAGCTGTCCAAACTATTTTAAAACTATTTGAAACTAAATTATTCAAGTGGATGATTGTAAATTCACAGTTCCCAGAATTCTAGTCTGAATATAATATAACTTACATCAATAGAGAGAGAAAAGAGCTTTTAATTACGCCGCTATGAGTAGCAAAGTAAATCCCAGCACATACACAGAAATTTTACCAAAGACACAAAAAAAAACACGAAATATGCACATTTTTCCAAGTTTATTACTTCACATCAAGCTAATAGAGGTGGAAGGGCATTATCCCTCAATCTTTCCGTGATGTTCAGCTTCCCTCGGTGTTCCCCTGGTTAATAAGCGGCTTAATCCGGGCGGGTGCACGTGCAACCACCGTCAGGTGCACCCTGCGCGCTCCGTGCACCCCGTGCGCCGTCCACCATGTCCCGGCACTCAGCTGTAGGAAGAACCACAATGAGTCAGGGGAGCATGGGGGAAATACATGAATAATTTTGATGTAATTTGAGGAAACAAAATGTGAATATATATAAAGGAAATTTGCATTTATTGCCATATGAAAGTTTTAAACCAACTTTAAATAATATGAAGAAAAGGTAATGCATGAAATCTTCCAATTATTTTGAAAACAAAAACCATAACGATATAATAACTTTGCATCTATTGGCTATATGAAAGTTTTAAACCAACTTTTAGATAAACGAAGAAAAGGAAAACCATGAAAATTTTCAGTTATTTAGAGGAGAAAAAGATTTAACGATACAATAAGACATCAGTAGTCGGGCCTCACCAGTAGACACACTGGCAGTAGGCGGGTTGCAGGCGCTGAATGTAGCGGTTCACCGACTTGTAGCCGCACCGGAAGCGCACGTAGTGGCGCCTCCAGCGGCGTGGGCCCTCCCTACAGCAGCGGCGCCGCTCGTAGTAGCGCTTCCCGGTGTAGTAGCGGTGGTACGAGCAGCGGCCCGAGCACGTAATGTGCCGCACGCGCCCGTAACAGTTGCGGTACTTGTAGTGCACGTACAGGCTCTTGTAGATGTTGCGGTACTGTGTGCGTTGAGGGCAGCGCTGTGACAAACCAAAAATATTATAGCTATACTAAGATGTGTAAGTCCGAAGTTGGCCTAAAGGGGCGTAGCCAGCCCTTAACCCTTTGCTGTTCCGTGATTTTGACGTTTCTTTACCAAGAATGGTTCCTCAGGGAAGTAAAATTTTATTTTCATAAAGAAATCCCTGTTCAATTTTAATGATCTATATATCATTTGAAAGCTTATGACCACAGCATTTTATTTTCTGCTAATAGAACAAAAAATTGATACATATTGGGTCACATGACCATGGTCACGTGATCCCACATTTTACAATATTTTAGGTGAATTTTGGGCAATTTTCAAGAGATTCATGAAAAATTCATCTAAATATTGATCTGAGAAAAAAAGTTATTATGTTGAAATGTAGCCAATCAAATAAGGATCAGAATAAGGTATGATGTGGATTTATAAGTCCAATATTTCTAATCAACTACATGGGTTGAAAATGGTGTAGTTTAGATAGAAATTTGCAAATTCACCCTCAAAATACCTATGATTTTGTTCATATAGTATATATTTAGGCCAATATTTTACATAAAATAACCCAGAAAATATTTTATTTGTCAAACAAGTATATGTATTAATGGATATGAGTTCAAATATGCAGTACACTATGTTTAGATAATCTTATATACAAAACAGCTGGATATTTATTGGCAATTTATGTTCTAAGCTCATGATACCAGCAAATGCTGACATTTTCCTTCATATATTCAATATATGGGGAAATACAGTGCAGTACCATCCAATTAATAAGCAAGTTCAAATTGAAATCTTTCTAAATAAATTGATTTCCTGAGCATCTAGTAACTTTGTCTTTGACAGAAAAAGTCATTAGTATTACAGTCATTACTAAATTCAATATAGTAGACTGATATTTCCAGTCAATTGATATACAAAAATAGATTAAAACCAAAAGGCATTTTTCATCTTTTCAAAAAAAGTGGTAATATAGTCCCATCAAAGTCATCAAAATCATATTAGTTGACAATGAATACTGATAAAAGTCGTTGAAGGTGTATAAAATGACTTGAATACGAATTAGCACTGAAAAAATCATTTAAATTCATCAAATATTAATGAAATTATTCAATTTTTAAAATTTCGGACATATATGACCGAAATTTGCATTAGGGAACAGCAAAGGGTTAAGTCAAAAGGGGTTCCAGGTAAATTAGGTTCTGGCTTACATTTTTTAGCAGATTTCTTATATTTTACCTAAATTTTGGCAAATTTAAGGGGTTTCCAGATACCGAGGAACCCCCCTGGCTACGCCACTGGCTACATGTTTTCCATGACGTTTTTGAAGGGATCACCCCCTATGAGAGTCCGTGCAATCCGTTACTATGTGATCTCTTTTGGCGTTTTCGGGCGTCATAACGTATTTACTATTTGTTTATGTTGCGAAAAACGCTAAAAGAGATAGCGTAGAAATGGGGTGCACAGACTTTCGTTGAGGGCACCACCAACACGATGTTCACTATGATATGATAATAATCAACGATAGAAACCAAGATAAGGACGCACACCCTCTTCAAAATGCGGACTCCAACGTCGGTGACCATATCCCTGAAGGCTGGTAACCATTTGAACCAATGGGGCGTTACCTGACGCTGAAATGATGACCCATCCGGCGGCCAGGCCCCCAAGCTTCCCAGGAGAACATTCAATGTTAAAATTACTTTTCTGACTTTGCATTCATAAATTACCAATAATTCCACATTTCCCAATGGGCTACCTTATGATATAAGTAAGTACCATTGATAGACAGACCCTAGGGCTCTATGAACAACTAACTGTCTACAAATGCACTTTACAGCAATATCCACCTAACTAATATGTTACTGCAGTTCCATCATAAAACTATACCAAGACTTTATAGAAATGTATGCAGCAACTGTACGTGTCTTTGAGTCCTTTTTGGGCTTTCCATTAAGTACGTATGCACAATTTCAAAACTTTCGGACCATCCCACCCAACCACCCAGCACCCATATTAAAAACAAACTCCCAATCATGAACAACAAGAAAGTTAATTTAGTGAATGAAATGGATATCATATTATCCAACAGTTGGCCCCCGCCCCTCAACACACACACACACACACACACACACACACACACACACACACACACACAGCAGGGTGGTCAGCACAAAGGCTAAGTAGGTCTATACTAAAATGGCGTGCATTTGTGCATACGGCGCAAGCAACATTTTCTCTACATTTTAGGGGTGCACCAAAAGCGGGAGGGGGGTTAGGAACCCCAGGACCCCCCCCCCCCCCCCCCCCCTGGATCCGCCCCTGGTCCCCCTGTAGCATCTCCACTGGTGCACACACCCTGGCATGCCATTGGCTGACTGGAAATGGCATCGACAGGCGCCCCTCCACAAACTGTGGAATAGGGATGAGTTAGCCTTTTAGGTATGAATCACAAATAGGTAAAAGATGAGAGGGACATATATCTAGTTTGCTACCCATTACAACAGGACACCCGTTACAGTTTTATACCCATCACAACCCTCTTGCAGACTAGAATTCGCCACCTGAGATGGTGTCCAGGGGGGTGCGACACCCCGACCTACCTTCTTCCTGCCGCTGGCGTCGGCGACCTGCAGGAGGAGGCCGAGAACCAGCACGAGGCCCAAGACGAGGGCGGCGGTGCGTGTCCACCCCATGACGGCCGGGGAGAGGTACCTAAGGCAGGACGTGGAGAGGTACCTAAGGCAGGCTGTGGTCGATCTCCGCCTCCTTTAGACAGACTTATATACACCACGGTGATGTCAACACTGCTGACACAAACTGCCCACACTTTATTTAACCTTCCCGTCAAACCAGAATTTCTTCCACGATTGGTTTCAGGACCTTTTTATGTTTTGCTCTCCTCGTTGTAGATAATTGCCGATTGTAAGATGTGTTTTTATTTCATTTGAGTGCAGTAATTCTATATGATTTGAGCTTATCTTATCTGTGATAATCCCTTGATTAACTTAGATATTTCAGGATATTTTTGTGTTGCCTTTTTTACCAAATGAATCCTAATACACATATTTATCTTTATCAAAACCAATCTAAATGGTTTCGAACACATATATAGATAGGTATGTATAATATAATGATATAATGATGAACATAAATGACAATATGAAGAAATAATACCATACCATTTACATTATTTACAGTGTTACAAAGTTCTTTTTACTAATCGCGTGGATTCACTCATGTTAGCAGCTGTCTGTGTCCGTACATCTAGTTCACTCCACATTGTATCTCCTCAATAATACGGGCTGTTACACACCTTTTCCTTATTTGAAAAGGGTACCAATAATTTCACGTTCTTATCATTTCTCAACATTTTGCAATCCTATATATCATTTGTCAACATTTTATTTGCTTTTAATCAATGTATACATCATTTTTAGTATAATAATTTTCCGTCTATTCTCTAACAGTTCGGTTGATAATTCCTGATGTTACACAACCATATCATCAGTCGAAATGTGATTAGTGCTCATTGTCACAATTCTAATCGCCTTGTTTTGCATTGGTTGTAACTTTGACAATTTCTTTTTTGTACTTGACGCAAACAGTATTGCATAATATAATCAAGGAGTGGCATAGTCATTTGCTTAAAAAGCAAAGTTGCAGGTTTTTTTTTTTATCATTTAATCATGTAACTTTAGACGAAGTATATAGGCAGTATTTGTTAATGCCAATGTCTCTGGCCGGACGTATGGCGTATATTCTAGAGTAAAAGATAGGGATGGATTCCATATTACAATTTGACCTTTAAAGGCACTTTCAAGGCCACAAATGTAATAGATTTTTGTAAAGTAATTATTTAAAACATTATAGGTTATACATCTTTGTGTGTACTGTAATGGCTGATGCCTGATGGCTAGATGGACCGTTGAAGCTCCTTTGTACGCTGAGATCCTTATTTTCACACCAGCACCTTCCACCCCTGTCAAGATTGATAGAGCTATATTCTGGGGGTTAAGGGTTAGTAAGCGAGGGTTCCCAAGTGTGATCACATGATAAATTTCCCGGGCACATCCAAACATCAAACCAGGCATTTACACTAGCACATTATTACAGGACACTAGCACGTAACTGCAAGACTGTTTTTCAATTAAATTAATTAAGGATATCTTTCACGTCTATCACTAATATAAGAACAATATGAGAATAAAATTCCTAGTTTAGACACAATTATGGAATATTGTGTCACATGACGTGAGCTCTGACCTGAATGCAGGTTCCTTCCGGTCCCTTGCACATATGCACTGGGGTAGATCCAACCACAGATAGTCTAGATGTATGTCATATCAAAGATGTCAGTTGTAATGGGTAGTAAACTAAATATATATCACCCACAGCTTACATCACTAGGATTCATTCCTGAATGGCTAACTCGTCCCTACTCCTCAGTCTGTGGAGGGGCACCTGTGCCAGCCAGCCCAAGGCTATTGGCAGCTGACAAATGCATCGGGAACACTCATTCAGCAAGGAACTCCAGTTATGCTACAATTGCAAAACACTTTATCTTCTGTTAAGGGAAATCCCCAAATTTATGACGTCACAAAGAGAGTTATTGGAAAACTCGATGTATCCACCAAAGGGAATTCCCAGTCCTAAAATTTGATAAGTAATTATTAATATGCTTTGACACCGAATATGATTGTTTGGCCACATACAAATTATCATTAATTTCAGTTTCTACCAATCTGCAATCATTAATCAACCCAGAAATCCCAAGTTATGTCTCTGGGTAATTCCCATCATTATGACGTAGCAAGTGGAGTACTGAAAAGAGAATTCCCAAATTAAATTTTCTTACCTTAATGATTCATTAAGACTTTGACATTTTCCTTTCTGTTATTTTTTTTTTCAGAACACTTGAGTGACATTGAATACAGCATAATGAGAACTTTGTAAATGTAAGGTTGTGAAACAGTGCCTGATGCAATACTCTAGTACTCAATATGGAAGGGCTAACAGGTATTGCATCAGCCTGTTATTTGGGGACTAAGGCTGAAGGAGGTAGGAAAGTTCAGTCAGGTAATCAGACAAACTTAAATTTAAGCTTGCCTCCACTTTCCTTTCATTTCGTGTATGTCAATAAGAGTGCGCCTCTATTTGGAGCTATAATCCCTACAGAGACCTTTCGGCTTGGCTTGTTCAGATTTAGTTTGGTCACTTTCACTTGCGTTCCATTCCAAAAACTGAAATCGGCCGTAAAAATCAATGACATACGGAGATCTATGATCTCAAAACCTCTCAGGCTCCTATAGACGTTGTGCAGGTGACGTTACAAGCTCATCAAAACAGTTTCACTGAATGATACTTAACAGTTACCCACACTTAGAAGCAATGAATTTTTTTTCCCCGTGGCCATGTGTTCCTGATCACCCCGTGGTGATCACAAAAATTTGATCACGTGACCACGTCTGCACAAGGCGTATATTGTATATAGTTTGATGGCTATAAAGTTGTACATGTACAAAATTTGAATGTATGCAGACCCATTGAAGAGGTTACAATGTTGTCAGTCCTGTTGATGTGATTTGATAATGTCAACCTGATTCACAATTAGAAAGAAATGAAAAAGGCCATATCGAACGCGTCAAAATGAATGATTTACAGAAATAAATCTTTTCCTACCTCTCAGGTCCCTATATATCTTACATTTTAATGCTTGACACATCCAGAAATTGAAATGATCAAGGCTGTATGGTATTAAGAAAATGTTGTTAGCCAAGTCGCCGTATAGATTTGGCAGTGTCTAGCCCGTGTCTCAATGCCCTTTTAGCATGAACTAATGTAGAATTTTGGGACGCCATTCCAATGGATAATAAAGCTTTATTCATTGGAGTTGGTTGGCCGTCCCATACACCATTCCCTCTATATTCATGTTCAAATTGCAGACAAAAGTGCCTCCCAACCCTCATAGGAGGTTTAAAACTTTTTATCATTTTGAGTTATTCCGAAAGCTAATGCTTAATACTACATTACAATTAATGTGATCTTGAAGACCTTGTAAGTGACCTTGAATATCGATATTTTGGAGGTTTCCACTCAAATCCTACTTCCTGTGCTAAATGTACCCTTTGTTTTTAAAGAGATCAGCATTAACAATAAATGTATATGAGCCTTTTTTCTAGGAAACCCTTTGGGACTTGGCTAGCCGGCAACAGGTCTTCCTAGGATCCACACTGATTGTAATGCATGAAATTCCAGGAACAAGTCGTTAATATACTCATTCAAGAGGCAGTATTTTTCAGATTTCAAACTGTCTCCTTCTGTTTGTTCTGCTCTTTCTTGACACTCTTCTGTAATGTAAAAAATGATATTGGAAAAACGACAAGAGACGTTCCTTTATGGTAGAGAATAAACGAAAGCGACCCCATTAAAGATATGAGACATGCTTACTTTGAAAAGCAAATTATTTACATTTGGCTAAAATTATGACATTATATCCAGTAGTAACGAAGATGTCCAAGCCAACAAGATGGTATTCTTTTCAAGAAGAAAAGAAAACTAGCTAAATCAAGCAGCAACATAACATTAACATAACACTTTTGATAACTACGAGCAGAGAACTCTTTTCTTTCCTCACATTTCTTTCTATCCTCACATTTAGTTTATTTGATAGAATACCTTATCCTGATTTGATTTTGATTTGAGTAATCACAACCAATCAACAAGGGGTTATTCAGTATAGACTTTTTCAATTGCTTCTTTTGATAGATCATATAACTATTATAGTCGATAATGGATTATACTTAAAACTCCTTTCAAGTTGGAAAAAGTATGTTTTTTGCCCTGTTATTCTTGCATTTTTGGAAGATTTTACCAAACATATGAAACCTGGTACTTCCGTGTATACTGATATCACGACATACGACACGTAATAGATAACACATTCGATAAATTCCAATATTATTAGCTAAATAGTTTCAATCTTATGTGTCATATTAGTCTCATTATTTTTTTCCAATAAATTGTATCACATTTGATTGCATTCTATGGACTAGAGACTTCCATGAAAAAGGTTAAAAGACACTTTCCTTAAAATTGGTGTAAGTGCGGCAACAACTAAATGAACTATTATGATTAGAAGACTTAAATAACAGAGGTTCACGTCATCAGCCATGCGCGGTTTGTGGTGGCTGTATATCTTGTTTTATGTTCTACAGAGTAATCAGTTATACTGTTTTGCATTGTCATAAGTGGACCAAGTATTTCCCCGTCTGTGATTTGGTTGTCAAACACACCGTTGCTTTGTTCATTTAAGGATTCGATATTTATATGTAAAACCGCAAGTCAGTTTTCTATTAGGACTAACAACGAACAAGGTCCCACCCCTCCCCACTCTCTCCCCTCCGTACCTTCCTTCCTCCCACATCCCTTCCTTTATTTCCTCTCACCGCTTCCCTTCCTCCATCCTACCTCCCTATTGCCTCCCCTGACCACATTTTCCTATCCTCCCTCCCAGCTTCATTTGTTCCGCCACCCTCAGTCCTCCCTTCCTTCCTCACACCTCCCTTCATACCTCTCCCCTCATTGCCTCCCTTCTTTCCTCCCCCTTCCCCCTCAGTGCTCCCTCCCCTCCCTCCCACCTCCCTTCATTCCTTTCCCCTGCCCCTTCCCTTCCTGTCTCCCTTCTCCCTTCATTCCTTTTCCCTGCCCCTTCCCTTCCTGTCTCCCGTCTCCCTTCATTCCTTCCCCCTGCCCCTTCTACCCTCCCACCTCCCTTCATTCTTCCCCCTGCCCCTTCCCTTCCTGTCTCCCACCTCCCTTCATTCCTTTTCCCTGCCCCTTCTTCCCTCCCACCTCCCTTCATTCCTTTCCCCTGCCCCTTCCCTTCCTGTCTCCTGCCTCCCTTCATTCCTTTCCCCTGCCCCTTCCCTTCCTGTCTCCCACCTCCCTTCATTCCTTTCCCCTCCCCCTTCCCTTCCTGTCTCCCACCTCCCTTCATTCCTTTTCCCTGCCCCTTCTTCCCTCCCACCTCCCTTCATTCCTTTCCCCTGCCCCTTCCCTTCCTGTCTCCTGCCTCCCTTCATTCCTTTCCCCTGCCCCTTCCCTTCCTGTCTCCCACCTCCCTTCATTCCTTCCCCCTGCCCCTTCTTCCCTCCCACCTCCCTTCATTCCTTTCCCCTGCCCCTTCCCTTCCTGTCTCCTGCCTCCCTTCATTCCTTTCCCCTGCCCCTTCCCTTCCTGTCTCCCACCTCCCTTCATTCCTTTCCCCTCCCCTTCCCTTCCTGTCTCCCACCTCCCTTCATTCCTTCCCCCTGCCCCTTCTTCCCTCCCACCTCCCTTCATTCCTTTCCCTTTCCCCTTCCCTTGGTATCACCCTTGAGGTGACACTGTGTGAAACCACCTGTTCCCAAATGAAGACACATAGCAAAAGTATAGGCCGGCCAATCGTTATACACCCTCATGTCTTTAACATTAAAGGGTCCCTAGCACATAAATTTTCAAATCGTTTCATGAAGAAACATGAATTCGGGTATCCAAAAGCAAAACAAGTAAGGTGAAAATATTTAGGTATGAGTAAGCAATCAAGGAAATACAATCATGTGACGTCATAATGAGGGGAATTCCACCTAGATATAATTTGGGAATTCCTGGTTCAAGATTGATAACAAATTATTCAGTGTTATTATCAATAATAGCCCCTACCTTGTCGAATATGTGTATTTGGTTTTAAAGAATAAATTCCTTAGTTTATACTATCTATGCTGGGGGATTCCCTTTGATGGGTGAGTGGAGCTCCCCATTAACTCACCGTGTGACGTGAACAATTTGGGGAATTCCCTTAATAAATGAAGAAAATAGCAAGATTTTTAATGTTCCCTAATAGAGTCCAAATTAATCATTTTCTTTAAATCTTTCTCATGTACAATGATATGGCGAACCTACTGCACTGATTTTATCAAAAAATAACTTTCCCGTACTTATGTGCAAGGTGTCCTTTAAGAACTAATTGTCTATTATGCTATAGTGTGAATTAAAGGACAGTGCAAGGTTTCAAATATCCGCAGAATCACCATATAGTATCTACACGTACCAGCACTTCTATGACAGGTTTGAAACTGCTTTAAGCACCACTGCTTTTGATTCCTACATTACTCCTACTTGTAAGAAAACAATGTATCATTTTGTAAGAGTCTAAATTCAAATTAATGAAATGTGAATCATGACTTTGTGAGATGTTAGAGGAGGCTTGTTATGAAATGGTGAAATAAATCAATGAAACAAGTCAAAAAGTAAGAATTGCGCCTGGACTCAGACTAAAGACTTTATCAGACTTTGGACTGCAAAATGTCTAGCTGAAGTAATTGGTAAATTGATTAATGAAAAGTCTGAAGACAGACCTTGAATTACCAGTCTTCCCTGCGGCAACCCAGATAATGACATTACATTTGACTGCGTAGAAAAAGTTCACCCGCTACATGCTCAAGATACATATCCAAGGAATGAGATGTTCAATCCGCAATGGTCCCAGTTGTAGCGTTCAATGTACCATCTCTCCTGTATCACTTTAGCCCCACACCCTCTGGGCGATTTTGACCAAGTCTGCCAAGTAATCAGTGCTATATTTGGCTGATTCTACCAGAATAAAGTGGCCAATTTTAACACCACGTCATATCAAACATGTACATTTTAATATTTCATACTGATAACTGGTCTGAATTGGTGCAAATTATGCCAGTTATTTTGGTATAGTAATTGACGAATTTGTCTTTCAGCCCAGCGCGTGTGGGTCTTTAGGTGTGTGTTACTAGGTCACTGGTCCATCAGAGCATGGATCTGGTCCCTGGTACCCCAACTCTCTCGCCTACTTGATACGCATCAGTGTTCTAAAAACACGGAGAAAGGGGTTATTTCATCGCAAGTTTGCATGTCCACGAAATTTGAAAAAAGCGTATGTACTTTACCCCAGAATTCACAAAAATTAGGCAAAATGAGTGCTTTTTTGAACATGAAAGACCTGTAGTTACCAAAAATTAAAAGATACAGCTGTTTTGGTGAATATAAGTGAATACTTCTATGTAACCTTTCAGTAGTATAAAGCCTGGTCCCCACTGGCCAGCAAGGGTGAAATCGTCGGCAGTATACAGTAGTTTGTTGGTCCTAGTCCGAGAGGCTCTGACTGCATTTCGCTAGGATACAGTCAGTAAGTGAGAATATATGGTTAATTCCCATAGGCCAGTTTTCTACTTGCTCAAAAATGCACTAAAGCCCTAATTACACTACGCGTCGGGGTTACGGTATGCGTTGGGTCATGTTGCCCAACATGTCTGATGAGCATTATTAAGTGTAATATACCCTGTATGACACTACGCTTTTACCCAATGCGAAGCATATTACACTACACTTTTTGGCATGTGCCGGGTAGCGTCGGGTACGCATCGGGTAGCGTCGGGCAAACATGTTGGTAAAATGACGCGAATCAGACGCATTGGGCAACACGAACACAACCTGACGCGTTGAGTAATATGGCCTTTAGACTGTAAATATATCTTCAAACCTGTGAAAACATCTCAACAAGAATGTATTCTTGTTATATATGAAGTTAAAAAGAGTGTACCTGACACTTTGAAAGAGATTTAGTGCTTTTTTTAGCCTCTGCCAGTTGCTTTTCAAACTGATGCTAGCTGGTTTCCAGCATGTGTTTGTACTTAGGATGACTACCAGCGAACTGTCATGGTGGACATGTTGAAGTTTTTCAGTCCAATAAGGCTGAGCAAACTTTTGAATCCTCAATATTTAGAGAAGAATAACCACCAAAACATATATAATTCAGAAGCAAGGATATCAAACATGATCTCTGTGGATTTACAAGACAAGGGATAGGGTATTTGCTGAGAAAAGTCTACTCAACCAAAATGGTCGAGTGGGCAGACTAGGAATGATAGAAAATCACCCTGTCTGTCAGTAGGAATGTGAGAGACAGGGCTTTTCTCGGTCTAGTTGGTCCCAGAGGCTAAATTTAGTTGCCCAGAATGACTAAGCACTCTGAAAATCAAATGTGCTGATTTTGGTTACCTCCTTGAAAAATGACCTAATAAGTGATGGTCTCTGTCTGGCGGTTCACGTTAATACTAACTTTACCAGTTCACAACGTCCTCTTGTCCAGATTGAGAGTGTTACAGTATATAGATATAAATCAAAAGTATTAATTGCACTTTGACTTCAGTGCAATATGGTTTGATTATTTTAGGCCTGGATATGGTTGCAAAATTAATATTTTCTGACTGCATGACACTGGTTTGGAGTCTGATGTCACTGGCAGTCTGAAAAATAATCATTTAAGTGTTATCAGGCTGATCTAAATGCAAATCATGTATATATATCTATGTTTTCATATCTCTCAGGGTCCTACATATAGTCTGGTTTGATCATTTTAGGCCTGGACAGGATTCGAATATTTTCAGCCTTTATTTCACAGATGTAAGATTAAAAATTATTCAAAGATTTAATGATTTTTAAATTTGTTACTATAGTGTATATTTTTTCAGACCTACCATCAAAATATTAATATTCTTTCAAATCTAATATAGATAAGTCACTGTCAGTTCCCGAAGCATTATATTCCAATGTTAACATATAGGCGTCACACTGTCAACAAGTTCTTTTGCTGCTGTCAGTGTCTAAGCTTACGAGTTTAATATTTTTTCAGATTGTCACTAAAGCGCCAGTTCTGACCCACCACCTCTGTGAAATAATTCATGTTTTTCATATTAAATCATAAAAAAAATTACCTTTAATCTTGGAATACCCTGCCCATGGGTGCCTACAGCACCTAACTTGATCAATTAAATCAGTTGCGCTTTGATCTAGCTTCATCTTGATGTTATCACTAGTTCTCAAACTATTTGGTACACATCCACATTATCCCTACTTCTTATCCTAAATACACATTCTACACATGATCATTCATATCATCCGTACTGATGTATTCATTCTCCTGAACTTCAGCCAAAAATTGATTGAATCCCCATAACCTCCAAATCAATAACCTCCCAGCAAACAAAGTCCCATGTTGTGGAGGTGTTAGGACAGGAGATAAATGGAGTTAAACACGTGTATGAAACTCCTCCAGGACTCCGGATTTCGTTAACAGCATTTCTGGTGTTCTAAACGTTTTTTGAACTCGAGTTTTCAGGTCGATGTTTTCTGAGAGTAAACTGGTGTTATACTATGGGAAAAACATTCTTTTTCTGAGTAAAATGTTGATATATATAACCATTTTCATACAGCATTTTCATTATACTCATTGTACTTCCAAATTAATAGTCATGTTTGCTGGGCATATATTATATTCAAATTAAGTGTAAATCCATAAAAGTGCAATTGACAAACTGGTCAGAGACACAGTTAGATGCCAGTTAAACACCAGTTTGACACCAGTTTGACACCAGCGAAGCACCAGTGAGACACCAGTTTGAAACCAGTTTGACACCAGTGAAGCACAAGTGAGACACCAGTTAAACATGATTTAAACATCAGTTAGACACCTGACCAAGGAATGCTGGCAACAACATTCAGAGAACTGGTGACTTCCACTCTTAGGCTACAAAAAGGTGTCTATAACTGTCTCCATTGAAACTGTTATAATATAGGGTTGCATATTAAATCTTGTACCCATTTACTCAATGAGCATTTGCAAAATAGTAATGTTGTTTTACAAGGAAAGGGAAATATGATAATTTGATTTGTTAATGGGTTGCAATTTCAATTTCATAAATGTAGCTTGCACACCTTTTTTGTAGTTAGGGGTATGTAAGCAGACCTGCTGTATAGGTAGTCTAAAGGTTTCCATCAAACTTTGGAAATAGACTGTCTTAAACTGGGGGAATTACATATGAAAACCCATAGTTTGAACTGAGGGAATAGCCTGTAAATATAGTGTCTTTAACTGGGGAAATAATTTGTGAAAACTCATACTTTGTACTGAGGGAATAGGCTGTAAATATAGTGTCTTAAACTGGAGGAATGACATGTGAAATCCATACTTTGAATTGAGGGAATAGTATGAGAAAATAGGGCTCAAACTGAGGGAATAACATGTGAAAACTTGTGTTTGAAACTAAGGGAATAACCTGTGAAAACTTGTGTTTTAAAACCACACTTATAAGTTATATCAAACCTAGATTCATATGTAAAATACATAGTTTATGCTGAGAATAAACTTAGTCCAAGTTGGTGTCAGAGAGGTATAGTTTTCCCATAGAAAACACAGGATTTGAATTACACCAGTTTCACACCAGTTAGTAGATAAAAAAAAAAGTGACTAAACAGGGTCAATTCATGGCAATTACATGGGGAATACACAGGGTTTGTCACTACACCAGTTTGCAACTGTTCTGACACCAGCATGAAATAATGTTAAAAAAAGATAAGTTTATTCATTGAACATATATATATAAATGTATTATGATGCATCCAATCATATAGAATAGATTTGCACGTTTAGGCATTAAAAATCATAAAAATAAACTTCTTGGAGTAAACCAATGTCTCAAACAGGTGAATATACTGGCAATACACAGGGATTGTAATTAAACCAGTATTAGACAACTTTGACATGAGTTAAACTGGTGTTAAGCACGTGTGTTGTTTGCTGGGCTAACACAGTGTGCCTTTTCTACTATCTTTGGCCAGTTTTACACACAGTTTGGAGACCATTGTCCCCTGTCTTTTACATGCTCTAGGGGCAAATTCTTTTAAACCATGATGGTCATGCCATCTCTTCTGTGGGAGTGACTAGAAGATTAGAATGGTTCCCTGGGTCTCCCATACGGAGATTGGGCAGAGTTAAGCTAGCAGGTAAAAACATATATATTCAGTTCATACTCAGCAGTAGAAAAGTTATTTCTTGCTATAACTCATGAGTCCAACCTGAGACGACCCAATCGTCATCTCCTTCAGGTATTGCTATAGGACTACAGCAGCAATAGGCAATTTCTTGGATTCCTCCTTTTCCATGTTATTCCAGCAATTGTGTCCCCTTGACGCGATATGACATTGCCCACAGTTTCTACAAGTTGCTAGCGACATAAGAAATTTTGACCATCAAACCTCTAAAATATTTTGGATAATCGCAGCAATCGCAGCAATTGTAATCTGTAGATGAATCCCCATCTTAGAATCCTTAAAACCCTTTCAGGTAAACAATTCTTTCTAGAAACCAACAGGGAACATGTGAGGCCTGTGGCGGTTGGAGAACAATGGATGGCGCCAAATATAACATGTGACTTACTTGATCTCATGAATATTAATTAGAATTGCCTCTGATACAAATACGACCTGTTCCCAAAAATATATATTAATATATTACACAAATATATAAACTCATTGGTCCAACCCGAGACTATCAGCCCTAACTGCCATATCATATCTATTTACCAATTCAAACATGAACATTTTCTTGTTTAAGGATAGATAATGGGTCTCTGGGGGGTGCGCTGCATCCAGGTACATGTTTTTACATTAGTAGCTCTTAGAATAGTGTGTTATACATCATTTGACGGACCATATTTTCCTCTTTTCAATTATATATGTATTAATAAAATCATCCAATAGTTAATGGAATTATGAATTTAAAATTGATTTTTTCACTTTTATTTTTTGAACATCAATATCTCATTTACTATTCAAAATATCTAATTGAAATTTTGAATACTGCTTTTTTGTTTATTGAACCATAATCATATATATACATGTGATCTTCGGTATAGGTATAGGGATACAACAAAACATTCTACTTAAGGGAAGCATAGTTTTTATTTTATGACAAACAACCGGTAACTTTTTGTCTTTTTTCAAAGCATTATTTTCTACATATTGAGCTAGACTGGAGTTATTTTATCTTTAGTTAATTCCAATGATGTTTCGTTAATATTGTTCTTATATGTTCATGTAATAGGTAAGTATGTAGGGTCGTTCGTTAGACTGCGTGATGTCTATCGCATGTCACTTACACTTTTACTAGTTCAGATGTGTTAATAAATGTTCGTTTTTTGAAGTTAAGGGGAGTTCTTCATTATTATTCATTGTGCTAGCTAGCTTTCGTTCTTAATCCAGATGGATCTTTATCCTGGATATTCGTTCGTTCTTCAATTGGAAGAGATTCTAAGTAAAGGGGCTCATTCCTATACAAACATCACGCGCTTGGCAAGAGGTAATTTTATTATATCCATGTAGACATTCTGAAGATACAAGTATATAGTTCTTCCATCCATACTATGCATGCCATCCATCTCACAATGCTAACAACATCAGCAACGTTCCAACCAGGTATAGCTATGGTCAAGCTTCCCCTTTCTCAAAGGCTATACACTTATCAACTGTTGAGAGAGTCACCTCCCGTCTACCAGTATCGGAGACCATCGGTAGAATCTCCGTCACGTCCAGAACTCCGTCCGTATGGCTAAGCCTAAGCCGTCCCAATCCTTACTATCACCTAATTGTAGCTGTTACTATAGTCTCAGCACTACCCATCATGATCCGTTTGTTAGATTATTGCTCCCATGTGTTCTGATCAAAGTCTATCTTGGTCTGCCCGTCCTACCTAAGTTTCATACTGCTTATATAGCGTCAGCCAAAGGCTTTGTATTATACGCATATACTCTTAACACCTATGACATTGTTCCCTCTTTCATACTTCTCATTCTTACTTACATTAAACTAATTCTATTTCTAATTCTACATAAAAGCTATCGTAGATGACAAGACCCTTTATCCCATAGTACTTTCTTTAACTGGGTATTTCGTACACCGAACTCATAATGCTCCCTAACAGTCTTTCTTATTGCACTAGTGTCCTTTTCGTACCTGTGCGTACCTGTAGAAGAGTGAACTAACTCAGTTACAATCTTTTCCGCGTGAGGGCGCCATCATTCACGACAACTCTATACGCTATACCTAAGCCACAGGACAGTGGCGCCGCTTGGCACCTAGCGTTACATATTAGCGTTACTTGTTTCATGATGTACCCTTGCCAGTACTAACGAGTTTACAATAATTACTATTAATTTCTAAAGAATGTAATAATTCTTTTGCACTGACCTTCAGTGCAATATCATAAAATGAAAACTAGAACCTAAAGCAAAATTTTGAGGCACGTTTCCCTCCCAATGATACTTAAGTATATGTGTTTAAAATTTCAAGATTTTTCAATGAATATTTATTGAGAAATCCTTGTTCAAAAAAAGTCTCGAAAAAATCAGATTTTTGTCTTTCCACAAGATTTTCATTCTACTCATTTTGAATCATACCTACAGGAAACTAATATACTAAAGGTTTTGAACTTATATAGTTAGAATATATTAGTTACGATTTGAATTAAAGAGCCCTTAAGAACTGCAGGTAGGGAGAATCGCACCCCAGCTCTAGACCTTTTTTGATAAAGTAGCACACTGCTAGGAGAATAGGTCTGAACAATTGATTGGGATATGGCTTTCATTGGGAATTGTTGGGAACAGGGCTTGTATGGGAGGGTTATGCGGAGGTTTGTGGAACATGTATATCATCCACAATAATCTCTTCAACTGAGTTTAGCTTTTCTCTCTTATAACAAAATGTTTCTAGTAGAACATCTTTGTTTTATCTTTGTCTCTTACAGCAGATTTGATGCTCACTGGGAGAGGACTTCACCTTCACACACATAGCCTTGTGAACTACGGAGGACAAAGTCATGTAAACCTGACAGTTGCACCATTACGGATCTAACACCCAGATCTTTCTAAAACTTTGCAGCACAAAAGATGTCCGTCTATATAGCCCAAGGATTTGATAAAATATAGTGTTAGCAAAGAAAATACATGAAGTAGTGTTTGCAGATACATTCACACCAGGGGTGAAGGGGCGCTAAAAGGCTGGGAGGGGGGCAAGTTTCATAGATGTGGGCCTCGTTGTTTTGCACAAATATTATGGATAAGAAGCCCCTCTAAAGACACACCCAAAAGTCAGTCATTCACACAGGTTAACTCTGTATTCTTCTTAGATCGGTTGAATGGAACATCTGTTTTTAAAAGAAACAGTGTAATATTATCATATAAAACAAGTGAAAATAATCATAGGAATCATGATCATTTGAACTAGTTTGGCAAGAAGTCATCATGAAATGTTCATCAATGTCAATATTTTGAGCAACACAATATTATTGTTCTCCATCAAATGTATTATGTAAGAAAAGATATCAACTCATTCCCAACTCAAAGAACTCTAGGTTCAAACCGATTTGATGTAAGATAATCTAATAGCATTACCTGAAATTAAATGACAAACCCACAGATTATCCTCCCAAGCTGTAGACACTTTGGGCTGGAAAGTGTCCAAAGCTCATACCTCACACTGATGATGAGGGTTGGGATAATGGGTGACATAATGCACAAACCGTGATAAGGTCTTGTTAAATCTCTCAGGAATCCCTCAAATGATAGGTTCTTGATGGTAGATGAGATCATAGAGTGGTATAAATACCCAGGGCTATTGGACTGACAGCCATTGGTTGGTGCACCACCCCACACCCACCATCTCTACACCATGGTCTGGACACGCACTGTTGTCACTCTCTGCCTTGCTGCTGTGCTTCTTCAGATTACTGCAGCATTCAGTAAGTTTATGTTTCTTTTGTAATTAAGCATAGTTTTAGTACCAATCTCAGCAGATGGCCCATAACTATTGCCATTGTTATTATACTCAAAAATTGGCATGATATTAATGTCATAACCCAACTTGCTTTAGCACATGAATTTGAGTAATCTTTTTTAAGATATATGGTAATAATGTTGTAAAAGGCCATCCCACTTTAAATCAAAATCAGACTTATCCACTCATGACAATCACTCTAGAGTTTTGTCTTCTCTTGTAAGAATGAATCAGGGAAAGTTGGTTGTGGAACCTCAGTTAAAGTTTCTAAACTGTGAGGGCTGTATCTGTTCGATGGGAACCATTGGTAAGGTCGATGGGTATGACCCTGGCTATGCCTCCCACTGGAAACTATTGGTAAATTCAGTTGGTATGGCCTTGGGTATGCCTCCTTTTGGTAAGGTTGCTGTTGCCTCCCACTGGGAACCATTGGTGAGGTCAGTGGGTGTGGCCCTCGGTATGCCTCCTGCTGGGAACAATTGGTAAGGTTGGTCAATGTGGCCTTGGGTATGCCCCCTGCTGGTAGACAAGATGCTGATAGGGGGGACGCCAGGGATTCATTTGATTGAGTGTATCTTTGAATCAATACATCTTACCGGTAGTTCATTGACTGTCACAACAAGTGTCTTGTTTATTCCAACCAGTTCAATTATCTGAATGAGACATTTTGCCCTAATATTGTGCCAATTAAGTGATAATCTCTGGGCACAGTAGACATAGTCACATACAATTATATTACCAAAGCAAAACTTGTGTTAGTCATCCTGACTAATGTTAATTCTGGCATAATCTTCAAAGTTAGTCAGATTGACTAACAATGATAGTCAAACTGACTAGTTTTTGACAGGAAGTGACATCATAACCTTCAGGTAAACAAAAAGCAGCCATTTGTCAATGTCTGATTTTTTCAAAGTAATCTCTTTTATTCTCAGTCATCTGTATGTGGTTGTATGTGAATATGGTGTATATCACTTAGTGAAGTAATGGTGCATTACTGGAATCAGTCTTACACCTTGTAAACATATTCATATACAACTCAGTAACCTTAGTCAAACTGATTCTGACTAACGTCATCAAAGTAAGTCAGATTGACTAACATTCACAGTCAACTGGCTAGATTTTGAGAGGAAGTGATGTCATAACTTACATGAAGTGACACCATAATCATCAAGTAAACAGAAAATAGTCATTTGACACTGCCTGATTTGTTGTAAGTAATCTCTTTTAATCTTAGCCATGTGTATTTAATTATATATTGGTATGTTTTATACTCCTTTGAGAAGTTTTATTAGGACAAGACTCACAATATACATATCTCTATTTTGTATAATAAAGAGGGTGTTCAGAATGTGAGTTTTCATCCAAACAAAGAAATTCTAACCGTAGTCAAATGTGACTATCTATGTGAGTCACTTTATTAACCATTGACTAGAAAAGGTAAGTCGGTTTAGGCCCTGTCAATTTGACAAACCATGATAGCCAATTAGACCCTAAGGATTATCGGTGTAAAGTGCAACAGCTACAAGTTTTGGTTCATATCTATATCTCACTGCACATGTGTTGTAATAAAAGTATCTAAAAAAAAATGAGTTCAGAAGGAAATAAGATAGCATGGTTTATCACGGCTGGAAATGATAGGTTTGGGCATTTAACAGTGCATAGGGTTAAGGTCTATGGTAATAACTATACAACACATGTACATGTCCATTTCACAGCTGATTAGTCTGTACATAGGGTAGCATGATTTGCCAAGCTGTACATCCCGCTCTTTGTTTTCCTGATTTTCAACAGCTTTTGAATATTGTTTGGGTGATCAAATATAGTACTTTCTGTGAAAACATATATATATATACCTTATACTCCCTTATACTCAGTTATCGTTTTCTTTATGCAGGTCATGGCTATGAATATGGCAAGGACCGTCATCATCATGGTCGACATTACAAGGTATCTCATGTTTTTCAGTTCTTGTACTAGCTTTCTTATAATGTTTCTTTTTCTTTTTTCTCCTTCTCATTTGTACATACTTATGGCTCCATAAAGTAGATAAACTTAGTAAGTAGGGGTATATAATTTTATAGACAATCTTAATACTTCTTGTGCCTTGATATAATATATGTGTAGCAGGAAAAGGAATGGATTGGTAAGATTACATGAAACACAAAAAAAAACCTCTGATGACTAGAGCATATTCTTTCACTGCACACACACTGTAAATAATCTCCCTTTGTTTTAGTATGGGAGGTTACTAAAAGACCATAGACACTGCCATTTTCAGATTTGCCCTGCTTCAATTCTCTAGGGGTCATTAAGATATACCATCAAGAGAAGTACACCAAAACCTATTTGTTGTAAAGCATCTTGTCCAATGTGTAGATGCACCATGCATGGTTGTGTTGTAGAACCGCTGCTACGTGACCCACGTGGGTGAGACGTCAGTGTACAAGACCTACTACATCGGCTACAAGTATGTCAAATGCCATGCCACTGCCCCCGTTTACTCATGTAGAGGATCCTGCCGCAACTACATCTGGGGCAGGAGAAGCAGATTCGGCTTGGGCGCTGGTGGCAATTACGGTAGAGGTGGAGGTTACAGTAAGAGATGCTGCCGTGCATACTACTCCAAGAAGGTGCAGGTGCCTGTGACCTTCAGGTGCGGGTACTACAAAAAGAAGACGGGTTACGTGACGGTTAGGAAGCCGTCCCATTGTGGCTGCTCCTACTGGTAAGTCTTGAATTTTTGGACAAATATGTATTGATTTATCTCATTTAAAATCTGGAGGAGGCAATGGAAACTTATAAATTAAGGCACCCACTTTTGAAATGTCCTGCATCCACCCCTGCCATATGTAAAGGGTGTACGGTAAATATGTTTTTAATGTCACCCTAAAAAACATCTGCCCTGACAATAATTACTCAGTTGGCCATACAGAAATTTCCATGAAGTTGTTAGTAAGTTTGTTGGTAATTGTGTAATAATATATATGTATAAACAGAGATATCTTTGCTCTAGTTAACTGTTAATTTTTCTCTCTTGTAGCCATTAACCAGTGAAGCAACAGTTGACCTGAAATCCGTTACCTCTCCATAGACTGCCTTGTGAGGTCTCCTACTTTCTACTGCAAGCTGAAAAATTACCCTGTTCTTCATTCAATCTGAGCCTCGTTTAGTGTGGGCCAGTGGAGCTAGACATTGAAGATGCACTGGACTTCATTAAATGCACTGAGACTGTATTGATACAGTGTATAATAAAGATTCATACACAAGATTAACAGTGAAGCTACATTATTCTCTCATGGCACTGTTTCTACTCTAATAGATACACTAGCTTTATCACAAACATTGTGTTATGATGTTTGCTGGATCTAGATTTTATTAGTGTCATAATGCTAGATACAGAGATTGCCAGGAATAAGCAAAATGCACGTTGTGGCACCATCTACAGTTACACTATAGGTCAGGTGGGCAAATAGGGGACTTGGGTAGTTACCAATTTTGTGGTTTCTTTTTCCTGTTCAAATTAATGAATAAGTGTCATAAGACATCAAATCCAGTTAGAAGATGTGCTAAAATAACAATTTCCTTTACGAAAAATCAGAAAAGATATACAAAAAGGTATTCGATGTTCAAAAGAAGACAACTTATACATTTTGTAGAAGCATTTCTAGCCTTATTTTGCTAAAAAATAAAACAACAACCTATTTTGACCATTATTTGGACATATTCTTTAGTCTATTATGTTTAATATGTAACACAATACACATTAAATGTACATTAAATCATACCTAGAATAGTATCTAATATTTCTATAGCCAATATCTTATCTGCCAACCTTTATAGATATATAATTTTGATCAATTTTGAAATAAAATCCTAAAAATCCACATTAAATTAAGCCTGGCATTACGATGAAAGCTTCAGACCCTTTTAAAATTTAATATGAGAGATATTATTTCACTGACCTCATATCTTGTTATTCTTTATTTTAACATTACAAGCTAAATAAGTCATTTTACTTTATCTGATAAACAGTTATTTGACATTCTTGATAGTTCACAAATATATAACTTTTATCTATTTATAAAGAACAGTAGAACCCCAATTACATTTTGGAGTGTAATCTATAGTGATTATATGGCTGGCAAATGGGCAAAAAATGTGGTTTTCGGAACTTTTATTTTTACCATTCAAAACTGAATAACCTTTGATTGGCCCTGATTATAAAAGTATATAACATGTCAAAATAATCCTTATAACACGTGGGTCCATTTAATTCCATAGAAGGAAAACATTCCATTTAACCAAATGTTCAACTTGTAGGGTGGTACATGAAAGTAGTTCTGCAGTAGAAAATAGTCCAACAAGTTCACTTAGTCTAAGCTTTGTTATTGACATTAACATTGTGTCGGGGTCTGCGAAATATATAACAGACCAGTGTTGGGGTCTTCCATGGGTCAATCAACCCCAGGTATGTCAGAGATATTCATGGGGTGATATCTCATATCTCCTCCCTATAATTTATTTTTACAGGGTTGATGATGTCAAGTTCCATGATGAAGTTGCGTTCCATGACATCAGCAGAAGAAAACTACATGCAGATAGAGGAGATGCTTGCTATCTGCTTTGCAACCAAAATGTTCCATTAGTATATCTATTGACATCCACCTACAGACTGACAATAAGCCTCTTGAAAGTATTCTTAAGAAACAATATATAGGGCTGCATAACAACTCCAAAGACTCATCTTGAATTTACAGCTATACAATAATTATATAAACAGACTATCCAACCGTTGTTTGAATATGCAAGCTTTATAATTGATAGTGCCTGTAAATATGAAATTATTAAATTAGACAAACTTCAAGAGAGATGTGTGAAAACAATTTATTTCAACAAAAGTGTGCCTGTTGAATTACCAAATCTGTATGAAAGATTTCATATTCAATCATTGTATTCAAGAAGGCAAGTACAATTATTGATGATTATGTATGGGATGCGAAATGATGTGAAATTTGTGAAAGGTATTGATGATGACACAATTGTTCAAACACGAAATAGTGGGAAAATTAAGTTCAAATGTGAATTTACTATGTTAACACGTGTCCAGAATAGCTGTTATTATAGAGGAGTGGATCTGTGGAATATGTTAACCAAGGACTTACAGTTAATAGATAATAAGCCACAATTTAAGGCAACTATTGAGAAAAAGTTTTACTCGTAGGCCAGTATGTACATGTTATCATCCCATCATTCATCTACATTGTGTATCACTCTGTACGTCCAAGGAAGAACTCATGTACTTAAGATTGGATTTGAATAAAAAAAAATCAAAAAAAATCTGGCAATTTAATAAAAAAAAAAGTGTTATGTATGGACAATGCCCAAGGGAGAGCCTGAAATGTACCTTGAGGTAGAGATGTCCTGAGTAGTGCATATCCTAGAGGTGAACGCTACAGTGAGGTCCATACAGTGATCTTAGCTATAACAGGTGAAACATCTGACCTTAGACGGGTGGCCTAAAGGCCCAGCCACACTGCCCAACTCAACTTGACCATCAAGTTGAGTTGGGTTGGGCTCAGTCTCAGAATGTGGCATAGGTCTACAACTGATGTCGTAGCTATTTCCCCAATGATTCCATTGGGTCGTACATCTTGAGAAGATGAAGACGTGCAACATGATCGTCGGGTCTTAGGGGTAATAATCGTAGGTGTGGCATGCCTCACGACTCAACTCCACTCAACTGGTTAATATAGCAGCTGATCAGAGCCTAATATCTTTACTTCATTGTAAAAAAACAATAACCTGGGTTTTATTTGACCTATTTTGATGTACATTATGAATTGCCCTGAAATAATAAACTCATTTCATGATTGTACAGAAAATCTGAAATTCACATCAATTTTAAGGAAAGACAAGGGGTCTCTCTTGGTGCCCTGCTGGATTCCTGAGCACCATTCTATGCCAATAGTGAATGCTATGACATATAATACATATTCCGAAAGGTTATATTTTTCTGTATAAGATGATATATCAATAATTCTTTAAATCCAAATATCATGACAATTATTAATTAAAAGTTTATTTTTTCACTTTTATTTTTTGATCAGCAATATTTTCCTTACTTTTCAACATAACCCACTCAAATTTTGTGTATTTGTTCTTAAGGTTCTTCTCGAGGGAAGCCTGTCTCAATTTTCTTATTCAGGCTTTAGTATGAATTCATGTTATGCCAAAAACAGGTAACTTTTTGTCATTTTTTGTTATGTAAATTACTAGATTTCGTAAAACCAAAACTAACACATAAATAAAAAATTTGATACATGCTTTCCTGCATGGAGATCTTATGAATGCATTCTTAAAATTTGAAGTAGTTTCATGGAATATTAAATGAGATATCTTTGTTCAAAAAATATTCGCAAAAACTTAAATTTTAATTTTTCCTGGCCATTATTTCAGTTACTTCCTTTTCTTTGCTTTATGTCACCAGATAGAATATAGACAAACAATATTTTTATGTGTATGGTGCATTTTAGAAAGTAGAAATATCCTCAGGATTGTAAAAGATGTGAAGATACACCTGGTTGTACGCCTAGACCCCTTTATCCATCCTTAATGTGATAAAGAATAAATTGAATATACATCTCACAAATATAGCGATTTAGTTATAATACAGAACATAGATATTTCAATAAAAGGCTACGACTGTTGTGTCGCACAGTGTGGCCATTCACTATTTCTTTGCTACGACTAGACAGTTGTATGCTCTGGCACTGTTAGGAGCTACGTCAATTGAGTTGAGTTTGGCAGTGTGGCCAGCCCTTAAGTCTATCAAAAGTGTTCCAGTTGGAGCATGCATTACTGGAATGTGAGGATGCAATGTGCTGTATGTCAGAGCTCATATAGATGCTCATTACAGATGGGAGATAAAGAAAGAAAGCTATGGATATCATGACTGACTGTGAACACTACTTTCTTGATTTATTTGAATTTTATTCCAAAAGCCCTGACTTCACCCAGGTTCCCAACAATAAAGCAAAGACCATTGTGGGACATACTAAAAGTTTTTGTCCAAACCATGGCATACCAGAGGAAATTGGAGTGATAATACACTCTTCCGTAGTAGTAGTTCAGGGACTGAGAGGCTGGTATAGACAATCAAAAAGTTGTTCATGAAGCCAAACAAGCATGGCCATGATCGTTACTTTGCATTACTGAAGCACCGCTACACAATTCCTTCAAACAGGAGGGTCCCCTTGAAACTGCTTTGATTGAATGCACTGTATGTGGGGTTCCTTAAAACTCATAATTTATGCCTCGACTCAGCTGGTCCCCTCATCCTTCTCATTACACTGTTTAAAAATCCACAGACAGATGGATTAGCTGGTTAACACTACCACCACTAGTTACTAGTAGAACGCACAGTGTAGTCAGAGATCTGCTAGTGCCGCCGAAGCAACCAGGATTTAGAAGACTTTGTAAACAAACAAACAAAAAAGAGGAAGGACCAATCCTCGAAGGGAATAGGGCTTCTCTGAGAGGGTTATGCAGAGGTGTGTGGGAAAGGTTTATATCAACCACAATAATCTCTTCAACTGATTTCAGTTTTTACTCTTATAACAAAACTGTTCCCAGCCAAGGTGTGACATAACGATCATGTTCTGCGATCATGCTTTCTTGGTTTGTCTGTTACTTACTAAAATGGCACATAAATGATATAACATTAATCTGGGAGGTTGAGACCTAACCAATACAGAATGCTACAATAACGTTCTAGTGAGGTTAGGTCAGGATCAAATTAAAACAGAATGTTTTCATGACATTCTGATAAGGTGAGGTCCAGACCTTATTTAAGGATAGACAACACCTCTCAGCAGCAAACACGCAGCCCCCACTTTGTTTTGGACCTATTTCTTCACTGTGTAAGGCATTATTGTATAACATATATGTTTAAAAAGCCAATGCAGAATCCTATCTAATGGTATAGGTTATAATGGAATGTGAAGAACTACTCCTTTGTAGGTCAACCCGAAAGTGATAAAATACATTTTTCACTTTTATTTTTTGACCAAAGATATCTCAGTAACTAATGCAGATAAATGCATGAAATTTCTTGTATGTGTAGATAACATTTGAAACATTAACAAAGACCTGAATAAGAAAATCTGAGACACGCTTCCCTCCAAAGCATCATTAGAAATATATAGAAGAAATTTCATGAGAACCCAGTGAGTAGTTACCGAGATATGAAAAAAATAAGAGTGAAAACAATTTTGCAAATAATTCCTTGAATTTTAAAGTGTGAATAACAAAATGTATTCCAAAAGATAGAGAAAAATGTGTTCTTTCATTTGATGTTAAGTATGTTGTTTTAGCTTTCCTAGGAGGAACCGCAATGGGACCCAAAGTCGCACCCTCCTATGCGAACGTCTTTATGTCTGAATTCCAAGAAAAATTTGTGTACAGCTACCGACTTCAGCCCAGAATTTGGCTGTGTTATATAGATGATGTATTCTGTATCTGGCAACATGGTGAACAGGAGCTCAAGAAATTTATTGGCCACGTGAATGGGGTCCACAATACTATAAAATTGAGGGGGGGGGGGGGGGAAATCGACTAAAAGTATCAATTTCCTCAACACAACGGTCTTCCTCAATGAAGGCAACCTGAGAACCACCCTGTATTGCAAAGTGACTGACCGAAACAACTTCCTACCGTTTCATTCAGCACACCCGTATCACTGTTAGAAAGGCCTCCCGTATGGTCAATTCTTACTTATCAAAAAGTTCTGCAGCAAACAGACTGATTTCGACTCTAACTGTACAAAAAAGGCAGCCCTTCTGATCCAGAAAGGCTATCCAGAAAGGTTACTGGTTGAAGCCTTTGATAGGGCTAACAAGGTAGATAGATCAACACTACTCTACCAAGGAAGAAACAGGTCGAGAGAGAATCCTCTTTCTTCTCAACCACAACCTTTAATCTGACATCAACGGTCCTACACGATCAAGTAAGTGAAACATTGGACCTCCTAGACTGTTCATCGTCTACTTGCCATCTCTTCAATAAGAACTACATGACAGGTTACCGAAAACCGAAAAGCCTAAGAGATATTCTAGTATGTGCCAAACTACCAAAGGAAGACACTGCAAAACCAAGTTTGGACAGACAAGAGAAAGCAGCATGCAAGAAAAAAAATTGCAGGCATTGCCCAGGACTCAATACAAGTGGCACAATCACATCTCATATCACCAAACATGGTTACTATACGAGACAGAATGTTGATTGCCATAGTAACAACCTGATCTATGCCATTGAGTGCAGGAAATGCGGTAAACAATATGTGGGCCAGACAAAAAACAACCTGAAGACTACGTTCAAAGCCCATTTATATTGTATCACCAGAGACCCAAAGAAAACTGAAATTACTTGAGTTTCAACTCGCCAGGACATAATGGCTTAGAGGATGTGGAAATCTACGTTCTCCAATTCTGCAACCTGACAACTGACAAGAACCTCTCCCTAAGTCGGAAGCTAAGTGCAGAATTCCAGTGGATACATGCCATTGCCAATGCCATTGACAACAGCTATTAAAAAAGCCCATTGTCTAACACCGGATCACTTCCATTACATCTAAATATATGACTCACCCGGTCACCCAATCCATGATCTTGTGCTGACAATATGGTAACAAAGGATGGAACGTCACACGGCCTAGAATTATCAACACATACTTTCACATCTGGACTTTTGGTCAATCAGCTCATTATGTTCAATCATATGCCTGAGGAATGTGTGCAAGCCACGGTTCCAACCAAAGATCCTGTGTGGACACCATGTAATTCAACCTTACATACCGCCTGATGAGTTGTTTACCAAAACTGTGCACACCACCTGATGACCCCGCCTTCAATTTAAGCCCGGACTGTGTAAGACGAGCTTGGGGTTGCAGATTTAATTCTGTTGGTCAATTCAAATAAGACATCAGCTAGTAGCCTCCCTCTGAGACCCTCTCACAGTGGACCGTGTAGGGCACTGGGCTAGCCTATAAATATGTGAGATATCTTAGGCGAGCGGCCAGACTATGTAGGACCACAGTTCTCCATTCTATATCACTATAGGTCATCTCATCAAACTGGGATAAGTGGTTACTAATTTGGAAATTTTGGGAAGTAATCTAAGCTTCCCACACACAACATCCAAGTAGCAGAGTGGCCCCTGCCACCACTTCATTATATACAGAATGCTTAGTGTGGCCCCAGCCACCTACATTCCCCCTCTCCAACCCCACCATCCCAGATCCCAATACCCCTCACCAATCTCAGAAGTGGGTGAGAGAGGACATGAATATTGATGACACATGACCATGACTGACCCATCAGGTGAGCCACTAGGCAGAGTGCAGTGTTGAACAGTGGGAAGACCCCCACTACACGGTTGCCATATGAGGCCATCGTCTCACACATTGTTTTAGCTTACCTAGTTACTGCACAATCTTCATTATCGCAAATTAAGCCACTCTGAGGTGTTGCCTATCCTTAAACAGAACATTGTTGTGACCTCCTGACCAGGGGAGGTCCCAACCTCACCTAAACTGAATGTTATTGTGGCATTCTGATTATATTTTAGCCTCATGAATAATATTTCAAGAATTTTTTTAGAATGTCAACAGTTGGGAGTAATCACAAGAACATTGCTATGACTTAATAGTGTAACATAACAAGAATCAATCCAGAACGTTGCTGTAACGTTATTAGAACATCATGTCCTTAGCTGGGTTTCTAGTACAAAATCTTTGTTTCGTCTTTGTCTCTTGCAGCAGATTTGATGCTGCTACCCTTTGAGGATTCACTGGGAGAGGATTTCAGCTGTTGCCAGTCGGCCTCTTCCTCTTCACCTTTTCAGAAATCACTTGGATCCACTTATCATCTCACCATCCACTACACAACTCTCACATTCCACTTCATTGTCTACCCCAAAGGTTTGAAAAGCATAGTGTTAGCAAAGATACCTCAGTCCTCTCTAGCATTTTTCATACAGCATTTATTCTCAAAGAATAAAATACTTAAAGAAAAATTCATACACTCTACGTTTTCAGATAATAAATACTTTCACACTACAACTTTATTTTTCACAGTGTACAAAAGCATAATATGAAATAAAAAAAACTATATTGAAAGTGTGTTATGCTGCAATATGCCAGGAAAAAACATTAACAGGCTGGTCTCCAAATAGGTGAAATATATAAGATATATTTTTTAAAAAGCTTATAACAAAATATCTGTTGCCGAGAATTTTTCCAAATTCACACATAGCGTCTATGAAAATGTACAATATATTATCAACGTGCTTATTATGATGAGAACTTCTATTTTATAACTGGAAGTATGGGATTTATGCATCATTTTGTAATCTACTTTTGCTCTGAATATATAATTTTTATTTGTCTATCAGTTGAGGTGCCTTTGAAAATTCATGTGGATGGTAAAAAGTTGGCAACTCAACTGATTTCAATTGCCCAGCTAAGTTTTTTGGTTGCTTTCTGGTCACCATTTTCTGTTCATCGTGTATTACATTGCCATATTTTCCATATCAATCATATTTAGATTTACTAGAACTCTATAACATGTATAATGTACTTGGAACAGTGTTTCACCTTTGGTTAAAGTTATCCTTTTTGTAGTTGATGAATGTGTATTGTGATGAACGGCTATTCATCCAAATATGTAGAGATCAAAATAAGAGAAAATAAGGTAATATTATAAAAGGTATATATGTTCGAAAAGGAACGAAAGTGTAAAAGAACGAAATATGTAAGAATGAACGAAAGTGTAAAAAGCCCGAAAAAGAGGCACGAATATGTAAAGGAACGAAAGTGTAAAGGAACGAAAATGTAAAGGAACGAGACCCGGAAATATGTAAACCGGAAGTGAAATGTAAACCGGAAACGAGAATGTAAACCGGAAGTGACGTCAGTTGTAGATCACGTGACTGAAAGCAGCCAATCAGGGCTGACCTCTAGGGTATATAAAGGGGCGGTGAGGCCCGAATAAACAGAGTTCTTTAACAGTTCTCCTTGTGTCCAGACGTGTCTTCTTTCCTGAAACAACCGCTAAGATGAGCCGATCCGAGCAATTAACCAGAAGTTAGGATAAAATAGTCGAAGTTCGAGATAAATAGGAGGAACTTAGGGTAGGGGCCCGACGGCCCGAGGAACGAGGAACGAAGGACCGAAGTAAGGCACGAAGGCCCGAAACCGTCCCGGAAGCCGAGGCGCAGCATGGCACGAAGGCATGAAGGGCGAGACGAAGGAACGAAGTCCGCGGGGACGAGGGCGCGGCAGGCTCGGCCCCACGCTACCAAACAATAGGCGACCGTCGGCCCGACGGCCCCGCGGACCGGAACCACGGGGTGGACCGCCCGGTGGGGGTGAATGCTGGTCTGGGAGATAGAGCGAGACGAACCCCGGCCGACCCGTACCCCTACCATAATTTCCCTTCCCCGCAGTTCTCCGTTTGACATCGAGCGCCGATTCCCGACCGATTCGCTCAGCCCCCCCCCCCCTCGTGCGCAAGGCACGACTCTAAAAACACATCTCGGTTCTTGGCCCGGATTCCCCGTCCGCCCCAAGACCCGAACAACCCCCACGTTCCTCTGTTGTAAGAATCGGCAACCCCGACTTACCAGAGAACGTCACACTGGTGGCAGCGGTGGTGCTGAAATAAGCACATACGGACTTGTGGATCCTGGGTGTTTCATCGGTATTGGATGCTCATGGCGACAGCGGCGGTCTTCGAGCAGATGGACTCTGACATCGCCTTCAAGGAAGGTGGGGAGGAGAAAGGAGGTGCGAAACCCGAGGCCAAAGGGGAGGACACGACCATCATGGATAGGCGGTTTAATTTTATGGGAACGTCCACCCCGACGGATGAGCAGAATGCGCGGGCTCAACAACAACAGACCGGCCAGGTAGGAGCGAGTTTGAAGAAGCTTAGTTTACGACCGGAAAAGTATGATGGAAAACCGGACTTCGAGGGATGGATCAACCAATTTGAGGAGTACGCAGACTTGGGACGTTGGACGACCGAGGAGAAAGCGGCGATGCTCTTTCTTTCGCTGACGGGAACGGCACGAATGTACTTTGTCGGACTCCCGGACAGGGAACGACTCCGTTACTCGGCGAGGGTAGACGCGTTGCGTCGGAGGTTCGGTCAGGAAAAGGATACGTGCAATGCTCTGCAAGAATTGGCGGGATTGAAACGCGTAAAGAACCAAACAGCGAAGGAGTTGGCCGATAACGCCCGGCGGTTGGCGTCGAGAGCCTACTTCTCCAACGACTATGCCAGCCAGGAAAAAGCAGCATTACACGCGTTCCAGGCTGCAGTTGGGGAAGACCTTCAGCTGAAGTGTGCAGAGAAAGGATGCAAGACGTTAGAGGAGGCGGTGGAGGTGGTAGAAATACAGGAGCGATACTCACGCCGCCTCCTGCGGGCAGTGAAGCCCGAGGAGGACGCCAATACACAAATCATGGCCTTAAACGGTAAGTTGGAGGAGATGATGAAGGAATTGGCAGAAGAACGGGAAGCCAGGAGACAGGCAACGGCCCGGAGAGAGGCGTTCAAGAAACGAAAGGAAGATTTGGAATGTCATCAATGTCACCAGAAGGGCCACTTCGCGAGGGAGTGTTCTCAGTGTCAGGGAAACGGACAGTCGCCGTCGCAGTAAGCGCGGGGCCCCCTTCGGGCACGGCGAGAGAAGTAGTAGGCATTGGAGAATGTGGACTTTATGTGGCCGGAATGGTGGGAGAGAGTGTCGTCCGTTTTTTGGTTGATACCAGATCTATGATCAGTCTGCTGTCGGAACGTCTCTGGAGAGAGTGGGGACGAAAATGGGAAGACCTGGACGGATACGAAGGACGCCTCTGCTCGGTGGATGGTAGTCCGCTGCGGTGCTACGGATGCACGAACTTGTCAGTAAGATTGGGAACGCGCGTGTTGCAGTGGACATTCATGGTGGCAGACATCGGTAGAGATGAAGGGATCCTTGGAAACGACTTCGCGGTGAAATACCGGCTAACAGTTAAGCCCCACGCGAGTGCTGTCTTCCTGCCCGCCGAAGGGGGGGGAGAGGGGGAACGAATCCCGGGAGTAGAACGAAGAACGGATGGGGTTCGGGCAGTTACCGTCGGAGGACAGGTCATGAGAATCGAGGGAACGACGGAAATACCCCCGCTCCAGGTGACCCGAGTAACAGTAGTGGCAAGAGTGGACATAGGACAGAGTGGACAGCTGGCTGTCATCACCGGCGCTGGATTACCCATGGGACTGGAAGTGATCCCAGGAACGGTGACGTTAGGAGAAGAAAATAAAGTTTGGGTGGCCAACCGAGGGACCGAGAGCACGAAATTGGAAACCGGCAGGGTACTCGGAGAAGCCACCTTCGTACAGGAAGTACGAGGTATAGGAAGCGATGTAAAAGAACCCCCTGGAGCGCTCGTCGAAATGATAGAGGAGGCTAAGAAAGGCCTAACCACGGAGGAAGGCGGAGAGTTGGAAAAAGCCATCATGGCCCGGGAACAAATGTTTGCGACCTCGAAACATAAGCTAGGACGGACAGATTTAGTACAACATCGAATTAAAACGGGGGATCAGATGCCGATCAAGCAAAGGGTCAGACGGTCCAGCCACCAGGAGAGAAGAGGAACGAGCACTGGTGGAGGATATGTTAAATCTGGGAATCATCCAGGAGAGCGGAAGCGCGTGGAGCAGCCCGACCGTCCTGGTGAAAAAGAAGGACGGAGGAACGAGATTCTGCATCGACTATCAAAAATTGAATCAGGCTACAAAAGTAGACGCCTATCCGCTCCCACGGATAGAGGACAGCCTCAACACCCTGGGCGGGAGCCTATTCTTCTGCAGTCTGGATCTCGCAAGCGGATATTGGCAGGTGGAGATTGCACCCGAGGACCGAGAGAAGACGGCCTTCGTGACTCAAGGAGGATTGTATGAGTTCAAAGTGATGCCATTCGGGCTAGTGAACGCCCCGGCCACCTTCGAGAGACTGATGGAAAGAATCCTCAGAGGAATCGTGTGGGAGGAGTGTCTGGTATGCCTGGATGACATATTGGTCTTCGGGCCAACGTTTGAAGTGACTCTGGAAAGATTGGTACGGGTTCTGGACCGATTGAACGCTGCAGGACTGAAGTTGAAGGCGCGAAAATGCAGGTTGTTCCAGAAGAAGATTCCGTTCTTGGGACACGTCGTCTCATTCAACAGGATCGAACCCGACCCCGAAAAGTGTCGGCAAGTAACTGAGTGGCCGGTCCCTCGGGATCTCCATGAGGTACGAGCCTTCGTGGGATTGTGTTCGTATTATAGAAGACATATAAACGGCTTCACGGAGTTGGCTGCCCCCTTGTATGAACTGGCGACGAAGGAGGAGCCTTTCGTGCGGAGCGTGAGGCGACAAGAGGCGTTTGATGCCATGAAAAGGGCGTTGACAGAGGCCCCGGTATTGGGATTCCCGGAGGAAGAAGGACAATGGTGGCTTGACACGGACGCCAGTGACGTGGGGACGGGAGCCGTGCTATCGCAGGAGCAGAGAGGGGAGGAACGGGTAATAGCTTACACGAGCAAAACCCTGGAGTCGAACGAACGAAAGTATTGCACCACGCGGAAAGAACTGTTGGCGGTGGTGCGAGCTTTGAAACATTTTCGGTGCTACGTCTATGGTCAACGCGTAATAGTCCGGACGGATAACAGCGCGGTTAGTTGGCTACAGAGAAGTAAGGAACCGATGGGGCAGGCTGCCCGGTGGATTGAAATTATCGACTCGCACGACGTGTCGTTCCAACACCGACCGGGTAGGAAGCATGGGAACGCTGACGCGTTGGCCCGGTATCCGTGCAAACAGTGTGGGGAGGAGCACGAGGGTACCGAGAAAGTGAGAGTAGTGACGCGGGCCCGGGGGTATGAGCCCGGATGGTCCCCGCAGGAGGTGAAAGCAGCGCAGAGGAGGGATCGAGATATAGGACCGATTATCGCACGGATGGAAGAGGATGCGAATCGGCCAGGTTGGGAGGTCATATCTCCGGAATCCCGGGAAACAAAGATCCTATGGAGGCAGTGGGAACGACTAAGCCTCGAGGATAGCGTGCTGCATCGGAAGTACTGGGAACTAGAAGGACATGGTTGGAGGAACCAACTGGTCGTTCCCCGAGAGGAACGGGCCAAGTTGGTGAGGGAATACCATGGAGGCGCAGCAGGAGCGCACTTGGGAGTCGCCAGAACGACGGCCCTGTTGGAGCAAGGGTTTTACTGGCCGGGACTCCGAGAAGACGTGCAGAAGGAATGTCGAGAATGTGACTGCGCGTTGCTGAAAAGAGGACGAGGGAGACGGGAGCCGCTGCATCAATACATAGTAGGGGAGCCGATGGAACGGCTGGCCATGGATGTTTCGGGCCCGTACCCAGTCACCAAACGAGGGAACAAGTACTGCCTGATGGTGGGGTGCTATTTCACCAAGTGGCTGGAGTGTTTCCCGATCCCGGATCAGAAGGCAGCGACAGTGGCGGACAAGCTGGTTGAAGAAGTAGTAGCACGGTACGGCGCGTTTCGAGAACTACACTCGGATCAGGGCACGAATTTCGAATCCGAGGTGGTAGCTCAGGTCTGTGCACTGTTTGGAATACACAAAACGAGAACGACACCGTACCACCCCCGGAGTGACGGATACATAGAACGAAGTTTCCGCACTTTAGGGTGCTGTCTGAAAGCTAGCTGCCGAGCAACAGGCCGGGAATGGGATGAGATGGTCCCACTCGTGATGATGAGTTATAGAGCAACGCCGCAAGCCAGCACGGGAGTAACACCGAACATGATGATGCTGGGCCGACAGACCATGATGCCGCGACAGGCGATTTGTGGGAGACCTCTAGGACCGGAGGAGGAACCCCGACGGGTAGGCGACTACGTGGAAAGCCTGGAGAGAGGGCTAGTCGCGGCCTATCGGGAGGCCCGGGCAGGGCTGAAACGAGCCGCCATCCATCAGAAACACGAGTACGATGGAAAGGTGACTCGGCGGGAATACCACGCCGGAGAACTGGTCTGGGTGCACGATACGGTGGTGGATAGGGACAAGGGAACGAAATTGCGATTTCCATGGATAGGCCCTGCACTGATCGTCAAGGTGCTTGACCGAGGACGGGTGGTAGTACGGAAGAAACGAGGGAAACCGGGGGGGGTGGTCCATGTGGACCGCCTGGAACCCTACCGAGGACACGCTGCGCCAGCCTGGATGGTAGCTGACCAGCAAGGATACGAGGCTGCACAGTAAATGCTTGGGGTGGGGCGCGCTAGGGCACGTACGGAAACGGGGCACCCCTTTTTGTGATGAAGTCGTTCTCGTGTCTCGATTCCGCAGGTGGAAGAGGACCAAGGGAACGACCAAATCGGCGCTACACAGAAAGGCTTTGGCCAAAAAGGACTGATCAACCTGGGGCCATTGAGTCGGGGCGGTGCGTTGACCACTACAGTAGGAGTGCAGGTCGTTAGGCTGTAGAGATTTGCTACCTAGCTGAAGATTGGTTCTCTTGCGGATGTAATATAGGTGGGAAATGCGGGGTTGGAACGAAAAACGGTGTTCGGGAGCCACGACGGCCCGAATGTCTAAAGTAGTCCCACGGAGCCGCTTTCCGGTCAGTTCAGAGGAACCACAGCGTGGAAATGATGGTTGGATTACAACGAAAAACAGACCCGGCGGCAAGCTGGTGAAGACTTTTGAAGTAATGCTGACTTGGTAATACTGCTTTACAGCGTCCAGGAGACCGGAGGAGAGTAGATGCGGCACTCTCGGGAACGCCGGAGGAACGAACGGACGGTTGTAAAAGGCGAGGCCTGAAACGAGGACGGGCTTTAAAGTAGGTCGTAAAAAAAGCGAAGATGACAAAGAGAACGGGGCGGCGGCGAGAGGATGATAACGTCGAGCCCCTGTGTTCTCCGGGAAGTGTGCGGAAGCACTGCGAGGGCCAGGTGAAAAGGCAAGAGGAGGCGACAGAGGATGAAAGGACCGAGGATGTCCGGTGGGGCAATAAAAGGCCTAGGAAGAAAACGCGTAGACGACGAGGGGCCGCGAGGTAAACGGCAGGCAGGGCGGTGACCAGCGGCAGGCCCCGGGGACCGGAAATAGTAGGGGGCGCCACCGTTGAAGTGGATGGTGAGCCTGACGCTAGGGGTCGCTAGTGCAGGCCACGCCCACTTCCGCCTGCGGCGGCTATAAAAGGCAGAGCGCTCGCCGGAGCAGGTCATTCTGGTCAGCCGATCAGGATTCATCAAATCGCAGACGAGCAGACCAAGCTAGGAGAAGAAAAAAAGCAGAGAAGTGAGACGAGCAGCATCACCACGAGGCAGAAACGGAGAAGGCTGACGGGACGAGCTTCAAGTTTGGAACGAGGCCCGAAAGCCCGGAAAACGGACGCGATGAGCGGACAGTGCTGGGAAGGACATTGTCGCGGAAAGGAATTTAAACACCTAGCCAAGCACATCCGAGGCCAGCACGATGGAGTACGGAAGCAGTACTACATGTGCCCGGTGTGTTCGAGTCGAGCATATTCGACGCACCAGGACTGGAAAAAGCACATGTGGGAATCACACGAAGGAAACCTGCTGAGGGGGATGCCGAAACAGGACCCCCTTCTGAGGCTGGAGTATGCTGCGGCGTTCGCCTTGGATCCAAAAGGACGGCCGCCGTACACCAGTTTCGCTCCTGGGGATGAAACGACGGCCCGGGTAGCCGATTTGGAACGCGACTACGCTGTGCGCCATCCGGAGGGATTCCTTCCCCCCGAGAAAGCGGTGGACAAGGAGGCACCGGAGAGGCCGCGACGGAGGATTCGCGTGCCTTACTACCCGAGGGCATCGAGAGGGTCCGACGACAGCGACGCCGAACAGCCGGAGCAGGAAGCAACAGAGGAAGAACCGGAGGCCGACGAGGCCGGCGAGGGAGCCCAAGCAGCCAAGGCAGCAGGGAAGGGACCCTTGGCCGGAGTAGCGGAACGGTCGACGCCCACGCGCCGTTCCCCTCGGAGGGCCGCGAAAGGAGTGCGGAAGGAAGTCACCGAGTTGCCGCGAAGCGCGAGCCGAGCTGTGATCAACCCGAAACCACTCTTGACAGACGACCAAGTGGCTGGAATAGTACAAAGCCAAGTAAGGAAATTAAACGCCCAGGGAGAACCGCGAGAACCGAGAGGACGAGGACTCCCCGGCAGAGGACTCCCGGGCAGAGGAAGAGGAGGAAGATCCACACCCGCCCCGAAGCCAGGTTGCTCAGGGATACCACCGGGGGCTGAGGTGGTGGAATTAGTGAGCTCGTCCGACGACCAACGTCCAAAAGTTAAGGGAGAGGAAGAGGAGCCGCCAGCCTTCAAGAGACCCCCGGCGCAAGGATCTTAGGCGGAGGAGCCGTCCCGAAAGAAAGAGTGGAAAAAGGTCAAGACAGTCCCGAGAGAACTTGAGGAGGGAACGAGCTCGGACCAGTCAGAATCGGGCCGGAGCATGTCAGTCTGAAGCGATCGGTCCCTGATCATCGCCGAGTCCAGTAGTGCAGGAGAGCTGGGACCATCGCAACCCGAGACCTCGACAGGAGTGAAACGGACCACTGGACTAGAACCACCTTGTAGCGACGCGCAGTTTACTATGATGACAGTCCACAAGAAGTCGGTTATTTATGAATCGCGACACCCGAGGTACCCCGGATATCTAAAAGGAACGATGAACCGGGAGGGAGCGTTCAGGGGTTATCACGAGGCGAGATCAGACCGGGAGCTGGAGGACAGTATTCGGGACGCGAAGGGAGGCCGGCTGGTGGAGAGAGAGGCGCTGTACCTGGGGAGGTTCCTCTACGAAATGGCAGAGAGGCAAGGACTCAAACCATCGGGCCGGGTGGAAAAAGTGAAGTATGTTCGACACGTGGCCAAGACCGAGGAAACGGCGTCAATGGCTTCAACGCAGCCGTTGTTCTCTACCCCTACCCCGACGAGGGCGGATTCACCCCTGGAGAAGATGGTATGCAAGCAGCCAGTGGTACCGCCCCCGGGACTGAAGCGGATGAGGGACATTTTGGTGGCACCGGATACGCCGGAGACACGAGCGGCTGTGGACAATTTGACCCGAGCCAGTCTGGGAAGCTCGTTCTTTGGGTCGCAGGGATCGGAGGAGACCCCGGGACCGCCGTCACCCGAGCGGATGAGATCGCCACCGGGACCGGGCACCCCACTTAAGGACGAGGACAAGGATGGACGAGCGCTACAACCACGAGTTATGATGCATAGACTAAAAATACCGGCTGCTCAATCCATGGACACAGAAGTAGAGGACTCAGAAGACATGGAGTTGGGACAGGCCGAGGCCAGAGGATACGAGCTGGACAGGCAAGAACTGGACGAGTCGGGAGCGGATTCAGTGTTCGGGTCTATAGTGATGGAGACACCGACGGCAGGACCATCTGGAGAAACGCCACGACTCAAGTTGTTACGAACGCAGGCCATTCACCGGGTCTTGCAGGGACACTTTCCGGTAACGGCACGGGCGGTACGGGACTGGGACGCGGAGGAGGCAATCCAGGTGCAACTGGCGTGGCCTCCGAGACAGGTGCGAGGGATGACGGCTAAGACGAGAGCGATGGCTTCAGCGTCTATGGCATTCCTGATGGCACTGGAAACGGGCCGCGAGCCAGAGACGTTCGACGAGGCAATGGCGCAGTTCCCGACGGCAGCGCTGGGGCCGTTTACCAGAGAGTTCCCGGGAGTCGACAGGCTAATTAACGAACACAACCGGACCGTCCAATTGGCTCAGACTTTAGTGTTGTATAAAAACGAAGACCAGTTAGACGACTTGTTAAAAGCGACGACGGAGGTAGAAAAACAGAGCAAACTGGTGGACCCACTTCTCGAGCTCCCAGCTAGGGAGGAGAGGCTGCTGCCACCGACCCGACGTCAGGAAGAAGGATGAAAAGCCTCGAAGAAGGAGAGAACGGTGGATGCTGCTTAGAGTCCTGTACGGAAGATAACGCGACGGAACCAGAAGCGGAAAATGGCGCGTCGCGAGTCGGGTGGGGAGGGATTACGGGGCGTTGGCTCCTCACCCATAGTGTCAAACCCCCAGGGAGAGGACCGGGCCGAGGCGGAGGTACCTGAGCCGCACAGGAGTCCGAAGCCCGGATAAAAACTCTCCTGGAGACCGCTGGACGGGCCCGAAACTTTGCTTTAAAACATCGGGAACGGACTGGCGGGCTCGAATATTCTCATCTTAAGTATCCCTACTAAAAATAAATTAGGTAGTTTCTTTATGGGAATCTTCTTCTTGCGGAAATGAACGAAACCGCATGTGTTAGGAGGTGTTGAGCGTAATCAGCGAGCTGGAAGGTCCATGACTGGAACGAACTTACCAAGCCTGCGGGGCGAATACGGAACGGGAGGAGACGCTAGGAGGAAAAACAAGTGTGTAGCTGTTCCACTTCTTCCCAGGAGCCCGCTGCGTTGGTTGGGACCGAGCAAGTTGAGCAGGACCGTCCGGTCGCGGAAATTGGATAGATAGCGGACCGGGCGGCCCAGGGAACGAGAGAACAAAAAAAGGATAGTGACGGAACGTCGAAGCGAGAGCAAAACAAGGAGGTAGAATCGAGGAAAGGAAATCAGAATGAACGAACAGTGTTGTGTAATCTTTGAGTCGGCGGTCGTGCCGGGGTAAATAAGGTACCGGTGGACCGGCGACTCGCCGCTGGAGGAAAGGCTGGTGCGGGCCAAGACTGAAACCCTTCTCCCGTGCTGCCTTGAGGGATCTGGAGGCGAGTGAAGAACGACCTCTGTCCTCTAGCGGCACCTAAAAACGAACTTTCCACGGCTCGTCTGGACTTCTTCGGGCTTCGACCATCTTGATCTTGGATGGATCACTCAGAATGTTGGACCGGATGGGCCCGGATTTATTGTACCATCATCTTCTGAGTTTCCTTGTCTTCAGCCTCTTACCGCATACGGAGAGCGGTAAAGTGAAATTTCTCCACCTGGATGCTGGTTTTATCGTGCCAGGATTGATGCAGCGAGTCGTGAAAGGACTACGGTGAATTGTAGATGTCTCCCGGAGGACCGGGGTGCGAGCAGGGACGGTAGCTGAAAGGCCCTCGCTCGTGCCCCACCGAAACGATATATAAACAAGACGAAATTAATAGACTTACTAAATTATATCTTAATATCTTACCTGCAGTAACGACAGTGACTGCTTCCATGTCGTACTTCCTGATATCTTCTTCCCGACGAACGGAACAAAATAGTCTTTGAAACACATAGGGAGGTGGTGCTTGGAACGTCGGCCTCGGATGCCTCGATGGACGCCTCAAGAGGTCTGCAAAGAACGACGAGAAGTGATCCTTCATCTCTGACTTGGAGTTCGACATCGGATGAGTTCTTCTCTATATACGGTATTTTAAAGCCGACTGAGATGGGCCCGTTCCGGATCTCAAAAGTTGACGTCGGGTGCAGATCCCAGTTGATGTCGTCCATCTTCACCTTCTACAACTTCTTCCTCTCCTTTCTCACAAATATCTTCAACTTACCTACTTCGAACCACCGTACCTAGGAGCAGCCCGGAACGACTCGAAGCTGTTGTCTCGGCGCGTGTCAAAGGCGTTCAAGTGGCTTCATGTAAATGGACATGGCACCGATGAAGACTGTGGCCTTACTCCAGAATCAAACCAGACCAGATCTTAAACTTACCTCTATTACGAACTATTTGTTGGTATTACAGTCTCACGAAAATCGTCGAGGAACATGGTCCTTCGGGAGGACGAAGAGAAAAACTTAATAAGCAGAGCGAGGCCCGAGAGCCTAGGAGACGAACGAGGGCCCGAGTGCCCGGAGTAGGAATCCTCTTCTTAAGAAAATCATCTCATCAGTAGAACGAAGGAGCCTCCCTCTTGCCCCAAGAAGGATTGTCTTCCTGCCGTTGTTTACGGGGGGGGAGGGATGAGAGGCGCCGGCTCCTGTCATCAAAGAAACCTCATCAAAAAGAAAATTGTCTTCTTATCGGGTCTCCGTTCCGGTTGTTGTCATGCCACTTGGGCCCGGAACGGTGACGGAAATACCTTATTAACTACATTGGACTCTCTTTCCGACATCTTTCTCTAAAGTCTTTGAGTGTGTCGACGTGGTCGAAGACTGAACGTCTTGGTGCTGGGTTAACCACGAGGACGTGTGCCACAAAAGTCAAACTTCAGTTCCTGTACGGAAAACGGACACCTCATCAACAATTAATAATTCCAGTCTTCACAAACTTACCTTCACTCCAACTCCATCCAGAGTTTCAACATTCTTTCTACAGTATTCCTTCTGAAAAACTTCAGTCTTTCTACAAAATCTCATCTTCAAATCATCATCACCCAAGAGAACGCAGAGAAGAGTAATAAAACGGAAGAACGAGGGGTCACGACCGACCGGGTGGGAGAGTCGCGACCGATTCTCTGCCCAAGAAACAACGAAGAACGTCTGGACGACGGAAAAACGGACAAAAGGGTCGAGAGGACTAAGGGTCACGACCGACCCTGGCCTCTGGGTGGGAGAATCACGACCGATTCTCCACCCAAACTGGGGGAGAGCGTCTGGACGACGAAAAACGAAGGGAACGGGGGCATTGCGGGTCACGACCGACCCATGGCCCCGGGCAGGAGGACCACGACCGGTCCCTCTGTCCTAACGAGGGTAAAGGCGAGGAAACGCGCCGAGGGGCTAAGTACATAGAGCCCAGAGGAAAGGAACGGGGGCGACGGGGTCACGACCGATCCCCAGTCCCGGATGGGAGAGCCACGACCGGCTCGCTCATCCTAAAGACGAGAAAAGCGCAGTACGGGTCCTAATAGACCCAGGATAAGAACTATGACGAAAATAAAAGAGACTAGGATATGTAAAACGAATTATATGAACTTAACCGAGAAGCGAGAAAAACGAAGAACGAAGAAAGAAGAAAAGAAGAGAAATAACGACTAGCCGGATAGGCCCCGGGGGCCCTCCGAAGTAGACCGGAGAGGACAGAGGGTGACACCTCCTCCTCTACCGATAAGGAGCGTAGGATTGAAATGTTTCTGGTTTTAGAGTATGTTCTGTTGTCGTTGCTGTATGAACTGCTTTGAAGAATTTTCGTAAGACGTGTTTTCCCACCTTTCAAGAAGGTGCGGGAGGGTGTGATGAATGGCTATTCATCCAAATATGTAGAGATCAAAATAAGAGAAAATAAGGTAATATTATAAAAGGTATATATGTTCGAAAAGGAACGAAAGTGTAAAAGAACGAAATATGTAAGAATGAACGAAAGTGTAAAAAGCCCGAAAAAGAGGCACGAATATGTAAAGGAACGAAAGTGTAAAGGAACGAAAATGTAAAGGAACGAGACCCGGAAATATGTAAACCGGAAGTGAAATGTAAACCGGAAACGAGAATGTAAACCGGAAGTGACGTCAGTTGTAGATCACGTGACTGAAAGCAGCCAATCAGGGCTGACCTCTAGGGTATATAAAGGGGCGGTGAGGCCCGAATAAACAGAGTTCTTTAACAGTTCTCCTTGTGTCCAGACGTGTCTTCTTTCCTGAAACAACTGCTAAGATGAGCCGATCCGAGCAATTAACCAGAAGTTAGGATAAAATAGTCGAAGTTCGAGATAAATAGGAGGAACTTAGGGTAGGGGCCCGACGGCCCGAGGAACGAGGAACGAAGGACCGAAGTAAGGCACGAAGGCCCGAAACCGTCCCGGAAGCCGAGGCGCAGCATGGCACGAAGGCATGAAGGGCGAGACGAAGGAACGAAGTCCGCGGGGACGAGGGCGCGGCAGGCTCGGCCCCACGCTACCAAACAATAGGCGACCGTCGGCCCGACGGCCCCGCGGACCGGAACCACGGGGTGGACCGCCCGGTGGGGGTGAATGCTGGTCTGGGAGATAGAGCGAGACGAACCCCGGCCGACCCGTACCCCTACCATAATTTCCCTTCCCCGCAGTTCTCCGTTTGACATCGAGCGCCGATTCCCGACCGATTCGCTCAGCCCCCCCCCCTCGTGCGCGAGGCACGACTCTAAAAACACATCTCGGTTCTTGGCCCGGATTCCCCGTCCGCCCGAGACCCGAACAACCCCCACGTTCCTCTGTTGTAAGAATCGGCAACCCCGACTTACCAGAGAACGTCACAGTATCATATGTTGCATCGTTATACATTACGCCATACAAATGCTGGAAGATCTTGTATATTTGCAGGAAGTGGTAGAAGAAATAAAAACAAGTTAAATACCTGAAGTAGTATTTGCAGATACATTCACATCAGGGGTGTAGGGGCACTAAGGGGCTTGGGCGAACTAGTTTCATGGATAGGGGCCTTGTTGTTTTGTACAAGTGTTCTTCCTTTAAAGGTGCAATCACACTTCAGCTACATCCAAGAAGCATATGTTTGTTTACAGAAATCTAAATTTACAACAGGTTGTGCCAGGATAGAAGATGGCATATCAACTAAGACATGTCACTATAAATTAGGACAGAGGACACCAGCACCCAGTGAAATTGTACTGATGTGGGTGTCAGTTCATTAGTTAATTTTAGTCATCTTGCAAAGAAAGCAATCTCAGGGCCTAAGAATGTAACTAGAGCTATAGACAGTGGAGAGTGTAGGCTATGTCATAGGTCTGATTTAAAATAGTGCTTGGGGGCCAAGAGTGGTACAGTATAGTACTTGGAGTGTTGTCTGTATCAAGTTGAGTGGACTTAAGCCTCTTGGAAAATGATTGTCAATGGAAGTACAGTGACATATATCACATGTTTGGATTAATAGATACCATCCTTTCACGCCAGTGTTTGTCACCTCTTTATGATGAGCTACATTTCAAGATGACCTGCAGCCAAGAGGGGAAGGAAGACTGCAATCAGAAAGAGCTAGCATACTGGAATAAATAACAAAACATTATGCATAAGGACACCCCTACAATTAACGGTAAAATAAAACCCCATAGTTCAAAAGTCCTACCCACACTGAGGGCCTCATGCCAGTTATAGGGTATAGGTAAAATGACTGCCTGGAGTGTGAGGGGCCCTGGGTTCACCTCCCAGTCCCAGTGGCTGAGACGCATTGAAGGATTAAAAAATACCCTCTAAAGCCTAACCCAAACCTCAGATATTCACACAGATTGCTTTTGTATTCTTGTTATTTCAATTAAATAGCTGAAGCTTGAATTACTGAGCCCCCAAACTGTTGAGCTAGATTGGTGTTTATTTTATCTTTAGTTAATTCCAATGATGTTTCACTGATATAGTTTTTATTTGTTTGTATCTGGTATAGACACGTTGAATTGTCCGTTAGACTGCATGATGTTTGTCACATGTCGTTTATGTTTTTACTACTTAAAGAAGTGTAAATAAACAATTACTATTTAAATCAGGGGAGTTCTTCATTATCGTTCATTGTATTAGCTAGCTTTCGTTCTTAATCCAGTTAGATCTTCATCCGGAATGTTCGTCTGTTTTTTAGTGGTAGAGATTCTTAGTAAAGGGGCTCATTCCTGTACAAAGAACATGCACTTGGCAAGAGGTAATTTTATTATATCCATGTAGACAGTCTGAAGATACAAGTACATGGTCTTTCCTTCCATACAATACATGCTGTTCAAACCAGGTATAGCTATGGTTAAGCTTCCCCTTTCGAGGTCTATACACTCAGCAACTCCATCACCTCCAGTACTCCGTCCGAAAGGCTAAGCCTAAGCTGTCCCAATCGTTATTATCACCTTATCGTAGCGGTTACTTTCGTCTCAGCACTACCCGTTATGATCCGTTTGTTAGACTATTGCTCCCATGTGTTCTGATCAAAGTCTATCTTGGTCTGCTCGTTTATCCTAAGTTTCATACTGCTTATATAGCCCAAGCCAAAGGTTTGGCGCTATACGCATATACTCTAACACTTATAATAGTATTCTCTCTATCTTTCATACTTCTCATTCTTACTTACATTAAACTAATTCTATTTCTAATTCTACGTAAAAGCTATCGTAGATGACAAGACCCTTTATCCCATAGTATTCTCTTAAAGGAAACCTTGCACATAACTAAAGGGTAGTTATTTTTCAATAAATTCAATTCAGCATCTTATTCACAACTTTTGCTATCAATATAAGCAAAATCTAAGGATAATTTCTAGTTTACACGCAATTATGTGACATTAAAAAATTTGTATTTTATTTCATTTTTAAGGGAATTCCCCTAATTAATGACGTAGCAAGGGGAGTGATTGGGGAATCCCATCTGCCCTTAGAAGGGAATCCCTGTCCCTGTAGGATTTGTAATAAAGTCTGTGCTCTCTAACCCAAATTATATATGTTTGGCCCACTGCAACTCATAACAAATTAATATTCATATCCAACTACAATCATCCATTAATCAGGGAAACCCAAAGAAATTTTAGAAGGAATTCCCATAGCTGTGACGTAGCAAGGGGAGTACTGAGCAGCCCAGCATCCAGGGAATTCCCAAAATTAAATTCCTTTCTTGAATAATGCCCCAAGACCTCAACATTTTCATGTTTTTACTTTTGAAATATTTTCATAGTACCTAAGTAAAGTTATTAACACGAAAAATAGAACTTCATGAATTTATGTGCAAGGTTTCCTTTAAGCTGGGTATTTCGTACACCGAACTCATAACTCTCCCTAACAGTCTTTCCTATTGCACTAGTGTCCCTTTCGTACCCGTGTGTACTTGTAGAAGAGCGAACTAACTCAGTTACAATCGTTTCAGCGTGAGGGCGTCATCATCCACGACAACTCCATACACTATACTGAGCTAGACTATTGTTATTTATCTCTATTTAATTCCAAGGATGTTTCGTTGTTAAAGTTCGTATTTGATAATATCCCATATCTGGACGTAGGATTGTTATTCGACTGTGTGATGTTTTATCGCTTATCATTTACATTTTACTTATTCGAAGATATCAATAAATGTTCGTTATGTTGAAGTAAAGGGGAGTTCTTCGTTATTAATCATCGAATTAGCTAGCTTAGTCCAGGTAGATCTTCATCCTGGATAATAGTTCGTTCCTTAGTGGTAGAGATTCTAAGTAAAGGGGCTCAGACCTATACAAAGAACACGCGCTTGGCAAGAGGTAATTTTATTATATCCATGTAGACATTCTGAAGATACAAGTATATAGTTCTTCCATCCATACAATACATCTCACAATGCTAACACATCAGTAACGTTCCAACCAGGTATAGCTATGGTTAAGCTTCCCCATTCGTAAGGTATATACACTCCGTAACCGTTGAGAGAGTCACCTCCCGTCTACCTGTGTCGGAGACCATCGGAAGGATCTCCAACACGTCCAGTACACTGTCCGTAAGGCTAAGCCTAAGCTGTCCCAATCCTTACTATCACCTAATCGTAGTGGTTACTACCATCTCAGCACTACCCGTTTTGATCCGTATGTTAGACTATTGCTCCCATGTGTTCTGATCGAACTCTATCTTGGTCTGCTCGTCCATCTCAAGTCTCATACCGCTTATATAGCAACAGCCAAAGGCTTGGCGCTATACGCATATACTCTGCAGGAGGGTGAATCAACCCAGTTACAGCCTTTTACGCCTGAGGGCGTTATTATTCTCCCATACATTCTACCTAAGCCACGAGACAGTGGCGCCGCCTGGCGTCAAGCACACGTATCAGCGTTACATGTTTCACTATGAACCTTTGCCAGTACTAAAGGATTTACAATACTTACTACCAATTCCTAAAGTCTATAATAATTCTTTTGCACTGGACTTCAGTGCAATACCTAGGCCACAGGACAGTGACGCCGCTCAGCGCCTAGCTCACATATTAGTGTTACTTGATTCACTATGTACCCTTGCCAGTTACCGACGAGTTTACAACAGTTAATATTTCTAAAGAATATAATAATTCTTTTGCACTGGACTTCAGTGCACTGTTTCTTAAAATGGATTGGTTGAAATGCTTCACCAGAATGGAATATCTGTTTGTGAAAAAACAATGTTTTATTTTTCATATAAATCAAAGTAAAATAATTCATCAGAAACCATGATCGTTTAAAAAAAAGTAACCATGAAATGTTCAGCAATTGTTTTTGAGCAATTATTTTGATCGTTACAATATTTTTGTTCTCCATCAATGGCATGATGTAAGCTTAGAAAAGATATCAACTCGGTCCCAACTCAGAGAACTTTAGGCTCCAACTGATTTGAGGCAAGATAATCTTCCAGCTTTACCTGAATTAAGTGCTTAAAACCACAGATTATCCTCCAAAGCCATGGCTACTTTGGGCCAGAGAGTGTCTGAAGCTCGTATCTCACACTGATGGGGAAGGTTAGGATAATGGGTGACATTATGCACAAATGATAATGAAGTCATGTTAAATCTCTCAGGTATCCCTCAGATAATAAGTTTTGATGGTATATGAGATCATAGAGTGGTATAAATACCCGAGGTCTAACGGACTGACAATCACAAGTCAGTGCAGCACCCAACACTCACCACCTCTACACCATGGCCTGGACACGTGCTATTGTCACTCTCTGCATTGCTGCTGTTCTTCTTCAGATTACTGCAGCCTGGAGTAAGTTAATTTTTTAACCATTTGAAAGGTCAATGGGTATGGCCCTGGATATGTCCCCCGCTGGAAACCATTGGTAAGGTCGGTCGGTGTTGCCCTGGATATGAACCATTGGTAAAGTCAGTTAGTATGGCCCTGTGTATGCCTCCCACTGGGAACCATCGGTGAGGTTGGTCTGTAAGCTGGTAGACAAGACACTGATAGGGGGGACCCCAGGGATTCATTTGACTGAGTGTATCTTCGAATCAATATGTCTTAGGGGTTGTTCATTGACTGTCACAACAAGTGTCTTGTTTATTCTAACTATTTCAGTTATCTAAATGAGACATTTTGCGCTTATACTGTGCCAATGTGAGAACAGCTGATTGGTAAATGTTAAGTCCAAAGCTAAAAGCTTTGGTTCATATCTAAACCCGTTGCATGTGTGATGTAATATAAGGACCTCAAAAAGTCTAAATGAGTTCAGAAGGAAAAACGATGGCATGGTTTATCGTGTTCTGGAAAGGTTAGGTTTGGTCATTTTTACAGTGTGTGGGGTTCAGATCTCCGGTTAAAACTTTACAACATGTGTACATGGCCATTTATCACCCACACGGCCGAGAAGTCTTTACAGAGGGAAGTGTGTATTGCCAGGCTGTACATACCACTCGCTGTTTTCCTGATTTTCAACAGCTTTGAATTATTGTTTTGGTGATCAAATACAGTACTTTCTATGAAAACCCATATACAGGCAACATGATACATGATAGAAGCCTCTGTTTCAATGTTAATATTTCTTATCATTCTGTATGCAAAGGATAGGCCAATGTGCACATATCTATTCTATTGTATGGGCATAGAACATTTTAAAACTGTTAAAACCACACAACTTCCTCACTCAAATTTTGATTTCCCCATGTCTTTATACTCACTTATACTCAGTTATCATTTTCTCTATGCAGAAGATCATGGCTTTGGATATGGCAAGGACCGTCACCGTCATGGTCAACATTACAAGGTATCTGATGTTTTTCAGTTCTTGTACTATTTCTTATTTCATATCTGTTGTTTTTCTCTTTCTCTTTGTTACATATGTTTCGCTCCATAAAGTAGATAAACTTAGTAAGTAAGGGTATATACTTTCATGAACAATTTTAATCCTTCTTGTATATATGTAGGAGAAAGGGAATGGATTTGACAGATTACATGAAGCCCTGAAAACCACTGATAATTGCGAGCATGTTCTTTCACTGCACACACACTGTAAATCTCCCTTTGTTTTAGTATGGAAGGTTTGTAAAAGTCTAAAAACACTGCAATTTTGAAATTTGCCCTACTATAATCCACAATTCTATGCGTGCTCTAGGAGCCATTAAACAATACCCTCAAGAGAAATACACCAAAACCCATTTACTTTAAAGCATTTTGTCCAATGTGTAGATGCTCTGTGCATGGTTGTGTTGCAGAGCCGGTGCTATGTGACCCACGTGGGTGAGACGTCAGTGTACAAAACCTACTACATTGACTACAAGCGCGTCAAGTGCCATGCCACTGCCCCCGTCTACTCCTGTAGAGGGTCCTGCCGCTATGACCCCTGGGGCTTTAGAGGCAGCTTTGGCGGCTACGGCTATGGCAGCTATGGCAGCGGCAGCCATTTTGGTAAACGTGGTGGTTACCGTAAGAGGTGCTGCCGTGCCTACTACTCCAAGAAGGTGCAGGTGCCCGTAACCTTCAAGTGCGGGTACTACAAGAAAAAGACTGGTTATGTGACAGTGAAGAAGCCATCCTATTGTAGCTGCTCCTATTGGTAAATTTCCCATTTTTGGCCAAATATGTATTGATTTATCTTATTTAAAATGTGGAGGAGGCATTAGGAACTTTTAAAATAGGGCACCCACTTTGGTAATATCCTGGACCTGCCCCTGCCATATGTAAAGGGCCTATGGTAAATTTATTTTAATGTTACCCTAAAAGAACGTCTGCGTCCACAATAATTGCTCAGTTGACCATACAGGAATTTCCATGAAGTTGTTCATAAGTTTGTTGGTAATAATGTTATAATATATGTATAAACAAAGATATCTCTGCTCTAGTTAACTGCCAATTTTTCTCTCTTATAGCCATTGATCTGAGAAGTGACAGTTGACCCAAAATCCCTCACCTCTCCATAGACTGCCTTGTGAGGTTCCTACTTTCTACTGCAAGCTGAAGACTCTACTGTGTTCTTCATTCAATCTAAGCTTCCTTTAATGTGGGCCAATGGAGCTGTATATTTTCGACTCATCTTGCACACTAGGCAAGAGAAGTACTAGCATGAGGCCTCTCAATGCATGCGAGCTTACACAGGAAGTAGCATGCATTCACCGTGACCATCGTATTGGTATATATATGGCATTATCCACCAGCTCATTTCAGTAGACATTGTAGATGCACTGCACTTTAATAAATGCACTGAGACTGTATTGATACAGTTTACAATAAACATTCATACACAAGCTTCACAGTGGCTTGAAGTTGTTCTCTAATGGCTCTGTTTCTACTTTAGCAGATACAATAGCTTTATCACGAACATTGTGATATGTTCGCTGTATCTAGACTGGTTTTATTAGTGTCATAAGGCTGGTTACAGAGAACCGGGAAAAAGCAAAATGCACATTGTGGCACCATCTATAGTCATATTAGTGCTCGGTAACGCCAGTGTTTTGTTGCCACTAGGAACAGACACTATGTTCCTCCATCGTTACTTCAAAGTTCATAGGGATAATAAATGAGAAATGTCCTCATACATATATTATTTTAGAACTTTGACAAGATGGTCCTTTATACATATGTTTTTTTTTAATTAAACCACATTCATACAAAATTATCTTCTATGTAGGTTGTTTTAGGATTATAACAGAACTTTTCACATCTATTTATAAAAATCATCAAATGAGTATAAGATAATACATGCCATAATATTAATATCAGATTATTGACACAACTATGAGATGTTTAGACGAAATTATGGATCATTGAGCATGAGTTTATGCAACAATGAGATGTTTAGATAAAATTATGGATCATCAGCATGAGTTTATGCATGGATGAGTAATTTCAAGTCAAATATTTGTTGAAGTCAGGAATTAGTATACCGAAGAATCAAAATAAATAAAATAACAGAGCAAGTCTACTCTGTCCAAGTGAACTTATATGGTGACCAATATTGTAAAGTACATTGACCTTTACTATAGAGTATAGCATGTACACTTACCAATGTGACCAGTATACTGAAACTGTCTAATTTGTGTGTCTTGTATCATGACCAAATTGGGCATGTATTATGACTTAACCCAGAATCATGTATAATTACTAAATCGGACATGTATTGTGACCTTAACCAAAAGCTTGTACTATAACCAGTCAATATACAAAGATGGATGTAGTTAAACAATCTTGAGTTTATGATGTTTTCCATCGGGTAATAACAAGGATACCAGCATTAAGTTCATTTAATTTCAAATAAGTTGTTTGACCCAAAGTTGACATTCAATGAAAAAGATTTTTATTCTCAATCCTCTTGATATGGTCGGAAAGTATCCTCCATAATTCTGCCCCGAAAAAATAAGGGCTTTTGGAGTATACGGTTAGATTCAGTTTCATAAGGGGGAATTTCAGGCAGTGACTTGGATGTGTCACTCACACTCCGAGGCCACATGATCCATATGTAGATCTTAATGTAAACATCAAATTAAGAAGATGTATTTTCCTCCTAGTATCTAGCATGTCTATTCTTGCATTTAGGTGCAATTCATCAGTGCTGATGTCTCTTGGATTAAAGATGTTTAAACTGATACCCAATGCCCGATTTTGAATACGTTGGCACTTTTTCAAATTAGATTTAGTATTAAAACAGTAACATATATCAGCATATTAAACTACCGGGAGGATCATTAGTTTGTAAACTAATATTCGGGTTTTGATGGTTAGGTACCTCCTCATGACAGTCAATTTGTGTATTCTGACTGCATAGTTCTTTTTCACAGTGTTAATTGTTTTTTTTTATCATATTCAGACACTCATCTAGGATCACCCCTAAATACTTGTAGGGTTGCACATTTCCCAAGGGTACCTTTTTGATTATTACATTCAAGTATATAATCAAGTCTTCTTTCTTTTCGAAGTCTTTTAGCACAAACCAGTCTTTTCTTTGTTACCTTGTTACCAAAAACAAAACACCAAATAACCAAATGGCTGAAGAAAGTGACTGTCTGCCCCTTTTTAGAATAGGAGTACTGGCATTATTCTCTCCTCCTATTTTCTAACACTCTTATAGCTTTGAGATCAGTCTTTTTGGAGCTTGATGAGAACAGTAGATGGTTGCTGGATCTGTGGTGAATCAGCAGGTGACAGCTGATCTGGTACCATAGAACTCTCTGGTTCAGCAGCCATCACAGGTAGGTTACCCATGACCATCAGTTGCTGAAGGGGTGGAACTGGCCAAAGGTAGTTAGGTGGTAGATCCACCTCAGCTGGTTCAAAAGGTAGTGGCGGAACTGGTGGCTGAACCAATGCTGGCTCAGCAGATAGTTCAGCAAGTGGTGGCCTATGACTATTCATTTATGACTTGGCAGGTGCTCGAGCATTAGCACCTCAGTTGGCACCATAGATATTGGGTTCTGATCCTTACTTCCATCAAGCAGTTTATCAGTGTGTGGTCCACTCCCAGACAGACCACTGTTGGTGACTCCAAAATTTCAAGGAACATCCGTATCGCTTCCAATAAGATCTGGTAATTTCATATATATTAAAAAGGTATTTTGTATATGGTCTCGAGCCTGAAACATCTCTTGAGGAAGACTAGTAGATAGCCTTGTAGAGAACACTACAGTGATGCCCAGACAGTGATCTTTAGTAAAAAATCTCATCTTACATGGGTCCATCAAAAGTATTCCAGCTGAAGCATGCATTAGTGGAATGTGAGAGACAAGCTGCTTATAGTTATAGTAGATGGTGTAATATTCATGAAAGTCCCCTCTGAGCTGAAAAGTGCGAGGTCTGGGCTAAGACTGTTTTGTATTGGCCTGATATAAACTGTGATATTAAATGTGTTGTATGTCAGAGCTCATATAGACGTTGTGCAGATGACATCACAATTGCCCATAATGGGTGGGCCGCCATATTGGTGATCAATTTATGGTTATTGTGTACTGACGCGGGTGGCCAGTCCATGTTTAGGCATTAAGGCGTGAGCTTTAGAAGCACACATGTAAGCCATGTTTCACTTTGTCAGTAGTGAAATGGGGGAGGAGTCACGGTGTGATATACCACTCTAAAAGAGCGTGTTCCGCTCTCAGTCAGTCAGAGTTCGCTGTAACGCTGTGTGAGTAACATCCTGGAAAGGTTGGACCTTTAACCTGCAGTCTTGGTTCTGGATAGAGGCATAGAAATTGTGTAAGAGTGCGGGAGCGTTGACTGAATGTGTTTGAGGGGATTCCTACCTCGGGACTGATCGTGGTCAATTGAGTTCTTGTCACAAAACGACTATACACTGGATAATAAACAACAATATCCTTTCAAGTGAGTGTTCATGTCTTACATGATGTGGGAACTATGATTATGTATTAGACAACAGCAGTCTACAAGGAGGAGACTGCGTACGGAGCTAGTTATTATCTATGACTTAATTACAACAATTAACGCACACTACAAATAACAGATAATTAACCTCTATAGTCCAATTGTTATTAAAAATTATGAAGCATTTAAAATACAATTGTATCAAAAGTCGTCTCACTGAATAATACTAAACATTTATTGTCACTTAAAATCCATGTATTTTTATTTATTCCCTTGCCACATGGTCTTGATCACCACGTGGTGATCACCAAAAAGTGATCATGTGACCACGTCTGCATAAGGTCTATAGATCCCCATTACAGATTGGAGGTAAAGAGAAAAAATGCTGTGGATATCATGACCAACCATGAACACTATTTTTTTTATTTAGTTGAATGTTATTTCAATATCCTGTGTTTACCAAGGTTCAGACAAAAAAGTAAAGGCCATTGTGGTGAACCTATGCTGATACTTATGTTATGTTTATGTTAATGTTATGCCTTTCATTGTTTGTATTAAAGTTCTTATGTTCTTCATTACTTGAGTTATCCATTCATTCGTCCTCATTTAAGGCTATGCTAGATACCATACAAGTAGTAATCAATTCCTCTTCCAGATCCGCTTTGAATGTACCACTCTGTGCCCTAGCACATTACTCTGCTTCGGTAGGGACTGGAACTCCTATAAATTTTCCTAGGTCCACAAAGGTTCTCAATCTCATAGGGTACTCTGACAATCTCTATGTGGTGGGAGATGAGGTAGCACAACATCCCCTAATACTTGTAATGACAGCTTGTCTTACTTGTAGTTTACCTTATGATTTCAGCTAACTCACTTAGTTAACACGGCGTCCGCTCGGCAGTGCCACTAGTTAACACTTTACTACATTGACTATGATTCACTGCTGCCACCTGGAGTGCTAACGATACACTTACATTTCTTATTCACTACGTCCCCTTGTTTTGAACCTAGAAAGCATTGTACATTTATATATATTAATTAATTAATTAATTAATTGTATTTGACTTCAGTGCATTGGAACATACATGTACTAAGGGTATTTGTTCAACCCATTGCATACCAGAAGAAATTGGAGCGATAATATACCTTAAGTGTTCTCCACACGTAATATTCCAAAATGTGTATATTGGCACCAATATACACATTGATGACAAGGAGGAAAACAGACTGATTTTGATGAGGACCTAAGACTGATCTGACCCCCATTACACTGCACACTGGGGAAAAAACTGCAGATGCCAAAACTAAGGAAGTACATGCCTCAGAACCTTGTTTTATCAGTAATACCTGTGACAGTAATAAACTGACTTTTATATAAAGGCCCTGCGAGGTAATAGTGCATGAACTGTTATGTTAAACATGCAGTCATAGGCACCACATTGACTCAACAAGTAGGAGATTCTGAGTGAATTTGACCATACATGCAGGAGGGTCTATGCCCGCTTTTTTCAAAGGGGTGTATGATGAACTTTATATGTAGGCCTAGTCACAGGATATTCTCACATTAATTACAAGGAAGGAAGTCAAGTCTTATTATTAGATCTTAGTACCCAATACAATAAAGGCTGTCCTAGATTTCTGAGCGCTACAGTGACAATTTAGCAGTAAATGTGGACAAATTGAACTATTATTCTTCAGTAGTGATTCATCACATGGCACTGTCTCTACCACCATTTCCAAAATTTTGTAACTTTCCGGACTTGAATCACAAGCAGAAATCCCAAATCATACAGAATTGCCAATCAGCGAAACTTAGAACACACTTGAGAATCGTGGCTGGATGCTGAATCAGGTCCTTGACAAAGGAAGGGCCATGGAACGTTTGGAACACCAGGCCGGTATCATCAAATGTGGTGATACATCAGTAAATCAAGATACTGAAGTACACGAGTAAGCCCAAACAGCAACCGTGGCAGGGCAAAAGTAAACCATCAAGGGGACAACCTAAGCAGTGTGGACAATGCGGCATGTTACATGGCAGTGACCTCAAAAATTGTCCTGCATATGGATGAGGGTCCGGCAATTGCAGCAAATTAATCACTACTGGAAATTTTGTAAGACCCTTACTGATGCGAGTGCAAAGAAGACACTGTGGGAAAAGGGAAGGAGGCATGCATGAGATAACAAAGTAGAAGATGACGAAAATCATGAGGAAGAGACAGAGGATAATTACATCTACACACTCCTCAAGGGTGAGATAGTAGTGAAGAAAAAGACACATGGAACGTTTATACTCTACGGGCTGTAAATAACAGGACCAAATGGGCTAAGCTACCGAGGACAATCGTCAGGGTGAATGGTACCGAGACTGAGTTTCATCGATACCGGAGCAGGACTCAACATTCTCGACAAAAACGGGTTCTAAAACCTGCGAGTGAAGCCACAGCTCGAGAACCAACATACGCGTTAGAGCATACAAGTCCAGAATACCAATCACCATACTAGGGAAATTTTGCGTAAAAGTCCAGAAGAGGATAGCATATTCTGTCTTTTATGTCACTGGCGAACACGATGGCTCCCTTCTCACATGTGACACAGCAGAATCCTTAAGGCTAGTGACAGTTGCCAAAAATCTCCTATTAGCAGTGAATGCAGAAATAGAGGTCAAACCTCTTTATCGAGGAGTTGGCCTACTTTTCGGTGAAGCTACACATCCACGATAGTATTCCCCCAGTTGCGAAGCCCCATCAATTGCCGTGAAAAGGTGGAGGAGAAGCTTTGCCAGCTGAAGAAGGTTGACGTCATCAAGAAAGTGGACCGACCTATACCATGAGTATTGCAACCAGTGTTTCCACTGAAGTCTGGAGGTCTGACTGACATACGTATGTGTTGGGACATGACGAGCATGAGTGAAGACATCCAGGGATATGGGAAATCCCAGGAGGACCACTATAGGAACCTACAGCGAGTCCTAAAGAGGCTGCGAGAGAAAAGACTCTCAACAAAAAGAAGTGTGCATTCGGCCAGGACAACCTGAAGTACCTCAGATACATTTTCTCAAAGGAAGGTATATCACCTGACCCGGACAAAGTGTTGGCACTGAATGATGCAACCGCCCTCCAGTAATCCAACAGAAGTATATCTGCTGGATATGGCAAACAACTGTTCCCGTTTCATACTGAACTACGCTACCGTCACCAAGCCCATGAGAGAACTCATGAAGAAAGACAGTGAGCGGGGTAAACCACAGGAGGAAGCTTTCAACAAGCTGAAGCAGTCAACCCTACAACCCTAAGAAGACGACTGAGATAATAGTTTATGCTAGTCTGGTAGGTCTCCAGGCCATACTTGTGTAGAACACCAAGGACAAGAGGGTGGTGATAAGTTACACAAGTCGTGCTTTAACCTCAGTGGAGCAGAGGGTCTCAAACCAAAAACAGAAGCTCTTGCCCAACTGGGTAAGGATAATTCAGCTGATTACTGATCCAGAAATCCCAACCCTCATCCAAAAGCCTACAGAGCAGAGAAGGACAGTGAGGAGTATGTGAACTTTGTAGTGGTTAATACTGTTCCCAAAGCAATCACATTCAATGAAGTACATGAGGAAACCCATTATTGGGATAAACTCTTGGACAAGAAAAGCCCTGATTGTAATGCCTTCAAATTGTTCTACAAGGTCATAAGTTAGATCATGGTCGCATTTGATAGCTCATACATACTTATAGGGACTAGACTCATCATGCCGTTAGCGCTCTAAAATAAAGCAATCATGAAGGCCATTGACTTGGTCCAAACAGTTGATCAGGACCAAAGTGTGGTCTCGATGTGCATCCACAAGAAGATGGAACGATGCATTGATTCTTGATTACCTTGCCAGGCAACAGTCAAAAAGTCACTTAGTGTCGACTTCTATGGACCACTGCCTACTGGCGAATACCTTTTGGTTGTTATTGATGGCTGTTCTCACTTCCCAGTATTTGATATTGTATACTCAACAAGTGCCAGAGTTGTCATCCCTGCACTTGATAAGACATTTTCCATCTCCAGCATTCAAGACAATGTCAAGATGGACAATGGTCCACCTTTCCCAGGGAGCAAGTTCGCAAGTTTTGCAAGGTACATGGGATTTATACATCGCAAAGTGATGGCCATGAGCCAATGGAGAGTGTGAGAGGTTGATGAGAAATCTCAGAAAAAACGTTCAAGGATCCCGCACAGAACACAAACCGTGGAAGCAAGGTTTCGCAAGGTACATGGGATTTATACATAGCAAAGTGATGCCCTTATGGCCATGACCCAACGGAGAGTGTGAGAGGTTGATGAGAAATCTCAGAAAAATAGTTCAAGGAGCCTGGACAGAACACCATGGAAGCAGGAACTGTATAAGTTTCTGCGCAACTACCATGCCATGCTTCACTCCACTACTGGAAAATCCCCATCATGTGCGTTGTTCGGTTGTGAGCCTAAACAAATTTCCCAATCTCTTCTGAGGAGAAGAGGGAGGATCAGCAAATGTGAAAAAAGGATACAAGCCAAAAAGCAAAAGTAAAGGAATATGCTGACCAAAGGAGACATGCAACAAATTGTGACCTAAACCCAGGAAACATGGTGCTAGTGAAACAACTGAAGCACAACAAAATAACGTCACTGTATGACAGTAACATAAAAGGAACCATGGTCATGGCTCAGTGCAAGGACAAACAAATCACCATGAATAGTTCTCACTTCAAGGTGTCAGTGACAACCACTTAAGAGATATCAGTTCTGAGGACGAAAGCATGGCTCTGAGTTCTGGTCATCCATCACGCTTTCTAAAACTATATTGAAACATTACAATACACTTCAGTAGTAGTAATTCAGGAACTGAGAGGTTTGTGTAGACAATCAAAGACTTTTTCATGAAGGCCAACAAGCATGGCCATGACCATTACCTTGCATTACTGAAGTACCGCAATACACCAGTAACGGGTCCCCAATAATCCCCCACGCAACTTCCCATGAGCCATACTATACTGTGTACTTGAAAATACTGACCAGTTTAAAGCTCCCACAGTCCAAAGCTGAAAAAAAGAGACAGGTGCATCAAAAAACCTACTGCAACAGATACATCACACTCCTCAAGCAGCTCAGCCCGGGTGACATAGTCTCGCTGCAGCAAGGGCACATATGGGAGCCGGTCATTGGGCTGACCATTGCAACCAGCTTAGGTCATACACTATCCAGCCTGAGTTGGGGTGCCGGCAACTGAACCCCGGTTAATCCCCCTTGGGATGCTCGACTGGAGGCGCTCCCCTCGGAGGGGGCCTTCGAGGGTGAGGTCCAACAGCTGCACATTGAATTTAAGAATTACAAACTGTTCAAAACAGTGACTAGGAATAGGGACGAGTTAATTAGAAGAGAGGGATATATAATTAGTTTGTTTCCACATTAATTTTTTTAAACTGTGAAGGTGGCCCAGTGGCACCCACCCCTCGTGAGCCCAATTAGGAACAGGGCCACGGACCCTAAGTGCTTACATAATCTACTGGGGGGTTAGTTGTCAGGCAAGGGTCAGGAGTTTGGGTTTCTCTGCAGATTCTGCAGACACCTAAAGAAGTCTACCTGATGACAACATCATAGTGGAACTGGAGCCCAATGATACGTGGAATCAAGTCTAGCTGAGCCTTGACCCACAGAGGCAGGCCCACTGCAGCCGATGGTCCCACCAGAGCCTGTGATGTCAGACTCTGGTTGTAGAACAAGGAGTGGATGTGCAGTGACAAAGCCAACCATTTTAATGACCCTGTCAAATATGGTTAATTAGGGTATTATGTAACAGACAGTTGCAGTTGTTCTAAAATAATTTCTGATGCTTAAATACTCTACTAACAGATGTAAGCCCCAACAAAGACTCATCCTGAAGAAATCAACAACCTTTATTGAAGAATAAGCATCTTGAATATTAAGATTCGTCTTCAACGTAACCAGGATTCCATCTTCGTAATCATATGTGCAAAGGCTTGTTTAAGAGGGGAGACCTAATATGTCAGATATAATTTATGGATATTATATAGATATATATTATTGGGGAATGCTGCGAGCCTAACCTAATTAATATTCATGCTATGTTGATTGGTCACATGCTATCTTGGCGCCAAATCAGACTCTCCTTGGTCGCCATTAGGCGCAGACGTTCCCACATATTTGTATTATTTTTTTGGTGAGTCGACTAGTTCCTGTGGATCTAATGTCTTACATATCACTGTGCAAAGCCTGTAATCAAAAACACGCTGCCCCGAGAGGCAGAAAGTGCTGGATTTCACTAAGTTTGAGCGACAAGGCGGAGGATATGAGCGACCAGCAACCGGAGGAGGACAAGTTGGACATGGCGGCGGGTGGAAAAGGTAGTACAAAGCCTGTTTTACCTGTTGTCCAGGACGACTTGGATAATGACTCTTCTGATGCCGAAGGTGATGAACTGGATCCAGCCGAGAAATTATTCGGCAAATTCATCAAAAGTCAGGAACGCCAAGCTGCGCAAATGACGTCCATGATGTCTACCCTCACTACGGCGGTTTCTTCGTTGTCTGGTCGCCTTCGGCGACAAGAGAAGAGATCGAAAGTCGCTGTTGACTCGGAGTCCTCAACCGATTCTTCTGGAGAGGAAAGTGATGATGGCAACAGAATCCATGGTAAATCGGGTGTTAAACCATTGCGCCCGAAGGGTTCTAAACATCGTTACAGTCTACGTCCCTACCTACCCGTGGGCGACAAGCGGCCGGTCACATTCGCAGCTTTGGTCAGTGCTCTAGTCGCCCTCATCCTGGCGGCTTTTGGTGCTGGCATTCATGTGGCGGGTATGTTAGACCACCTGAGGTTCGTAAGCGACAAGGCAGCGACCAAGATATATTCCACTGAGAGTCTCATCAACTATGACGCTGAAGTTAGACGGCAAGCGGACCTGACAGGGCGTAAGGCCTTCTCCTACGGGTCCACGGAGGCTATCCACAAGTTCCTGGGTATTGAGGGCACTGTTGGAGCTGCAAAATCGAAGAACAAGGCGAAGTCAACCACAGCGACCAGTCAAACAACACAGGGCGACAAGAAAAACCAAGGTATCTGTTGGTATTATAATTATAAGTACTGCAACAACAGAAAATGTTCCAAGTCACACGTTTGCTACCACTGCTTTGGTGAAGATCATCGTCAAAATGCCTGTCCGAATGTAAAAAAACAGGCTAAAGATTGACTAAATTTGTCAGTACCTGGAGACAAAAGTTCTTGTTCTTCATATAATGTGTGTTCGGTTTCATATCGTGAACTATATCCTGATTCTCCCCATGAATTCTTGTCGCCCGACTCGGACACATGCGACAAGGCCGGAGTTGTTGACACTGACAGTCCTTCGCCTGAGGACCCGGATGTTTTTCATCGGGCCGGGGATATTCAAAGGAATACTGGTTTTCTTGGTGAACTGAACACTCACACGGCGGAAATTATTCGCCTAAACAAAAATGACCATGCTGATTTCATTTCTGATGTCAATTCAGTATGTAATTCTTCTATTATTCCGGAATCAGACATTGATTTACCTGTTTTGGAGAAACCGGAAGACCATGGTCGCCATGACACTTGTACGGATTTCAGGGTCAGAGGTCAAAATCGTACGCAAGGAATTAATTCTAATTTGTCTTGCTCCTCTACTACATACTCGGATATGTATAGGTTGGTTAATAATATTAATTCTAATGCACATTCTAGAATTGTTATGAGCCAATTTAAGGAATTTTTAGCTGATGAATTAGGCCGTATTTACTGCGAGGATGACCTTCTTCCGGTTGAAATATATTGTGTCAGACCCGGTGAGCGACAAGTTATTTTCACGGCGACTAGAGACATTTTACAGGTATTTGATTGCTGCTTTGATAATGGTTGTTCTTGTATTCATTATATAGGTTCAGTCCTTTCGCAGCTAAAACCTTGCCGGGTAGCGGCTTCTTGTATTAATCGCAAACATTGTCTTTGTGTTTCTGACATGTATGTTTTATTTGGAACTTATTATGGTTTTCCTATTGTTGACAATCCGGTGGTTGAGTCGTATTGTTGTGAAAACTATAATAGTATTTTAGAACCACAAGCCAAAAGACAAATGGATGTTCTTTTATTACAGGAATTTGAGGAACAAAAAATTATTCAATCATTTGTTGTTCCACATTGTTCACACTCTTTAGGTGCTATTCCTAAACCAGATGGTAAAATTAGACCCATTACTGATTGTCGCCGTCCACTTGGTATTAGTATTAATAATAACATGACAGAGATTTGTCAAAAGTTCTCTTATAATAACATTGATACTGTCATAGAATTGATTGAGCCTGGTGATTACTTTGCTGTTGTAGATATTTCTCAGGCATACCGTTCAGTTAATATTTTTTATGACCATGTTCTTTTTCAAGGGTTTAATTGGAACTTGTTTGGAACCCAAGAACCCTTTTTTGATTGTTGCATGTCGTTCGGATTGAAATGTGCTCCTTTCATTTTCACCCAAATTGGGAATTTTATTGTTAGAAATATTAATCACATTTCTACTTTTCCTGTGATTAATTACATTGATGATTTTATTTGCTTGGCACATAATCAGTCTGACTGTCAAACTGCTATGGAACATGTTGTACATCATATTACTAGATTAGGTTTTGGTGTCAAATCTTCAAAATTAATTCCCCCTGCTACAAGAGTAAAATATTTGGGAATTATTATTGATAGTTTGGATATGACACTCACTTTGCCTGTAGATAAGTTGGACAAACTCCATGCTATGTTAGAAGAATTTAAATTCAAAAAATCAGCTACCAAATTGCAGCTACAACGATTAGCTGGCATATTTTCTCACTGCTCCACTATAATCAGAGGTGGTAGAACATTTAGCAGGAGAGTCATCAATTTGGCAGCTTCTCTTAAAGAGAGTAGTCATAAAGCTAGATTAACTGCTGAATTTAAATCTGACATTAGCTGGTGGTTGTCATTTGCTTCTCTATTCAATGGAGTGGGAAAAATTATCAAGATGTCATCCGTCAATGTTGTTCTATTTACGGATGCATCTGGTATTGGTTTTGGTGGTTATAGAACTGACTATCATGACTATTTTTGGGGAACTTGGGATCCCTTGTTGTTCCCCTCGACATGTATTCATCGTGTAAAAGGACCTACCTTTGATAATGTTACTGGTTCCATCAGTTCTAAAGAATTTTGGCCCATCCTCTGTGCTGTTAGAATTTGGGGATCAACATTCAAAGGCCAACATGTTTTTTTTTACACAGATAATTCTGCTGTACAGATTATGCTATCTACAGGCCGCAGCAGAAAATGGGCAACAATGGACATGTTGAGAGAATTTTTCTGGTTGTCCTTTATTTTTGATTTTGCATATTCCATTGAACATGTTCCGGGTGAAGCAAATACCAAAGCTGATTTTTTGTCCAGGTTTCCTGCTATGTCTCCCATTGAACTGTCAACACATTATTTATTTTGGGAACTTTCCCCTTGTTGCAGAACACCTGTCGTTGCAAGACCTGCAAGCAAGGGCATGTTCTCTTCAGTCGATGGCGTTAGCAAAGAACACCATACGGACTAGTAAATCTCAATGGAATTTTTATTTTAATTTTTGTACCCAATATGGGTTGGTACCACTGCCTGCATCTGTGCAACAGATTTGCACATTTATTTCTTACATGTCAACCCGACTCAGTTATGTTTCTATTCCAAATTATCTTAGTTCCATTTGGTTGTTGCATAAAATGCAAGGGTTGGAACATGTTGATCCAAAAAATTTTTTGATCACACAAACTTTAAAAGGAGCAAAAAGATTGCTTGGCTGTAATTCATCCCAAGCTGTTCCTCTAACCCCTTCAAATTTAAGGGGGATATTTTCACTTCTAGACTTGTCCAAATCATTTGATTTGTGCTTTTGGTGTGCTGTTATCACAGCTTTTCGTGGCCTTTTAAGGAAAGCACATGTAACTTTGTCAGCTCAAACCCTTAAATTTTCAGATATAACATTTTTTGATTGGGGTATTTTGCTGACTATTTCTAAATCTAAAACTATTCAGTTTAAGGAACGAGTTCTGCAGGTTCCTATTTGTAAGGCAGTTGGTTCTATTTTTTGTCCCACCACCTTTTTGTCACGCCTTTTTTCTATAGTTCCTGTTTCAGGTGAAGACTGTGCTTTTTGTTATTTAAAAGGTGACCTTGTTGTTCCTCTTACATATACAGATTTTGCAGCAAAATTAAGAACTTGTTGTTCTTTGCTGGCAATACCAGGGGTCACATCTCACAGTCTTAGGCGTGGTGGTGCAACTTTTCTCCACTCACTTGGTTTTTCTTTACTTGACATTAAGTCAAGAGGTGATTGGAGAAGTCTGGCAGTTTTACTTTATTTGACAGAATCATTAGATTCTAATATTGCCAGGGACAAAAAGGTATCAAATGTTCTAACGTTCTATTGAAAAAAAAAAAAAAAAAAAATTTAGAACAACAATGGTAAAGGTTAACAAACTTGCTTAGCTCTTGGAGGTTTGGCGACTTTATTTAATAGTTCCTGAATCGGCAAGAGCGTCATACTGCCTTTGTTACCCTTCTTCAATATATGTCAGATATAATTTATGGATATTATATAGATATATATTATTGGGGAATGCTGCGAGCCTAACCTAATTAATATTCATGCTATGTTGATTGGTCACATGCTATCTTGGCGCCAAATCAGACTCTCCTTGGTCGCCATTAGGCGCAGACGTTCCCACATATTTTTTTTTTTTTTTTTTTTTTTATTATTATTATTTATTTATGTTTAATTGTTTATTATTTAATAAAAGGGCCGACTTTATTTAATTGTTCCTGAATCGGCAAGAGCGTCATACTGCCTTTGTTACCCTTCTTCAATATATATCAAATTTTGTGACTTTAAACCTATGTCTGTGTTGTAATAAATCCCTCCAACTTATCTACAAATAGCTTTATTAAACTAAGTAATTTTAACCACAGTGAACAGTACCTTCATGCATAATTATCCCTGATTATATATATATATATATATATATATATGATATATAATTATTAGACTCTATATAAAGAACTGTGGGAATCCATATATATATATATATATATATATATATATATATATGGGCCCAAAAACTTACCAAAATTGCCTCCATTGAATATATGCTAGAATGAGACTATTTTGGTGTATATTTCCCTTTCTACCTATCCATTAGGAAAGCACATCGAGGTGTTTGTAAATAGTGCAATGCAACCCTAACCTTACCCTAATTTTGTCTAGATTTATAATTTCTTATTTAGATAGATAAAGGCCAAATCATTTTGCTTAACTCCAAGAGGTCAGCATCAAATGTATATGCAGGTTGGCCTATGTTACACTGAATGTGAGGCATACACAGAATGCAGCAATCTGATTGGCCTAAGTGCAATCTACTCCATGTTACTCCACCCTAATCTACTAGGTGGCAGAACCAGTACTAGCCGTCTGATTGGCTGATATGCCACTTCCCTCCAGTTACTTGTCTGCACAGTGGCCACCATGCAGACATCTGTCTGTGCAGTAACTACTAAGTAGGCATATATATACATATGTCTGTGGAGTACTATCCTCCTCATGAGGATGGATCTATCATGGAATTCATTTAATTATCTTAATGCCATCATATTAAACAAATCTGAAAGGAAGAGTTTTTTTCTATTCTACAACTTTGTTTCATCAAATTTGTCGAAGGCACTTGTATATATATATAACAAGATCTTCTATTATGGGTTGACCATTAAAAGGTACTGTTCATACATGAGGTCATGCTATCTTTGACCTTTTTTGATCCCCCTCCCGCTTTCGTCGAGCTTAATTAAAAAAATTGAGTATCAAGAAATTGTACTAACCTCTGGGAAATAGTGAGAAAGACCTTTAATAACTGATGAGTATCGAATTTAAGTTAACAAACGACATCATTGATAAAAGTTGACAATGCCGTTCTCCTTTAAAGTGGCCGGTATTTTCATTAAAACAAATGACTAGGGAACTACACAGAAGCCTCGTCCCCCAGTAAGATTTAACAAACATCGTAGTTGCTGTAATTACATCCCCAACATATCCATTCCTTACTTTTCAAAGAATTAACGATGTTTCATGCATGTTGTATGCAGCCTTTGGCAGTAAGCACTGTGTTTCCCCTTGGTTGTCCTATTTCTATAGGTATTTGGGGTATATGCTTCAGTGTTGCCCCCTGTCTGTATGCTTTTTATTGTCATTTATAACAGCAAAATGGGTTGTTGTTTTTTTTACATGTATATTAACAGTTCGGAAATCCAGTGACTCAGATTTCATGACAATGGCTATTTTATTTTTATATTGTTCCGTATAAAAGTGATTTTTTTTTTTTATATTGTTCTGAGTAAAAAAAGAATATATTCATTTGTTGTTCTTATATTTTTCTAAGTAATAAGAATTTAAAACTCTATTAGAAATAACCGATCTTTCTGGGTAATTTCGGACTGATGCCATCTTTCCGCCTTCTCTCTTTCCACCGCTGATTGGTAAATCTGTTGTTTTTTGCATTATAGATCATTAACCCTACACCTCAGGCTAACATGGCGGGTTTCGTTACCAGTAAAAACCTAACACAAACTCCTTCAGTTTCATCTACAGCATCTTTATTTACACTCCTGCCGCGGGTTATTCACCGTGTTAGTGCAAGAGAACATAGAAGGAGGCAATCACAATGATTTAATGTTCATAAATAGGATTCAAGTTCTTCGCAACATATTTCATGTTGAGACTTAGAGTATATGTTATGGCACTTAATTTTCAATATACATTTGGCCTACCTGTATTTTGACTGTCCTACACACTGCGTCATTTACATTTAATTATTGCAATCACATGGAAAGGCCTCGGATTAAATCACACTGATACATTCCTCCTTTTTCACAGCAACATTCAGATATCATGTTGTTCATAACCCACTTAGATATACATAATATAACCCATCTGGGATAAAACACGAATAGCCCCAATGCATTATAGGTGTGCTTTGGCAAGTTTTCTTCTAAATCATATAAGGCAAATGCTGAAATTGGACCCAGCTGTAAGTATTAAACCACGATTATTATTTTTTAATACATGCCCTGAGTTGTCTTGTGTATTTCTTTACATGAACTCCAACCTTTATAGCATACACCACTTGTTTCACTCATAGACGAGTCATTTCTATAGTTATTTGAAGAAAAATAAGACTTCATTATTTAACAACAAAAACATGTATAGATTTAAATGAAAGCAAAGTTCTATAGATCATTTCAGTATGTTTTTTTGTCTACTAAAACAAAGTTTTATCTGCAAGTCACCCTCGGGACTCGGGCCTAGTGTGGAATTATGAAGGTTTGTGACTCCCTCTGGTGGAATAGCCACGAGTAAACTCATTGTGTCAGTGTCCCCGGCGATCTGGGCAGAGATGAGACTTGTGAAGCTTGGCATGTTGACACGGTGAGACGCCAGGGGACACGAGAATGGCAAATCAAATGGCAAACCGTTGGTTTAGCGATGTGTATTTTTACCGACTGACTGGCGGGGAATGAGATGTGTCAGATATGCGGAAGTTGTGACCCCTATTGCAAATACCGTCACCAGGAATGGTCATTGATAATCTTTTAGTCTCATAAAAACATCTATCCTAAATAGAAGTACAAGGAATAGTGAAAGATGATCTGTGATGGTTTGATGAAACTACTTGTTAAAAGGGGTCAGTCGCTACAGCAGGCATTATGGGGGTAAACATATCGGGAGCAAAAGATCAGAAAACGAGTCAGTAGTTCATGGAGGGCCAATCAGAATGTATCAAGTGTGTGCTGTCCCTGATTCTGTCTGCAGTCCCCAGAGGTCGCTGGAGGCGGCCCCGACCTGAGCCCCACCTGGGGTCTGCGGGGTGCGTAGGTTGTGAGCGCTGCCCTCTCTACCGCTGGGTGTCCAGGGTCTTGGGCCTGTACACGGGGGCGGTGGACTTGGGCAGAGGGGACTTGCCCAGGATGATGTCGGCCGCCTTCTCGGCCATCATGAGCACGGGCCCGTTGAGGTTGCCGCTGACGACGTTGGGCATGATGGAGGCGTCGACAACCCGCAGACCGTCCAGCCCGTACACGCGGCACGCCGGGTCCACCACCGCCATCGGGTCCTCCGCCCGCCCCATCTTGGCCGTGCACGAGGGGTGGTACGCACTGTCCCCCTTGGCACGCACGAAGGCATCAACCTGTGAGTCAGAGGAAACGTCCACACCCGGCTGGATTTCCCGCCCACGGAACTCGTCGAAGGCTTTTTGGGCGAAGATCTCCTTGGTGAGGCGGATGTTGAGCCGGAAGTCCTCAATGTCTCGCTGGTCAGAGAGGTAGTTGGCGTCAATGAGGGGGAAGACATCCGGGTCCTTGGAGGCGAGGGTGACGGAGCCCCGGGAGTGCGCCCTCAGGGGCCCAACGTGCACCTGGTAGGCGTGGCAGTCGCCCAGGTCGGCCCCGTGGTTGATGACCAGTGAGGGCAGGAAGTGGTACTGGATGTCGGGGTGTTCGATGCCTGCACGCGACCGAATGAACGCCCCAGTATCAATGTGAGTTGTCGCCGCTGGCCCAGTTTTGTTGAGGAACCACTCGAGGCCGGTCTTAACCATGATGTGGGGGAACTTCCACTGGTAGGAGTAGAGGGTGATGGGCTTCTTACACTCCTGCTGCACGTACACCTCCAGGTGGTCCTGCAGGTTCTGCCCGACCCCGGCCAGGTTCTCCACCACCGGGATGTCCAGGGCCCGCAGGTGGTCGGCCGGCCCCACGCCCGACAACATCAGCAGCTGCGGCGAGTTGATGGCCCCGCCACTGAGGATCACCTCCTTAGCAGCCCTGACCTGCTTGACGATCCCGCCCTGCTTGTACTCCACGCCCACGGCCCGCTTGCCCTCAAAGAGCACCCGGCGCACCATGGCCTTGGAGGCCACGTCCAGGTTGGGGCGGTGCAGGGCCGGGCGCAGCGAGCTGGTGGACGAGTTGGACCGCCGGCCCTTCCAGATGGTCATGTCGAACCAGCCGAAGCCCTCCTGCTGGTAGCCGTTCATGTCGTCGGAGAAGGGGTACCCGGCCTGCTGGCCCGCCTCCAGGAAGGCATGGTGCAGCGGGTTCTCCCCCGACCCCCGGGACACGTGACAGGGGCCGTCCCCACCGCGGTATTCATTCTCTCCATACTCGTGGGTTTGAGACTTTTTAAAGTAGGGCAGGCAGTCGGCGTATGACCAGCCCTTGGCACCAGCAGCCTCCCAGCCGTCATAGTCGTAGGCGTGGCCGCGGACGTACACCATGGCGTTGTGGGAGGAGCAGCCGCCCCAGACGCGCGCGCGGGGCCAGTACAGCTGGCGGTTGTCCAAGTGTTTCTGGGGCGTGGTCCAGTAACACCAGTTGTAGGTGGGGTCAAACAGCGTGTACATCAGGGCCGCCGGCATGTGCACCTTCCACGTCTTGTCCTCTGGGCCAGCCTCCAGCAGCAGGATCTTGTTGTTGGCCTCAGCAGAGAGACGGTTACCAAGGACACACCCGGCACTCCCTGCTCCCACAATGATGTAGTCGTAGGTCTCGACATCAGTATCCTGGGGGGCGGTGGACATGGACCGCCGAGCAGTACTGAATGCTCTGTGAGGTGCACACAGACTGTCCGTACCTTTGAAGGGGCCCCCCGACCCAAACCTGCCCGGGGGGAGGACTTTGGGCAGAATGTGGCCTATGCTGGGTACGATGTGGTCTGCGTCCTCGAGGTGGTCCTCCTCACTGACCCCGGTCAGTACCCCGATGGTCACCGCCCCGGCTGACCGGCCCATGTGTAGGTCATGGGTCGAGTCACCAACCATGACCGTTTGGGAGGGCTGGACGCCCAGGTCCCGACAGATCCACTGCACGTTGTGGGGGTGCGGCTTGGGCCTGCTGCCCGGGTCATCCCCGCACACCACCATGTCCACATGGTCTGCGATCCCTAGGGCCCCCAGCACCTCATCCGTGTTGTTGCGCGAGTCGGTCGTGCAGACTGCTACTTTAATGCCATTCTCCTTAAGCTGGTGCACAAGCTTGGAGGGCTCGTCAATGGGGAGTATGTTGTCCAAGCTGGACTGGTCCACCCGGCTGTCAGCGAAGGTGGACTGAGCGATGGACTCTGCGTCTCCCTCTGAGTGGCCAGCGTCCTGCAGCACCTGGCTGATCTGGGTGATGATCTGCTGGTCTGTGTCCAGCATCGGGCCCGGGCCAATCTTCTTCTTCTCTGGGCAGTACACCAGCGTGCGGTAGATGTGCTCCTGGGACAACTTCTGAGACCGCGAGACGATTCTGCAAATACAAATGGGTTTCATCATTATGTTGCAATTACAAAATCTCTTATCTTTCTGCAAATTTGTATGACACGTTAATTGTAGGTAACATATTTTGAATAGGAATACGGTGTAGCATATAACACATCATATAGCTTTGGAATAAACACATAAAAGAAAAAATATGCGAACTAAAATATTAATCCTTACAATTTAGAAACTAATTTTCCCTAGATTAAATTAAACTATAAATATATCTTAAATCTATTTTAAATCTATTTTATTAAGTCTATTCATTTTAACAGGCTCTTAAGCCACATTTTATTCGTATGAAGTTACAAACAAAGTGTAGGTAAGCAGAGCACAGCCGCACCTGTCGGCGAACCCCTCGCACCAGGAGGCCCAGGTGTAGTTAAAGTCAATCAGCGTCCCGTCCTTGTCGAAGATCACCAGGCGGGGCTGCTGCTCCTCGGCAGGCCGGCTGGTCGCGGCATCACAGTACGTCTGGGAACCAGCAGCAGAGCGCCATGTCGGGGCCAGGCGACCTGAAGGGGCAATAGATGAAGGTCATTTGAAGGTCATCGTCAGTTAACCTGTTCATGTCTACTGCAAAGTCTATGGAATGAAAGGAAGAAGTGTCGGTTTTCAATTTCTATATGCACGAAGATATGAGACCGCAGTGAACTTTTCAACTTTTCTGAAACTGATGTTGATATGATAAAAATCACCTGTTATTCTCTTTTCATGAATGATTATTAGATGGATTCCATCATATCAATCTTGGACACATGTAATACTATTAACTCATTACCAATCACACAATTCACACGAACGGCTCAGTGCTGCCACCAGTGACCGGTCAGGTTTCACCAACATGCACAATATACTATATAGAGGTGATTATCACAAATGAACTGACCACTACTCCATACACACATGTTTTCTAATGTCCAATTGAAAAAATGAATTGTCATTAGTAACATTAATCTTAAAGCTAATCAATAAATTTCTTAATAGTCCTGCTGGCTTGACTTACACTGGTCATCAGCTGAAACATGTACATTATGTCATTGTTGTCTGAAGTAGAGACTAGGGTATTAATCTATTTATCATATTTGAGTAGAATATGTTCATTTTATAAGTGAATTCACGAAGACTATGATTAAGGCATTTCTAATACTTTAACAATGAGAGACCTGGAACACATTGCAAATGTAATCACGACTTATCTTCTCTTAGAAACAGTCATTTCCACAGAATAAAGTCTGCATCAACTATTCATAATCATCGGACCATGTAACTTCTCATGACCTTAAATTATAACATCTTCCCAACAAATTCTAGTACGAAATGGGCTAAAAACTGGCTAACAGGATAATAAATGGCACATATCTGAAAAGGGGCCGTCCATTAACTCCGTTCGCATCCTGCCATGACCTGTAGACCTCTACCCCCCAATATGCATCAGAACGCACCAAAACCCTTCACCTCCAGCCCCCACCCCCTTTGTCTGTACGTAACTAATTGATGACCCTAAGGGACTGTATTTTAGGTTCTATGAATTGTTGTACAAGGTTTGGAGGAATTTTTTATTCTTCACACCACGTGAGTCTATGCGTATCAGTAAAGAAGACATTATGTGCCTTTCCATAGCTGCGTTGCGGATGCGTTTTTTCCATAATGGGTGTGCAGAGGCTATCTGGAATTAGATATATGGAAAAACGCAAAGCCTCCACATACCTTATATGAAAAAACGCACCTGCAACACAGGTATGGAAAAGCACCTTATCTGGGCCCACAACACGGACACGGCCACATGGCCACCAGCCGACAATACCGCTATGACAGGTCACACACAGGTCCAATTTTCATGAATTGACACTCAAAGCCCCTTATCATATCATGAGTACATTTCATAACCAAGTCCTACAGTATATCTCCATAGTGAAATATCATCAATTCAATAAATGTTTGCCATCCGTCAGGTTTCAAAGCTTTAGCTGTGAAATTATAATTAAACATCATAGCAGGCACATTATGCTGCACTTGCACTCAAACGACTGTGATCTTCATGTAATGACATATGTGCCTAATATATCTAAATTCGCATAGCACAAATATTATATTTCTACAGGGCCTCATATCAAATAGTACCACTTTATTGTAATTTTTTTCTCTCATTTTTCAAATGTTGGTTCTAAATCAAATATTATCATTCTATGATGGGTCAGGGGACAACAAATGGACAGCCCCTTATTGTATTCCCATTTCCAGATCCATTATACTTTTGACCAGGCCTCCCCTATGTCCAGCCGGTGCGACTCTCACGGGTCGGGCAGATACACGCTGTCCAGGTAACATCATGTGTGACATCCATGCCCTGTGGTGGGGTCGGCCGTGATGTAAGCCCTCACCGATACGGCCATCCCACCTGGCCGCGCGCCAGCCAAGCAGATTGCTGAATTCATCAGCCTGTACCTAAGGTCAATTCTCGGAAGCGACCCTCAAGCCACGGAATCCAGTGAATGATACTTTTCGTTATTATGGATTTAATTTGTACTGTTTGCATCGTTAACAATCTAGCACCCCTTCCATCACTATTCTCAATACATATATACATGTATTTACTGTATCGTTAAAGTATCGAGCCCCCCTCCGCTTACCCAACCCCCCAAACCTGGGGATCCCACTCCGGGTCTCAGGGCGGGTTAGGATCGAGCCAAGCTGCACCGTCATCAATTTGTGTCCGAAATTAAGGACACATTATTCCTGCACCCGTTTACCAGGTGCACCCCAAACTGTGCTGCAGAGACCCTTCCCGCACCAGTTGGCCTACCGTGAAATCATTCACAGCAATCAGACCTTAGAGTGCAGGGTGCACCGTTACCAGAACCACTGGCGGATCCAGGATTTGGAAAAGGAGGGAGGAGGAGGCGCTATTGGGAAACAAATTCCTTAAGATTTATATATTTTAAAAACACACACACAAAATTGTCCGTAAAGGGAACTCGGGTAGCAGTTCCCTGCGTACTGTGTGGGCGGGAGAAGTGGCGTATATTGGACGTCATACATGGGGGACTATAGAAATATATGTCAGTTTACTTTTAATGCTTTTAACCTATATTCTAATCTGTCCATTCAGTATTGGATTTCATTGTTTACGTTTCAAACCTACAAGCTTAAAAGGTCAACTGAGTAGTTTACTTCCCCATGACTAGTTTCTATACGATTCTATAGTCAGGTGGGCCTGGAGGGAACGGACTGCGGACACACCACGGAAGGCGAGGAGATAACGTTTGGAAAAGTGCATCTGGAGGGTTTCGAGTCTCAAACACCTATGACGTCATGGAAAATCTGATATAAATATACAACATGATTCATGGAAAAGTACCCTCTCACGAACAATATCAATTATGTCACGTAAAAGTACCATATAGGAGGCAGAATTCATCTGCCCGGCTCTGTCTGTATGGGATCTATGGCAACAATCAATTATTCATCAAATTACCGATGTATCAATAGTTCTGTACTCATTTGGGGTTATGCTAAAACTATGCACACAACTACTTGAACTAGGTTGGATGGGTACTTTTGCATATTTGTAACTGCTTTTTTGTTGTTGCTCTTCCATGACTTAGGACTTATACAATAATCAACATAAACATACCTAACAACAGTTTTCTACACATGGACATAGAAAAGAAACAAAACAAAGACAAAATAGGACAACAGCTCATAAGAATTCCTAAGGTTATGAATTATGCTAAATACTTGTTATATAGAACTGTGTTTACAAGGACAAACAAGAGTATCTCAAACGTATCATAAAGTATCGATATTCAGACCTTTAATGGATGACTGAATTTTAACATACAAATCCTCCCACATTTGAAATTTCCTGCTCTTATTCTCTCGTCAACATATATCGATGGGTACATTTACTGGGAACCTCTTGAATTCGTCTATCTGATAAATTCTTGCAATTTAAAATTCACTGTGCAGACCCCGTGCAGGCGGTCCTGGACGGCTGGTTTCAAGAGACACGGGCCGTATGAACCTACGCTGCCTTGTGCAGCAGGGATAACGTTATTCTGTTATCAGCATGAGTGGGCAATTACTATCTGACGGCGGGACAGATGTCAGACTCCCATCTGATAGACCAGGTTACAAACTGTCACAAACCAAATCAACCCTTTCATTTTGTGGTTCTTTTTTCTTTGATCGCATTGAGAATATACTCAATCTCGGTTTGGCTACTGAAAACTCTCCAAGATATTTTTTTACGAATAATTTTCACGCCTGAATCACGGTACGGTGTCGGTAATTAAGGATGCACATTGCACCCAGCGTACATGATTTTGCAGTGATGTCCACGGGACCCTGAATGCAAAAGTTTCCTGTCGTAATGAACGTAATATCTACTGTGTCCGACGATGAGAATTTATTTTTTTCTCAACACTGGTCGGGTCTGTTTGGTAAGTAAGAAAAAAAAAAGAAGAAGAAGATTTCAACCTACCTACCCTATTCTTTTTTTACCTATGTTACCTGAACACAACTGTTTTTTGTTGTTGTTTTTTTTGTTGTTGAATGATCGGTAGATCTACTGGAAGCTAGGTTCTGTTATGGAATTGAAGCGGATAGACTGGTAGTTAGGCGGGAGCGTTTGGTGGGTGTGGTTGAGTGGACACCCTTTGGATTGTACATTGTCAACGGCAGTAAGTTCTTGTGACTGGTATTACGCAATGGACCTTAATAAACTTAGATCTATCCTTTCTTCATAATGCAGAACTCTGTTATGGATTGGACTTGCAGTTTGGACAGAGACAGACTGCTAATGGAACTAGCTGATATCTATATGAACAAACAGTAAAGCAATATTATAAATAGAAAAATAATACTAATAGTCCTTAGATCTATACATACTAAGCCATATTAAACCTCTATGGTTCAATAGTTCATTCCCGACAACTTTTCGGACAGGTGGCAGTAATCTCAGTAAGAAAGGTGTGTAGGGGTTTGAATCCAGCAATAAGCATATATCTTACTATATTAAATTACATGTATCTGATACTGATTAACCAATCATTCCTGTTATTGACATATTGACTTATTCAAGTTATTGTTTATAGATACCGTTTTTTGACCACGACCAGACAGTCGTAGGCAGCGGCGTCAGTAGCAACTACGACAGTCCAGTTGGTAAGTGTGGCCGGCCCTTTAATCACAATACCTTTGTGGCTTTGTGCTAATTTTCGACGAGTTTAACACCTACATATATACCCGAGTCTACGATTATAAAACACTGTAAACCCCTCGGTCTCCGGCCGGCGGCCCCCCGGTAACCAACCCCGGGCTGACGGGCGCCTGCCGCCGTCGGCCCCGGTCAGACTCAAAACTCACCTCGATGACGTGAAGATCGGGCGACAGCCCTGAGCCAGGAGGCCGACATGTTGACGTGCCTCATCATATCGCAGTTTGCCGTCTCTACCAGCTGCCAGGTGTTTTATCTGCCCCTTTATGTGGATCTCTGTAAGCCGCGACCGACTCCACGACGGGCCGACCTTGACCTTGGTGGTTGTGCTGGTTCCCGCCAGGTGGGGTGACGCCGCGGAGGCCGGCAGGGGGCGCCACCGGGACCTTCCCGCCACGCGCGGCTGGAGGTGGGGCTGGGCACCAAATAAGCCCATCCCAGTCTGCAACAACGTTAAAGTTTACCATGAAATATTTTCAAAATTGCCTCCATGCTTATTCCCTGAGGACAGTTGCATAATAAAAAATCAACCAAAGCAAATTGGTCGAGAAATTACTTAATTCTGAAATTGGTAGGCCTAAATGACAGCTTTGTAGGCCTTTTCCCCCATGGGAGCCAATGGTAAAGCCTGTCAGCCCATCCTATAATGTCCGATCCTATTTTGCCCTGAAATACAGCAGTTTGATAGGCTGGCAAACTTGCCGAACCCTGGGATATACCCAGTGTGGTATGGGCTTATTGCTACCCTGGTCCCCTGCATGGGCTATCCGTTGGTCATAGCAATATGGACTGGAGCGTATCGGAATACCACGGGGAAACACGGTACCAAATTACCCAATGTGTTGATTACAGGTACTAGTGGGGTCCTTTACAAAATGAAAATGAAAAACACTTTCTATACAGATCTTCCAATTTTAAGATCCCAAAATTTTCCGCTCAGGGTCTAAGGGGGTAATTGCCCCCCCCCCCCCCCCCCCCACACACACACTGGATCCGCCACTGGGTTCATTGGTGACACACCTGACATCACAGGTCACACTGATCAAGGTGGCCCGCCTGTATACACCTGGCTGGTACCAGTCAGTCTATTTTGCACCACTATTCGGCTGGACATGCCCTATTGCCTGTCTTTGAGTTGCTGACAATTTAAAACACAGAAGGAAACATCTCAGGTGTACTAATAGCTTAGTACTTTTAATATATTATCATATTGTATAATCTAGTTAGGATCAGGCCTAGCAAGTCTACTTCTAAGAAGAGGTATTTTGCGCTCCTAGCGCCACCTGTTAACCAGTATAAAAGGTGTTGCAAAGTAGGGAGCGGAGTTAGTTTAGTCTGGAGTTAGTAACTATTAGGAAGTAAGCAGCGTTAGCTGAGCTGCTCGGAGCTAGACCTACCAGCTCCTGCGGAGTATACTGGAGTTTACCGATACCAACTACCTCGGACAAAGGATTGTGATAGAGCTAAGCGCTAGGGTGGTCTAGGATGTGCTGGAACAACTTGTATTCTAAATGTGGTTGATTGCTGAGTAGGAGATGGGAAGGTGGACTGATGGAGACTTATTCACTGTGGCTTTGACTCGGGATGAGATGTTTACTTCAATAAAAACCCTTTCATATTAAGAGCTTCCTCATCGTCCATTTCTTTTGAACTATTGGGGAATGGATGGATTAACTTAGAGCGCAGTCTGATGGGCGCAATAACTTGGATGAACGACTCATGGATAACTTAAATATATACATCACACAGTCTTAAATCGAACACTAACAATAGTTCACAGGAACGGTACAGTTTTTCAGACGTCAAACTTATGTACGGCGGCGGCCTGTACTTTTATTACCCTGGTATACGCCCATCATCGTACTGATAATAACGGCCTATATAGGTCCTAACTGATTTTTAGGGTAAAAGTTATATATTTCATTAAATATGTCACGTGACCTGTCGGCTTTCCAGTTGCCAATTGGTACGGTATCTAAAGAAAATCATTTGTTTTTTTGAATTCTCTGAATCTATGTATGATATATTAAAGTAAAGTTTGTTTATTGAATTAATTAATCAAAGTCAAACTCCCAATGCCTTTATCAATATAGAGAATTGTTAATTTCTCATGGTCAGGAAAGGGCTAGGCCTTATAAAATCTTTCTTTTGTCAGTGAAACATTTTGTAATGTTCTCTTCCTTTTTGTATATCCTTTATTAAGTAGGCATACAGAGATTGTAATATAGATTCTACATAGGCCTAAATGAAAAGAGCTTTAGATAAGATTAGATTATTTATATCTCTTCAATGCAGATAATGCATGGTGTTTGGTGGTGTTCCAGCAGCTTTCTGATTGCCTTCTTTACAGGCCATGGCCTTAGCCTATATGCAGTATGTAAGACGATTGGCTTCTCCTTTTCCAAAACCTCATGAGGAAAAAGAAATGCGCAGGTACACGGGCCAGTTGCATGTAAAACTCCCCAACTTGTAGTTCCCTCAGGTTCCACCAGGCGGCGGTGCGGTAAGGAGGAGGGGGTGAAGGAGGGGGTGAAGGAGGGGGGTGAGGTCAAGGTCGGCGGCAGAGAAAGGCTCAGACTGCGGCGGGCTGCAGGCAACACAACGTGGGGACGACTTACATAACCCGAAAAACACCTCACAAACAACAAACAACTCCTCCATCAGCTGTCCCAACCCTCGGCCACACCCCATGTCTCGGCCAGCCCGCTGCCAGCGGCCGTAGCGGCCCGGACAGCGCCCAGAGAGGACCCAACGGTCGGCCTCCTCTCACCACAGCAGCCCGAGTTCGCCATTTTCCCGCAGTAGACGGGCGGAGAGGGGGAGAAAGGGGCGCCGACCCCCGCCATAGGACAGGCAGGAGGAGAGACCACCAGGAGGAATTACGCCGTGCTGCTGCCGTGTGCACGAGGAGGAGCTAACCCTAGGAGGAGGAGGACGATGGCGGGCCGTGGTCGGCCCGGGGGGCTCCTCATCCCCCTGCTGCTGGCCGCCCTCGTCGGCCGTCTACAAGGTAAGACTAAGGGCACTTTGTCTACCCCCGGGAGGAGGAGAAGGAGGGGGGCCGACCAGCCCCCTCCCTGCCCCCTTTGTGCCCACACTCACTGCTGTCACTTTCAGGCCGCCTTTACTGTGAGTCTGTTGGAGCTCATGGCGGGCTGCAACATGTTTTCAGGCTTGTACTGTTGGTGTAATGTACATGGGGATATGGGATGAGGCCATTGAACTTGAAGGAGGGAAGACGGAGTCCGGGTCAGAGTTGGCCAGGTTAGGCTTAAAGCCTACCCCCTCCCCCCCCCCCCTCCCCCAACCCCCCACCCCCAGGCTCCAGCCCGCACCCCACAGAGGGGGTACAGAGGCGGTACAGAAGGGCACCTACTCCGGCTACTGTCAGTAGGTCTAGATCTAGACTACTACTGTAGTCTGTGGGTGGGTTAAATCAAGACGTACCTACTAAGGGTTATACTAACTAAGGCCAGTCTTGACATGAATGAACATGTAGATTAAAGCATTATTGCGCACACAGTGAACTAAACAGGTTTAACGGCTAAAGCCTCGTCCTCTTAACAGTCTTGCAATCATAGAGTGATTTGGAAAGAATACGACAATTGTAACTTCCAATTTTTACAAGAAAATTTTCTTTTTTTCCCATCAAATTTTGTAGTTAAACCAATGGTGAGTAGAACATATTTAGAACAGACCAAGGGGGCCACAAAGCAAGTGTTACTGTTATTGCCCTGGTTTGTACATACTGTCAGGGGCTTCCAGAGGTGCCAAATCTCCTTTTCGGAAAGGAGATCTCCTTTTTTGGGGGTTATTTTAAGCCGCTTTAGTCCAAGACATAGGTGGCTGCCAACTGGGGCAATAACAATTGCTAATTGTGCCTGCATTCAGTACTTGATTTATTCTATATCAATATTTTAACACAGTAAATATTGATAATATGTACGTACAGTAGGAAAATTGGCATTAACATCGATTGAAAGTAGACATCATTGCCCTTTCATTTGCGAGTTTCTGAGGGGGGGGGGGGGCAGGACAATTATGGTGAAGGTACATGTACTAGTACTACTACTGATCATGATGGTGTACTGGGGCGGATGGTCCTGCCCCCCCCCCCCTCCTCCCCCCCTCCCTTTTGCTGGACCCATAAACTACAAAAAGAGGGGAAAATGTTGCATGTATATGTGCGATAGCACGCCATTTTAGTATTTAACCTTTTTGCTGACCCCCCCCCCCATCCCTTTTGAAAATCATGTATCCACCCCTGATGTATGGGGACCTGAATCCTGATACCGTTGTGCATGGAATTTGATGGCTGGGCGACGGTGAAATCGCCTAGTGGGTATGGGGCTTTACTCATACCGGGGGCCAAGCCATTGGAGCCTACCTCTTGAAATAACAACTTTAGTAACGATGTTTGATCATGGTTTCATCTCACTGAATGCTGGCAATGTGATCCTCATCTCCATACATTGCATTATAACTGTCATAATTGTCCGATCATTTATTCCTTAGTCGTGTGTTGTTTTGGTAAGAGCTCAGTAGACTGTCCCTAGCCAGGGGCCTCCAAGCGGGGACGCGGGGGGGGGGGGGGGTAGGGCCTCCAGGCCAGGTGAAGGCCGTGTTACAAGACACCACATGAGCTATATATATGGCACAGAGAAATCACACATGTTCAGTTAGTATTCATAACATTATACCAGAATTTATATATATAATATTACACTACCCGATATGAGCTGTCATATGAATATGGCGCAGAGAAATCACAGATATTAGACAGCATTCTTTGTTAGTTACACATGTTTAGAATACTCCAAATTGCCAATTTCAAACAATTTTAACACTCCTACATGAGAATTATCTGTGATATGGCAGCCCAAGTCATGTAGTGTAACAAGGCTTGAGGAAGGAGCAGAAACTTATGGCCGGGGAGAGGGGAGATCCTTCTGGGGGGGTTCTACAGGCCCACAACGGTGAGTGGGGGGAGGGGGGCTCAGTCCAGGGGCTGATCCAGGGGTGGGGGTAGGGATCCCGCCCCTTGCCATCTGGATGCTGGGAAAAACTGAATCACCGTGAGGGTGGCTCTGCTGAGATACTGAGGATTCGGCGGCGGGGGAGGTAGGAGGGGGGCAGGGTGGCGGGGGGGGGGGGGGGGGTGCGGGCGGCGCCTTTTGTGTCGTAACGTGTCCTCAGTACCGTTTGTCCTCCCCCCCCCCCCCCCCCCGTGACCCCGACACCCTGAACGAGGTCAGCCCCAGCCCTAGACTGTAGTTACAGCTGGGTATCACATCTACACGGAATGATCTGGAGTTGGCCGATGTTTGATGAGATAAGGATGTGCTCTATGGTTAGATTCATCATTACGCCGGAATAACGAATTAAGTCCGTCACGTTCAATAAAGTCAGGGATACAGCTGGGTATGCTGTTCCGGTCCCCTCATTATTTAGATGCAGCACCCCCCCTCCCCCCCTTCTATCAAGGCCCCGCCTATCTCCCATTTACACGTTGTGGCTACCTTTTCTGTTACACGCTGTGGCTACCTTTTCTGTCTCCCAATCAAATTGTATATCGTTACTGTAGTAATGTCGACTTGGCGAATGGCCATCCCGATTACTTGGGATAGGTACCGTATGCTGATATGATTTCAATAATTGGTCGTGCAATCACATCCCTCGTTCATGGTTGGGGCCTGTTAACAGTTAACATATAACACCTGCATTGAAATGACCAAGGTTAAACCGATACCGTTTCTTCTGCTTCAATATAATAGTTCATGAGGAAAGCCATTCAAAAGTTCTTATTTTCGCACTTTTTCCACCAGTATTTTATTTTTATGAGAATAGCTGATATTGTGCTCAGTGTGAGGCCCATGGCGACCCAGATATAATGAGGCGAATTAAACACCCGGAAATGAGGCCCCGAGGTCCCGGCGGCCCCCTGTGACGGCCCGACCCCCGCTCTACTGTACGCGTAAAGGCCCTATTACACTACACGACATGAGCTGCGATATGACAATGTCGTAGAGAAATGACGTATATTAGAGACAAAATTCTCGGTGACACATATCCAAATTGCCAAAGTTTGATAATTATATTGCTGGTTCATGCATATTTAACTGTAATATCAACATAGTGTGTCAATATCGCAGCTCAAGTCGTGTAGTGTAATAGACCCTTAAGGCCCTATTACACCACACGACATGAGCTGCGACATGACCAGGACATGACCACGATATGAGCATGTCGCAGTCATGTCGCAGGTTGCTACGACATGAGTCTTAATCTCTTATTGCTGTAGTGTAATAAAGTCGTAGTATCTACGACTTTAAAGTCACACGATACACTATTTATCGCAGTAAATGTCATGGGAGTCAAAGTCATATGGCTATATCCTTGTCCATGACATGGGTTCAACATGTTTAATAATGTCTTAGGGTTAAGCTGGAAATCACATGAATTGGATTCCATGTCGTATGTCGTATGTCTCATGACGTAATTAACGTCACGTCCACTATACAAAAGTAGTGAAAACATCAGAGTGGAGTGTAATACCTCAAATCTGGATCTTAACTATGACAGCGCTATGACATGGCCACGACATGCCTTCGACTTTCACTTGTAAAGTCGTACAATATTGCTCCATGTTGTAAGCTATGTCGTAGGCATATCGTGAAGCCCATGTCGTCTAGTGTAATAGGCCCTTTATTACAGTCATGTACGTTATCTAATGATGACTAGTGTGTGTTGTATAACGCCCTCCTCTCTAACTGCCGCTCGTCACTTATGTTTGTGTTTCACTGTAGTGTACAGTGTGGACACGGTGCAGAGTGTGGCCTCAGTCGGGCCAGCCTGGTCCACGGACACAGGGACCTGTTCACACAAGAACACCCCCCGGCCAACCTGGGTCATTCACTAGGCTCTGGTTAGTTAAGGCCCATTGTACTTGTCGCCACGACTTAGCCCTGAACCTTTTGTTTGTGCCCAGTAACCCCGGTAGCGCTGATCACCTTCTGAATGTGATTCTAACCACCCCGTGTCCTACCAGGGAGACCGCAGCAAGTAATCGATGGAGGTTTCGAACATTACTAGGAACACATATCATCAATTATTAGAGGGAAATGTAATAAGAACGTATCTGTCGTCTGTCATCCGTTTCACGTCATTCGGCATCAATCGCTCCCAAAGCGATTTTTGATGACTGACAGACAGCCAATGGCAAAGGATAGGATCCGTAAGCATATGACAGATGGCGGATGGACTAATATTGTTGAGGCTTTTTCTCTGTAATCTTTCTGTCGATTCTGTTGATCCTCCTACAAGTCGGAGTCTAAAGTTGGTCAAAACTGTCAAAACCAGCATAAAATCATGTAGTGAAAAGCATGGATCTGGGTAACCTGCGGAGGCTTTCTTGTCCTTTTTGATGCCTTGCGCCATACAAAGATATAATCATATAAATGTAATGTAAGTAAGGCATCAAAGGAGGCATACCGGATTTGAATTGTTCTTTTGTTGTTGTGCACTGGGGCATGTAATTGGGCTATTAGCACCTTCCCCCTCCCCCCTCCCCCTCCCCCCTCCCCGCTACCCCTCAGTGCTGCTCATTGGTCGACCTGATTGACCAATAGGATTCCCTCCTATACCACCGTCCGTGCGCCCAATCAACCATGACGCCTGCAATATGCTGGTAACCTAGCAGAATAGGGAGTGTTCGCGGCTGGAACTGGAAGTGGTTCCAGCCGGCCACCACACTGCATACTGTGCTAATTACAGGTACGAGTGCTGTTCACTGGTGACACGCCTCACTGCACAGATCACAGGTAGCAGTGGCCGCTGGTCAAGGTGTGTCACCTGTAACACACCTGGCTGGGACCAGACTGGTCTATTTGCACCACTATTTGGACGCACGTGCACTATTGGACGTTACTACTATAATAAGAATCATTTTAAAGGTCGTATTTTTCTTCATCTATTGATGTTTTTAGACTTACAATGGAATTAGTAATGACGATTTTATCAATTTTAATTTGATTTTTTTACTTTTATTTTTTGAACATCAATATCTCTGTTAATATTCAACTTATATGAATGAGGTTTTGCACACACCTTCATAATAATCATATGCAGGGAAGCGTGTCTCAAATTTTTAATCAATGTCCTAGATTTTATTTTATGACCAAAAACGGCAAAAAAACGGGAAACTTTTTGCAATTTTTTTTACCAATATCATTTTCTACATATCATAAAAATGTAACTAAGCCCTATATAAAAAATTTGAGACACGCTTCCCTCTGTATATATATCAAGAAGACATCCTAAAAATTTCAAAGGTTTAGGTTAGATATTAAGTGAGATATTGATGTTCAAAAAATTAATTTGAATTTTATGTTTTTTATGTTCATGACCAACCTATAGCTACACGGCTATTATTTTAACTATTTTTATGTAAGTTATACCAATCGATTTGGTTATATATTGGCTGTTTAATGATATTTTTCATTTAGTCATACTATGCAAGACAAATTGTGTAACTGTTATAAGGGAGCGATGCTGTTCACACCCCAACCACTGGTGTCTATCCTTAAACCATCTTTAGATGTCTCGTGTTTACCTCTTACAGTCCGCAAGGCATCTTCGGCCGGCACCTTGAGCCGGCCGAAAATCTTCAGATTTCTAGTTTATTTTACAACCGTCATTGTGCTTGGAGATTTCAAGTTTTTCAATAGTAAGTCTAGGGGGTGTATGACTTTTTGCTTCGGACCGAAAAGTGCTAGGAGATTTCATCATCAGAATGTGTGTAAAAGCCTCAAACCAGGATAGTAAATCTTTTTCTGGGAACACAAAACTATTGTTGTTTGAGAGTATTTGTGTAGTGACATCATCAAAACGTGAGATCTGATCATTTATACACAGGCGTGGTCATTCATACACAGCTACAAAACTAGGGCTGTTGTATAGGGGTAAGAGGGTAAGGGGGTGAAGGGGTAAAGGGGTCTGGAATGGGTCTGGAATCAGAGAGATGGAATCCTTATGAAAAAAATCGATAAGACTGAGATTTTGTTTTTTTTAAACCACAGCTTAAATCTTAAGTCTAAAAAAAACACCTCGTATAGAATACATGTTCAGGTATTTGTAACATTTTGCCTTTAAATCCAACTGAATACTTCATTAAACATTAGAAAAAGGCTAAAAATTAACTAAGATTGACCTCTGAGAGCAACCCAGATATGACAGTAATACCACATTTCATTGGACATTATCATCATATATCATTCAGTACATATAACCCTCCCAAACAGATAGTAATAACAGATAATTGTTTATAGAGATATGATAACAAATAAAGAATAGGCAAGAAATAAACAAACATTCCATATTAATAGAATTCAAAATGCTGCTTAGAACTCAAATTAGAAAAACTGCGCAAAATGGTGATAGTTCATCTCTAAATACCCTTTGGATAGAAATGAAAGACCCTGTAAATTGAAGATTCCCATTAGATTGAAGTTGTTCGAAGTCAAGAAAAATACAAAATTTCAGAAAATTTTGGAAGACATTCCAAATCATTTTGACTGTTTATTTAGGATTGATTTCATCCTCATGATCCAGATTCATATTTTACATATTCCTGGTTTTAGAACAATACCAAGATTATTGATGGAATTCTAAGATTAATGAGGATCTCTTTGTAAAAGTGAGGGCAACCTAATGTTTTTATTGCAACAGTTGAACTTGCTGCAGTGATCCATGTTGTGAGGGTGCGCCATTCTGCATCAGAGATTCAGACCTCGCAGGGACATCACTTAATGATGATAATACACAGTGTCAGACATTTAACTATTAAATGAAATATTGCATGAAAAGCCCACAAATATCAAAACAGTGGTCGTATTCAAGGGGTCTTTTGACACTAGAGATGCTGTCTAGGACCATCCCTATGGAGCCTATCACCGAGCCGGTCAGTGACCTGAGACCATGTTTTTGTGTGTTTTTTTTAGAACAGTTTTATTGCCAATAGTCTATCACATAAGTACATGGTCTTCCTATTGGACAAGACTCAAGTGATCGAATGAAGATGAGATCAAGTATGACCAAAAATCAATATTGCTTCACCATTAGACTTATTGCCTGTAGAGTGAGGCTTGCTACAATACTACATTAGCAACAATGTAACCCCGGCTAGACAGGTATCCTACACTGGAGGTGGGCGCCGGGGTAATTACGGCCTCTTCTCTCACCCCGGAGAGCCCCAGGTGGGTCCTCAGACCGACCCCCCACCCCTCATCCCACAAGCACCCCACTCAACCCACCCACCCACACCAAATTCACCTTGATGTGTGTATTACGCTAGTTACCGACGAGAGGCCAGTTGATGACCACTTGAGCAGGTTTTAAGCTGGGGACAGGTGGCCGACAGAAGTAAACCGGGCTCAGGGTACAATGTGGACCACAGGTGGCCAGACAAAGGTAAACCGGGCTTAGCTGCCGTACAATACTGCGGTCACAAAGGCGGCGGTGGGTATTTATAATAAAGGTGGCCGTGGATATTTATACACCGCCTCTGTCCCCTGCAGCTACTGGCCATGTAATGCTCTGTAAGAAATAAGCGTTTTCGGACCAGGTTGACCACTGGGCAACCAGCTATTTCCCCACGCCCGGGAGTATAGTACCCCAGCGCTGCCCGCGTGGCTCACCTCAGGCTACGGTGAAGGTTGCAAAGTCTATGAAAAATCATGTATCAAAAAAAAAAGAGAAAAAAAAAAGAGAAGGAAACAACAAAAATAATAGATGACCGTGCGTTTCTGCGTTTGTAATATGGTCCTATACCCCTAAATTGGACAAGGTGACATGGGCCCTTTTGGAGCTTCATGACATGCGACATGGGATTGTAAGGAGATAATGACTGGGAATATTGCAATTACTTAAATTCGACATGCGACATTAGGACCCCCCCCCCCCCCCATTCAAGGGCCCCTGTAATCAGTGATTACTACAATAAATGTATTCTAGTTGACCGGTGGTAGTACTAGAACTACTACTGCTGCACGTCATTAGTGTAGGGAGGAGCCTGGAGGTGGGACTACATGGAATATTAGACCAACAATGATAACATCAGCTGTGTTGATAAACTCGTGCCCAGACAGCTGATAGGTAGGTTATCATTGTTTATTTGGTGTAGGTGACCTCCTGCCGTATTCCCGCCCTGTGACGGGGAGTGAAGTAGGTTCTGATAATATTCTGATAATACACGTACGCCCTGACCCACCGTGCACCCGCCATGCTAATCATATTTCCGAATAATACACAGTATCAGGGATGTAAGTTTTCCGACTTTTGTCGGATTTCCAATTTTTTTTTACTTCTTCAACCCAAGATGTTAAGAACAAGTTTTATAGCATTTTAGGGTACACTCAGAATTTCTCTATGCTATTTGCAATTTATTTTTCATTGTCCCCTACTTTAGTACTTACATCCCTGTGTATTGATTATGACAATATTGGTATTTACCCGCTGGAAATATGGAAACCATGCTGGGGAGGCTGGATGCCCCTGGATGCCCCTCTCACAGGTCTGCTGTAGGACCGTTATGGTGGGAAGGTGGCGAGCAGTCAGGGCCCCGGTCAGTGAGGTGAGGGGGTAGTGGTGGGGCGGGTGGTGGGGTCAGATGCCCTCAGGGCCCGGGTGGGGCCGTTTGTGGGGGTCGGACATGGACCAGGTGCTGCGGGGGTCACCTATTGACGTGCACGGGCTGTGGAGAGCCCCTGACGTGCCCTCCGGTCCAGCCGTCCGGCGCCCATCCCCCCTCCACAGCCTCAATACACGGGTATAATATTGGTGGAGGCACGTATAGACGTAGTGCTGAGGGTGGGGGAAGAGATAGAAAAGTCCAAGATGGTGGATATTTCTCTAGGACGCCCCACGGGGAGTCAGGTCATTGACCTCAGCCCACGTCGTGTCGTGTGGTAGGGTCATCGCCGGGGCCATCGTGGTAACGGGACTGCACTGTCTGTGTGATGGGTGGGTATTGATTTGGGGTGAATTTGGGCATTAACGTTTAACACATCGTCTATAGTGACTATGAGGCTGTCCACCTTGGGGGCTTTGGTTGCAGATGGTTGTTCAGTGAGCTGTCGGGCCCTTTGTGGGGGTCCCCATGTCGAATGTCGAATTTAAGAGATGGTTATGTCCCTTGTCACTTAACTTCTCATGTCCCATGTCGCCTCTAAGACATCCTCATGTCTCATGTCACATTTAAGAAATTGCCCCTGTCATGTCCTTTATTTTTTTCTTCATGTCACTAAGCCCCATGTTGCATGTCGATTTAAAGAAATGGCCGTGTTGAATCTAAGAGTCTAGGGCCTTAGCTGTGGACACACCGTCCTGCGGGGCCCTGGCTGGACGTACATAGAGACCCTGCCCCCTGAGAGGGGCAGTCTGACTCCCAGAGAGGAGCGGGGTGACTCCCTGATCCAGTCTGGTCCCGGCGCTGGGATGAGCCGAGGTCAGCGCGGATCATCCAGGTCACGTCACGTGATGCTATCAGTGATAGCCCCACACCGCTCAGTGTGAATAGCGGGAGTTATAACGTCCTGATCGTGAGGCGGGGTGGGTAGTCCTCTACCGTTCATCCCATTAGTGAAGCTTTTACTCACCAGGCGGCGCCCCACTAAGTGCCCGCCCCTAGCGGCCACATCCGGGACGTCATCAAACTACTTCCGGTCCCGGCGTGCACTGCGCGGGCCATCACACTGAGCTGGTTCCTGGGCGGTGGGGTTTCCACACGCACGGCCTGACGGGGACGAGCATTAGCGCTAATAGGGATAAACAAGGTAGGCTTTAGCAATGAAGTCAAAGCATAGATTACAAAACCTGAGACATCGATGGCCTACACCACTACTTTTAGTTAATAGCGCTGATAGGAATTAACAAGGTAGGCTTTAGCAATGAAGTCAAAGCATATATTTCAAAACCTGAGACATCGATGGCCTACACCACTACTTTTAGTTAATAGCGCTGATAGGAATTAACAAGGTAGGCTTTAGCAATGAAGTCAAAGCATAGATTACAAAACCTGAGACATCGATGGCCCAGACCACTACTTTTAGTTACATGTAATGGCGCTGATGGGAATAAACAAGGTAGGCTTTAGCAATGAAGTCAAAGCATAGATTAAAAATAAACCTCTTCAAACCTTAGACATTGATGGCCAAGACCACTACTTTTAGTCACTGCGATGACTTATTCTGTAAGATAGACAGTAAGCAGGTAATGGGACGCTGCATCTGTTTGTAATGTCCAATCACCTGTTTGTAAGGCCCTTTCAGCTGTTAGTACAGCCATGTCGGTTGTTTGTAAAGCCCCCTTAGCTGTTTGGAAGGCCCCCCTCAGCTGTTTGTAAGACCCCCTTAGCTGTTTGTAAGGCCCTTTCAGCTGTTTGTAAGGCCCTTTCGGCTGTTTGTAAGGCCCCCTCAGCTGTTTGTAAGGCCCCCTCAGCTGTGAGTAAGGCCCCCTCAGCTGTTTGTAAGGCCCTTTCAGCTGTTTGTAAGGCCCTTTCAGCTGTTTGTAAGGCCCTTTCAGCTGTTTGTAAGGCCCTTTCAGCTGTTTGTAAGGCCCCCCTCAGCTGTTTGTAAGGCCCTTTCAGCTGTTAGTAAGGCCCTTTCAGCTGTTTGTAAGGCCCTTTCAGCTGTTTGTAAGGCCCTTTCAGCTGTTTGTAAGGCCCCCCTCAGCTGTTTGTAAGGCCCTTTCAGCTGTTAGTAAAGCCCTTTCAGCTGTTTGTAAGGCCCCCCTCAGCTGTTTGTAAGGACCTTTCAGCTGTTTGTAAGGCCCCCTCAGCTGTTTGTAAGGCCCTTTCAGCTGTTTGTAAGGCCCCCTCAGCTGTTTGTAAGGCCCTTTCAGCTGTTTGTAAGGCCCCCTCAGCTGTTTGTAAGGCCCTTTCAGCTGTTTGTAAGGCCCCCTCAGCTGTTTGTAAGGCCCCCTCAGCTGTTTGTAAGGCCCCCTCAGCTGTTTGTAAGACCCCCTCAGCTGTTTGTAAGGCCCTTTCAGCTGTTTGTAAGGCCCCCTCAGCTGTTTGTAAGGCCCCCCTCAGCTGTTTGTTAGGCCCCCTCAGCTGTTTGTAAGACCCCCTCAGCTGTTTGTAAGGCCCCCTCAGCTGTTTGTAAGGCCCTTTCAGCTGTTTGTAAGGCCCCCTCAGCTGTTTGTAAGGCCCTTTCAGCTGTTTGTAAGGCCCCCTCAGCTGTTTGTAAGGCCCCCCTCAGCTGTTTGTAAGGCCCCCTCAGCTGTTTGTAAGGCCCCCTCAGCTGTTTGTAAGGCCCCCTCAGCTGTTTGTAAGGCCCCCCTCAGCTGTTTGTAAGGCCCTTTCAGCTGTTTGCAAGGCCCTTTCAGCTGTTTGCAAGGCCCTTTCAGCTGTTTGTAAGGCCCTTTCAGCTGTTTGTAAGGCCCCCTCAGCTGTTTGTAATGTGTCGGACAATCACATCAGCTGTTTGTAAGGTCCTTTCACCGATTTGCAAGGCCCTGTAGGCTGTTAGTGCAACTGTTGTTGTGTGCTAAAGAAAAACGATAGTCTAAATGTTCAACGGTTCACTGTAGACCGCTTCTCTGGTTTTTATGGCATGCAACCTGAACAACGTTGGCCTTAAGTTTTTATGGTATGCTGTCATTGTCCGACATCAGAGTACAGACACCGAGCGTAGACATCCCCAAACTAAGCACATGGCCAACAGTTTCTGCACATCCTCTTACATTAGCCATTACTTGACCAGAAATAGCGGAGTATGTTCGTGTGCACGTTTTAAAAAACGTGTGCTTTGCAGTAAAATTGTGTAACTCGGCTGCTGGGTGCACCATTACTTTGGCCCTTTAGTCTATAGAACGCCGGCCTCAGGTTTTTACCCTATATGCTGTATGTTGGTGTGAGGTTTTTATGGCGTGCTGTAGAATGCTGCTATCAGGTTTTCCCGCTGGCCTCCTCTGCTCCTATACCCATTAGTGACCACAAGTATGTGTACCCAGCGAGGTGGGTCGTGGTGGTGGTCGGGGCTATTCAGAGAGTGCTACTTTAGATCCTTGGCCCTCGGCCGTCTGGACTTGTGAAAACACTTTAGAACAGGGCGGACTGCTGCTTTGGTTGGGCAAGAGGACTCCCTGGGCCCAGCGAGGCATATATGTAGATCACGCCCTAGCAGTGGGCAGTCCTCTCACCACAGGAAGTGAACATACAAAGTAAAAAACCCCTTTACCCCCTACACTTTCTGTTTATCTACTTGGAGGTCGTCCCCAAATTGCCAATGTAAGGTTACAGAATGCTATTTGTGTGCAGGTCACAGTGCCTTCGTCAGTTCATGGTCATGCAGGGAAAGGATGAAAAGTACAATTACTTATCTTTGTTCTATTATGATTACTTCATGGCCACCACCATGTACCGTCTACAAATTTCCAGTACCGTTTTGTACGAAGTTGTATTTGGGGCCTCTCCTGGATCCCCGGGTCCCTGCCCCACTGAAATGCCATGAGGCCGGCTGTGCGGGGCCCCCGAGGCCAGCTGTGCGGGGCCCCCGAGGCCGGCTGTGCGGGGCCCCCGAGGCCGGCTGTGTGGGGCCCTGAGGCCAATTGTGAGGCCACGAGGCCAGCTGTGCGAGGCCCTGAGGCTGGCTGTGTGGGGCCCCAAGGCAGGCTGTGCAGGGCCCCGAGGCAGGCTGTGCGGGGCCCCGAGGCCGGCTGTGCGGGGCCCCGAGGCCAGCTGTGCGGGGCCCCGAGGCTGGCTGTGCGGGGCCCCGAGGCCGGCTGTGCGAGGCCCCGAGGCCGGCTGTGTGGGGCCCGAGGCTGGCTGTGTGGGGCCCCAAGGCCAATTGTGAGGCCCCGAGGCCGGCTGTGCGAGGCCCCGAGGCCGGCTGTGCGGGGCCCCGAGGCCGGCTGTGCGGGGCCCCGAGGCCGGCTGTGCGGGGCCCCGAGGCCGGCTGTGCGGGGCCCCGAGGCCGGCTGTGCGGGGCCCCGAGGCCGGCTGTGCGGGGCCCCGAGGCCGGCTGTGCGGGGCCCCGAGGCCGGCTGTGCGGGACCCCGAGGCCGGCTGTGCGGGACCACGAGGCCAATTGTGAGGCCATGAGGCAGACTATGCGAGGTCGTGAGGCCAAGTGTGAGGCCCCGAGGCCAGCTGTGTGGGGCCCCGAGGCCGGCTGTGTGAGGCCTGAGGCTGGGCCAGTTGATGAGGCCAGACTCATTTACTGGCCATGCACGGACGTACCGCTCAGGCGGGGGAATCGATGGCAGGGGGGGGGGGGGTGCAAAGTGGGGGCTAATCTCAGATTGATGCCAGAGTCTTAGTAACGTTTTGGCTGCAGGGACTGGTGGGGCCCCACAGCACAGGGAAAACAGGGGGGAAACATCCTTCCCTTGATTATAGGGCTCTCTTATTTCTTATTAGAGGTGGAGTCATTGGAGGTGGCAGTGTCGGGGGGCCCGGGCTGATGGACAGCGGAATCCACTCCCGGGACAGGCGGTGGAGGGCAGGGGGGGGGGGGGGGGGGGGTCTTGGGGGACGACTCGACTCAGGCTTCGGATCTTGACCCATTAGGCCAAATAAAAAAAATTGTTGTGTTCAGGTAACCCTACCTACCCTAAATTTTTGGCCCTACCCTAACTTTTTTTTAGGAAATCTTTAAAAAAAAATTCAGAATCCAAAGAATTGACCTAAAGTACCATGGAAAACCATAAAACAGCACATGGATACTCAGGGCATGTATTTTAGATGCTAAAAATACTTTTTGAGAATATTTGGAATATCTTTTTTATTTCCAACACTGGCCGGGTCTCTTTGGCAAGTGAAAAAAAAAAGCAAAAAAAATAAAAAATTTTCGACCTACCTACCCTATTTTTTTCGACCTATGTTACCTGAACACAACAAATTTTTTTGTTTGGCCTTAGTTTGACCACTAACACAAAAATTATTATATTGACATTTACAGAAATATAACGCATCTTTCTACAGAAAATACATTTGATGGCTTTGAATTTATTGTTGTCCTACAAATGCAGACATATTCAGAATCCTATAGGGTGCCCACGCAGATCTGATATTAAGATCTTAAAGGACAAACCGTCCTAACTGCAATCAGCCTCAAATACGTCTGGTTGTACAAAGGTTACCGGCCGTTCTGTTTTACCCAGCAGCGACCAGACATTCTGAGAGGGTGCAAGTGAACTAAAACAACAGGAAAAATTCATCTGGATACATCTAGATAGTTTATCGCAAACACCGGATTCCCCAGAATGCAACCACTAATTGAGTTGACTCAGATTAGAAAAATTTGGAAATTGCCCAGATAAAAAGTAAAATACTTGCATTAGACCGTAATAGGACCAATTAGGTGGCAGTGAGGCGTGCGTCCAGGCCTTCATTTCACGCCCCGCTGCCCGCCAAAGTAAACAATCACAAATGGATCACTCCCATTTCTCTTCTCACTCTCCAAACAGATTCCTCCTGGTCTTTCCCCCGTAATTCATACAGGAGTTAACGCACTATCTGCCTGGAGAGTTTCACTTGTTTTCCGCTACGCTGGGATCCGCGCATCGAACTCACGCTATCGCTGTACGTCACGAATGTGCGCAGGTACAGCCCAACCCCGAGTTAGCCAGATTTTGGCTAACTCGGCGTCACGTGACCACTTTTTGTCCAATCCGATCCATCGACACAATGGGCTCCACCTGCGCCCTTTCGTTCGAGGCGCGGGCACCAGCGTAGTTTTCCGCCTGTTACCATCAGACCCTGAATTCCGCCGGTACCAGCGGGTGGTCACGTGACCGGAAGTGCCGTCAGACGGGCGTCTGGTGACGTCATTTGCTGCTGTCCGTGTCTGTTTCAAAAGACTTCACGTGACAAGGTTCACTCTTGGTCAATATTGAATAAAACCATGGAATAAAACTGCAAAATTTTGAAATATGTTTCACTTTCCAAATCGGAATTTGAGGTGTGGAACTTGTCCCTGAGCAGTGGAACTCATGACCCCAGGTTCTCTCTGAGCGGTGAAACTCATGACCTCTCGGGTTCTCCCCGAGTGTAGCACTCATGACGCCAGGTTCTCCCGGAGCTGCGGAACTCAGGCATCAGTCCTGCCTTAGCTTTTACTAAGCCCTATATGGAAATCTCGCACTTTCTCTGGGCAAATTATTATGATTTTCTCTTCACATCATCATTCGGACTCTATCCTTAAATATATTCCATTTAAAAAGAATATTAGTAATAATTTTAATGATATTAATAATATTGAGAGATTTAAAACATGTGTTTGTACCGATGGCTGCACACATGTCGGCCACTATGACTGTTGTGTTATGACAAGGGACACGTGCCCAGAGACTAGTGAGCGGTGAGATAAGCCCACGGGGATAATCTGACATGGTGGAGTGGCTTACCTGATCTGTACGGGCAAGCAGAAACATACACTCCTTCACCGTGGCTGCTGAAATTGCCACTGCTAGCCCCAACCTGACCGGCCTTGAGGCCTGTGTTGCAACGGCCCTATTACAGCGGGTGATCACCTTTTTTCAGCAACCCGGAAATATACGTCACACATGGCTGTGTTGAATCCACATTCATTCAAACTTGTAACTGCTTTAGGCCTATGTGCTACCAAAATACACATATTTAAAAGAAAAGTAGGCCCCCTACTAACGTTAGTGCGAAAATATGACGGGAGGGCCGTCAGGTTATGCAACCGAAATTCGCGTACCCCAGGCCCTTGATAGGTAGGGGGTGAGAGGCCGTGCAACTTTGAGGGTGGTTTCTTTAGGTAATGCATCCATGAAATAAAAATGCGCAAATGATTCTGAATATTGGCACATCGCTAGATCAACATGTGGCAAATATCAATAAGTCCAGAAAATGGTGTGTCACCGAGTCCGATTTTATGCAAGAATAGAGGGGGTAGTTACATACCGGGGAGAAGTCAGTCTAAGGCCGGGAAGGAGTGGACCATATATGCCGGGGTGAGCCTTGTCAGGGGCCGGGAAGAGTAGAGCAGCTTAGTGTATCTATTAAAACTTTATGAAAATGAATATCCTGCTCGCCCAATCACTCGTTCCTTTTCACCATTTAATCTTAACATATTTATGAAGACTCGCTGGTGGTTTGGAGGTTGTAGCCAAATGATCAGCTTGAAAAAGTTTACTTTAAAAGGTGTATACAATGTGCCGACCATAAGTCAGTATAATATAGGTGAAAGTGCAGACAAGTGTTTGTCAATCTACAAAAACGACATGAAAATACATGTATTATCTCCCAATTAACCTGTAATTTTCAATAAACCATCTATATGTATATCTCGACACATGTTGCTATTTCCTAATCCCTGGTATTAAGAAAAGTCTATTATTATTACATTCTTTGTTAAGTGCTGACGAGTGTGTAGGCACTCATCATGGATGTATTACCCTAAGTCAGCTCTGTCAGGGGGGGCCTCTGCCCAAGCTGCGCGACACATTATGTAATAGTCGCTCACTCAGACCACTCTGATGACCTAGATTGCCTTAGAGCGGAGCGGCACTTGCCACAGGTTAGCATCACGTGACTTCATTTGCATGCGCGGTGAGGCTATCCATGTTCTTTTAGTTGAATTGCTTGATTTTTCCTTACTTACATAAGACTCCCCCAAAACATTGTATTATTATTTGCATACTTTCAATACTGAACTGACTATATTAAAACTACCAACATGACTTTCAATCTTATTCTCCTGCTAGCTAGCCAATTCAGTTTTGAGATTAGCGCTCCGCCATTGCTGCTATTAGCGCCTACCAGAGCCAAAAGCTAGCTAGCGGGCGTGGGTACCAGAGTAGCAGAAACACGGCCCGGGTAATCCCTGGGACAAGGTGTATGAGCAGCTACTTTAACAAACATCAACAATATAGAAACACCTCTGTGCCCCTCCCAATGATATTACGGAAGTTACGTTAGATTTAATCACGTTAATTCAATTCAATTCAATTTACCTATATTGCCCCCCCCCCCCCCCCCCCAAACACACACACAGATTTCACTACCTAAGTCCGTAAGTGGCCTAATCTGATCCAAACTGCTTCACAGCAAATGTAAGCTTGGAACAAGGCTCTCTTATTTTTACATGGACTTTTGAATGTTTTATCTTTCAATTGAAAACTGAACAATTGTTATATCATGCTTACGATCAAATGCTATTTTCTAAAATATTGATGTAAATTCTGCAGCTGAGTTTGTAGACCCACTGAATCTGTTGGTGTAGATCCCCGTAGACCCACTGAGTGCTGGTATAGATCCCCGTAGACCCACTGAGTCTTTTGGTGTAGATCCCCATAGACCCACTGAGTCTGCTGGTGTAGATCCCCATAGACCCACTGAGTGCTGGTGTAGATCCCCGTAGACCCACTGAGTGCTGGTGTAGATCCCCGTAGACCCACTGAGTCTGCTGGTGTAGATCCCTGTAGACCCCCTGAGTGCTGGTGTAGATCCCCGTAGACCCACTGAGTCTGCTGGTGTAGATCCCCGTAGACCCACCGAGTGCTGGTGTAGATCCCCGTAGACCCACTGAGTGCTGGATTAGATCCCCGTAGACCCACCGAGTGCTGGTGTAGATCCCCGTAGACCCACCGAGTGCTGGTGTAGATCCCCGTAGACCCACCGAGTGCTGGTGTAGATCCCCGTAGACCCACCGAGTGCTGGTGTAGATCCCCGTAGACCCACCGAGTGCTGGTGTAGATCCCCGTAGACCCACCGAGTGCTGGTGTAGATCCCCGTAGACCCACCGAGTGCTGGTGTAGATCCCCGTAGACCCACTGAGTGCTGGTGTAGATCCCCGTAGACCCACTGAGTGCTGGTGTAGATCCCCAGAGACCCACTGAGTGCTGGTGTAGATCTCCTCCATATTCATTATTTCCATCATCCTTGGGCGAGTCGTATTACTGCTATACATGTATGTAGTGAGAGCTGTATTAGGGAGTGAAAGGTTATGGATTAGAGGAGGGGGAGGTATAATGGATTGGTGAGGAGATTTTTCTCTATTTATAAAAATATGTGTTACACATATAATAGTGTCTATCTCTAGTCTCCCAAAATAGTCAGGCACCAAACTTATATCGTTTAGCCATTAACACATCCTATACCATCAGTCTCACCTCATAGATGACATAAACTATTTCGAAAATAGCTGGAGAAAGTGGTATTTTGTCAAATTCTTTCTTTCTTGTTAGACATCTGGTCACCCAGTTTGGACCACGACTGTTGGGTGACCCACAGGCCGGTAACAAGCAGTGAACAGCGCTATGCTGGTACCCGCAATCTGCAGACAGGGCCCACAGGTCATACGGTCACCAGCGCCAGGTAAGGGGTCACAGAGGTCAGAGGTCAGCGCGGGAAATATTTAGTGGGGATTTTGTCCAATTATTGGCCTGGCCGACGGAAGGTGCAGGTTTAATGTGTGTGTGTGTGTGGGGGGGGGGGGGGCTGTTGAAGGGGGTGCCACTCCCACATTTAATGGTGGCTTCCACTGCCCCTCACATGCAGTGGCCTGTGGGGGAGAATACAGAGATAGGTGCAAGTTTTGGGGCCCTTGATGGGGGGTCCCAATGTTGCATGTCAAATTTAAGAAATGTTGCCCTGTCGAATTTAATAAACGTCCATGGCACTCTGTCGAATTTAAAAAACATCCATGTCGCCATGTCAAATAAATAGTCCTGTCGCATGTGTTGGAATTATATGAGAATATATGGAAAAACGTTTTTAATAAAAAGATATATGAAATGAATGTCAAGGTCATTATAGGAAACAAGTTGTAACAAAGTCAAACCCCATTCACTAGTTTCTGACATTGTGTAAAGTTAATCTGTAACAGGGTGTTGTTCAAGTTAATCTGCAATCAAAACCTTGTGGCAGCCTTAATTAAAGAAGCTTGGTACAAGTTAATCTGCCCCCAATAGAAGGCTTTGGTGGCAGTCTGGGTCATGCCAGTCAGATTATTGTCCAGCCAGCCAGCTGTCAAAACATGTTGGGGGGCAGTCAGAGGGGCTGTCCCAGCAGGCCTGGCTGGGAGAGTAGAAAAGGCAGAGCAGGGCCACTGGTCAGTCAGTTCACCCAGGACCACCTTCAGGTAAGGGACTACTGGGACCTACACTCACCACTGCAGGCTTTACCTTGGACTAAGCTCTGCCCAGTGCTGACTCTGTAGGCTCCCTTGGTCCCTGCCACTCCTGCTGCCTACAGACCCTGCCACCCCTGCTGCCTGTAGACTCAGCCTAGCCTTGGCTGTCACTACTACCTGCCCCCTGGTGAGAAACCCCTTTATTTTATCGCTGCTGACCAGGACACTGTGATACTTGGTCTGTGACACTTGACACCAGGAGCACCACTGTCACTGTCACACCTAGGACTTTGTGACACTTGGTATTGTGACATTAGGAACCTCACTGTCACTGTCACTGTTACAACAAGGACCTTGATATATTTTATAGTTATATTGTTGACCTGACAATATTGTTCACCTGACATATTAATGACACTTTAACCTTTTTCTGCATTATCTTTTGTATCACAGTTGATGTATTTGGTATAACCTTTTGATATATTTGGAATAACATTTTGGTATCTTTATCTCCTACGGGAGCCAGCCTTTAATAATAAATTAATGATTATCCTGGTATTACCTCTCCATGTCATCTTTGTTTTAATAGATAAGTTTGAGACAATATAGAGACAATAAGAGATACTCATATGCCAAGCGAGTAGTACAGTTACATCATAATTATAACATTGCTGGTGGTTGAACCTTCGGGTATAAGGCTGATATTGATCAAAATTATTTCAAAATGGATCAACTGTTGACAGATTTGGAGAAAAGGTTGAATGAGTCTAGTCAGAGACAACAGCAGCAGCTTTTAACAGCACTTGGAGATGTGCATCAATTAGTGGGTACGCAGGATGTAGTGTTACAACCCAGAAATGACTTGATAGCCAAAAGGCCAGCAGATTTTTCAGGATCACCCTCAGAAGATCCTGAGACTTGGCTGGTTGAGTATGACGAGTATATGTCATGGGTTGAACCTACAAGATCAGAGGCAAATCGCAGGATGTTAAGCAGTTATCTAGTTGGCAAGGCCAAAGCATGGTATGTCAACTATGATATGTGTAAGGTGGATAGCTGGGACATTGTTAAAGAGAGATTTATAGCACATTTTGACAGGATTTCTCCTACTCAGCGTGATTTGCTGACGACAGTAAAAATGAAACCAAATGAAGATATCTCAGACTTTGTGAACTTAGCATCGACGGCTTATCGTAAACTTAAGCTGTCACCTGCTGAGAAGCTCTCGCGCTTTTTAGATGCTGTGACACCACAATATAGAGTGGAAATATTGAAGAAGAATCCTACCACAATTGAGGAAGCAATGCGTGCTGCTGTGGATGCAGAGTACACACTGTGCGATCGGGGAATATCTATGGCCGAGGTGGATGCTTTATTAGAAAAGAAACTAGCAGATAGACTTGCGCAAGTTTCTTCTGTAGACTCTGTTTCTCCTACAAAGAGTAGTGAAGATAATTCTGATCTACATCAGATAACGCGCATGTTTCAGGATTCACTAAGAGTTGTCTGTAGTGGGATCCAAGCGTTAGATGAGAAAGTCCGATCAATGGAGGTAGCAGCAAGAGACAATAGGGGATGGTCAGATAGAGATCAGAATCAAAAGGTCATTATCTGCTTCAAGTGTCAGGGTGAGAATCACATTGCCAGAGACTGTACTCTGAATACTGAGCGAAGTGCAAGGAAAGATCGCTGGGATCATGATCAGGGACAGTCAAGAAGATCATACAGTCATGATCGTAGGTGGCGGAGCCAGTCACCATCCAGTTACAGCAACCGAAAAAACTAGATTATCCTTCCTATGATGGGGAGAATAGGGAGGAAAATCTGAAGCCGACACGGACACGTCAACAGGATATTCGATCTGGGTATGCCCAGACACCTTCAAGGACTCAAAGTGATCAGCTTAGTAGGAGGTGTGCATGTGATCATACCTCCTACAAACCCAAGTCTTCACATCTTAGCACGACGCCTCGTCATGCTATCAGCTCATCCCATCTGTCACATTCAGTACCTCGCTGGTTGAGTGACACCAAGACAACGCATGAGGGTCGTCATCGCCTATCGACTACACCTACAGCAGACCTTCGATCCTCTGAGGTGTCAACAACCACTCGCGATAGTAATGTGTCTTCGCCAGTGTCTACTACGGGGCATCCTAAGGCGACTGATCGCCAGTCATCTGGGATGTCGTCATCAACTTGGGCTGATATCGCCGCCGTGTGCAACCAACAAACAGCTCAACAAAAGGCCAGAGGTAAGGCTTACATGTCTTCTCACTTGTTGACCGATGATAACTG